>CM071928.1:76738310-77456546 GCA_016081115.2 Rehmannia glutinosa
CCTGTTGTATTGTATCCTTTTTTGTGCTCATCTAGATCAGCACTGGGTAGAACTATTCATGTATGTACTTGTAGCCAAGCTAGATGTCTAGACCTCGGTAGATGACTCTTTATTAACTCGCTACATTTTCACATGCATTGAATGCCCTGCAGTTGGACTAACGTTTCTTGGGCTTTTGCTTTGGGATTTTGGGTATGCATAAATACTGGTGAATTATAGGTTTCCTTTGATATTTTAATCTCTGCTCCTGCTTGGCATTTTTGTTTCTCAAACCAAAAGTATAAAAGTGGATAAAGAAATTTTCTTACAGAGGTGTATTGTTTACTGATTTAAGTTTCATTTGAAGTAGTCTGGAATTTGTATGAACTTGACAGGAAGACTCACAGTCATTTGATGTCTTAAGTCCATGCAGCCAAAGTATTTGTGGCCTTTGAAAAACCATGACATAAGCATGCAATTACCAAAGTTCTCTGTGTCCAAGAAATCAGCAGAGTGCAGCAATTCTCAGAAAACTCGTGAAATGAACTAACAAGTTATTCCGAGAGGACCTCTTCTGCTGTTACATTGACTTCCTATTGATCAAGTTGTAACATCGCCTTGCTCTGCAAAACAATTTTTACCTTCTTTATTAAGCTGAGAAAGTCTGCATTATGTAGAAAACACCTCCTTAGTTAAAAACTTTTGTATTGGAACATCATATAAAAATGACCTCCACTTAGTTCCGCTTAATGTGTTTCCTTGATGATTTTTTTTTTCATCATAGACTGCATTAAGCTCCTGTATGAGCTATCTTGTGGCCTCTGTATCTTTGTAGGTAATGATCCAATCTTCTTTCTCGATTTTCCGCTCAGTTTCCGGATTGAATAGTGCACCTCTATACTCTTGTTTACCTTGGCCAGCAATATTCTAAGAAATTTCCTCAACGCATGCCTCTGGGATTCTATACATTCAAACAAGTGATTCCAGAGTCGGGTTCTACGCAAATATACATGCCCACATTCATCAGGAAATGAAATAACAGAATCAGTGTCCCAAACTTCTCTTCTTGTCATTTTGAAGTTTTCATGACGTAGTCGTAGATTCATATTGTGATCACTTCCACATCTGAATGAAATCAATGGTATGAGGGAATCAAACATAAATAAACTATGTATTGTCACTGAACATTAGGCAATTAGTAAGTTTGAGTTTCCAAGATGTGGTATTTACCTTTGATTTCATATACTTCTTATTTCATACTTGAAATTCTGATGTTTAAGTATGTATTTTACGCTGGTATCAGTGTCAACCAGTTTATACTCATCTTGCTGTTTAGTATTGGCTGAAAATTAACCTCATTTCCCCTTATATTAGTTTAGAGGAAGTTCAAAGATTAAAATTGAGATTTTATCTTTTGATTTTTCACCATCATCACCTTCTAATCTTGATCAACAAAATGGATGGATTAATCATTTGGTACTTTCAATTGCAGGCATTCACTCACAAAGGCATTTTGCGTTGCGCTTGTGTTGACATTCTTCAGTGCCTTTGACGTTCCTGTATTTTGGCCAATTCTGCTATTCTATTGGTTGGTTCTGTTCATTTCAACAATGAAGAGGCAAATAATGCATATGGTTAAATATAAATATGTCCCTTTCACGTTAGGGAAGCAGGTGTGTTCTCAGTCTATCAATAGTTAATATTTTCCACTATATCTGCTGTTTTTATTTTGAACTTTTTACTCACCATCCTTATTAAATTTTTCATATTTTTACTTCAGCGTTACCATAAAAAGAAGGCAGCTCCCACCGATGAGACAAACTCTGGAAGGCCTTAATGCTTCAGGTAGATTAGGGCCCTAAATTCTGAAGTCACACTTATGTTTAGGGTCAAAATTTGATGTTGACTATTGTATTCTTTTAGCATTCATTGTTTAGGCACAACCAGTTAAATCTGTAGTTCACTAGTGACCTTTTCTTAAGATTTATTTCATGTGTTTTAGCTGCAACTGATTATCTCCTGCAGGAGGTAATATAGTTAACTGCTACCACGATTTTGTTCATCAGATTGCTCTGTCATTTGATTGCTAAGTCGTTCAGTTCAGGTATTCTGTAAAGTTGATATTGCTTTATGCCTTTCTTCTTTGCCTGTAAAAGTTCTATGAATATTGAAAAACTTTGTTGTATCTTATTACAGAAGTGGTCCGGTCTTTAATCCCAAATAAATAAATTGTCTGCTTCACTCCTGTTACGATCGCAGTTGGCTGTGCTGCCTGCAGGCTTTCAGACAAGTGCCTTTCAGGCTAAAATAAAATCTAAATCTGATATGGGGCAGCTTTTATTGCTGCCTCTGTGGGACATGAACGTTTCAAGCTTTAGGGGCCTTTCCTGTTATAGCACAGTGCCCTTAAAATCTTTATCTAGATCCTTAGAAGCATCTTGTGAGTGAGTGACTGAAGAGAATGCTAATGCATATGAGCTGTAGGCAATGAATTAACATGGCGAATGTCCATTATGTGGTTCTGAATTTCATGGATATGGTTTTCTGTATGTATAAATGACGGATGAGCAAGATATGCACCAATGGGAGTTATCCTAAAAGATAAGGGACGGTAGGGCTAGTTATTATTGGAGGGACGAAAGGGCCATGGCATTGATGTCCCTGTAGAAAGGGGTAGCACAATTTTCTGCCCTACAATTTGTAGTTGTCAAGTCTCTGTACTAGCCTCCACATTTGGGTGCATTATTTTCACCTTGGCTATCATGTTGAGGGTACTATATTATATATAGATGTGGCAAAATAGCTCATCGGATTGCTTTCTTGTTCAAGTTTGAGTTATGTTCAAAATACGTAAAAATAAGATAACTATATTTTAAGTAAACCGGTCACGTCGTGTCATTCGTGTTTGTCGTGGTCGGGTTTCTCGCAATAACTTAGGTGGCGTTCGCGGCGTGTTAACGTGTCGCGTCAGGGATTGCCATCCCTAATCATTATTGTGGAGTAGTATGAGTTGTGCAAAATTTACTTGTCATTTCTGATATGTGATGAAATAGGAACTGTTTCCGAGTGTTAGTTTATCAACCGAAATCAGGAAAGAAGAGTATTGATTGGTTGATGCTTCTTTCCAGAAACTAGTGTTTCGGAAAGATGGAGTTAAAGTGATATGTGATACTAAATATAACTGTTTTAGCTGATAAGCTTTGTACCCATATATGCCACTGGTTAAAGCCATAACAGGTCATGGCTGCAGCTGAAATAAACCAGCTGGGAAGATGAGGTACTGAATAATTGCACTTAAAATTGTATAAAAAAATATCATTGAAAAGGTGAATGGGGTCTCCTTAGCAACTAGCAAGTGTTTGATGGATGCTCTGCCACTCAGTGATGGACTGGGTGGAGGACCACCACCATTTATTGTTCTCGTGAGTGACCCCGACTTTCCCTGTGCAAAAATTTGGAATCTTGTTCATATTATTTTTGAACTCTCCAAATTGTCTAGGTTTACTTTGTTTTTGTTCTTTAATACCTGATTCTGTTGTTCAATTAATAAGTCCTTAATGGTGAGTGTCTCTATCACACGGTTTGCGGTTGTGCTATAAGAATAGTTTTAGCCGATCAAATCTGTTTTTAGATATTCTTATGTTGAGTTGTGTGAAGCAAATTAAATAGAACGTTTGAGTTGTAATTTTGTGAAACTAGCAAGGTATGGTGTTCTTAAGGAGAAGATTTAGTCCACTGGTAAAAAAGCACATGCATTTTACATGTTTTTTTTTTTCTGCCCCATTGGTTTATGAATTGTGATCCTTTTTGTTTTACATTTCAATGTCACTACATGTTATATGAGTAAACATTACCATAATGGATGTGCCCGGGGCATAGCTCAACTGGTAAAAGACCTGAGTGACGTGTTGTCTGCTTGTTGGCACCTGCAGCGTGGAGGTTCGAATCCCCCTGGTAAGAGGGTGGAGGAAGATTTTTTGTGTAGTGGCTCAATCTATGACAACTTAGGACCCTGACTTGTTGAGGCACCGGGTTCCAAGCCGGAATCGGAACTGTCGGTTCTAGTTTTGGAACCGGAACAGTGAAGCAATGGTTCCGGTTCAGGTTCAGGTTCCTCTAAAATAAGGAATCGGAATCGGCGGTTTTGGAAGCAGAACCAGCAGTTCCGGAACCGTAGCCACCCCTAGCCTGACGAAGATAAAATATGCCTTAGGATTTTATGTAGGAATGAAGAGTCTTGTCATGGTAGCAGAGAGAGGCTCAAATCAAACTTTGGTTTATGGACAAAAGTTGTTGCCCTGTTTCAACTTTCAAGTGATAAAACCAATCCACTTTAGAGGACCACAGCAACTACATGCCAATGGCCCATACGTTATCACTGATGTCAACTACTGCTAAACAAAGGCCTTTTAGGTTGAGTTCAAGTTTTTACACGCAAAATAATCCACAAAAAGAAAGTAACTTATATATCCCGGGTAAACTTAGAAAAATCTCAGTGTGCAACTCGCTATACTTTCATTTTGGAATTTGTTTTTCTACGGTTCGAGAGAGAATAGTGATGAAAATGTTTTTGAAAGAAGAAATTTTGGTTTTGAAATAGTTGGATATGAGATGAAAATGTAATAATGAAAGTTGATATGATATAAAAGTAGTAAAATAGTGTGAAATATGTTTGATAATTAGAAATGTGAAGTGAATTAATAGTTGTGGGAAAATATGTAATAATGATTTTGGTGGTTTGATGGTTTTAGGAAAAATGAGAAGAAGTGATTGGTGGGGAAAAAGGAAAAAATGAGTGAATATTGTATTTTCCGAAAATTTGAATAAGCAATCGCCTTTTGGGGTAAAAGAAAAGAGTCAGTTGGATTTTGGCTTTTTTCTCCATAAAGCAAACATATTTTTAGCCATATTTTTCAAAACATGTTTTTTAGCCATTTTTACCAAATGCTCACTTTGCCTTTTATTCATTTCTAGGGACCTAAGACATAATTCAAGACGAGGCACATTGCCACATTATATTTTTGAAAAATTCCAAGTCATCACTTTTATGAAGGGTGTGACAGTCGATTTTAATAAATGATTTAAAAACATGTTTTTGGAAACATGGCTATTTTTCATTTTACAAAATATAACTGACCAATTTGACATATTATCACTAAAAAATTCTCTGGGAACGAAAATAATATTTTTTTTTTGGTATCTAATCGTTTCCTTAGTCTTTGGGTGTTGGTTGAACCTAACTCTACTTAAAAACTTGCATTGATTCAAAATTTACAAAATCAGGTCCACAACATATTGTCACTTTTGTGCATTAAAGCTGTCAAGATTTTCGTGAGCTTTGGACCAGAAAGTTAGTTCAATTTTTTTAGGTGATGAATATTTAATGGCGGGCATTAAAAGTGAGGGGCTTTAGAGGAACATCCTGCTGCTTCTTTCTTCATCATTTTATTCAGAATGTGTGAAGCAAAAAATTGTCAACCTCAAGTTGAGATATAAAATTGTCTTGTTTGATTTGGCCTTAATGTTGTCAGTGTATTCTTGTATTTTAAGTTGTATTCAGCAAATGGATAACTTTATTTTAGTAGTACCTTGTATTTTTACATCTAAGCAACAATAGTATGATTTTCTTAAATATCCTTGTCTGCATCTTACAACCTAGGATAAGGTTCATAAAAATTGACATTTAATGGCTTGTTTACATCGACCAATTGCATAATCCTGAAATGTAAGGCTTGTATGGTTTGCATTTCATTGAAGTTTATCCAACTTTTTATTATTTGTGATATGTAAATCTTGTTTGTTTACTCAATCTCATTAGATATATCGAGTTTTCAACTTGATATTTTCTAATATCAACCCCATATTCTCAATTCTTAATTCTATATAAACAACTTCCAATACTATATTACATAAATGAGACTCACTACAAGTCTACAACCACAACTCAATCCTATATGGTCAATGTTAATCTTATATTACATATCATGCACCACTTACATCCACGTAAATTGTTATTTCAAATTAGATTTTCAAAGTGAACCCTACCACTATCAATTTTAACCAATTATATATTATTAATTTCCACAATCTTACTCAAGTGGTTTTACCACTTACCTATCATATACAGGACTTATCGTCTTATCACATTTTCCCAATTAAAAAATTAAAGAAAACATACTAAACCAAAAATACTTCCAAATTTTCACTCTGTAACTTTTTAATCAAAGTTTTTATAATTAAACGTATTACCATCAGTTTTGCACAAATTCGAATAAAAAGTTGAAAATTTATCTAAATGGGATAAAAAAAACAAGTTTCTCATTGTAATGAAAACCAGGGGCAAGATCCGGAGACATTGCTGTTGGAATAACAACCAGCAACGGTTCTGGTGGTTAGTAGACATGTCCAACGATTCAACCATTGGTTACGGTTCGGGAATCGCGGCATTCTGATTCGCCCAAAGGGTGGAACAAGTAACCTCAAAATCTATAGAAGGTTTGTTAGGTTCAACCGCCGGTTGAAACCGCGGCTTCCGGCGGTTCCGGTTCCGGTTTGGCCGGTTTTTTCTTTTTTTTTTTTTTTTTTTTTTTTTGAATTTTTGAATTTTTGAATTTTTAAGTTTTTAATATTAATAAATTAACACCATTGATAAATTAACACAATTGATGAAGGAAATAAAATTGAGTAACACAAAAAATAATTTTATTGATTTAAAAGTAAAATTACAACTTACAATTTACAAAATGAAAAATTCTAATATATTACAATTCCAAAGTACAATTTAAAAATAAAATTACAAGTTAATACAATTTCGTATAAAGTTTAAATTACAAAGTACAAAGTACAAACCACAAAGAAAGGAAAAAAAGAAAAAAAGAAATGGGTTTGAGTTTTATTTTAATATTCTAAGTTAAAAATTTGAAATTTAACTTTGAATATTGAAATAAAATTGCCTACGATCCTCATCATAGAGGAATCAAAACCCTACGTAGTTCTCTTACCTTTTACTTACCTTAGGGAAGGTGGCAATTGGCAACGTGATTCTTCAATTATTTTGTGATTCGTTGCTTGAACCCAGATCAAGATTATCGCTTTCTTCTGGAATCATTAAAATCGACTTGTTGCTCACGTGTTTCGGCGTTTGTCCAATCGTGGAGCAATACTTGAGCCTCTAGACTTTCTTTGTTAATCTAGATCGCCAGATCCGAATATGACCTCCTCACCGAATGCTTGCTCTACTGAGACGGTTGAGGCGAGAACGGCTAATATTTCCTCGCAATTAAAGTTACTATAGGAAAAGAGGAAGACCTCTTTGACCACCACTTTAACAAATTGAACTTTGAATTCCCTACTACAAATTCAAGATAATCAAAAGGAGATGTTAAATATGTATCAAGTTCAAGATAAGGGGACGCGCTCCTCTCGAACGTTTTGGTATCCTCGCGTCATAAAAATTATCTAATGGTGCAAATACCGACGCCTCACTAAACGCACCAATATCACTAAAGTATGTTCAACATCGGGTGTAGAAATAGCAGAACTAGATGAGCCTCTAAAACTATCACCAAATTTTATTGAATATTCTTTAAAAATATCATATAAACATGATTTAGATTCTCTACTACAACACTTTGAATGGGAGTGTCATGTTCTTTAATAGGAAACAAAGCATCATAATATATTCCTAACAATTCTTCTAAACCATCTAATCTTACTTCAGGATCTAATATTTTTGCAACTAAAAATACATTAGGAATATAAGTGAAATATTTTAACCATTTTAATCCCATTTGGGCAATAGTTGGTCCTATAAGAAGACAAAGGCATGAGAGATCTAAAAAGTAGTGCAATTTTAACACAACGATCTACAACTAAAATTGATGTAGGATAATAAACACCGGATAATTCTTCGGTAGCATCTTTAAAAACCTTTAAAAGTTGACATAAATTAGAGCATGCATCCCATTGATTGGGAAATAAAACTATGCCACATTGTTGATCTAAAAAATGAACATAAAGCTTTCTATATGCATAACTATCATTTATCATTTTATATGTAGAATTCCAACGAGTTGGCACATCGTACGAGAATTTTCTTGGTATAAACCATTTTCTTTACAATATCTCGCCCATTTTTTCAAAAAGGAAGAAAAATGTTTAAATATAAAAGTGCATCTCTAATAGGTGCAATTTTCTTCTTTTAAAGTAGCTAAACCATCTTGAACACATAAATTAATAATATGACATATACAACGAACATGAAAAAAATTTGCCACCAATAGAAGGTTCACAAATATTAATAAGTGATGGTAAACTAGCCGTATTAGCACTAGCATTATCAAATGAAATTGAAAAAATTTTTGTAACTAAACCATATTCTTGTAAAATAGTATGAATTTTATGAGAAATATTAATAGCGGTATGTTCAACATTAAAATCTCTATATGCAATTAAACGTTTTTGCAAAGTCCATGAATCATCAACCCAATGACAAGCAATTCCCATAAAAAACTTCTTTGCCAATGACCACTCCATACATCCGAACAAATTGAAACTTTTGTTTGTAAATTAGCAAATGAGTTAATTAATTGAAACTTATATTCACAAATGTTTTTTTTTAATATCGCGAGTCAATGTAGAACGTGAAATTTTATTAGCGGCGGGGTTAAAAGACGTCTAGTATACCTTTCAAATTTTTATTATCTTAGAAGGTAAAAGGAAGTGACATACCACTAACAAATAAAGTCAGTCTCTTTTCTAAAGATTTAAATCGGTATATTTAAATAAAGAAAAAGAAGAAGATTCCATACCCGTTGAAGAACCCGTGAATCCCGCTTAGGTAGTTGTGTTTGAGCACGATCTAGCCCAACTTTATCCAGGATGCTTTTTGTTGAGGTGGTTCGTGAACGTCCCCATAACCGCCCTCCTCTAAACTTGTAGGAATTAGTGCAATAATTGCAAGTAACTTTGAAACCGGTTGTAGGATCCGGAATTTTTTTAAAATGAACCGAAAAATATCGGATCTAAGTGGCGAGCTCGGCGACTTTGAGTTTGAGTTGGCGATTGCGATTGGGTTGAGCCTCACCTTCTTGTTGCAAACTAGCAAAACAAGCTTCGATTTCATCTTCGCTCAAATCGAAAGCTTCATCAAAACGTGGTGGTGGTGGTGGTTGTTGCTCTGAGCCGACGCCAAACCTTTGCCCTTAGATTGATGGGAAGATCCTCCACGTCTCGACATTTTTTAAAATAGCTAATGAAATTAAAAGTATGAAACTACTAAAACTTAAATTGAAACTTGAATTTAAACTTGAACAAGTTGAATATAGAGAATGTAGAGAATTGAGAGATTAGAAATTTGGTGTGAGGAAAATGGATGAATTGGAAGGGGTATTTATAGGAAAAAAATGAAATTCAAAAAATAAAAAAATAAAAAACGGAAAACCGCGGTTTTTAACCGAAACCGGCGGTTTTTCGGTTAAACCGGCGGTTTTCAACGGTCAAATGATCTTGACCGTTGATCATCAACGGTCAAATGATCTTGACCGTTAATTTTTTCAAATTTTGAATTTTCAAAAAAAAAAAAAAAAGGTAAAACGGTAGGTTTTAACCAAAACCGCTGTTTACGGTTAAAACCGGCGTTAACTGGTCACAAAAGTGACCGCTTGAAATTTCAATTTCAATTTGAAATTTGAAATTCAAATTTCAAATTTCAAATTGTAAAAAAAATAAAAAATAAAGGCTGAACCGGTTGAACCGCGGGTTTAACCGGCGGTTTTCGGTTTGAGAATTCCGAATCGTAACCTAACCTTAAAATTAAGGTTTACGGTTTCGGTTCAACCGAACCGAACCGAATCGGGGGTCAACGGTTCGAAAACCGTTGACTACGGTTCGAAACCGCTGATTCGCCGGTTCGGTTCGAACCGTTGGACATGTCTAGTGGTTAGTACCATATTTTCATTAATTCTGATGGCATCTTTTGCTAAAACTGTACGTTCCAAAAACAAGATTGGGTTGAGAGATACTTTAATAATTTCGAATTTCTTGATAACTACTTGACCCATGCTCATGAGTCATGAGTAATAAAGATTTTAACTATGGCTGAAAACTAAATCAAAGTAATCACATGCTCGACTTGAAATTGATAGTTAAAAACTCATTTTTTCTGTTCATTAACATAACAAACCAAGTTTGAACACATTTTTCTGTTCGATAAGATATAAAGTTGGGCTTGTGCTCGGCTCAATTAGTAAAAGTATAATAAAATATGTGTAAACATATTGAGCTACTCGAATTCGGTTCATGTTCGCCTCGACTAAAGCTTGTTTGAATTTGATATATGTTCGTCTCGACTAAAGCTTGTTCGAGTTCAATTCGATTAGTAATCAAACTAAACTCAAACTCAATTTTTTGAAATTCGATAAAAATTCAAATATGCATCAACAGTAATATGTTCGTAACTACTCGATTCCTTTACTCCCCTAGCCTAAAGAATGTCTATCTAAGCTGTAGATATTTTATTTATTTATTATTTCCTTTTTCTTTTGCGTACAATTTTGGGGTTGTAAACTTAAAAGGATTTATTTGTACAGTTAGTACTAAATGTCCCACAAATTTAAGTGAATGATAAAAGAAATTAATTTTAGACGAGCTTATGGAGCCAGGGAGAAAAAATGTCATTGTCAACATAATAATAGATTTATTTCTGTCATTAAATAATGTTATGAATTTCTATTTCCATTTTTATTCATTTTTTTAATAAACTTGGAAATATATAAAAAGAAAGGCAAAGTCCCGATCACAATCCGATCGGAGCAAAGTCAAAACAATGTTAAATTAGGAAAAAAGAAACAACAAAAATAACTTAAAAAACGCAATTGATTTAAATGAAGACGTCTATTTCTAGAGGATTTTGAATGATATTATCATTAGTTTTGTTAGACGCTCGAATATCCTCTACATGGTCCGATGTATCATGTTGAAAGTCGGCCCAGATCCACGAGCCGCAATTTCCATAGCCTTCATAGTTTTGAGGGATCACATGAAAGTGAAAGTCAATCGGAGTAGTTGATGAGTCGCCTATCTTGGCCTTTAAGGCTTCCAATTTGTCTTGTTCTTCTTCATCCACCATATCGACCAATTTTGTTTCGGGCATCCAGCCCATAGCTTCAAAACCTTCAGACGGATTGTTCGTGATCGATAACATAATAATTAATAGGAGGCTTTTTGAAATATCGTCCACAACTCGCCGAGATCACCGCTTATGTTCATCCAAGTTAGAAGAAATCATCGCACTTTTGGGGTATATGCGACTATACATCGTGTGTTAGTGTTAGCGCCCTATCCTCTCAACAATTATATCAAGATAATCCGTCAGATTTGGTGACACATTGATATTAGTTTAAGTCCGGTGCTATATTGTAAAATATCAAATGTGTTATTGGTTTGTATGCATGTTGAAGTCGAACCCCTCTCCATGTTTCTCCCTCGTCCAACGTTTCACTTGTACCCGTCCATTTCCACGTCTTCCCTTTGGGCTGTTAATTTGTTCACGGACGGTGAATGCCCGCGAATGGACTAGTTTTCTACCCTTGTTCGTACGCATAGTTTCTTCATGTGTCTTCACTTGTCGATATTAGTTAATATTGTGCCCGACAATCCCAAGCAGTTGAACACAAAAGTCCAAGCAGAGCCTAATAGAAATGAAGGAGCAATGTCCCACTCCTTCCACCATAGTATGCTCTCAGAGTGGATTGTTCAAATCCATCTCCACCAAAATACGGACAAAATGACCCACTTCACCTCAGGTCCGAACAGTATCTATCTGAATAGGTGTTAGATCAACTAGCTATTTTATTAATAAGAGATTTGTGCCAATATTCATAAATTTAATTCGTAAATTCGAACTCACACCGAGCAATCGACGTGTTTATCTTGTATGGATTGAAATCTGAATCCAGGTTCATCGACGGATTGTCCGGGTTGCAAAAGCCACGAACCCTTCGAGAAAACTTTGTTCCTTTCTTCCAAGTTATCGAATTGAATGTTAAAATATCCCCTTCCCGGCAGTAATCAACCTCAAAGGATCGTAAGTTTCCAAACCGAAGACAATTTAAATTTGAGGTCTTGAAAGTTGTATGGTTTTGTACCTTTTGGTAGAATAATACGCCAATAAGCGAATTCGTAACTCGGCAGCCGTTGTTGGTAAATTTCCTCATCCATCGTCACCGGAAGATCGATTACTTTTTGATTGGTCAAGCCGCTCCCGGAATGCGGGGAATTTGCATAAGTCGGCAAGCCATCCTCATGACATCCAAATTGCGGTGGTTTTTCAATTTTCCCCGGTATGTTGTACCCTTCCACAAAGTGGGGAGTATGAGCCCGTAGAACCTCGAGAACATTGGATGGTTGGTTGGTCACTTTACTTGTGTGTTGTCTTTGCATGTATCTCGTATGTTTACGAACCGGGATGCGGCGTGGATATTGGCCTTAGGGTTAGGGTTCTTTGCCGCTTTCGCTTCCAAAACCCCAATCGTGAAGTCGCACGCATCGTTCCGTCCATCGACAAGTCGAAAGCCATCGGAAGGGTGGTTATCTTGAAGGATCGAATCCCCTTCGTTTCCATTTTTATTCATTAAGAAGGAATCCTTTTTTCAAGTCATGATTAAATTTTGGTATAAAATTTGTCTTTCAATAGTTGAGGCGTGTGTTGTAAGAAACAATTGATCCGATTTCAATCACATATGAGTGTATGTGTCACCTCCTCTATTCCCCATTGCACTCAAAAAAAAAATCATGATTAAATTTCCAAGGCACAAAGACAAAATGCACAATAAACCTCAAGAAAAAAAAAAAAAGGCAAGATATTCAAGAAACACATTAGCATGTGATGGAGTTTAGCATTTCCTCATGTAAAATTATTGAGTCCAAAACGTTTACTAAAAAAATTTAGTACATAAACACAATTTCTCTTTCTTTTGCTCTTTTTTTCTCCCTTTAATTGCGGGCAGAACAAACGCCACAAGTTGAAGTCTCTGTTCCCTCAACTTATTAGTTCATTTTCTCTCCTCATTTTCTCTCTTACATCATTGTAACAATGGAAAATGGGCTTCCAATGCTCAACTGTTTATTACAACACACACTGAGAAGTTTATGTGCGTTTTCTTCTGATTCTTCTACCCCTTCTAAATGGGTATATGCTGTCTTTTGGAGAATCCTTCCAAGAAATTATCCACCTCCAAAGTATGCATCTTTTCTTAGCAAATGCCACTAAGAAAGTCCTTTTTGGCCATCATTCTTTTTTTTTTTTTTCTTGATTCTTGATTGAGAAATTAACCTTTGATTTTTTTTTCCCAGGTGGGATCATGGAGGAGGCTTGCTTGATCGAGCTAAGGGAAACAAAAGGAACTGGTAAAATTTTCTTGAAACATTGTCTACTTTAGGATAATTACAAAACAAACCTTGAGGTTTGGGGTATTCAAAAAAAAAAAACCAGAGAAGTTTCAAAATTACAAAATTTCGTTTGAGGTTTGATTCAGTCTTAAATTTTACTCTTTCATAACAAAAAAAC
The DNA here is from genome assembly GCA_016081115.2 of Rehmannia glutinosa. Lineage (NCBI taxonomy): Eukaryota > Viridiplantae > Streptophyta > Magnoliopsida > Lamiales > Orobanchaceae > Rehmannia > Rehmannia glutinosa. The sequence goes on from CM071928.1 coordinate 76,751,857, forward strand.
ATTTGAAACACTCCCTTATTGATAATAATATTACCATTACCTCCATGCATTAAAGATATAATCAAACCTCAAGAATTTTCTGTAATTTTGAAATTCTCTGGATTTTTTTAACTACCCCTACATTAGGGGTTTTATGTAATTATCCCTTTACATTATGTCCCATTTTCCAAGTTCAAAATTTTCAAGTTGGAATTGGCATTTTGGTTCAGGATTCTTGTATGGGAAGATGGATTTTGTGATTTTTGTGAATGTGAAAGAGTTGGAAGTAAATGTGTGGAGAGAAGATTTGGTGCTGATATTTTCTTCAAAATGACCCATGAGGTCTATAATTTTGGAGAAGGGTAAAAACTCTTGATTTTTCTTTTATTTTTTTCTTTGAGTTGATAGAGTCAATTTAGATGATATTTTGTAATGTTGGCTTGTTGGCAGATTGGTGGGCAAAGTTGCATCAGATAACAGCCATAAATGGGTGTACAGAGATAGCCCAACAGAAAATGATCCTAGCTTTATTTCTTCATGGAATGTATCAATTGATCCTGTAAGGAAAAAATTTAAATCTCTATAATCATGTCATCTTTAGTTAGTGGAAAAAAAAAAAACTACCTAAGTTTAAGGGTAAATTACGAGGTAAAGAAGTATTCGAGTTTTTACACTTTGCCCTAAACTTTTTTGTAACATTATCCCTTGAACTTAGTGTTTTCTTCACACCATACCTCTTGTGGAAGTGATAAAATGTAAAAAAAAAAAAACATTAAGTTGAGTGGGTAATATGTCATAAAAAATGTTAAGGGGGCAAAGTGCAAAAACTGGCATAGTTTAGGGGTTTAGTGTAATTAATCCTAAGTTTAATTATAGATTTTTGGGCTAATTACAAACATACCCTTGAGTTCAGTCTAACTAAAAAAATCCAATTAAGTTTCAAAATTACAAATATCCCTTAATATTTGTTTCTATTTACAAATTGCACCCTCAAGAAAATGTATTTTTTAATTTAAGAGGATACTTTTAATTTTGAAGGTAACTGGAGTTTTTTATAATTAAGCTAAACTTCAGGGTAGTTATTGTAATTTACCATAGATTTTACTGCTTATTTCTTGAATTATTTCATATTAACAGCAACCAAGAGCATGGGAGGCTCAGTTCAGCTCAGGCATTGAGGTTTGAAAATGTCTGTGTGAAATTTATACTTTGTTCTATTACATCAAATTTTTAGAAAGTTTCTATATTTGGCAGACTATTGCAATTATATCAGTGAGAGAAGGTGCCATACAACTTGGCTCATTTGATAAGGTATACTATCCCTTTCCTCTTCATTTGTCAAGTAATTTATTTGGTTAATTACAGAAAACATCCTTCAAGTTCACTAAAATTATTAAAAGAACCAACTATTTCCCAAAATTACAAATACTCACTTAGCATTTGTTTCTATTTACAAACTGCACCCTCAGCAGTCCGCCAATGATATTTGTTAAGTAAATGCAAACCTCAAGAGGATGGATGTTTTGCGGGTGTTCGTATCTTAAAAGATAATCAGTAACAACCCGATTTTTAAAAATTCAAGTAATTCAATTTAAGAGTTATAATAGAATATATTTTATAAAACATAGTCTATAATTAAATTTTTGCATCTAAATAAATAAAAGTACATTATATCAAAGAATATTTGTCCGCTAAAGATAAAACACTTACAATCACAATAGTTCAAAATCATCAATAAAATAAAGTTTTCTTAAAAATTTCAAATTTAATAAAAACCGTTGACTTCGCATCCACCGCCTCTAATTCTCGCTCGGGTTCCTCAACTTTGAAAGATGTTAATAAATATGGGGTGAGCTTTTCAACTCGCTCGGTGGGACACGCTTGTCAAAACTAAATACAACATATATGCATAATCGTAAATATTCAACATGTAATTTTCTCTGTGATTTCCTCTCGCCGAGTTAATAAATTTAGTACGGCAGGCTTAACCCGAAGATCAACTTCGATCCCGGACCTATTTACGGTCCCCGACTAGTTCCTCTGTCATATTGCATATAAACGAAAACACATATACGAAGTATTTAATAATGACAAACAATACTTTGAATAGAAATATCCCCACCTTGAAATAGAAGAAAATATTTGATGCAAAATATGTGTCGTATCCTCTTAGTGTTATATCTCCTCACTAAATACACGTCGAAACACACACTTTTCGCAATACTTTGCGCTCACTTACAATACTACTGTCCATGCACACATTTACAATACACAGACAAACACACACACACACACATATATATATATATATACCACTTTAATAAAAAAAAAACATAGACTTTAAATTCCTCACACGAAAAAGAAAAAAAAATTAAAAGTTGCTAACCATGTCTTGTAAAGTGGACGGGTATAACATATTATATAAATAAGGTAAGTATTAATTAGTATAAGTATTAATTAACGTAAGCATTAATTATAATACGTATTAATTAAGTTAGGTATTAATTATACAAGTTTTAACTAAGTTTAATTAATGAAATATTGTTTTATCTGATGAATGTTTTTTATACGTTATCTAAATAATAAAAATTACCATCGAAATTAAGAAATCCAAATCTTTTGAGAATATTATATATATATAAATTAGAAATTTATTATACTATATATATATTTATTATATATAGTAAATTATTATTAATAATAATATTATTATAAGTGGGTGGTTATTACAAACTTCTCCACTTAAAATAATTTCGTCCTCGAAATTTAAGTTATTAACCTTGTTTAAGATATTCATAGTACTTAGCTATGACCTTATCCTCTACAATCTTTTCTAGCGATTGAAAGAATATGCTTCTACACACAAACTTATAATGTGACTCATTCTAGATTGATTGTGCGTTATTGTCTCGAATCTTTCATATATTGTTGGTTTCAGAATGTGAAATCGTAATGTAATAACAATTCATGTAAAATCATGATAATTATCCATGGCAATTGCATCATTGAATGACATGTAGATTTATAGAAACTCGTACCTTATTGAGTCGCGAGCGAGGTAGAGGTCGATGACTTGATAACTATTTCTTTAAATTTTTCCATTTTTTATAAGAAAATAATTTCAATATATATATTTTTTTAACGAGTCTTCTTGAAAGTAGACCCGCTCCGATACCATTTGTAACAACCCGATTTTTAAAAATTCAAGTAATTCAATTTAAGAGTTATAATAGAATATATTTTATAAAACATAGTCTATAATTAAAATTTTTGCATCTTAATAAATAAAAGTACATTATATCAAAGAATATTTGTCCGCTAAATATAAAACACTTACAATCACAATAGTTCAAAATCATCAATAAAATAAAGTTTTCTTAAAATTTTCAAATTTAATAAAAAACGTTGACTTCGCATCCACCGCCTCTAATTCTCGCCGGGTTCCTCAACCCGAAAGATGTTAATAAATATGGGGTGAGCTTTTCAACTCGTTTCAGTGGGGACACGCTTGTCAAAACTAAATACAACATATAGGCATAATCGTAAATATTCAACATGTAATTTTCCTCTGTGATTTCCTCGACCGCCAATTAATAAATTTAGTACGGGCTTAACCCGAAGATCAACTTCGATCCCGGACCTATTTACGGTCCTGACTAGTTCCTCTGTCATATTGCATATAAACGAAAACACATATACGAAGTATTTAATAATGACAAACAATACTTTGAATAGAAATATCCCCACCTTGAAATAGAAGAAAATATTTGATGCAAAATATGTGTCGTATCCTCTTAGTGTTATATCTCCTCACTAAATACACGTCGAACACACACTTTTCGCAATACTTTGCGCTCACTTACAATACTCTTTGTCCATGCACACATTTACAATACAGACAAACACACACACATATATATATATACCACTTTAATAAAAAAAAAACATAGACTTTAAATTCCTCACACAGAAAAAGAAAAAAAAAAAATTAAAAGTTGCTAACCATGTCTTGTAAAGTGGACGGGTATAACATATTATATAAATAAGGTAAGTATTAATTAGTATAAGTATTAATTAACGTAAGCATTAATTATAATACGTATTAATTAAGTTAGGTATTAATTATACAAGTTTTAACTAAGTTTAATTAATGAAATATTGTTTTATCGGATGAATGTTTTTTATACGTTATCTAAATAATAAAAATTACCATCGAAATTAAGAAATCCAAATCTTTTGAGAATATTATATATATATATATATATAAATTAGAAATTTATTATACTATATATATATATTTATTATATATAGTAAATTATTATTAATAATAATATTATTATAAATGGGTGGTTATTACAATAATGAAGTTTTTGTAATTAGGCTTAACCTCAGGGTACTTTTTGTAATAAACCATAATTTGTTCCACATAAAATCTTCAAAAACTTTGAGTAAGATTATTGATGTATCTAGGTTGTTGAAGACCTCAACATGGTGCTAAGTATACAAAGAAAGTTCAGCTATCTACAGAGCATACCGGGCATATACGCGATACAAAGGCCATATCAACCGATCCAAGATCCAAACTTATTCGATTACAACAACGCCCACAGACTAATGCAAGCCAGTGGATTTGATGATAAGTATCAGATGATAAGATTGAAAAGGCAAAATTACGACCACCAACCGGATGATTCGCCTACTAAGTCCATCTATTTAGGGTACAATAGCCCACACAATGTCATTCCACCCCTTTTGCCCTCATTACCTTGCAATGTCGGCGCGTTGTTTTCAAAGGTTCCTTCAATTTCCGTACCGTATTATGGTCCAGAAGGCGTTGATCATGAAAATGTCGTTCTCAATAACCATAGTAGCGACTTGAAGAGTGGCACTAGTCGGAATTTGAAGGGTGATGATTGTGTCTTGACGTTTGATGAAATTTCACCCATTGATGTTAAGGTGGGGATAGCAGGGGGACAAGAGGAGGGAGTTCAAGAAGAAAAGCTTGGACACTTGAACCATATTGTAAGAGATGGGGTGGTTGCTTTAGGATTTGAACTTCATGGAGGAGAAGAAAAGTGTTGCAAATTTGATGCTTTAGAGTTTAATTCCACTTGATTATTAGGCTTATTTTTGTTTTAAGATTCATTATGTGCATGGAATTGTTCATAATATAGAGCAATAATATAAAGTGATTATGCATTATGGATTATGCCTCTCATAATTGTCCATATGAGATCTCCTATTCCTTGCAGTGTTACATCTGATGTTTTAGTGCACCATGTAACTGTCATGTGCATAATATGATGCCATTGTTGTACTATGTACACATGACATTCACATGTTATATTGAAATACTAAACGAAACACCGTGGGGATTATGAAATCTGTACTCACAACTGTCGTGGATCATGTGATTTTTATACCGATTCTTTCTAATCACACAAAATCAGCTAACGTGTATAGTATGATGTCATTATTGTGATGTGTACACATGGCATTCATTTGTTGTATAGAAATACCGAATGAAACACAACAAGGATTAAGAAATCCATACTGACAGTTGTCGTGGATCATGTGATTATTATACTAATTCTTTCTAATTACGCAAAATCAACTAACGTATACGACTATGGCAAATTTCAAGAAGTATGCTAAGAGTTACCAGGACTGAAATTACTATTTGCACATGTAATATACTATTTGAAAGTTTACAGCGAACTGATTATACTTTTAGAATTTTTTTGGAGGCAGCTGGAGCCATCAGTGTTTTTATTTGGATGCTATAGGAAACATCATGTATTTGGTTTTATGCTGAAAATTGGATTCATTTTGCCAACTTGCTATCAAGTGGAGGTGGTGACTGGTGACAGAATGGATTTGACACTTTTGGGTAGTTCAATTGATTGATGAGTTGGGTAGTTGCTTATTTGAAATTATTTAGGAAATTGTAGGTTTTCAAAGCAATTTTCCACTAATTGTCTAGTGAGTATGGATTGTCCATAATCTTCCACTAATTGAACATAAATGTTAAAAAAATATTTTCGCCACAAATCTTGTAGCTCAAGTAGTACCGTATCGTTCCCCTTTTTCAATTTCATCATGCGTTTGGAATACCAAAAGTTCTTTTTTTCCTTTTTTCAGCAGGCCTAAAAAAATCTTGCGCCTGGAATAAAAATTGTATTGTGTGGTTAAGAAACTTCCGGCTGAAAAGATTTTCTTTGATTTTGAACTCGAGTGAAAATATTGAAAAGATTTATTTGATTTTGAAATCAATAAAGCTTCTCCAAATGAAGTAAACAATATAGATTTCAAATCCAAAGTTGTCTGGAGAAATCCATGATATTTCAGGCATAATTCTTTTTTTTTTTTTGAGAAGATTATTTGACACAGTAATTCCAGGATAATCAGAGATACTATTGAGCATATTTCAGAAAAGTAATGGAAATCAGATATATTCCAAATAGAAAAGTGTCCTTAAATGTATGAATAATCAAAGTACAAACACAGTTCTGGATATGGCCTTTGCTCATCAAAGCATCCACTTCTTACAATTCCTAAATGAAAATAAAACTGTACAAGAATTAGAAAATGTAGAACAAATATCAGTTTTTTCGTAGTTCAGATTCAAATGCCCGAAACATAGGGAATAATCATGTACATATCAGAAGCCTTCATAACCTTCGATTTTTTACTTCCTTTCACGTTTTCCTCAACGACAGACGAGGTTTCCAAACAAGGTACCAAAGAGATCATCCAACCATCAAAATGGTCTCTTCGATCCGAAATTCGCCTTTATTTCTCCCCTGTCGAGGTTAAGTTTACAGACAATATCTCAAGAACTGCTCTTTTTCTCTTCTTTACCAAACGACCCGATTGGTTTGGCAAGAATGTGCTTCATTGCCTTCACTCCAAGTGGGTTCTCCTTGCTCTGTATTACACATTAACAACGTTTATTACATAAGCAAGAAAACAATTCAGCAGCAAATGTCCAAAATTTAGACAAAACATAAACAAGAATTCAGAGTAACAAAATTCTCCAAATATTTGAAAATAACTCGAATAGAACACCATATTTATGTATGATGTTGGAATCCCATATACATCATTCAAAATAATATTATGACAAAATCTCAGAAGTTTTTTCACTATTGTTTCTTATTTTATCAAAATTACTAAACCGTTTTTCTATTCTTTCAATATAAATATATAATTTAATTGGGTAATATAATGTTAAGGGATAATTACAAAAACAACCCCTAAGGTTTTGGGTAATTACAAAAAAACCTAAAGAAGTTTTAAAATTACAAAACCCTGAGTTTTGTTTTTTTTTTTTTTTTTGAAGGGGACAAAACCCTGAGGTTTGATTATGCCTTAAATGTAAGAGGATGATACCTCTGTGTTTGAAATGTTTTTGCTTATTAAGGGTAAAGTGTAATACAAAATCAAATCTCTAGGAGATTTTTGTAATCATCAAAAACCTCTGTATTTTTGTAATTACCCCAGGGGTAGTTTTTGTAATTTTCCTATACTTTTAGTGAACAATTTATACGATTTTGTTGTATAAGATTTTGTCCAAATATTTCAAAATTACCCCAAATAATACCCGAGATACGAATTTGAAAGAGCAAAGGAATTATTCTCGAATCTGAAATTTGTTACTATAAAGCAGAATAAGAATACTCACAATGGAACAGGTGCCAGCCCGAACATTGCAGACAGGGTACTCATGTGGGCAGCAACTGTAATGATCTTCACAGCAAGTTGCACCCTCGAGCGGGCAGCAACCCCACGCGAAGCAGTAGCCGGAGTATTCATAGACGCAGCAGCAGGTGGTGCTCTCCGGGCATGAATAGTAGTCGTCACAGACAGAAGGAGGTGTGACAGGAGATGGAGGAGACGGACCAGGGTTAGGTGGATTTTCACCCGTCTTGATCGGGTAAGAGGGCTCGACCGCAATTCCACATAGACCGGTTTTAGTTTCCACGTTACGTTGCATTCTAATGTAGCCCTTTTCGCCCCAGCTTGCACCCCAGGAGTTTCTTACAATCCAGTAATCCTTTCCATCTGCAGTGCCATAACCGACGGCAGCCACACCGTGGTCCAGCCTGTCTCCGCACTTCCCTGTGAATATGCCCTGAGGAGATTTGAAAGGAATGTTAGAGATCGTCTACTACAAACAAAGATTCAGAAGATAAACAAAAGAGTTAATTACAAAAAATACCTTTGAGGTTCAGTGTAATTATAAAAAGGAATAATTACAAAAGACCCTTGAGGTTTTGGCTGATTACAAAAAAATCAGAGATCTTTTAAATTTACAAAAAGATCCCTCGTGTTGGTTCTGTCTTAAATTTTAACTGTAATATTTCTCGAAATATTAGGAGGGCATTTGAAATATTTTTGCTTATATATGGGAAACATGTAAAACGAAACCAACCCCTCAAGTTTTTTTTTTTTTTTTTTTTTTTTGCAAATTTCAGAAGTCTACGAACTTTTTTTGTAATTAGCCCGAAACCTCAGGATTTTTTTTGTACTTATCACTTATAAAAATGTCCAGCTATCTTTCAAAATTTCAAATACCCCCTTAAGTTTTGTTTTTATTTTACGAATTACTCCCTCAACACTCAAGAGGGGGTTACTCGTTAAAGAAATACAAAATTTAATGGGGCAGTTGTAATACTGAAAAGGCACTGGATTTTGTTGTGATTAGGTTAAACCTCAGGGTAATTTTTGTAATTACACTAAACGAAAAGGTCATAGACTCCGTAGTGTTATGGCCCTTGACCAGATGCATGATCTTCCTTTTGATACAGAATGTTTAGATGGTGACTAAGGGATTTTTCGAGGAAGTAGGGAAATAGAAATCTAATGTGATGTATTCAAAAATGTGAGTATTAGTAAAAAAATGAATTGGAAAACGTAATGTATGTTTGGTATTGTAATTACCGATTCGTAGAGTTGGAAGTCCCTCCCACCGGCTTCAATAGCAACACTAATGGGTTGACTAGCGGCGGCCTTCTGCAGTGCCTTTTCGTTATAGGACGATACGTCTTCATAAGCATCGATCGACACAACCTTGGCATTTTTCTGCATTTAAAGGAAATTGGTAAAATGTTAATTTCGATAAAAACTTGTGTTTTTACCATTGCTCAAGACAAAGAGTAAAAAACTAACCCTGTATTGGTCACATCTACCATCCCTGCCTTTGTAAGGATAATCTTCCTCAGAATCAATGCCACCATTTTTAATAATGAACTGAAATGCATAGTCCATAAGACCACCATTGCACCCTTCGTTATATGATGTATCACAATCCACAAGCTCTTGCTCAGAAAGTGAGATCAAACTTCCTGTGGCTATCTGGTTTATGCCTTCCACAGCAGCAATTGTTGAAAATGCCCAGCAACTCCTTTAGAAATTACAATAATTCAATTAATTAACATCATTATCAAGATTCTTGAAGATAATACTAAAAGTCAAATACATTTGCCTAGTTATTTCCATAATTCTATTGATTTATCATACACAATGAAACTTTTCTTGTCTTCACCTACTAACATAATAATTCATTTAACAATTCAATAGTTATTATCGTGACAGCTTATTTTTTATTTGTCAAGGACTTTAGTAAATAGAGTGGAGCCAATTTAGTCACGTAACTATGGCCCATGAGCTTAGGGACAGAAAAAGCAAGACCCACTAAATAATGACTTTTATGCATGATTGTATAGGTGGGCACCACCAATGACAATGAAATATTCTCAATAAAATATCTCTAGAAAAGTTTAGTATTAGTAGATTCTTGGCCCCTAAATCTTATCTCAAACAACAACAAAAAACAATTATCACAACTCAATAATTTCGTAAGATAAGCATTTTTATGATTCAGATTTTCGGTTCCATTTTTTGTTTCATTGCATTGAATGAGTACAAATACACGCTGATCTTTATCCAATATACTGAAATAAATAGTGGAATAAAAATGTAGAACACACCTGGACTCAATTTTCATAACATCTAATTCACTGAACCAATTCAAAAAAAAAAAAAGTTACTGATACCATATTCTTTCCAATTCAACAAACAATATTGATGCCATATTCTTTGCCAAAAAATGAAGTAAGGTATGTAAAATCATTAGTTTAATGCTTAACCCAATTCTTTTTTCAAAAAGAATAAATAAAGGAATATGTATAAATCAACCTCAGGGAAAAGGAAAGAGGCAAAAATAAGAATAAATTTAGAAAGAAGTAACATAAAAACTATATTACAGAAGAAGTAGTAGCAATTTTCTCTATGATTTTCTGCCAATTTACATTGAATTATTGTGTGGAAGAGGTCCACCTAATAAAAGGTAATATTCATTTCTCAATTTCCTATTTGCTAATAATGTTTGACTAAGTGACAGCACAATCCTGTCCCACAATAAACATTTAATAGAAATTTATTTAGCTAAAGTAAGCAATTTATATTAATACCAAAAATTTCCTACCAAACCCACTGATTACGGCAAACCACCTATTTTAATCAATAAAATATCCATCAATAGTCCTCACTCATTTCTTTCCATCAAAAGTCCACTAATCACCCCTTTTTTATACTATATTTTAATTACATCTATAATTAAATTAACAAAATTATTACAAATAAAAAAATAATCATATAAACTCAAACAATCGAAACTTAGGTGCTATCACCCACCCTTTGTAAAGGTGTTGATAGGAAATCGAACCTGATATTTTTTTTTCTTTGAAATCTATACCCACCCCTTCGACCAGTAATCACTAACTTATTAAAAAAACTCAAACAACCGAAACCCATCAAAACTAGTGTAATTTTAGGAAATTATCTCAAATTTTACGGTCACAAAGCTTCTAAGTATAATAATCCACAGAATACCATCACCAAATAGGAAAAAAATTAAATAAATATACAAATAAAATGAAAAAGGGAAGAATAATAGTTACCACAGCTGCCTTGATCTTTGACGTCAACGACAGCGCCTTTCTCTCTCCAGTCAATGGAATCCGGCAAGCTGTCGCCGAGTTTCGGCTCATACCGGTCGCTCTTCGCCCCGGTCAACCGCCGTTTTCCGTCCGGTCTAACTCCGAGAAACGTTTTTCGGTACTCCTCGTTGGTCAAATCGGCGAACCGGTTCAGGCCGAGCTTGTACGACCGGTCCGCCACCGCGTTCTGCTCGTCGATGTACCTTAAATTATCCTTAAAAATCTGGAACCTCTTCTCCTTCTCCCCGAGAGCGTTGTACGACTTTCCGTGCTTCACCATCCACGACTCGTACATCGACAACACCTCGTCGTCGGACCGCAAGCCCGGCCTGGCGAGGTTGTTTTTCCGGTCGTAGGATATGATGGACATGTCGGAAGCCCATGATTCTGCGATAAATAAAGAAAGAAAAATAGAAAATAAAAGCAAAGACATTTTAGAATACGATTTTGTAGCCATGGTTTGGTTTTTTTGGGGGACTGTTGGTGGATTCTTTTTTGTGGAGATGGGAAAGAATGGCAGAGTGCAATTATAAAGGCGGAGAAGAAGGGTAGTTTTGGAAAATCAGTATCATTTTGTTTTTGTGGAAAAAAATAAAAAAATCTTGATTCTTTGATGAGTTGTGTACGTATATAATTGGGTATGAAGAGGAAAATTGAATTATATTTGGAGTAATTTGAGTGAGTGAATCTAGAAAACTCAGACTATAAAAAAGGGGTAATAAATCAATAAGAGGGAAGGGAACAGCTGGTGGATCATGGAATGTGGATGAGATGTGATTGGTCAGAATGGAAAGTAGACAGTAGCCGAAAAGTTGAGAGAGGAAAAATAAAATTTGAAAGTATAATTTTTTTCCTTTTTTTTATTTTTAATTAAGAAATGAAGAGTGTACAAAACTTCCAAAAATTTGGGCAAAAAGTTAGGAAGTGTAGCACAAGAAAATTACTGCCGGTAAAACTTGCCATTGTAGGTCATTCAATGTTTGGTTGATTCTATTTCCACAGATTTTTTTTTATGATTTCAAAACATATTTATTAGTAATATTTGAACAAGATAATAATTATTCTATTACACTCTACTCGATATAACGAGGGGCGTAACTATACATTTAATTTTGGTGGCTAATTAATTTTAGAGGGGCTAAAGCTAAATCAATAAAGAATAATAATTCAAATATTAATTAATATTTTAAAATAATATATATATATATATATATATGAATTAACTGGGTTTTTTGAAAATGATTTTTTTTTTTGGGTGACGTATCAAGCACCCCTTTTTTATGAGTATACCCACCTTCTAAGACATCACCCTCCACTTTTTCAAATATGGCACAATTGATGAGTTCACCCCCTTTTTTCCAATTTTACCCTTTCATGAAAAAACCCTAGGTGGCACATGACACGATGGGGTTTCGCCATCATGCCACATGGCACGATGGCAAAAACATGGCACGATGGCATTTCACCATCATGCCACATGGCACGATGGCAAAAACATGGCACGATGGCCCATGTGGCACGATGGGTGTGGCACGACAAGACACCGAATTTTTTGTCATGGCGCGCGTGATCGTGCTTTTATATCGCATCAAGCTATCTTCTTGTGCGACATTATTTTTCAACCTGAAAATTTGAAAAATAACATATTTTATCTATAAACTAAGAATATACGTTCATTTTATGGGAATATGAATACTTTATTGTTTGAATCTTCAACAATTTGGGTGTTGGAAAAATCTAGGGTTTGTATAAAGAAAATTTAACTTTCTTCGAGAAGAAGAAGAATGTGAGTGAATGATGTGGGTGTATTTAGAGATTAGGAAATTTGTATTTAGAACTTGGCTTTTAGTAAGGGTATTATAGTCTTTTAACTTAATGGCATTTTGAAATTTTAGAAAGTGGGTGTCTCATCAATTTGGGGGGGTGCCAAATAGCGCCACCCTTTTTTAAGAATATGTATGGATATAATCGAATTTTTTGTTTATGTGTTGAGTTAAGTGGAAGTTTAATTTGGCAATAAAAAGATGCTTAAATGAATTTTATTTGTTTATGGAATTCAAGGTATGGATTTTTTATTTGTTTTTAGTACAAGTATGAATTTTATTTGCTTATAGAATTCAGGGTTCATCATCGGTTGGCTTCGTTCTACTCTAATCTTTGAAGAGAAAAAATCATTCTTACATATGCCATGAAATTACAAGAAAAGGTAGAAAACTGTAAAATAAAGCCCATAAAAAAAAAAAGTAGGAAACCGTTGCTTGGAGCACTTAGACCATCTCCGGTGTCGCAATCTTTGATGCAAAATTTGCACTATTTTAGTAAAAATCTCCATTTCATCTCCAAATGATTGCATTTTATTTTATGCACTAAAAAGAATATTCTATAAAATTTCTTATTTTATTTATTTAATATTAATTTTTATTACATTATAACTAATAAAAATATTAAATAAATAATTTTATTTCTTATAATTTTTATTAAATATTTTATTTTTGAAATTAAACAAACTAAAAATTTTAAAATTAATGAAGTGAATGCAAAATTAAACTAACAATTCATAATATTACATATTATATAATTTAAAAAATTATCATATATAACTAAAATTATTTTAGTATTATATTTTATTAGATTAATTGAAAAAGAATATTAATAATTTAAAGTTAAATAAGTTCAAAAAAATTAAAAAAAAAAAAAAGCAAAAAAAGAAAGGAAAGAAAAATATAGTCTTTGCCCATGGTGGCGGACGCAGATTCCGGCTTTGGGGGGGCGAAAAACGGATTTGAGTTCATATATTTAAACTATGAGAAAAAAATTTGGGGGCAATTGTAAAACACAACTATTTGAAGTTTTTTATCAAAGTTTTGGGGGACAATTGTAAAATAATTACCCTATTTTAGCTATAAAAAATAATTTAAAAAACTTTTGGGGAAAAAAATAATTTTGGAAAATTTTTGGGGCAGCAGCCCCCTTGTCCCCCTCTGTCCGCCACTGAGTGCTGCTACATTGCAGCGCCATTTTTTGCACTATACTATAGCAAATCACCAAAATAGCGCCCCATTTGGTGCACTGCTGGGAGGATAAATGGCGTTGGGCGCCATTATAAAGCCACTGCTGGGGTTGGCCTTATGAAAGCCCATTCACAGAGTGAAAATTTTAACATGGACTTCTCGAAAAAATGCTTAGTAAAATATTTGGTAAAAGTAAATTACAATTATAATGTAGAAATCGCGGGAAAGAAATCTTAAAGTCGCAAAAATGCATTTCCTCTAAAATAGACTTTTAGAATAGTTGTTGTTCCAAAACTCCACAGTATTTTTTATTTTCAAAAATGTACTTCTAGACATAAAAAGTCCATTTTGAATGGTTTCAAAGCATCTAACGGCATTGATTGGTATGTGAGAATAGTGTAGGAATGGAATAAGATTCCCTATTTTATTCTCATTCACATGTTTAGTATCTTTATTAATGGGAATACTCATTTCCATGGGAATCCCTATTCCCAAAAGTATGAGAATGATCATTCCTCCTCTCACCCATGGGTTTAGTTATTCCCAATTATCAAGAATGACTCAAATTTTATTTTTAATAAAATTATCTTTCTATAAATGACTAAAAATGTTGGATATAATCTATATTTTCGAAAAATAGTGTTATAAATAAAACAATATTTATAATTTCAATATGAGTTATATTTAATATTTTAATAAATCATAGTCAATTTCTATCAATATTCAATAGTTAAATCAAAATTTTGATATAGAATTCTTTTGTTGATTTTCTATATTTTCTTATAAAAAAATAGAGATAATTACAAAGATACCCCTGAGATTTGGGCTAATTACATAAAAAACCCTGAGATTTTTTAAAATTACAAGAAAACACTTAAGGTTTGATTCTGTCTTACATTTTTCACCTTCATAAGCAAAAAAATATCAAAACCACCCTGATATTTATAAAAATACTATAGTTACCCCCTTAAATTTAACACATAATCAGACATGATAGGGTTTTTTTATAATTTTAAAATATCTCTGGATTCTTTTGTAATTAGCCCAATCTCAGGGGTGTTTTTATAATTATCCCTAAAAAAATTATATAATTTTTTTTTGATATCATACATATCAATCATTATATATATATATATATATTATTTAGCACACATTAAAATAATCTTATATCAATTTACGAATAACATATTTAATAAAATTTTATTTAAGAGAATTTGATACTTTAAAATTATTTTTCTCAATTACTATCATTCATTTATAATTACCAACCAAGATATTTAAATCAAATAAAAATTGCCATCCATTCATTTCTCCATTCCTTGTACATATCAATCATAGGAATAGTAATACTACATCATTCCATTCCTAATGTTATTTCATTCCTAAATTCATTCCATTCCAACCTAAATCCATTCATTCATACCAATCATGCCGTAAAAGTTAAAGAAAATGTTAATGTTTCTAAATTAAAAATAAGCATATTTATTCCTTGCCATAAAGCTAGTAATGAACAATGTTTTCAAAATCGGACTGATCGACCGATTAGACCAGTTTAACCGATAATCGATCGCAAAGATCGCCCTTGCTGTTGAGTATCTAAACCGGTGGCAAAAAAACCGTTGCCACCGATAAAATCCGAATAAAAGCAAGTGACCCCCAACTTCATTTAACCTGGTTTATTTGCCTTTTTCTATAAAAATGAAATAAATGATAAATAATGTAATTAGTAAACTTAGGAAAAGGACAATGGAAATATAAAAGAAATTTACCTTGTTAAAAGATTTCATAACTATTTTTTAAGTAGAGATTTAATATATTTTTTTAAATAATTGATCTATTTTCGATACTTTAGATTACAGTCAAAGAATTGGGTATAAATAAGCTTATCAATCATATTCAACAATTATATAATTTTTTTATAACACGTTGTTGCTCATATACATGTATGTATATATGGTTCGTCGGTTTATTTAAAAGCGGTTTAGCTTGGTCGGACCGAAGGTGAACGGTGACCCAATTCCTTGTCCGGTTCAATGTCCGGTCCGGGTTTAAAACGTTGGAAATGAATTGGAAAAATACGAGAAAGGAATTTGATGAGCACATTAAAAGATAATTATTCAACTTAAATAAATATCAAAATTTAGATTTATCTATTAAAACTTAATTTAACGTTAAACCTTAATAATTTAATATATAAGAGATGTAATTTGATTTATTCAAACACTATATTATCATCAAACTGTTTAACAAACGTAGTATTGATTGAATTCAAAATTTAAATTAATTAGCAATTCTAAATTGTTTGGTGTCAACCTTTTACTCCCCAGATTTCATTATCACACCCGCCACCTCTAAGGTATTTTACATTCTACAATTACATCGTAAATATATATATATATATAATAATCATAAATAATTCATTTAGTATATTTATAGCTCGTAGATTATAGATATAATTATAGAAATTAGAATAAATGATAAGCATTAGTTATTTATGTCAAGGGAGGAAAGTTGGGCACGTCGTGCATATCAATTAGCGGTGAACATGGGATTCTCTTGTTGCTATCTCCATTTCACTTCACCATCATTCATGCATGCTCTCTCTCCCCTCTGTGGCAACTTTAAGTCTTTAAGAAAACTTACCTATGAAGCATTTATACGAGAGTACAAAATGTTTTGAAATTTAAAAATATGGGTATATATATACATATAAAAATTTATATGTTAAATTATTAAAAATATAGACATACTAAATACAATTTAAAAAATATTTCAAGCATAAAAATTAAATTTTAATATATAATCAAATCTGAAATATGATAACTCACGTAAAACACACTAAAACATCTTTGAAAATATTAACAATAGAATGAATTATATCTCTTTTTATATGTGGATTTATTAGAACTCATAATGTGACTTTGATTTTTTCCAATTGGGATGTCTATGCCATTTTTTTCCCAATTGGATATTCATACTATAGATTTGTATCCATGGAGTATCAATGATTATCGAATAAAGCATCGTATTCGATATTTATCGATATGGATAGTCCATCCTCACGTAAGTATCCGACTATCCGTGTTTTCCTACGAACTTACAATATTTTTTTTACATGAACATTGTAATTTATTGATGAATAATATCAGTCATATCAAGGTTATGAAGGAAAGAAAGAAAATCTTCACTTCTAGTAGGGAAAACAAATTTGCCAACCTGAACTTTGGGTTTTTTTGACCTTGCGACCTAATTTATTTTTTTTTTTATAAAATGCAACCTAAATTAAAGTTGCAAAAAAATTATGAAAATTGTTAAAAAAAACTATAAACTGTTTAAACAATTTTCATGTTTTGAAACAATTTTTAGACAAATTTCATGTTTTTAAACAATTTTCAGTTTTTTATTTTATATTTTAATATTTCATATAATTGTTAGTTTTTTAACAAAATTTTTAGTTTCTTAAACAAATTTTCAGATTTTTAAACATCTTTTAGTTTAAAGACTACTTTTTTACAATAATTTTGAGTTTTTTATTTTATAAATTAAAATATGTTTTAATATTTCAAATAAATTCAGATTTTTAAAACAGTTTTTTTTTTAACAATTTTCATATTTTTTTTTTGTAATTTTAAATCAATTTCGATATTTTTTTACTATTTTGAGTTTTTTTCAAAGAAATTGTCAGATTTTATATAATTTATTTAAGTAGAGAAGGTGAGAAGGGAAAACAAATAGAAGTTACAGAAAATCTAAAAGACAAAAAGGACCTTAATGAAAACATGTGCATAGCACATGACAACATCTAAAGGGAATATTCTATCAATAACCTGATTTGGAGGTTACTACTTATAAAACCTATTTAATTTAGGTTGCATTTTATAAAAAGGAATAAATTAGATTGCAAAGTCCAAAAAAAGCCCCAAAGTTGAGGTTGGCAATAATCCCCCCCAGTATAATAATAGTGTGGGCTCAGAATTTGCGATCTTTGATCTAACTTGCACCTTCGGATATTGTTTAATAACTCTTTAACATCATAAGTTAAATCACCCAGATTGTAATGTTTTCTTTGGACTAGTGGTGCTTACACCGCAAAAGAGAGGTCGTAGCACTAACATCTATGTCGGGGTCGTCCCTCAAGGGGCGGTCAAGCGGGCGGCGCCGCACCGACCCGGGATTTTTTTAATGGTTTGCGTATTTGTATATGTATTATAAACACTATAAATTTCATAAAAACGTCCGCTCCGGTTTGTGTCCTTGTTCTTTTCTGGCAGCAGTAGTGTTGTTTTTTTATCCTTTAACAACAAATCATGTAAATTAAAAACAAAAAAGCTAATTTTATCTATCTAAGCTTGTTGGTCCAATGGTTTATGGTTTTTTACTACATATTTAGTTTGTGAGTTCAAACATTTCTCTTAGCAAAATTTTGTATATTTTTTTTCCTTTAACACAAAAGTTATGTTTTAACTTTTAACTAAAAAAAACCCAACCAAAAGAAAATAAAAATAGAGTCTTCCATCTCCAATAAGACCAGCAAATAAAAGTTTAATTATCTTTAGTTGTTCTATTTTTTCCATTATGAATTGTATGTTTATTCTATTTTCTTTAGCGTTCTATTATTTTCTAAGTATATATTTTATTTTGTTTAAGGTTATTTCACCATTTTTTATCGTTGATTTCAATTGAGAGTGAATTTTCGGATAAACTTGATCATGAAAGACCGATTGATGACTTTGCGAGATAAAAATGTAAGGAAATATATTTTCTTTGGCTAATGTATTGGTAATTTTTCTTTTAAATATATTGATTATCGAAGTATCTCTTTTGTACCACTATTTAATGAAATTATAAATATTGAAATTAAAAATATAATGTTTCATTATTTTATGATCAATGAAATTATTTTTCATAGCATTGATTAATTAACTATTTTTAATTTCTTATATGAATATAGATGGCCTATTTTTTTTTTTTTTTTTTTTTTTTTTTTGGGCACGGACCCTTCAAATCATAGGAACGGCCCTAATCAATGCCAATCGATTGTTGCAAGCTCATAGTCATGCCAAAGTGAATCGCCTTCAAATCCCTATATGCAATCGAACTTGGTTTATCAATGGATAGAAAACTTACAATGTTACATACACGTGCTTGGATTTGGTATTTTACAATTTTCTTTAAGTGTCCAAGACACACCAAATATGATTATTTCTTACTTCATTAGGTGGGCAAATGAATCCAAATAAATCTTGTATATAGATATTGAATTCAAATAAATATTTTTATTTAGATATTTAATCCAAATATGTTTATCTATATATATAATAAGAGACTATTCTATGAATAGTAGCTCGAAATTTTCCCGCCTATTTTATACTTTCTAAAAACGAATATTACTTTCACCTTTTTTTTGGTTTGTTTCCCCCGATTTTTGCTAATTTCCAATTTTAAATTATGGTATAAACTGATTTTATATTTTGACTATTTGCTAATTAATTGATTTTCTAATTTAAAGATTTCTTAAGCAGGCGTAAAAATTTGAGATTAGGAAAGGAAAGGATTCTACTAAACATTGGGAGATTTTGTTAGATTTTGAAGGTAAAATTTTTGATATTGAATTGGTGACTTACCGATTTTATATATTTTTAATACAAAAACGAAATATGATTTATTTATGTAAAGACAATATATTTTTAATACAAAAACGAAATATGATTTATTTATGTAAAGACAATATATTTTTTAATAAAAAAACGAAATATGATTTATATATGTAAAGACAATCGGAATAATTGTACGTAAATTTGCTTGGAGTAAGACCAAAATAATAAATTCGATTTTGCACATACACTTAATTATATAATTTTATTTTATTTTCCAAATCTGAAATTAATGATTACAAAATAGCAAATCGGACAAGAAAATAATGATTGAAAACAAAGAAATAAATCTTCAAAATTTAATTTGTCCCGTCTTTCCATCAATAGGTCATATTCTGCAAAGTATAAATAGTTGAACCATTGTACAATTTTTTATCACGATAAAAGCGAAAAAAACAGAGAACAATTCTTCCACAAGCATACATAATAATTTTTTTGCTGAATATCATGGCTCCAATGTTCACTTTAATCAAGGACACGAACAAAAGCAAGACCCAATGGGCTATTAAATTACGTCTTGTGCGAAGTTAAAAGCCCTCCTTTTCTCGACAAAACCAGATACAAAGCGTGGAATGCATCTTTCACGATGCTGAGGTACTTACTTTTTTCTGATTATGTTCAGTTAACAATATTTCTATAAATTTATTGTTGTATAATTTGATTAAATTTAACTTATGGCGGGAGATCGCATTCATGGAACAAGATTGAAAAATACATCTTGAACAATACAAGAGGTCGCTAAATGAAGGGCGAGTTTATGCCATAAGAGACTTCTTAGTGGTTAATCAAGCGATAAGTACCGTGCGTGTGCAACAAAACACAAAATTCTTTTTCATGGCAAAACAAACATATTTGAGATGTTCGATAAAAGTTTTCCAAGGTTTATGTATGCTTTTAAGGATTTCAATGAAGTTTCAGACGTTGAAAATGTTGATGACACTATGCTTTTTGGTAAGTTATAAACACCAAGTCTATTCATTTCATTTAATTAGTTGTGTGAATTTAACAAATTTTTTCTTTTAATATTAACAGATGTCATTGGGAAAGTGGTATCAATGCAATCGGCACAAACAAAGGAAGTTGCTGGAAGAACAACCCGCTTCATTGACATTGTTTTGGAAGACTTGGAGTAAATTTAATATATATTTTTAGATAATGTACCGATACGTGTTAAAAAACATATTATAATTTTTTTAAACCTTTAAACTGCAGAAACAATCGTTTAACATGCACATTGTGGGAGGAGTATGTTGATATAATATTGCCACATCTTGAAGCAAATGGCCTTGAACCAATTGTAATCATAGTGCAAATGTGTAGAGCAAAAGTTTTCCAAGGTATTTTTAATTTTTAAATTTGTAAAAAATAACTAATTTTGTATTTATTTATGTGTTTTATGTTTTTTTTTTCAAAATATTTGCGATACATAGAGCGAGTCAAGGTGTCAAATACTTTTCATGTCACCAAATTAATTATCAATGGGGATGTATCAGAGATTCAAGAATTCAAGAAAAGGTAATAGTTTTTAATTATGTTTTGTATTTATTATTTTTCTTTCATATAATTGTTTTTCTTTGTTATATTATTTTAAATATCTTAATTTCTATGTTACAATGACAATTCTATAATTTTTGTATAATTTTTAGGATTGTGAATAGCAACAACCCCACATGTTCAATCAGTCATGTGACAGTCTGCGTCGGCGAAGACAAGTTTGAGAGGAATGGAATCGGGAAATCCTTAGTTAGAACAATTGAAATGACTTTATTCAAAGAGAGAGGTAACAAATTCGTATAATTGTAAATTAAATATAAATTACAACTATAATGTATTTATTATGGATAATAACTGAGTTTATTTGTTACAGGTTGGTAGTTTTTGGGTTTGTGCTACAATTATCAGTTTCATTGGAGATTGGTGGTATCTCTCTTGCCCTAATTGTACCAAAAAAGTTACTGATGCGGGAGAGTTACTATATTGTTATGGTTGTGATAAGTTTCCTGAAACTGGAATAATGAGGTATTTATTTGATTTGATCTATTAATTGTTTCTATATTATTACATGTTTGATTTTTTTCATCTTCTGAATTATATATTAGGTATAAGATGCACATTCAAGTTGTGGATGATACGGGGAATGCGCCACTGCTGTTATGGGATCGTGATTGTGAAAAGTTGATTGGAAAGCCCTGTGAAATTTTGAGGAGGGAATATATAGATGTAATTTTTGGTATTTTAATGCTTATACGATTTTATACGTGATTATTTTTTTTATGAATTCTTATCGGTCTTTCTTTTAAATAGAGAGAAGGCGGTATAGACATTCCGGATGAAATTGCAAGTTTGATAGATACGAGGGCTTTCTTTAAGGTTCGGAAAAAGGAGATCGACTCGGCATTATGATGGATCATTCTCTGTTTTAAAAGCGACTACAAAACGATTATTTGATTAAAACTTATTCCACCTTTGCAATAGAGAGTCGGGTAATCAATTAAAGTTTTAATCTTAATTCTTTTATATATTTTATGTAAAATATTTTATGTTGCAAAATGACAATTCCTGTGTTGAAAAATGTAGGAATCCGATTATCATCAAAGCCGCATGTTGATGAACAAGATGAGGAGGTGGTTGGGTTTCTTTATACAATTTTACAAAAATAATGTTAAATTTATATATTTTTAACATTTTTAAAACCAAACTTTGTTTTGTAGGAGAATTCTTGAGGAAGATGAAGTAAACACCCGAGTAAGTGAATAAAGGGAAAGAGTTGGTGAAAGATAGCCCATTGTCTAAGCGAGCTCTTATGGATGATTTTTCAAATTCTACGAATTCAAAGAAGTTGAAGTCATTTGTTAAGAAGGAAGAAAGACGATAAGAAATAGTAATGCGAATTATGGTTAGCAATAGAATTAGTTTTTTCATATTAGTTCTGAACATTTGAGTCTTGGGTTTTTTCATTTCGTTTCAGTTTTTAATTGAATATTTGGTTGTCATAAACAGAATGTTCAATTTTTATTATTATTATTATTCGTAGCTTTTCTTAATTCTCATTATCACTTGATATTTTTTTGTTAATTTATTTCTTGAAATAAATTAAATAAAATATTAAACAAATATTATTAATTATTAAACTTATAGTTAATAAATATTATGGAACAAAGTTAATTCATCACTCGAATTTTTTAATTAAGAATTAGATTTAGTATTACTCTTCTATTTTTGTTTTTTGACAATTGAAATTGATATTATCTTTGATATTTTTTTTAAAATTGCAAAAATTGACAATATATATTCTTTCCATTGATGTTTGCAACTATAAATTATTGACTAAATTATATAAAGATACTGATTTCTAAATTGGTATATTATATATTTCGATTTTGACAACTTAGAAGAGATCGAGTTTTATCATTGTTTTATCAAGTTTTATAAAGTAGTAACATATCCATATAAGTAATTGGTATTACTTTACATAACAAAACATAGTAAAATGCATACTCAATTATGTTCGCAACAATCAATAATAAGGCATTTTAAAAAACATATAATGAAAACCCTAAGCACCATCGGGATTCCACTACACTCTTGGTGCAGGTCAAGTGGCTTATCAACTTAGAGTTTTCTTTTAATAAGATCACGAAACACAATGAACTCGATACACAAAACTACGAGAGAATGCGATAAATATGAAGCTACTATAATACGAGAGAAATAATTGATACACGTAATAAAGTGAAAATACAAAAAGTCATAATATACGAGAAAATTACTATACATATTTTATCATGCGAGACATGACTTTAAATAAAACTGATTTCTTTCTAAAATATTTGTTAAATAATACCAAAAATATGAAAATGCAATTTTAATTTTTTCCTTGCAGAATCATCCTAATTAGTCAACTTAATTATTTCCACATTACCAAATATACCTTAATTATTGAAACAGAATTTTTACATTAATATGGCTAAATCACTAATGTTTTTAACATATATATTTCCATCTATAGTTGTCACAAATTTATAAATATCTTAGTAAAAAATATTGCGATTATATTGATTTCCATGTATAGACCAAAGCACACATATAAATACCCAGTCAGTTTGCATATGTGATTTTTCATCTTCGAAACCAAGCACAGCGAAACTCAATAACAAAAATTCTCCATAAAAACAAGGTTGAACGTAAGAGATCATCAAACACTCAGAGCAATGAGGCAACTCAGAGGATTCACGGTATTGGGCAAAAAACGAACAAGGGATTCCAATATTGAAGACGGTATAAGTCTTTATATTGTTGAAGAAATTTATATGTTATGTGATTAGATGTTTATGATAGCATGTCTTTTTGAGAACAAATTTATATGATAATTTTATTTAGATTATAACTTGCCTGGCAATGTGCAACTACGGATGATAATATGTTTCATTTGGTTTTGTTATCAATATATCCCTTAGAACACGAAACAAATTAGTAAATGAATCGGTCGATTGCAAAAGCGCAAAGTATCAAACACCTAAATATTATAAAACCACTTATCTTTATATTGTTATGTCGTATTGTAATCTTCATTGTTGACTTATTGTAATCGCATAAACATAAGAAGAAAAATAGTTAGTTCTAAAGAAAGCATATAAAGAAGAACAACAATACGTTCTAAAGAAAGCATATAAAGAAGAACAGTTACAATAAATAAATCATACAAAGAAGAACAATAGTTAGTTCTAATATTGATAGATTTCAAAAACATGTAGACAAAAGAA
Source organism: Rehmannia glutinosa (assembly GCA_016081115.2). Taxonomy (NCBI): domain Eukaryota; kingdom Viridiplantae; phylum Streptophyta; class Magnoliopsida; order Lamiales; family Orobanchaceae; genus Rehmannia; species Rehmannia glutinosa. The sequence continues at coordinate 76,776,267 of CM071928.1, forward strand.
TTTCCATAAATCGTTAATCGGAGATATTGTATACGAAAATTTGGTTTTCTTTATAAATTTAAATCTTCTATTTTGTAAATAACAATTCTCATATATTCATAAACCTCAAAAAACTTATCCAGAAAAATTGTGATTCTGATTAAAATTATCTAAAATTTTGGTTATTCAAAATTATTTTTATTTTATCATTTAAAAAAACTTAACATTATGTAAACATCAATTTCAAGAATGTTCATAACAAAAATAAAAATTAAAATAATACAAAATAAAATTATATGGTTTCGCTTCATAGGTGAACACATGCATACAGAGATTTTAAAAAAAATAGAGAGTTTGTAAAAATATTTTATAAATTCCAAACATAGAATTTGAATATAACCTCATCGAAACATATACATGATAAATAATATGTTTAGAAAAAGAAAATTTATAAAATCAGAAAAAATTAAAAGAAAAATAATGTAAAGCTAATCTGTAACTCCTTTGTCATTTCAGAAATATCAATAAAGAAAAAAAAACTAAATCAAAGACAAGTCCAAAAAAACTGATCTGGAGCATTCATGAGCATTTAGCAGTTATTGACCATTCATGAACATATATGAAAATAAATTATCGAAAAGTATACCTTTTTTGAGAAAAATATGGACACATTTCTGGAGTAGATCCGCACCATTTTTCCAACTCTCAAAAAAATCAGTGCATACAAAAACAAAAATAAAAATAATTAGTTTACCAGATCTGAACAAAAAAAAAATTAATAAAACAAAAAAATGAGTCCAAAAATATCTACAACTTTAAGATCTGCGAAAAATGTTTAGTGCTTAAAAGCAGAAAATTGTTTTAACCTTCAAGATACTAACTATTCAAATAACAGAATGTAAAATAAGATATGGAAATTTTACCTTTTAATGTTTCATGAAACATTAATCTTGAACCCGAGCATGTCCTCCGAAAAACAAGACATCCAACTCCTCAAAAAAATCAAAATCCAAAGAAATGGCAGATAATATTTATATTTTAAAAAAATAAAAACACGCATGTTACTTATTTTCCCGATGTTTTGTTGCTTTTGGAAAAAACCGATTTCTTAAAAAAAAGTAAAAATGTACAAAAATCACAAAAACTTGAAGATCTATAAATAATATGAACCTCTTGAGAGAAAATGAATGAATTTCGATTTTTGTAAACAAAAAAATAAAAATCAACTAAAGCCTTTTCGTTTTTTTTTTAAAAAACAAGTAGAAAAACTATATCAATCACAAATTTATTCTCGTGAAGACACATATGAATAAAACCTAAAATTAAAAAAAAAAAACAAAAATGTTCGAATCGGGTTTGAGAAAAGTCACAAAACAAACCCTAAAAATTTACAAAAACGAAATCAAAAACTCGATAAATAGGCTTTGTAGATGAAGATAAAGGCAGATAACACCAAAACAAATGTTGAAGAACAAAGATAGTTCGGATTTTGTATACGTAAAACCCTAAAAAGGGGTTGAAGAACAAGACACAAATGAGTTTTCATGAGAGAGAAAAAAAAAGTGAAAAAATATGAAAGAGAGAGAGAGAGAGAGAGGAATCGAGTGAGAGGAAACAAATGAAAACCCTAAAGCCCATTTCGGTTTTTAGCTTTTGTCAAAATGATTTAATTTGGAACATTCCGGACACAATGGTGTGGCATGATCCTATTCAAAGTTTCACACGTGTACGGTTGGGATTAATGTGTTTGGGTTTTTTTTTTTTTTAAATTTGAAAATCTTTGAGTTTTTGTTTAAAAAAAAAAAAAAATGTTGAAATGGGCTTTGAAAATACATTATCTTGGGCTTCTTTTATCTGTTGGGTAGATATATGTTTTTATTGGGTTAGTTTACTTAATTTTTGGGCTGCTGGGTTTTAAATTGGTAATAATTTGTGTTTATTTTAACTGGATTTTAAATGTTGATTTTGGTTTATAAAAAAAATACAGAATTGTTTTTATTTGATTAATTGTATCATTTAATTTATTGACATATTTAAAAGATTATTATTTTTACTCACCTTTTGTATTATATAGATTAAATTAAATTAAATTCTTTTTATATTAGAATATATTGTTTTATTATTATTTTGATTTTAATTTTTATTTTCCAAACAGAAAACGGGAGCATGATGGGGGAAACATCTGCAAATGGATCTAATAGAGTTGTATCCAAAAATGGTTCGAGCAAGATTGTTTTTTTGTTTTCGAACTCTCCTCTCAGTGACATCACAAACGGTATGTTTTATTTTATTGTTATTATATTTATATATATATATATATAAATATTTATATATATTTATTTTAAAACTAATTTTTGAAATAGAAAATATTTTTGATAAAAAAATATATAAATGAAAACTTTGGTAAAAAATACTTAAAATAATAATTTTATGTTTTTTCAAGAAAAAAAGAAATTTTCGTATTAAAAATATAATGGTAAAAATATTTGATATAGTAAATAAAAAATATATTAATTTGATGTATATATTTTGGCCTATTAAAAATATATAAAAATAATATATTTTTGTACATAAAATAAAACAATATTTGAATTCACTATTTATAATTTGAATTTGAATAAATACAATAACATATACTTTAAATAGATATGATATATATTATTAAATATATATATATATATATATATATATATATATATATATATATATAGAGAGAGAGAGAGAGAGAGAGAGAGAGAAATAGAGAGAGAGAGAAAAAGAGAGAGAGAATTTTTTTTTGTAGATAGAGATTTTTTTGGAAATTGTATATATAAAGATTTTTTTAATAGAAAATGGGAGCCTAAGCAGGGAAGAGCATCCGCAAATGGCTCTAAAAGAGTTGTCTCAAATATTGCTTCGACCATGATTACTAATCGTTTTTCAAAATCGACTTTTTGAAAATTCTAATGGTATATTCAATTTTTTATTTTATATTGTTGTTGTATTAAATTACGTATGTATAGGTTATTTAACATTGTAAGGTATTTTATTGTTTTGGTTCAGTTCTTTCCAGGAGAATACCACAGCCTCAGAACAATATTAAGAATTTGAACAATTCTTATTGTTGTATGCCCTCGGCGTCCTCCAATATTTCTAATGTCTCTGAAATTATTGACCTTACTATGGATAGCTCTGTTCAAAACGATTTGAACTGCAATTCAAATACAGTAATGGAGAATTCAATGCAGTCAAATACAACTTCATCTCGGTTACATGATACAATAAGATCCATTAACAATGGTGAGAATTGTTGTTTTCGTATGTTAACTATATTTAATTTAAGTATAACTTTATAAATGTTTAATCAAATATATAAATATTTATATATTATTTTCTTACTGATCTTGGGATATCGGTGATGCAAGTTATACATGTCAATATTGTGCGGCCATGTTTTGGTGCGAGGAGAGGATACAATCTCATGTCGATCTACTTGTCCGAAGTATGGTTCATGTTGCGATCATGGCATTATTCAACTTCCTCCTATGAAACGACCACCTACTTTCCTTCGTGATTTATTGTATGAAGATAGTGATAAAAGCAAGCACTTTCAAGAGAATATAAGATCATATAATAGTATGTTTTGTTTTACATCTATGGGAGGAAAGATCGACATCGACATCAACAGAGGACAAGGTGCTCCGTTTTAGGATGTACGGACAAAACTATCATTTAATTGGTAGTTTATTGTCCTCGATGGTTCAACACCTAAATTTTCACAACTTTATATATACGATACGAGAGAATGAGATAAATCACAGATTGAATCTTTGTCAGGTTTGTTTTTTTTATTTTTTAATTAATTATACATTATGCAATATAATAAGTAAATGTATATAATTATCCATGTTGATTATTGTTTTTTACTTGAATCAATTTGTAGGCAAGGAAGTGATACCAATAATGCACCAAGATATTGTTGTTGGACTTCAAAAAATGTTAGATGAAAATAATATATTGGTGAAAACGTTTGAGTGGCAAGAGAAAAGATTCGTGAAACTCCAAATTCGGATGTTAGATTACGTCTTATTGGTAAGAGAGGCAACGATGCTAGAAGATATAACCTACCATCGAGCTCCGAGGTTGGCGCTTTGATTGTTGGTGATTTTGATCAGGCTTTAGGAGAAAGAGATATATTAATTGAAACCAAAACCGGACAATTGCGGAGGATAAATGAGTTGAATCTGCATATTTGGCATTGCAATATCCTTTGTTGTTACCTTATGGTGAGGATGGCTTAGAGAAGACATCCATTTTTCTGACTTGAAGAATAGAACCCAAGGAGGAAGAAAAACAGTGAGTGTTCGTGAGTTTTTTGCCTACCGGTTGCATGAAAGGAATAATGAACCTTCTACTATTTTGTCTTCAAGAAGATTGTTCCAACAATTTGTCGTGGACGCTTATACAATGGTTGAATCTGGCCGGTTGAAATATGTGCGCTTGCATCAAAAGAAGTTGCGTTGTGATATATATAAGGGTCTGGCAGATGCTGTGTTGAATGGAGACACTGATCCCAGGTCACAAGGCAAAAGAATTATACTTCCGCCGAGTTTCTTTGGAGGAGCCCGATTTATGATACAAAATTATCAAGATCGATGGCTATATGTAGATGGGCGGTTATCCCGACCTATTTATAACATTCACGCCCAATCCAAAATGGCCTCGAGATTGTTCGTTTTCTTGAGAAGATAAATCTTACTGCCAAGACCACCAGGACATTAGTTGCGAGAATATTTAAAGTCAAACTAGATGCTCTGATCAAGGATCTTCGTCATAATCAAATATTCGGTAAAGTTGTATCAGGTTGTTGAATCTTCTTAATTATTTTCTCACTTTTTTTATTCAATATACTATTTTATCTAATACATTTATTTATTTTTAACTTATGTAAATTCTGATTATATATACGATAGAATTCGTAAACGTGGATTGCCTCATGCTCATATTCTTCTCTTTCTGGCTAAAGAAGATAAGTATCCAACTACAGATGATATAGATAGAATTATATCTGCCGAGATACCAGATGAGGCCGATGATCCGTGTTATTATGCCGCAGTTAGAGATTTCATGATTCATGGTCCGTGCGGTGAAGTAAGAAAAAGTTCTCCGTGTATGGCTGATGGGCGTTGCACGAAACATTTTCCTAAAAAATTTGTTGATGCCACGTGTATTGATGAAGAAGGTTATCCACGTTATCGACGTAGGAATGATGGTAGGGTTGTCGAGAAAAATGGTGTTCCTCTTGATAACAGATATGTCGTGCCGCATAATCGTAGATTGCTTCTCAAATATGGTGCCCATGTTAACGTAGAATGGTGTAATCAATCTAGATCTATAAAGTATTTGTTCAAATATGTCAATAAGGACATGATCGGGTGATTGCATCATTCTACCGGAAGCGATGGTGATGAAGAATCCGGAAAAGTAGATGAAGTTAACATGTATTATGATTGCAGATACGTTTCATCTTGCGAGGCAACATGGAGATTACTGGGATATGAAATTCAATATAAATATCCTCCAGTTGAACGTCTTAGTTTCCATCTTGAGAACGAACAAACAAGTAATATTTGATGATTAGAAAGAATGACGATGTTCTCAAGAGAAGCAATCGAGAAAGCATGTTTTTGGCTTGGATGGAAGCTAATAAAATATATCCTGAAGCAAGAGAATTGACCTATCTTGAAGCTCCTACAAAATTCACGTGGAAATCAAAATTGAAGAAGTGGGAGCCGAGAAAGGCGGATTTACTATCGGCGTGTTTTCTATGTTCCTCCGTGGGTGGTGATATGTATTATTTGAGATGCCTTATCAATGTTGTGCGTGGTGCTACGTGCCATGATGATTACAAAAAGATACAGGGTGTACAACACAAAACTTATCGTGAGGCCTGTTATGCTCTAGGGTTGTTAGAAGATGATAAAGAATATATTGATGGCATCATTGAAGCGAGTCACTTTGGGCATCCGCAGAGACACTCAGTGGTTTGTTTGCATCGTTATTGTCATCGATTCTTTGAGCGAGACTGAAGAAGTATGGGACAAATGTTGGGAACTTTTCGGATGATATTGTATATAGGCAATTAATTCTTTTTCAACATCAAGGTATAGCTTTTCAAACTATATATTATGCTTTATATTAATTGTTGAATTTGTATAATCTATTTATGTTATTTCTAGATGTTTTTTGGGTTTTTATGTTGTTTCTTTTTTTTGCTAGATCTGGTTCTAAGTGAAAATGAAATTAAGAATCTTGCCCCTCGTCGAAATTGAAAAGTTCTCGAAGTCGGGGCGGGAGTCTCCGTGAGTTTTGTACGATGCCATTTCCAAATGTTCACAATATTTAATTCAGCCAAAACAGTTGGTTTACGATGAGTTACGATACGATCGTAAGGCCTTAGCCGCAGAGAACAAAGATCTTCTTTCAAACCCATCGATGAGCAACGCCACGTGTGATACAAATCATGTGTGCGGTTCAATCCGATAGAGGTCGTCTTTTTCTTTGTATATGGATATGGAGGTCTTGCAAAACCTATTTGTGGAGGGCATTGTCTTCGGGGTTGAGATCAAAAGGACAAATTGTACTTAATGTGGCGTCAAGTGGAATAACGTCTCTTTCTCTTGCCCGGTGGGAGGTCCGCACATTCTCGATTTGTTATTCCTATAAATCCACATGAAGGATCGAGCCGTGAAATCAAAGTTGGCGATCACTTCTGAATTGATTGTGCGTAGTAAACTAATAATATGGGGAAGCTCCAATGATGCACAAACATTGCTTTGAGGCTGTGGACACAACTATAAAAGATATTATGGAGACAGTCAAACCAGAAGTCAAAGATATCCCATATGGAGGCAAAACGGTTGTGTTTGGTGGAGATTTTCGACGATATGCCGTAGTACCCAAGGGAAGTCGGCGGGATATAGTCAATGCCACGATAAATTCTTCGCATTTGTGGAGCCATTGATCGTGCTTAGGCTAACTAAGAACATGTGGCTTCAAAGACTAGGTGAAAGCGATGATTATGCGATTTGGTTAAGTTTTTCGAATGGATTGCAAATATCGGGGGATGGAACACTTGGAGGAGAAAATGAAGGTTATGCCACTATTGACATCCCCGATGATATTTTGCTCGAATCAAATGGTGATCCTATTTCGACTATCATTGAAAACACTTATCCAATGTTTAAAGATGCGATCGAGGATCCGACTTATCCGAAGGAAAGAGCTATTTTGGCACCTACTCTAGATGTGGTGGACTCGATAAATCAATATATGACCTCCTTGAACACATCGGAAGGTCGACTTATTTGAGTTCGGATAGACTTGCAAATCGACGCTAATGTTGATTTCTTACATGATCCGCATACACCGAATTCTTAAATGGGATAAGATGTTAGGAGTACCTAATCATGAAATTCATTTGAAGGTTGGGACTCTGTTATGCTCCTAAGAAATATAGACCATTCAATGGTTTGTGTAATGGTACACGATTGGTGATTACAAAGCTTGGAAAACATGTGCTTGAATCCAAGATTCTCACCGAGCAATGCAGTCACAAAGTGTTGATTCCGCGATCGACTCTTACCCCGCCGGACCAGGATTCCCTTCAAGTTCCAATAAGACAATTTCCTTTGATCGTGTCGTATGCCATGACGATAAACAAAAGCCAAGGCGATCTCTCTCTCTAATGCTGGCCTATATCTCGAAGAATCCGGTTTTGGTCATGGCCAATTATATGTGGCGTTTCTCGAGTTACCAATCGAAAAGGGCTGAAAATATTAGTCTGCGGCGATGATGCATCAAACAACAAACAAACAACTAATGTTGTGTACAAAGAAGTATTTCAAAATTTGTAATTTTTTTCCTTTTTCAAAGATTTGTAATAGATTATATTTTTGTATTGATATTTTATTTATATAGCAACACCACACCCCGAAATACTCCCGTGCATCGCACGGGTAAAAACTAGTTTTTTTAATTCACGATTGCAAATAATTACAAGGGAATCAAATTAGTATAATCATAGGTTTATATGATACTTAATACTTTTGGTAGGTGAGGCAGCAGCCGTGTGGCTAGTGGCTCTTCCACATTTAAAAATGATAAGGCCCCCCAAAAAATTCTCTCTTTCAATTTTTTAGAGCTCCACACAAACTACATTAATTGATGTGGTTATTTACGCTCACACCAACTAATTTCTTGCACTTGGCGCTAAGCCCTCATATATTTTGGTATTTGGATTAAAACCCTTTGAGGTCGTCTTTGAGTATAATTGAGGGAACTTAGGGAGGAAATACACGCATTCGTATAGGGATCGAATTTGTGTCATTCGCTTCTTTCAATACATGTCGCAACCACCTTTGAAAGACAATGTTGATCCTTTGACATCGTCCATTTGCATCATTGAGAATCAAGAGAAAATCAATTTCAGTGGAACTCAATTAAATTAATTTTTAATTTTCAATAAATGGACATTTTTGCTCATGAAACTGAGCAATTTTTTAAATTACTTTTTGCTCTTTGTTTGTTTTATTACTAAATCAAAGCTTTATATGCGTAACTTTTTAATTCTTTTAATATTTTTTTCTATTTCCTTAACGTACATTGGATATCACTTATTTTATCCATCTATTTGAATGAGAGCAAGTCTCTTGTGAGGCGGTCTCACGGATCTAAATCCGTGAGACGGACCTCTAAGGGCTCCGTCTTGAACATGAACCATGAAAATAAATTTAAAAATAATAATGAACCATGAAGAAACAAAAATAAACCCTAAAAACATGAACCATGAAGAATAAACCCGAAAAACAAAAATAAACCCAAAAAAAAAAAAATAAACCCTAAAAAAACTAAAAATCCTAAAAACCCAAATGAATTAAAAATAAACCCAAGAAACAAAATAAACCCTAAAAAAATAAATATAAACCCTAAGAAAAATAAAATCGAAAAAAACCTTTAAAACTTTGTGTAAGGGCTCTGTCTCACGGATGTAAACCGTGAGACCGTCTCACACAAGTTTTTGCCTTTGAATGAATATTAATTTTTCTGTTCCATTTGGTCGAGCCTATATCTAGTGCATTTTACCTATTTGGCGAGATTTTCATGTTATTGCATGAAATTCAAGTATTTATCTAGTAAGATCGAAAAATATGGTTGTGGGTTCCCTTGCTATGAAAAGGGGGAAAATACATTGCTCCCAATTGCTACAATGTAGAAGTGAAGTATTTTTTTGGGGGATAATTACAAAAAGTACCCACGAGGTTTGATCTAATTACAAAAAAACTCAACTAACTTTAAAACTTACAAAAATACCCCCGAGGTTTGATTTAGTGTTAAAATTAAGGGGTCTGCAATGATTTTACAAATATGAAGGGAGATTTTGAAATATATTTCAAACCTCGAGGGTACTTTTTGTAAGTTTTAAAGTTAGCTCGTTTTTTTTTTGTAATTAGGTCAAACCTCGGGGTACTTTTTGTATTTATCCTTTTTTTTTTTGAGAAGTGAAGTATTTTCGATAGTGATGAGTTGTGTTTGTTTGGGAGCACTTTTGAAATGGACTTTTGGATCTAAAAGTTTATTTCAATAATTTTCATGTTTGGTGGTTATTTTGGAATGGACTTTTGGATAAGTCACTCCTCCAAAAAGTCCATTCTATAGAAGTGAGAATGAGAGGATTTTTGAAAAGTCCATTCTAGATAAGTCATTTTTTAAATGGATTTTTCCATAAGTGCTCCTAAACAAACACGTAATCTGCAATTTGCAAAAAGTTTTAGGCTATGAATGCAAGTGGTTTCTATTCATTTTGGTTATCCAAAATTAATCAAAGAATAATTTCCTCAAAAAAATAATTTAAAAGAATAACAATATTGTATTTTATCACTCAACCGTTTGGATCTAATACCAATACGCATTCATTATTGATTTTATATATATATATATATATATATATATATATATATATATATAGGGTTAGGAGTAAATGTGGCGTATGCTTATTGTGTGAATTAATCTAATCCATCCACACCTTTTATTCAATGGTCAGATTGCTATTAAAAATAATTGATTTATCAATTAATTAATAGGTGGAAAGAGAATAATAGTAACTAGCAAAATGACATAAATCACGCCCCTATAATAAAGGGATTGATTAATATCACGTTTCCATAACTAAATTGTGCATCATTTTAATATTTGAATCGTACTCCATTTAATAATTGATTGCACACCATTTTTATGTCTAACACTGCATCATTGTATAACTAATTGTACACCATTAAATCCCATCGATTTTTATGGGATTTGATTTTACGATTGTTCCCGCTTTTTCATTCAATTGTGGTTTACTCACAATGATGTACAATTAGTTATACAATGATGCATTGTTAGATATAAAATGGTGCACGATCGATTATTAAATGGTGCACAATTCAACTATTAAAATGGTGCATAATTCAGTTATGGAAACGTGATCTTTATCACATCCATGATTGTAGAGCGTCATTATGGGAAGATGGTTACACAATTTTGTCTTTATAGGGTTTTTAGATGATGTATGATGCACTATTAGATTTGACCCCCTTTATTACCGCCCAAAACGAGATTTGCATGCATCTTCAACACCGAGATTTTTGTTGGGAATGATTTAGCATACTTAAATTTGATACAATCATTATAAAATTATAGCAATTAATTTTTCAAAATTGTTCGAGGTTGCACAAAACCGATAAAGCAAAAGAACGTATGCTAAATATACTATGTAAGAAAAACATGTAATTATTCCATTTAATGTGTTGCAAAGAACGATTAATATTTTTTCTTATATATGCATCATACTTTTACTAAATATGCATTCGACGTGCAAAGAACGATTAATCTTTTTCATAACCTATAATTAATCTTCCAATACTTTTTGAAGGATGCATAAAATCAATTTTTAACGTTAAATTAAGAAATGAGGCCAAATATACATCATAATTTATCTAACTACGCATGTAAATTGTAAGAAAAAACCTATTAATTTTTGCATTTAAGCAAAAAATAATCAATATTTTTTAAAACCTATATATGCTTAATTATTAGACTAAATATACATAGGACATGTTAACATATAATTAAATTCTTAACATGGGAAGGATGCATAAAACCAGTTTTAAACGTTAAATCAAGATATAATATCTAATTATACATCATATTTATATATCTATGCATGTAAATTGCAAGAAAAAAACATAATTATTGCATTTAAGGTGCAAAAAAAAAACTTAATAATTTTTTACAACTTATATATGCATCATACTTATACTAAATATACATTGAATGCCCCCATCCGAAAATGATTGCATCCCTAAATTAAAGGAAATAGATATGGCATTTTTTTGCTTAGAGGATTTTAGATGTTATTATAATTGATTGCATCCCTAAATTAAAGGAAATAGATATGGTAACTCCTATTTTCTAGTTGGACGATTTTTTGTGATTTCTCCTAAATGCCCTCATCCGAAAATGATGTTAAATAATGCAACAATATCTAATGTTTCAATCTTATCCATCCAATGATTAATTATAACGGTTGATTAGGTCTCACGGTCTCCTCACCAAGAACCCATTACCCACTCCCTATATATATATATATATATATATATATATATATATAGGGGAGGTTACAATGAGACCACATATTATAGTGAGACAATGTGGACTCATCTCAACTCTCCCTTATCTATATCAATGGCTAAGATAAATAGGGGTTAAAATTACATTAAACATTTAATTAAGGCAAAATAAGGGTATAATTGTCAAAACAAACATGTGGGGGACCATCCAAATATGGAATCAGTTATTAGGGGAGAGAAAATCACGTGGGGAGGGAGAAAATCGCGAGAGAATCGCGCTGGAGAGAGAAAATCACGCATGTACTCTCCCATGCATTATGTTGTACACTTATCAATGATTTGATGTATACTTAACACTATTTTGATGTATGTTTAACATAATTTTTTGCACATTAAAATGGTCAAACAAAACATGTGGGGACCGTTAATTAAGGAATCGAGTTAGAGAGAGAGAGAGAGAGAGAGAGAGAGAGAGAGAGAGAGAGAGAGAGAGAGAGAGAGAGAACACGCTCATTAACATGTGGGGGAAGTGAATTAAGTAAATCAATTATAGAGAGAGAAAATCATGCTCATTATTGTGTTATATATTTAGTATATATTTGATGTATACTTAACACTATTTTGCTGTATATTTAACATAATTTTGACTGCATATTAAAATGGTCAAACAAAAAATATAAGTATACAACAAAACACATATAAGTATACATCAAAAAACATAAGTACACAACAACATAAATACATACATAAAAAAATTAACTACTTATACATCAAAACACATATACGTATACATCAAAAATGTCTAAATGTACATTAATCCTAACCGCCTCCTCGTAGGCCCTCGGTTTCTCCACGTCAAAGATCATCTTCTTCACCAATCCTCCAAACATGTCCTTTATTCAAAACCATGTCAATATATAAATACTACACTTTGGGTTGGCATTTTGGCCTCAAACGGCCAATTTGCACCAAAACGACACCGTTTCTCCTCTTGTTTGGCCTTTCCTTTTCCTTAACTCATCCGCACATTATTTCCCCATCGCCCAAAAGAAACACACATAATTAAATTGCATGCTCCCAAAATACCATCTCGTACACCTTAGCCCATTAACCCGTAATGAAGACCCCACAAAGCAAAATTAAAAAAAAACAAAAACAAAAACAAAGAAAGAAACATTCAGGTAAAATATTAAATTGAGAATTATAGGAACTCTAGCATCATTAGCAATCGATTTATCGGTAAAAGATTTTTTTGTCAAATAAGCCAAACAAGTAACTAATGTTTTTGCATACCGAATTCGACGTAATTACTACTACGACTCGGCCGAAAGCCATAGCCACGGCGTGGTCAACCATCTCACCGAGCCATCGTTGGAAAGTCGAGCCAAAGGGCCGAGCCCAATCCTTAGCGGTGGTGATGGTGGCGGATGACAGCCAGACGATGGAAAGGTGGTGGCGGTGGAGGGGCGAAAGGTTTTTTTGTTACCAAATGGGAATGAAATTGCTAATAATAAAATTACCATCTTGCCCTTTTTTGATTTTAAAAAAATAAAAAAACCATTAAATTGGGTAAATCTCAACCATCTAAAATTTGAAATTGGTGGATAGGATTAGTCACATCGCCTCACTCTAATTATGTGGTCTCATTTGATCCTATTCTTATATATATATATATATATATATCCCAACTCCCAATTTCTTATAATTTATTTTGTCACAACTTTAGAAATTACGTCTAATTAGACTAATTACATTTCATGCATAGTAAAAAAGTTATATTACTAAATACTAATTATGTAATCTGAGCATGAATGGAGCCAATAGCGAGTAGGTGAAGACGGGAAGTAGTTCGTTCTCAGTCCCCACCATATAATGCAAATAATATGTGCTTATTTTAAATTTTCATTTTATTTTTCTTCTACTTGGCTTAAACATAACAACAGTATTTCATTTTATTTTTCCCCATACTTTTCTTCCTCATTTCCCGAGTAGTACATCAATTTTTTCTTTTTTAAATGAAAAGTTCAACTATGTGAGGGTATCAAATATCAATCACCACCATGCTAGAAAGTTTAAGTCTTAATTATGTACCATTTATTTACTTATTCTTGAACCATAAACAAAGCCTACTTTTCCGGGGTAGATAAACAAAGTGAATATTCTTGGTGGGCCTTTAAAGAAAAAAAGAGAAATAATACAATAATTTTTATTTTTTTGATCAATAATAGAATATTAATTTAATTATAAATGTCGTACCACCACTAGATAAAATGGGGACAAAGACGAGGACATGATGCGATAACAACTAAGCACGGTAGGTTCATTGATCTACGGTCAAATTTAAATTAATTATCACATCATCATCTAAACGTTTTTTCACTTATAAAAATATCTAGAGACAATTGCTTGATTTTTTTTTAATTTTCTGACACAAGATATTTTTGTTTATTGGTTTCCTTGTATTACCTTCTTACTTAAAGGTCCGAATTTTGCCCTTAGGATACAAATTATGTGGATCTAAGTAACAGATATTGAAATTTGATTTGTCATTTTTTTCTTTAATGTGGTTGAAGATTCTATAGGGATTGTCTATTGCGTGGAGAATGGACAAGTTGGTACATTTTGTAATTGATAATTGTAATCCCATTATTGAGAAAGTATGTGACAGATTCCTGACGACGAAAAAAATCCTAATTTTTGTTCTTATTGAAAGATGAATTATTGATTGAACATGTTCCTGACTGAAACAATAATTTGATGATAAAAAATACTATAAAACCCTTGTTATTTAAATCGATGGGAAAAAGAATTGAAATTATTAGTGGCCGGTACAAGATAACTTGTTGGTAATTTGTACTTGCCAAACTTCTAGTTGTTGGTTATGAGTTCGAATCACTATGGTGCGGTTTTACGATTTTTTTTTTTTTAACAAATTTCAAGCTGAATTGACTTATGTGCGCTTTTGGGTGGTGACGGATAGCTTTACTAAGTAAAATTAAAAGCGAGATGAAAATATCATTTACCTCTTTTAGAATATTAAGAAAATATCAAAAATATAATAGTTGAAAAATGACTTATGTTTATGAATAAGATGATTTTTGCAGATTGAATGCATTTTTTAGTACAATGGAGAATAGTAGGGGAAGGAATGTACTCACTCATATGAGATTGAAATCGGTTTCATTCGCCCGACAACACAAACTTCTACCACTAAATTACAAGATTGATCCCTAAATTGAATGCACCTTGCATTTTCTTTTAATTGATTACATTCAAAACATAATGTATTTTAAGTATTTATTATTTTGAATGCAAAACATAATATATTTTTAGAACATCAAAGAAAGAATGTAAAATGTATTATTTTTGTATGCAAAGTGCAAAGACGGAATTAGTTCTTAATAAATTATTTGTTTGATTATTCAAGTAAATACAAAATAATTTCTTTTATTTTCTTAAATGTATAAGGGTGGTGCGGTTTTGGCGATTCTTTTAGTTTTAAAAGCGCAACCACACCAAGGAAACGGTGCAATTTTCATTTAATATTATAAATTACGATTTTAATCCAAAACCACGATCAACGAAATAGTGTAGCGATCGGGGTTTGGCTATTTTTTAAAATTTATAACTAGAGGTGGCAATCCATGACATGTCACGAACCCATCCCGAAGTTACTAAGAGAAATCCTAACACGATAAACCGAACACGACGGCGTTACCAATTTGTATGCGGAATATAGTTATTTTATAATTCTAATTAATTTTTAACGTATTGTAAACATAACCCAAAATCAACCCGAAACCAAACACACCGACTCCATGAACCGAATTGCCACCCCTATTTATAACCATAACAAACTCAAAATGGATCATATTTGATTTTATAAACGGATGCTATATAGATGTATATTTGTACTTTGATTCGTTTAGACCCGTCAAAATTTGGGACGACGGGTCAACTTCAAAGACACCTTCATATATTACATAAATAGATATGAATATAACAAAACTCCAAAGGTATATATATCTACCAAAATAGGTATGTGTTGTCTATACGCACACGTCTAGATTCTCTACCATAAATTAAAATGAGAATAATAAATTAATAAATATACCACGAACTCATAGATTCAAGTGGTATCGTTCACCATTGCAAGGAAGCGATCGGACTCGAACCCCGAGGTGGTGCTTGGATACCATAATTTTCACTTTTCGTCACTTTTCTCTCATTTTTTCTCTTACTTTTCTTACATCAATCACATTTACTCCATTCACTTTCCAAAAAAAAAAATCATTATTAGACATTTTCCCATAAATTTCATTATTCATAATTATTTTATTATTTCTATACGCATCATACTATTTTACCATTACATTTTTCATTTCATATTCATTCACTATCTCCAAAAAATTACTATATTCTCCATAACACTTTTTGATACTATTCTATAACAAAAAGAAAATTTTCAAAATAAAAGTATATCTAAATATCCAATATAAACATGAGTCTTTCAGTGAGTGCTTGCCTATGAAAAAAATTTCACTTCTTTCACTTTTTGGACAAAATTTTGAAGGAACATGTGATTGCTTATGAGTTTTTTTAAAAAAATATACTATATACTCATTTTTCAAATCATCAATCACATCCAATTATAATTTAAATAAAAAAATATCACATCAACTATCATTATTATACAATCATATCACAAATAAACTATTCACTCTCTCTTATTTTTCAAATCACCAATCACATCTAATCACTATTATACTAAAAAAACTATCACATCAACTATCATCATCATATTTTCATCTTATATCCAATCACACTCTCAAAATTTATTCTCATTTTTTAAAATTATTTTTTCACACTATTCACTCTAAAAGTAAAAATGAGCTTTAACGAAGGTTAAGCAATCACTCCTCAGGGTGCGATTGGATATACTTTCATTTTGAATTTTTTTTTCGCTAGGTAATAGTGAAAAAAATCAAGAAAGTTATGGAAAATTTTGAGAGTGTGAATGGATATGTAATGATGACGATTGATGTGATGTTTTTTTGCTAGTGAAAGTTGTGAATGGATATGAAAATTTTTGGTTTGTAGGATGTGATGGTTATTATTTAATAATTGGAAAATGTGTGTTCTTTGATTCCCATGTGGATTATGCCATAATGGTGTGTTCCAATTCCTTTATTAATTTGTTCTCTAAAAGCAAGATATATATATATATATATATATTTAATTGTAACATACCTATATTTACACATTAATGTAAAATGAACTTATTGTTAAATTAATTTTCTTCTTAAATGGTTGAATTGTTTTTGCTCATACCATCACAATTTAACCTTTTTTTAACATTATTGTTACAAATCGCACATCTTGAACATATATGAATGAAAAATTAGAAGGAAATGTGAAGTAGACTTAAATTACAACCATCTTAATTCATACAACACCTACAACAATTGCCGGGGAGGATCGGCAAAAAGATGGAATGAGGCGTCAAAATTAGCCAATCCTAATTACAAAGTACATGCGTGCGAGAACCATACGGTTCGATAAGAAAATAAAAACAAAATCGAAATCTAGTAGTCCCCAATTTCTTTCCTTGTACATAGTCCACATACAACAATTACTACAATCCACCCATTGGGCACTTCAAGTGAATCGATCCTGTCAATTTCTTTGTCTTCGATAATTTCAATCGCAACTCCGGTGATTCCGCATCCTCGTCCTCCACACCCGCAACATTTCCAAATGAATGCGATACAAATAGTGTCTCCAAAAGATGATAGTTTTTGAGACCATTAACGCGAAATGTCTGTTGTTCCGTGGTCTCCTGCGAAAAAACTTTACGCGTTACGGTCCGTACAATGTCACTAGTAATGTGAAATAAAATGGTAACCTTGACACTGACAGATGTACATAAAATGTTAGCGGTGAATATCGGACAGATATAATTTGGGATTAATCTTTCTTCTTACCCGTAGTATGCAATCCCAGTATTGACCACCCACTGAAACGACGTTATTTTCTTGGTCGTATTTGACACCAGGCATATTTTTGAAGGTTTGGAAAGCCCAAAATTTGTTTCTGATGAAGCTTATCTGTGAGGTGACCATGGCATATGATACTGTGGTTGACCAAAACTCGCTCAACCATTCCGCAACCCCGTGACATACTTCAGTGATGAACGCGTGTCCGACGTATCGCCATCATTTCTCGCGTCACACAAATATTGTAGTAAATGACTGAGTTCGTCGTCATTCCACTGGCGAATATGCTTGTCGGTAGCCCAAAAATTAGTAAATCGAAACGGCATTTTTTCTTATGAATATATTGGGGAGCAGTGTGTGTGTTCAAGCTAAATTTTATGTATGGATGGGGGTTTGGTATGAAATTTATTGGAATGCTCGATTGGGGTGTTTTTATAAACACCATGGCTTTGTAAGGCAAAGCAACAAAGTCATCCATTTAGCGTAGAAAAGTTTTGGTGTGACAACTCATTAAAAGTCGCCACACTCGGCCCACCTTTTCCATATTAGCAAATTGGTGTGTGAGTGAATTTGTGTTTCCATATTCATCAGTGTCAAGGTTTCCAATTTAATACCAGGTGGTGCCTCGTGTCGTTTTCTTGTCATATCCCCAAAGTTAGAATGGAATTTGTAAAAAGAAGACATCTTGGTATATGGATTTTTTGAGGCATTGCTTTGTCATTTCTGAACAAAGGACACAAAAAAACAGATTGACCTGTTAAGTTGACCGAGATGGACTTATTGTAGCCTTGTGCATTACCCATACAAAAATCATGCAGGTGATTACAACCACATGCACTATGCGTGTAATTTTCATGGCGGTGAAAATGTATATAAAACCGCAAACTTATGTTCTACTACCCGATTATAATTAGATGAATTTTTGGCATTTTTAGGGAATATATGTCGATTACGGATTTGCATGCACAATCAGCAGCTTGTTATTTCCGGGAGAGTTGTTCAAATTTAAAAAGAAAGACATCAAACATGTAACAACTACTAATAACATTACTGAGGTTTTCATTTACTTTGAACCCCCTTCGAGCTTAACATCACATTTCCAAAACACACCGTATTTGTAAATGCCCCAAATACATTGTGTAATAAAAACTTATAAAAGCCATTATATTGCTAAGACAAAACCTTTTTAAACATTAAATAAAAACTACCAACCCACCTACCACCCCAACCTTCCAAGAAGATATCCAGGACCCTTATTGGTGGTGACTTGACTGACCCAAACAGGGTCAATCACTCCCGGCGCATCTCTCTTCGTCGTCCATTGCATTTTCAATACGTCCACCTCCCGGGATTCGGACCAACCTCGCTTGCCGCCGCTTCTTCCACCGCTCCCGTTGGTTTGCCACCTCCTGAACCTGGGCCACTTGGGTATCCGCCTCCTCAACCGGGACCACCTGGTTTGCCTCCTCTGCCGCCTCGTCGTTCTTCGGAGGATCATCAATCAGTGCAAAGTTGTTGTAGAAGAACACTTCCTGAAGCAGCCAAAAGTTCTTGCACCCACGGGTACGGAACTTTGTTTGTTGAGGAGTCTCCTGAAAAAAAAAAGTGAACTCAACAAAAGTTATGTACTAAAGCAGATAAATGGGACCCAGTTGGGGATTGTGCTGACGTGTGAAAGGTAAAATTACAAAAAACATTCGAAACATGGGAACAAAGGACCCCTTTTGTCTGCTGTATTTTGTAAAAACAAACAGAGGACCGTTTTCATTTAATTTGATATTGTTAAAAAATAAATATTTAAGTTCAACATATACCACCTTAAAGTCCAGTGCGAGCCAGTATCTGGGAGAAACATGCACAACGTTCTCCTTCTCAAAATAGAAAACCCCAGGTATCTTCTTGAAATGGTGGAAATCCCAGAAAGCATGCCGGAGGCGGTTGACTTTACGAGTCACTTCCGCAACGGTTAGTTCCTGATGCAACTCTTCCGATAGGTTTATCGCGGCAACCACATAACGAACTCGCAACATCAACTTGGGAGTAGTTGTAGTTCATCTTCGCCTTCAAAAGAAATCGTAGCGGTCACCGTCTCGACAAGGGCCCGTCGTCGTCTCTCCGTCCGGATCGCTAAACAAGTGGGTTTGGTTTGAGGCATTTTGTTAGTGGTATAACACAAATACACAATAAAATGAATAGAAATTGTGGAAGGCTGGTGTTGTTTCAGTGGACCGACTTTTATATAGACCTGCAGCAGATACGAAACGTTAATTACAACAACTCTTAAATATAAAATGAAACAAAACCCTTGGAAATCAAATTGAACCAAGATAAATGTGCAATCAAAAGCCCGCACGTAGCTTTTGGAGAAGCCAATGGGATTATGGGGAGCGGTCTTTCAAGATTACTATTGTGCGAGTTTATTAATGAGCATTAATGATGGCATCAAGACCAAGGACGCAGACATTTTTAATAAAATGAAAGCGTGAGTTACATTGGGAGTGCAAAGTGTAATATATTGGATCATCCATTTAGTGATCACCGCGATACAAATTTTGTTGCTCCCAATTCAGGCAATTTCCTTGTAATCAGGGACGGATCCAGGAATTTCTTAACTACCGTTGCACATAATTAGGAGTGCCAATAATATTATATTATATTAGTAGCTTTTGTAACGACACAAATGCTCCAAATTTTGCACGAATGTGGGAAACTTTAATTTTAATTAACAGAAAATTAAGAAATAATTTGCAAACAATTATTTTTAATTTTATAAACAATAAAAGTATATTTGCTTATCAAGCTTAACATGACGTGTTTGTGCTATACGGGTTGTTATCGTGTCCTGCTTGGGTTAACTTTAGCGTCCCATTAAGAGCAACTACAGTGGTACGTATAAAATAGGGGAATCCACTATTTTAGTGGAGAAAATCTCTCCAACAGTCCACTAAATCCCACGGTAATTTGATGATTGTGAGCAGTACCCCGCGACATGTAGCAGGGACTGTTCACACGGTAAATTTTTTTTTTCCTTTTTTCATTTTTTTTTTTTGAAGATTTTGATTTCTTTAAATTATTTGTTTTCCTCTTACTTATTATTTCTTTTAGGGACTCTTTTTTTTCTTATTTAGTAATAATAAATTAATAAATATCAAATGTTGATAGTTTTTTCGGTAAACTAACATTTCATTGTTTATTTTTATATTATATTCAATTTCATATATATATATAATTAAAAAATATCAAATACATAATATATTAATTATATTAATGCATACTATTTTATATTTAATCAGATTAAATAAAATTAGATTATAAACTTAAATATAAAAATATATAATTTTATATGCTATAAAATGAAAAAAATATTAATTCGATATAACGAAGAATAAAAATGGAATTTTCTATTTTAGAGTGAAATATAGAGTTGATGTTGAGTTGAATCTTGAATTCTGTAAATTTTCTCTAAAAAAATAGTGTAAACACACACAAAAATAAAGTCCACTGTTGGAGATGCTCTAAGGAAAGCGTTTATTGGGTCCTGTTCGTGTTATAAGTCGCATTACTCTCATCCAGCCCGGCCCAATAAAGGCACGTCCCACCCGATTTCCCATAGCAACTCATATTAAATACGGTTCATAAATATTGTATTTGAGGAAACATTATTACTTATAAACAAACAATTTAATAATTTTAATCTTTAGTAATTAGTACTATTCACTTTTTCTTTTTGTTGAACATCAAATGTGACATAAATCTACATACAAATTAATAATTACATTACTCCACATTTAGATAAGCACAAAGTTAGTAATATGACCCAAATTTGAATAAGACAAAATAACAAAGATAATGTAGTCTTTTACAATATAAACAAAACACCACCGCATGCATAACCCTAGTGCATGAAGTTGTTTGACATGCAAATAAAATTTCAAACACCACCTACAACATTCCGAGAGGTATGATTGGCAAAAAACTTGGACGACGTCAAAATTAGCCAATTCTAAATACAAACAACTACCACCATCGTCTTTGTTCCCAAATTAGAAAACACAAGGCTAGATCAGTTTGTCACCCGGTTTGATGATGCGTGCTCTTAACGAGTTGGATGTTGATGGCTGATTATACTCCATTTTGCGCACCCACTCGCCGTAGGAATCGGTGTCAACATACCGGGAGTAACCATCTTCGAAAGTACGAGTTCCCTCTCTCGCATCCCCCCGCAGTACATTGTGTAATCCTTCGCAGATTAAACCTACCAAGACGAATCGTCGTTGGAATGTTCAAGCCCGTGAGGATTTCACGGTGAAGATGGTTGTCGTATTCGGATAAGTCAATGAAGTCCGAAGTATAAAATGAGGCTTTTTGGTTCTTACCATTTGAATCTCGGGAGTCGGATATAGTTATGACCTCCCTTCGTTGCTCACGTTTAAGAAGCTCGTCCACTCTCGCCTTCAACTCATAGTCGCCTATTATACCATCCACACGTTCCATTTCGTAAAAACACACCTGGTAAGTAAGTTCCAATAAGCCTCTCCGTGTAAAAATATATTGTTGCGAGTGGCCATCGCCGCATTCGTCGATTTATTAATGACAACGTTACTATTACATTCATGTAAAAATGGTGATGTATTATTTAATTGGCGAACTTGAAACCAAGAAGGTTCAAAATATTTACGTAAATTATTCGTTCGTCGCTCTCCATAGCCGTTGTTTGTACCCACCGCACGCTAATAAGATAAGTCAACGGGTCGTAGTGCACATTTTCTCGCTCCAACAAATATTTGAAAGTGTTGTAGCGATCCTTCAATATATAAAATCGCTTCGTACCTACCCAAATGTGTAATTTGTTTCCATCTCGTCGTTTAGATCCCTCGCAATGTCTGGGAGCGAGATTTCGAAGTCCACCTCGTCCGTCATAGGTGCCGTTATTACGTAATGACGTAGGATACAAATGAATTTCTTCTCTGTTTTTTCGCCCCAGCGTTCATCGTATCCCCGCAGAATGTATGCAAAATGACGTGTGTTGTTAGCCTATTACGGATAGAGTCCTGGTTCGCCATGTCGAGCGTAAATCACAAATAACATAACAAAAGCGTAAACACTGTTAGTTAAAATGCCTATTTCAGATGTACGAAAACAACACAGAGTTTGAAGGAAGCTTTGGCTAAAGGAGTTTTACATTACACTAGTCTTCGCCTGTCTTTACAAAACTACTATATCTAGACTTTGCATGATAGTAAAATGAGCTTGCCACTTTCCTTTAATAGCCGCAACGAAGGCCAAGTGGATTTAGAGTTATGTGTGAGGTGGTGGGGAACAATTATCACTATATTTAAGGTGATGTTGACTTGAACATTGCATTTACAACTGATTTGACTTTCAACTACACAATATAAATTGAGTAAAGGTTATGGACTTGGTCAATAATTATACTACCGTTCAGATTGTAACCAATGTTGTTGAACCCGGACCGGACGTCGAACCAGATTAATTAAATGGGTCTTTACGCGACTTGTTCATCCGGTTAGACCGTTATTAAAAACCAGTAGTCCCATATATGCGGGAATTTTTATATGTACAACTGTAAAAGATAAATTGAAATGCAGTACTTTAAAAATGAACAAATTAAAATTTTACAATTTGTGTAATTTGTAATAGTTAAATATAATTATAAATCGAATGTAATGTAAAGTTTGAAGGATTTTTACCATATATCACTTGATGCAATAAAAAAAATTAAAATATTGCTTACAAAAAATGAACCAGATTAATTCAGGGATGGACGCCGGGATGGGGATTTCCCATCCCCGACCCCGACCACCTATTTGAATAAATATATATATACATATGTATATATAGTTACATATTCAAGTATATTTATATATATATATATATAAAAATGCATGCATATAGATTAGTAATATTAATTAATAATTTCTTTTTCATTCTATTAAAATGTCAATTGAACTGTTAAATTTATGTGTTTAATATGAAATTAATTTTATAATTTTTAACATCGACCAAATGGTATATTTCCACCTAACATTGTGATAGTTGCTATTTTGTACCATTCCCAATATATCTTATGTGTACTAGTGTGAAAAAAGTTTGCCTACTTCATTTACGCCACCAACCTGTTGCTAATATAATGTTGGGTGTACATATAGCAAACCTTGATAATTGAACCAAGATATACATTTAAATGGTAGGAAAATATCAACTCAATGTCACATCATATTGTCAAACTTTTGCGATAATATTTATGCTCACCCCCGTACACAATCCAAAGTTGATCGGTTAGGATGTGTTGTTCCATTTATCATGGGTACCAATTTGAAACTCGACCACATCCAAATATGGACTGATCCGATTAGAACCAAACCATTTACATTACACAAGTGCCACCATTAATTTCTAAATAAAAAGCGAACATATACGAGACATACAATACAGAGAAATACGTAAAATTTTGTAATTACTCAAGAATAAAATTACACATACACAAAACATTAAGTAATAATACCTAAATAAGACAATACGAAAAATATTTTTTCGGAACATCTTCAACATCTCGACCAAAATTAACATCCAAAACCAACAAAGAACCGTAACCAGTATGACATAGACAATACCATCAATCGCATCTCCTTTGTGTAAGTCTAAGTGGCTACAATAATCTAGAGGGGGTGAATAGATTATCCCGGTTTTTCAGATTTTGCCCTCTTTTCGAAAAAGACTCAAGCAAAGATGAAATGCTAAATGCGGAAAGTAAATAGCACACGTCGATTTATAGTAGTTCAACCCACCTAGGGCCTAATCTACTACCACCCCAAAGATATCCGAGATGGATTTCAAAAAGAAAAAGATTTTATTAATTTACCAAAAATTAATACAACACCTGAGGATTACCACAACCCTCTTTCACCACCTTGAGGATTACCACAACCCTCTTACAACACCTTGAGGATTACCACAACCCTCTTACAACACCTTGAAGATTACCACAACCTTCAAACACCTATCACCTAGATCACCCAAGTGTATTCTTACCACAAGAATACTCACAAGGATGTCTTGTGTTGAATGATGACCAAAAATCAAGATTACAACTCAATAATGATTGACACAATATGAGTACAAGTGTAATCAAGAATTGAAAGCCGAGACCTCAAATTTGTGCAAGTGAAAGTGCTTAGGCTAATAAAACAAGATTTATGAAAGTGTTTGCTCAATTGCTCTTTGCTTGTGTAGAGTGTTGTATCTTGTTGCTTGAATGAAGCCTCTATTTATAGGAGAGGTCTTGGCTTTCATTTTCAGGACATTGGCCCCTCCTCCTTGGGGAGTGATTTCTTTGCAAAAGAAACCATTTAAAATGATCAATATAGTTAGAAATCAATCCCACAAAATAGGGAAAAGTTGTCCAAAACGCAACGGATAGTTTGTCGATACACAGGGGTTCGACCGGTCGCAAGCAGAGATAAAATTGAAATTGAATTCTCGCGAATTTTAACACGGGGGACCGGTCGAAGGGGGTGCGACAGTCGCCTTAGCTGTGACCGGTTGAGTGAAGGATTTAGGAAATAGAGAAGATCGAACCAAGAGAGGGCTCCTGTGCAATGGTCGCCTGGTCGGGTCGACCGGCCGCCTGTGGGTCGACCGGCCGCCCAGCCCACCGTCGACCACCTGGTCGACGGTCGCCCTCTCCATTTTTTTTTCTCGTCCCATTTTCTGTTTCAAAACTCAACTCAGTACGGGTTGCCCTATAGGGCGACTGGCCGAGCCTGAAACAAATGTGTTGTCCAATTTTTATCAAAAATAAACTCTAAGAAATACTCCGAAAAATAGTAAAAATATTTTAAATCGATCGGAAGTATTTAGACAACATTTAGGGACATTGTTTTGGTTTAAAAACTTATTTGAACAAAATCATCAAAATCATGATAAAAACATTTATCTAACAAACTCCCCCTTTTTGATGATTACAAACCAAAACAATTTTCTCGAGGACGATTTGAAAAACAAATAAATTTTCCGGTTTTACAAGTAAACTATCCGTTAAAAGCATTTCATACAAAGCTCCCCCTATCTATGAGCATATCAACAAAAGATTATTATAAGTTAGAAGCGCAAGCTATAACAAGCTTATATAAGATGCATAAAGACATCATGAGCTAAGAAGCTCCCCCTGTCACAATACTTATAATCTTTTGCAATTGAGTCCATAATACAAGCCATAGACTAGGTATTCTTGGCTTTAGAAAGACATCGCTTATAGCTTTTATTGCGCTTTTAATAGCTTCTTCTGGCTAACGAGCCAATTTCCTCTTTCTCCCCTTTGGAATATCAAAAAGAATGTTAGGATGATAAAAACATCATACAATTATATCAAAGTGCGCAAAAGAGACGGTTTATCAACCATTGAGCAATTTATGCTTAAAATCCAAGGAAAATGGGAGAAATGTAACATGAAGAGTTCATACGCTCGTTTTGTTTGCCAAAACATGATCTCAATAAGTATAGAAGACTTTTGAAAGCAAGAGAATCATGTAGAAGTTGAAATTTTCATTGCGACATTTTATCGAACACTTTGTGGGCGTAAAAATTAAAAGAAGTTGTATATAGCCCTCGTAAATGATTCAAGCCAAAAATTTTATCACCAAATTACATCAAACATCATACAAAACAACATAATAGCAGAGCTCAACAAGATCATATGCAAAATATATCAAGAATTATACAAGAAAGCCATAAACTCAATGGTTCAACCCAATTGAGCAAAGTAAGGAAAATTCTTACCATTTGATCGGAGAAGATGAGCTATGATGATGATAAACATGCTATATAAGGTCCAAGTTGTGATTAGAATGCATGAAAATCAATTTTGAGTGAAAATTGTGTGAATTTGGCAAAGAGGACGAAAAATGGCCAAAATAAGGTAAAATAGCGAATGTCAAGACAGAGCCGTTTTAATCCAAAATATAGCTCAGCATGCGACGGTCGAGGTTGAGGGCGACCGGTTGCCCTCAACCCGTTTAGCCCATTGTTTGACATTTTTGAGGAAATCAATTTTCAACCAAAAATCCGATTTTTCGCCCCTAAGTTTTAAAAACATGTAAAATGCAAACATAAGCCTCATTCAATATGCATTATGCCTAACCGAGCTCGCATGGATGAAAAAGTCTCGGAAGATAGCGGTTTTGTAAAAATGTCCGCTAATTGATCTTGAGATGGTACAAACGATATCTCAATTTTACGTTTTGAAACACAATCCCTTAGAAAATGATGTCGAATCTCAATATGTTTAGTACGATTTATGATGAATCGGGTTTTGAGCAATATTTATAGCGGATATATTATCACAAAAGATAGGTACATTTTCAAACGAGCATTTGTAATCCGCTAAGGTTTGTTTCATCCAAAGAAGTTGAGTACAACAAAATACGGCGGAAATATATTCGGCTTTGGCCGTGAAAGAGAAAACGCACTGATTTTGCTTCTTTGAAAACCAAGAAACTAGGTAATCGCTTAAAATTGACATGATCCGGAAGTACTTTTCCGATCATCAATATTTCCCGCATAATCCGAATCACTATAACCTTTAAGAGAAAAATTTTCATTCTTTGGATAAAATAAACCATATTGAATGCCGCTTTCAAATATCAAAAATCCTTTTAACGACAAAGTCATATGAGATTCTTTGGGATTGCTTTGAAAACGAGCACATAGGCATACGTCATGAAGAATGTCCGGTCTACTAGCGGTTAAATAAAGTAAACTACCAATCATACTCGATACTTTGATTCATCCACGGACTTGCCTTTCTCATCTTTGTCAATTTTGACATTTGTTGCCATGGGAGTAGAGAGACGGTTCTTCCATCTTCAATGCCGAACTTTTTCAAAAGTTCTTTTGTATACTTAGATTGTGAAATGTAAATACCTTCTTGACATTGCTTAATTTGGAGTCCAAGAAAGAAGTTGAGCTCCCCCATCATGCTCATTTCAAATTCTCCTTGCATCAACTTAGAGAATTTCTTGCACAAGGAATCATTAGTAGCACCAAAGATAATATCATCAACATAAATTTGCACAAGTAAACAATCTTGCCCTTTTTCAAAAACAAAGAGAGTTGTATCAACTTTACCTCTTATAAAACCATTTTGTAAAAGAAAAGAACTAAGTCTATCATACCATGCACGGGGTGCTTGTTTTAAACCATACAAGGCCTTTTAAGTTTATAAACATCATTAGGCCTAGAAAATTTTCAAACCCGGAGGTTGTTTTACATAGACTCCTTCTTGAATAATACCATTTAAGAAAGCGGATTTAACATCCATTTGGTAAAGTTTGAAATTTTTAAAACAAGAATAGGCAAGCAAAATACGAATAGCTTCTAAACGTACACGGGTGCAAAAGTTTCATCATAGTCAATACCTTCTTCGACAATACCCTTGAGCTACTAACCTTGCCTTATTTCAAACAATGTTGCCTTGATCATCAAGTTTGTTTGAATACCCATTTTGTACCAATAATAGTTTGAGATGGAGGACAAGGTACTAATTCCCACACATCATTTCTTTCAAATTGATTTAACTCCTCTTGCATTTCTAAGAACCAATCCTCATCCTCAATGGCCTCTTTAGCATTTTTGGCTCTTTTTGAGAAATAAGAGCTTTCTCGGCAAATTTTCTCCGGGTCATCACTTTGTCAAGGGGATCACCAATAATAAGATCTTTTGGGTGATCTCCCTTAAATTTCAATGCAACGGGAAGATCCGAGATATCACCTCTATCTTCTTGAGGACCATTTGAAGTGGACGGTTGATCATTTGATGTAGACGGTTGATCATCAATTTGAACAATTTGTTCAATAATATCTTCTTCATCACTTTCATCATTAGGTATTCTTTCAACCCCCGAAGCTTCATTAAATTTGACATGGATGGATTCTTCAACAACTCCACTAGTCTTATTGTAAACCCGATATGCTTTGCTTTTTGTTGAATATCCCATAAATATCCCTTCATCGGCCTTAGGATCAAGTTTGTCCAATTGATCCTTGGTATTCAAAATAAAGCATTTGCAACCAAATATCTTGAAATAACTAATATTTGGAGTTCTACCTTTCCAAAGCTCATATGGAGTTTTATTCATTTTAGGACGAATATAAACTCGATTAATGACATAGCAAGCAGTATTTTACGCTTCGGCCTAAAAATATTTTGGAAGTGAAAATTCATTGAGCATGGACCGACTCATCTCTTGTAATGTCCGATTTTTCCTTTCGGCTACTCCATTTTGTTGAGGTGTTCTTGGAGCCGAAAAATTATGAGCATATCCTTTGGTTTCACAAAATACTCTAAATTCACCGTCAAATTCTCCACCTCGATTGCTTGAATAGACTTGATAGTGTCTTCCTTTTCATTCTCAATAAGTCTACACAACTTAACAAACTCATTAACGGCATCGCTTTTTTATTGGTAAGAAAAAGAGCCCAAGTATATCTAGAAAAATCATCGACGATAACAAAAGTGTAATGTTTTCCACTTAGACTAGCCGTACCAATATCCCCATACAAATCAAGGTGAAGCATTTGTAGGGGTTTGGTTGTGGAAATTTCATTTTTGGGCTTAAAACTACTTTTAACTAATTTGTTCTTTTGACAAGAGTCACATAAGCCAATATTTTCAAAATTTAATTTGGGTAGTCCTTTCACATGTTGGTTTTTGTAAATATTTTTCAAATTCTTGTATCCAACATGTCCAAGTCGCCTATGCCATAAACTAGTTAAATCATTATTTGCGACTAAACAAGAAACATTTTGACTAACCAAATCACTTGTACAAATTTTGTAAAGATTGCCTTTTCTATTTGCTTCACAAATAATTTCACCATTTTTAAGTATAAGACATTTTTCTTTATTAAAGGAAACATCATAATTTGAATCACAAAGTTGGCTAACACTTATCAAATTAAACTTAAGCCCTTCAACTAAAAGAACATTACTAAGAGAGAAAGAAGAGTTACCAATTTCTTCATTTCCAAGAATTTTTCCTTTGCCATTGTCGAACATGACCATACCCTCTTCTTGGAGCTTGATGTTGGTAAAAAGTTCTCTCCTCCCCGGTCATATGGCGTGAACATCCGCCGTCCACGAGCCATTTTGAATCTTCCATTATTGTTATAGCCCCTATCACCTACAAAAGAATTTCTTTTAGGTACCCTCTATAATTTTGGGGTCCACGGGGGTTAGTCTTGAGACCTTTGGGTCTCCAAACATGTCTTGAGCTATTTTTCAATTTGCAATTATTAGCATAATGTCCAACTTTGCCACAATAAAAACAAGTAGGAGTATTATAATTATTAGCACGTACAAAAGTCGGACCTTGGTTATTTTTCTTAAAAACACTTTGAAATGGCTTATAACCAAGTCCCAATTTGGAATGCTCACCTCTTTGTGCATCTAAAATTTTTGTGACTTTATCCGTGCTTATGTTGAAACGATGCACATCATTTTTCAAACATTTAATATCTTTTGTGAGCGATTCCTTCCGGTTTTCAAGAGAATGAATTCTAGTAAAGAGTAAGAGCATGAGCTTTGTCTAGAGATTCATAAGAGGTAAATAATTTTTCCTTTTCAACCTTAAGCTCCTTATGCTCATTTTTCAAATTTTTGTATTTAACAATTAAATTTTGAAACTCAATTTGCAATTCATCAAAATCACATTGCAAGTCATCAACTATGGAGGAAGTAGAAGAATTTGAGTGTACCTCATTGTTTTCATCGTCTATGGCCATGAGACCGTGTTCGGTTTCTCCTTCCTCATCGGTTGTTTCGAGTAGTTCATCCCATGTTTTGACCTCCGTTTAGAGCCTTTTTTTGTGAAAGGCTTCTTTTTCTTTTGCTCCTCTTCATCGAAGCTTTGGGCAATCGGCAATGAAGTGCCCGGGTTTTCCGTGATTTAAAGCAAGCATTATCTCTTGGTTTTTCGTTTTATTTTTATTCACAAATTTTGCAAATTTTCGAACGAGTGCGGCCGTCTCCTCATCATCATCATCATTACCATAGTATGCATTATTAGAAGAAGAAGCAAGACCTTTAGGAATAATTTGCATACCCAATTGATTTATGGATGGTTTGGAATTTTTCCTCTCCTGAGATAGACTTCATAGATGAGGAGGTTTCCAATGAGCTCGTCAAACTTGAGTGTCTCAAGGTTTTGTGCCTCCGTGATTGCCGTTACATTTTTCGGACCATGAGCCAGGAAGAGAATTCAATACCTTAGTCACCTTGTCTTCTTCGGAAATGACTTTACCAAGGGCCACAAGAGGATTGACAATATTATCAAGCCTTTCCACCATCTTGGAAATGTTTTCACCATCATGCATGTTAAAGTTTTCAAAGTCTTTAACAAGCATGGTCTTTCTTGCTTGTTTGACCTTCTTAGTCCCGTCATAAATTGTCTCCAATTTTTCCCAAACCTCATGTGCCGACCTTATACCTCTTATGCGATTATACTTCGGTAGTCGTAAGAGAACAATGCAAAATAATTAAGGCCTTACCGTTTAGAGAGAAAGCCTTTTCGTCATTTTCATCGAACTCCTTGAAAGGTTTAGGAGTCAAGCGTGCCATCCTCCAATTTCTTGGTTGGTTGATCAACTCCTTCAATGACCACATTCCAAATATCGAACCCGCACTTGTAGAAAGCACTCCATACGGTCTTTCCAAAATGCGTAGTTGTTGGCGTCGAATAGTGGTGGCTTGTTGGTGGAGGCGCCGATGGTGAGATGAGCATCATGTGTAGCCATGGATCTTTCCTATTTACGAACGAGCTAGCCAAAG
This sequence comes from Rehmannia glutinosa, assembly GCA_016081115.2. Classification (NCBI taxonomy): domain Eukaryota; kingdom Viridiplantae; phylum Streptophyta; class Magnoliopsida; order Lamiales; family Orobanchaceae; genus Rehmannia; species Rehmannia glutinosa. The sequence continues at coordinate 76,807,737 of CM071928.1, forward strand.
AGTTTGGCTTTGATACCACTTGTAAGTCCAAGTGGCTACAATAATCTAGAGGGGGTGAATAGATTATCCCGGTTTTTCAGATTTTGCCCTCTTTTCGAAAGACTCAAGCAAAGATGAAATGCTAAATGCGGAAAGTAAATAGCACACGCCGATTTATAGTAGTTCAACCCACCTAGGGCCTAATCTACTACCACCCCAAAGATATCCGGATGGATTTCAAAAAGAAAAAGATTTTATTAATTTACCAAAAATTAATACAACACTGAGGATTACCACAACCCTCTTTCACCACCTTGAGGATTACCACAACCCTCTTACAACACCTTGAGGATTACCACAACCCTCTTACAACACCTTGAAGATTACCACAACCTTCAAACACCTATCACCTAGATCACCCAAGTGTATTCTTACAACAAGAATACTCACAAGGATGTCTTGTGTTGAATGATGACCAAAAATCAAGATTACAACTCAATAATGATTGAAACAATATGAGTACAAGTGTAATCAAGAATTGAAAGCCTAGACCTCAAATTTGTGCAAGTGAAAGTGCTTAGCTAATAAAACAAGATTTATGAAAGTGTTTGCTCAATTGCTCTTTGCTTATGTAGAGTGTTGTATCTTGTTGCTTGAATGAAGCCTCTATTTATAGGAGAGGTCTTGGCTTTCATTTCCGACATTGGCTCCTCCTTGGGGAGTGATTTGCTGCAAAAGAAACCATTTAAAATGATCAATATAGCTGTTAGAAATCAATCCCACAAAATAGGGAAAAGTCAGTCAAAACGCAACGGATAGTTTCTTTCGATAAATGCGGGTTCGACGTCGCACAGAGAGATAAAATTGAAATTGAATTCTGCGAATTTTAACACAGGGGACCGGTCGAGGGGGGGTGCGACGGCCGCCTTAGTAGTGGATCGTTGGAGTCAAGGATTTACGAAAACAGAAGATCGAACCAAGAGGGTGCTCCCTGTGTACGGCCGCCCAGTGGGTCGAGGTCGCCCACACCGATCGACCACCTGGTCGACCGTCCCCTCTCCATTTTTTTTTCTCGTCCCATTTTCTATTTCAAAACTCAACTCAGTACGGGTTGCCCTATAGGCAGCACTGGCGTCGAGTTCGAAACAAATGTGTTGTCCAATTTTTATCGAAAATAAACTCTAAGAAATACTCGAAAAATAGTAAAAATATTTTAAATCGATCGGAAGTATTTAGACAATATTTAGGGACATTGTTTTGGTTTAAAAACTTATTTGAACAAAATCATCAAAATCATGATAAAAACATTTATCTAACACTTAGGACATTATAATTTTGAGGAGCACGACCATTAGGAGAATCAAAATTGCTATCACCAACATTAGCAGATAGACACACAACCCGCAGACAACCAATGAATTCTCACCGCCTTTGGGGTATTCGTGGCTGATTTGCGCGCACCTCGCACCAAGGATACCCGAGGAGTAAGGAGTGGATGGGTGTACGTCGACGAACAAGTGGTGGCGGTACCGAGAGATCGGGCGGACGGTGATCCAGTTTTCTTAACCCGAGAGTGCCATTTTTCGAGCCGACATCCCGCCACATAAAGCTCCGCGATGTTGACCACCAACAGACACGTATAAAACAAACGGCCATAATCGGCGGATGTCTTCGCCATGCGCATCGTCATGAAGCCATTGCCACATTCACGACTTGGTGGTTGGTATGTGTCCATTTTAGGATTTCAAAATGTAATGGGTATGACACAAAATATATTAATAAACCCATGTTGGGGGGCCATGCCCCACTTTATAGTGAAACTAAGAAATTGCCACGTCGTAACTATTTTTTTTTTTTGAGGAAATCCACGTCGTAACTATTGGCCGTATGGTAATGTGGGAATTTTTATTACCGCACCTCATATGAGGTGTAGCAGTGCAGGATTTTGATTTGACCATGTGAGTCACCAAGATTATTAGTTGACTACAATGTATTTTTATTACCTCTGCCTCGTCTATAATATTTTAGGTTGATTTCATATTGTATGATACATCAAGAATACCCAAAAAAATCCACACTTATTAATTGTAGAAGACATATGCAACAATCCGGCTTGTGGAAATGTCATAAGGATGGATTAGTAATACGGTTGTAAATAAACAACAATACAACAGAGATGCATACATGCATAGGTTCGATAATTCCAACACCAACTCGATGCGGCACAAAATACACAATACAATTTAGTAAACCTCAAACTACTTGTCCAGGAAAAAGCAAGAAACGATGCATGAATGCTACAAATGTGGCCCGTGCCTATCCCCCCACAATGAAGCCGCTATGGAATCCCTTAGCAGCTTTGTTCCCATATACCGTCATTTGTGTTATTCATTTGCCTTCGTATGGGTTGAGTGGATGTGCCTTCTTCTTCAGGAGGAGGTATGTAGTCTGGCTCGGCAACGGATTGAAAAATGTCATCACCATACAATGTTTACGAACAAAGTTGTGTATGACACAACAAGCTATGACAATATCCGCTTGCATTGGGAGCTTGTAATTAGGCATTAATCCCTTAATAATTGCGAATCTTTTTTCAGCGACCCAAAACAACGTTCTATGATATTTCGAACAGTGGCATGCCGACGATTAAATAATTCTTTCATCGTTGAAGGGTTCTTGTTAGACCCAACCCATTCGGCAAATGGTACCTCTCACCACAATACGGACTAAGGAAACCAGGAAAGTTTGCGTGCCCGAATCGACACGTAGTATTTACCTGGAGAAGTTACAAGTGTTTGATTAGCGACATACAATGTGTGGTATGTTCGCGGATAGTGTACAAACAAGATTACAACAAGATACATGACTTACCTTGTGGGGGTCAAGGAAAATCATATTCGGATTCGATAACGCTCAAAGAAAGACTGCGAATCATTGGCACTACCTTCGCCCGTCAACACAAACGTGAAGTTAAGATTGAAGTCACAAGCCGCTTATTACGTTTTGCGCAAGTGTTCCTTTCCGACTCCGATATGTGCCATGTTTCCGAGATGGTACCCAAGCAGAATGATTGTTCTGCTCTATTGCACCGACACAAATCCGCATACGCCGAAAAAAAATAGAAACACGCTGGACATGAACAAATTGTGTGTACTAATGTGCAATCACAGATTCAACATGAAACGATACTTGCTTTGAAGTAGGGAATTAGTTGGGCATTGTTTTGAATAAAGTCAGACTTTATTGAAATCGGGGACGAATGTACTGGTGCCATTCTCGCACAAGGCCTCCACGACAATGTGAACATGTCTACTAATAGTTTAGGTGACCGTTGAAATCGTTCGCGTAGGAATTCGATGCCGTTCATGCATCCCGATGGTGTGCGAGAAAAATACCGGACTTTCTTCGATTGACACTTTCGCACGTTGATGTTGTGAGTAAGCCCCTGTTTCAATAATCTTCCGGCATAACAACATAAACATAGGTTTATCCATGCGTAGGGCGTCAAAGAAACCGTTGTTCGTGTCCCAAGAACAATTCATTCACCCAATCACTCCTTTGTATCGGGAGTCTCGGAATGGTGTCTTAAGCATATTCGAAAAGGACAGGGGGCAATGCTATAAAGGTGTAGAAAACTCTCGAACTGTTGATGTAATACATGTTGTGGTGCGATGGTCGGATCGGCTAATAACATGCCGCAATCATCAAAATAATCCTTCGTCACATCCTCAACCACATCTCAACCACGCGTCTTCGACAAAGTCCTCAAAGTCTTCAACGTTGTCAGTCATTGTTACTCGTACAATGTCCCTGTTCAATAGGGAGGCAGTTAAACAGTACACATGATCGTAATAAGGTAACTTATAATATAATGGACAGTGCCTTCAATTACAATCCAATAATGGTAAATTTTTAGGAAATGTAAAAGACATCCCTATATCGTTAAAGTGAACTTTTATTTGGCAAGCAATAATTAGTATTGAAGACTAGTTTCATAATATCCATACAGAGTACCATAGTACTCACAACCAGCAAAAGCTACAACAAACCAAAGCAACACTTTAAAAAGGGAATTGTTTAACAGATCAAACATACTACATAAATTACACAACAAATATGCATATTGTTCGACACCCCGTGAAACATCTAAAGCTGACCAACACAAACTCTCTAAAAAAACAACAAACATCCAAAGTGGAAACAAAGAGCGGCACCAACACATCTCATGACTAATAATGTCTCTTTACGCCCGACCACACATGCACCGCCTACTACTTGAAACTCTCCGATACGCCCGTCTGCGTGAGGGATCCATGGCTATGAAAATCCAATGATTGACAACGTCCAGAGCAACCTTCTTTGCACATATGCAAGATGTACCGCCATCACATATCGTGCATGTCGAGAAGTATATCAAGGCATTTGTCAATAGCGGTTCCACCTTCCAAAATCGCTTGCAAATGGAGAGCTTCATTGGTTCTAGTGAATGAGTTCATGGCGGTGACAACGGTTGGTTCAAAGTGGTCTGCCGCGTCGCTTGTTACAATGAGCTCGAAGTGGAGGTCCTAAACACGAACGGGAGGGGTGTGATATCTTGGCGGCCTTATTGTGAAGGATCAATGTCATCATCACCAAGATAGTCCGAATCATTCCCAATACCCCGACGTCATCTGTTTGACCAAATCCTTTCTAAAGGGAACCCGCTCTCTCTTCGTAGAGTCACGGGAAACCTTCCCGTAGTAAATGGTGGGCGCAAATATGGTGGTCACTCATTGTAAAATGGCAGCCCTTTCCTACGCAAATATGCATCTTCCGGATTGTCCTAAATTAATGAAACAACAACATCAACGAAATGTTCCCCAAAAAAAAGTTATATAGGGAAAGAACTTTATGATCGTTCAGTCTCAATTCCACACACAAAAAAAAAAGGACACCATGTATGACAAAGACAACTTATCGCTAGCCAATGTGCCCAACTCTCTTCCGACCCAACAATCAAGCCGTGCGCGCTCATCCCAACCAAATCCGGTGGCACGCTTGTCGAATCCTATGGTACTTCATCCAACGTTTTTCGTCGGTCGGCCTTACCGTAGTTGTTTCATCGTGTACGAGTAACCCGGACAAGATCGGCTTAACTTAGTCATCGGGCAATCCATTGAGCGTTGGTAAACTTGAAACCCACCTGATTTCCCAAAAGGACCTCCTCATGCATCAACGTAATGAAGGTCCGTTCATTCTCGAAAGTGCTTTCTTTGGCGCCGCCATTGTTCATAGAAAATGTTTCTTTGGGAACTACTACCCATCTAATAATATATTTAGGTGCAATATTAATAGTGTTCGGCCGGCTGAATGATTTTGAAATTACAGCAGGGATTAATTTAATCGGCGAATATCGGACCTAAACGGCTATTCGACATAGTTGTAGCCGTTAAGATACACAAACCCATTTCAAACATATTACGACACAAATCAAAAACTAAATTGAAGGCCTCAACAACCTTTTCAAATTAACGGGTTATAATTTACATCATGAGCAACATCAAACTGAAAAAAAAAAAAATTAAACTAAATTGAAGGGTGCGGTTCGAATCGTCCGACAGCAAATACAACACCAGCGTATGTGATTTCAGTAGGAATGGGTTTTTCCATAATTATCATCAGTAATCTCAACTTCTAAACTGCAATATCAGTTTCATTACGGAAGAAGGGAATGCGAAGGTGTTCAGAACATACCTTGCTTACTTTACTCGGATAAGAGTTTACGCTACGACTGCCGGAGCTTTCACACTTCACCGTCGCCGTCTCCTGAACACTATCGTCCCGGGTTGAAGACTCTTGTGTGGAACAACTGCAGCTGGGGGAAATAGATGAAGGGGGCATTACTTTAAATGGAGTGGTCTCGGTCTGAAATGGCTCAAATCAGCTACAGAAACTTGCTTAGGGGCACGAGTACATATTTTTTTATTTGGTGGGAGTGGAAGGAGGTAGAAGAACCGTTGAGAGCAATAAACCAGACCATTATTACTTTGAATCGTTGGCTGCAGAGTGTAGCAGCTTTTGTTGTCAGAGGGAAAGTAACAATACCCTCAACAGTGCACTTCTAGTGAGAGTGAACAGTAAAGGCTAGGGAAAAATTAGGCCCATTTCCATATCCAATCGCTTAATTCAGTACATTTCGTCCGACTAGGGAAAAATTCTCAACTTTCACTGATATCTAATCGCAACCTCGTTTCTTTGGAATTTATTTCATCTCTTCAACCTCTCTTCCCAACTCATTAAAAAAATAATAAATGTATTGTCATTTTTCTCTAATATATACAAACAAACCTATAAATATTTAAACTATAAGTTTTGTTGTAAATGAATCATTCATCTTGTAGCTTAAGTGGTATCACTAACCATTTATAAGGGTGTTAACCAGGGTTCGAACCATGTATCTTTCGATTTATTTGAAATTTATCTCATCCCCTCAACCAAAGACTCACAGACTTATTAAAAAAATTGAGTGTGTAACAATTGCCATTTTGAGAAAAGTATTGATTTTATGATAATATTAGAATCCACATTTGCAATGGTTTCTACTTTTGAAAAATTGTTTTAATTTTTGTATAAATTTTATATTTACGTTAGCTCTTGAATTGAGTTGGATGGAAGTTTCAGGTTTGACTAACCTCCATTTGAGTACATATATCTCTTACTCCATCCTCAATGTAGGTATTCGTATTCTCATTAATATTTGGTAAGTATTTATAATATCTACATTTTATTGCTCACGCATAATAATAATAATAAGGATATAATACGATGTTTCTTCAATCCTGCAACACAACTTATTGACATTTGGGTTTCGTATATATATAACATATTAAGTTTTGTTAATAAGTTGTTATGTTTCCTCCAAAAAAAAAAAAAAATTGTTATGTTGCAAAATAATAAGTTATGTTTATATTTATGACTAAATTGCTGAAATTTATTAAGTTATAGGACTGAGGGCAAAATTGTTAAGCTAAAGAACTAAATATCTATAAACTTGAAAGTTAGAGGATTAACAAACAAACGTGACAACTTGGAGTACTAATCCGCATATAGGTCCTAGTTACATTATTTAAAATCTTATTTTTCCCTTAATTTAAATCTATAATGTGATCATTAGTGATTACTCTTCACACGTGACAAATGGACAATTACTGCATTGGTAGGAGGTTTAGCAAACTAAGCAATTGGAGCTCTTGGGTCAAAACTATAAATCTTGAAGAATCAAGATGCTTAAGGATTCTTCTCAAAAAAAAAAAAAAAAAAAAAAGAAAAAAGATGCTTAAGGATTAAGATAACCAACGTGTAACTTGCAATGTAAATAGTTACCCACAAAGAAAGTAAATTTTTTAAAGAGACGATTATGGCCCTATGTGCTTAGTCTTTTTCTATTTTATTTATTTTTTTAACAAATAAAATAAATGAAAAATTATATGAAACTAGTCGTTGTCCAACAAAGAAAAAGATTCCGGGGACTTTTGTGTGTTCAGACTGAACTAGATATATTCAAATTTTATAAAAAAATTGATGTTGAAATTAATACAGAAAATGGATATCTTCTCTTATCTTATCTCTCATACAAAATATTGAAATAATAATTAATTAAAGTGTTTGAAATGGACAATTGGAAAAATACAAATTGATGATTTCTTATCAGATATGGATTCTGATCACTTGTTAATTGTTATCAACTCAAAGGTATTTAATTTGGAACCACATCAATTTTCCCTTGCTATGATTTGTCAAAAATTGAAAATAAATAAACAAATTATATTGTCTCTTGGAGTGCCATTTTGTCCCTCTAATTCTGGATATGGGTGTTGAATATTTCAAAAATTGGTTGCAAAATTATTTTTGGAAATTGTTAGATACACTTCCGCATTTGTTTGTTCCCCTTCGGTTTTACTTTTCGATACTTTTTTTGACAACAAGGAACTTGTATTTTTCATTATTAATCTTGATTCAATTATGTTCCTAGAGTCAATCGAGGAATCCAAAAACACTCTCGTTTTTTTTCAAAACAAGGGAAGAGGGGGAGGCTAAAACATAATCTAAACATAAACAATCGTAGTCGGGAGTCTTTAGGCCATTGAGGCGGTCATTAAGGCCCTACACGTGCTGCGACCCTCCAAGATTTCAATAGTTTAATACGTGTGTATTTAGTTTTGATTTTGAAAATACAAAATTAAGTTTGACACAAAATTGAAAATGTATTAATTTTTTTACCACCAAAAATATTCATCTTATTAAGAACTTACATTTTAAATATCATATTAAATTGCTAATTTAAAGACACTTGATGAATGATAATTATACCAAATTAATATAAGAAATCGTTCTAGAAGAGAAACTAATACTCCAATAAATATATTAATCTATTTTATAAGATTATATTTTTTCCGAATGCGTGTATTGCTTACATGATATCACTGATGATACATTTGATTGTTGCTACCACGAAATAAGTTTTTCAAAATTAAAATTGACTAAATCCAACTTGAGATCAAATATGTTACAAGATCAATTGAATAGATTAGCTAAATCATTTCGTGAGAGTGAAATGTTAAAATTGCTTAATTATAAATTTTGATAAGTGATTCGTAGATAAAAAAAAACTAGAAAATTAAAATGGGGATTATTAATGATAAACTAAAGTAGGCCCCTCTAAAATTTCGCATAAGGCCTCAAAATATATAGACACGACTCTGGAAACAATAGTGATTGATGCTAAGTAGATTGTGACTCTTGGTTAGGTGAGTGACTACTACACTTCTAAGCATGATTCACAAAAGACTCATTCTAGATCTACAAATCTTAATAAAATTTGAATTTTTTTACATAAGTTGATGTATACTTATTCTGGAATTGGAATGCTCATCTTAATAATCAGGATACTAACTTTTTTAAGCAAACAAATATTATTATTTCTATAGATATCAAATAATAAGAAATTAACAATCAACAATTTACGCTTACGATTATTAATAATCAACACAACACTTACTAAAATGACAGGTACCAATTGATACTCAAATTCAAGATTTCAAAGTTTTGTGCCAATCGTACACTTAATTGTCATTTGGGTGGCCTGCCACAAATAATTCACTTTCATGGACTCTATCCCCGGGCCAGCCCATATTAAGGCATAGTAGCCCACCAAGCAAATTGGAGGTAGGTCATTTCAACCGCAATATTAATTCGATTTATTTAGTGGAGGAGTGTATGGAATTACAATTTGATTGGATCATGGGAATGACTGATGATATAAGCTCGGAAATTAAGGGCCGGTTTGGTTATGTTTTCATGGACCATTTCAGTTTTAGTGTTGGAAGTGAATATTGAGAATTTATTGGTTTTCATGAAAACCGGAATTATGTTTGAATGAGTGAATGAAAAATGAGTTTTATGTAGGTTTGGAAATAAGATTATGTTTGGTTGAGTAGTTTCGAAGTAGTATTTTATGTGTATAATAATTTGAAAAATTGATAGTAGTTGAGTATTTTAATTGAATATATAATATTATATTTTTAAGATTGTAGGTTGGTGGATCCCATTAGATATATGATAATATTTTAAGTAGATAAAATTGATAATGGAGCGTCGCACATATATATTTATATATATTTGGATAAAAAAATGAGAATAGTGATTGATGAGTGATGTAGGGTAGTGTATAGAGTTGAGAATTGAAATTATAGGTTTGAGATGTTGTTTTATGTGAAAATGGAAAATGAAAATGATGATTTCTATTGGAAAATTTATAAACAAACATGATTTCATTTCTATGAATATTTGGAACTTGGAAATGGAGGTCCGGAAACATAAAAAAAACAAGGCCTAAGCCTCTACCATAATTTAGAGTATTTTTGTTAAAGAATCGAAACGAATTTCATTCATAACATAAGAGACTTACAATTGATTATAAAAATTAGTAAAAATAAGTTGCAATTCTACATCATCATAAACCTTTACATATCTAAGATAAAAATTTAAACCTAAACAGATCTAATCGATCGCGAGAATTAGAGCATCGCAATAAAACGTGTTGGATGTAACACTTACAAAAGAAATTGATCTCAATTTCTGTCACATATCGTCCCAGTAATGGCACATCTAAATTTTTAAACAAAATTTCGCATATGGACAAACTTATATACTTTGGAAAAAAAGAGTCACGTATTAGGGACAAACAAAATCCACTTTGTTGGGGAAAAATAAAAGCAACATATTGTGGATAAATTTATTGAGGCTAAAAGTATTGAAATTTACTTCATGAGGGGAAAAAATAAAGAAGATGGAGGAGCAATATCAGTTAGGGTTTGATAGAAGAAAAATAGAGAGAATTTGTTAGTTTATAGCATGTCTAGAATCACTTCGTATTTAGGCACAAAAATCTATATGAGATTTTTTTAGGTGTTTAGTGGTTCCAAAATTTTGTTTGACCGCTAAACACCCATAAAAGTCTAACAATCCTCGCAAGACAACGAGATCAATCATAGGGTAGTAAGTTAACCACAAGTTGTCTCTCAAGGAAGACTTAGCAAGCAAATAATTATTATGTATCACAATAAAGCGAGAAAATAAATCCTAAATACTCTAACCAAATTTGTGATTTTTAATAAACAAAAGAAAAACAAGTAAAAGGATCAATTCAAACTCAACACAATTAAACCCCGGAAAAAACGATATGGATGAAAGTCAGGATTTTAATCATCTCATCAAATTTGCAAGTAGAATATCAATTAATTGATCATGCGGTTAACAAATATAACAAACAAGTAAAAACTATTTAACTAAGTCTAGATCGATAACTCACATATTCGCAGTTAGGGTTATCCTACATAATTTGTTATTTTCATTAAGCCAAGTTAGATAATACGTCTCGATTCATATCTAACCCCCGAATAAATTTTTCAGAATAATATCTTCTCTCGATCTCAATTATTCTCTCAAAACAATCAAAAAATCGGCCAAACAATCAAAAGTCGACCAAATTTTGTTCGACCGCTAAACACCTAAAATTAATCCGATACTCACAACAAGATCGAAATCAATCGTAGAGTAGCAAGTTGACCAAAGTCGTCCCTCGCCGAAGACTTAGCCGGCAAATAATTATCATGCAACATAAATAACAGAAAATAAAATACTAAACACTCTAATTCAATTTTTAAGGTTTGTAAATAACTAAATTAATTATTAAAACGAATATTCAAAACTAAAACACGAGACCTGGAAAACAAAATATGAATGATAAAACGCACAGGACTTGATTCATATCATCAAATTACCAAGCGAATATCAATCGATTGATTATGCAATTATATAATCAAGAAAACGGAATAAACCAAGCCTAGATCCGATAACTCTCATATTCACAGATTAAGTCTAGCTAGATCAAATTTACTTAATTAATTAACTAAGGTAGATAATACATTCTCGATTCATATCTAACCTCTAATGAATTTAGTCCAAGCAATAATATCATCTCTCGATCTCAATTATTCCCTCAAAATAATCAAAAGTTGATCAGACAATCAATTATAAAATAAAAAAATTCAATTAGAAAAGGCATAATTAATCAATCAATATTCATGTTTGCTTATTACTCAACTCATCCTAACCCTAGAATAAGAGAATTAGCTCATGGAGAAATTCATCAATTCAATTAAGCAAGAAATAATACTCATAAATATTCTCATGAAGCAATTAATATCAAAAAATATCAAATAGATAAATAAAAGTGGAGAAGAATTACACCTTTTCAAGTTGTAAGGAGATCCCCAAAAGAAAGCCCTAAATTAACGTGAAGAAGAAGAATGAGAGAAAAGAGAGAAATCTAAATCTTGTATATAGCTTTGAATGTATGAAAACCACAAAGACTAGACTCCACTTTTATAGCCCAAAGGCCCTAACAACTTAGAAGAGTCCAAATCCTAAAACAAATCTACTAAAATCGAGAGATTACGTAATTTCACGTTCGTTTTCTGTCTTGAACGGTCAGCGAATGGCCATCGCACGACCACTCTTGAGAGGTCTTTTTAGAACGACCATGGAAGGGCGTTCCATACTTCAAATCACACGAGCGGTTTGCTCTTTGGGAACGGTCGAGAACGGATGTTCCCTTTACTTTTTCCTACACGAACGGTAGTTTTTCCTTGTTCACTTCTCTTAGCCCACTCTTCGTTTCTTCGTTTCTACCTACACTTTTTCACCAAAAACAGGTATAACACACACAAAAAATAGACACAACAACAAAACACGCAAACACACAAGCAAAAACACGAAATATACTATGAATAATACAGAAATAAAATCAAAATAACCACATAAAATACTAACAAAAACACACAAAACAACTCCCCCACACTTAACCTTTTGCTTGTCCTCAAGCAAATAATAGCGCCTATAAATCTAACAAGAAATACTATGTTCAATTCGAGAGTCAATTCATCCATCACACCACGCCCCTATCCTCCTGGATTATCCTTCACCGATCTCCAACCTTCACAACAGACTCACTCGGCTAAGGTTAATAGTTAGTTAAGGTGTTCAACCCTCCTTACTAAGTTTCAAATCCGTGTCAAAAGTGGCAACCCCTGTCATACACATAACAAATCACGCAATTATTAGCCATGAACCTTATATATATATATTTCGCTAGAACTCTCCAAATATTCTTCCACTAGTTATAAACTTGGATTCTTTCCAAAGGCTCCTAGGGGTGGTTTTCCATACTCATGTTTGAGTCGCCGTTTACGTAAAAGATCTCATGAATGCTCCTAGTTACTAAGTAACTCAACCAAGTGATATAATCTCGATTGCTCTATTTTGCTCTTTTTATTGCTTTTTTTTTTCACTTTGTCACACATTTTCTTTATGCTTTTTTTTTCGATTAGGTGGTGGTGTTTTTTTGTTCGCAAGGCTAGCAATATTGTGTACACACAAAAATCAAAATAGTGTTTTTACTTAATTAACATCGATGAAACTTCGCAATTCAAGCCCCACAACCTAAACTATCATTTAACCATCGCCTTATTTGTCTATCACAAGGGTTTATTCACAATTTAGTCAAATCTTAAGTATCAAATTCACGGTGTCATTTTATAATCGAAACTCAAATTGCTACATCTATTTCAAGTTAGCTAAACAACACTATTATTAAGCTTAAACAACCAAAGGGATAGTAAAAGAAATAACCACATACAACTATAACACCTAGACAACGACCAAATGCTCCCCCACTAAAGTACACAATGATCTCAATGCGCAAAAATAAAAGAGAAGGAAAAAGAAGACGTCCCCGATAAACGCGATAATGGCAAAACAACTAAGTCAAATACGTATGCCAACAATCCTGCAAAAGACATGTGAATGAGAACAAAAATACCCAAAAAGATAAATTCTAAAAAAATAAAATAAAATAAGAAATAAACATGCAAAGGCAACACGACACACAAACAACTCACACAAAAGAAAAATACACTCGATGATGAAAATTAAGTGAAATTGATGGAAATAGAGTGAGAAAAATTGTAATCGGAGTGGAGTTTCAATTTGTGGAAGTTGAAATTTCGAGGAAGGTAGGGATTTGAAATTTGAAGAGAAAAGAAAATAGGGGTTTTGGGAGAAACGGATGTGAGCGAGAAGCTTGGGAACGAGGTAAGGATTTTTATGATTTTTTTGAACAAAGCAGTGGCGACGGCGAGCGACGACGGCCATTCGGTGCCCGTTCGTGCGAGAAGGGATGATCTTTTGCGGTTGTGCGAGGATGGCTGAACGGGAGCGAGCGGTGTCTTGTGAGAGGCCGATGTTTGACGAACGACGTTGAATTAAATCAAAAAATGGATTTCTCTTCTTATCTTATCTCTCATAAAAAATATTGAAATAATAATTGATGCAAGTGCTTGAAATGGACTTTCCAGCTATTGGAAAATTACAAATTGATGACTTCTTATCAGATATGGATTCTGAATCTCTGATCACTTGTTATCAACTCAAAGGTATTTGGAACCACATCAATTTTCCCTTGCTATGATTTATCAAAAAATTGAAAATAAATAAACAAATTGTCACTGAGAGTGCCATTGTGTCCCTCTATTTCTGGATATGGGTGTTGAATATTTTCAAAAATTGGTTGCAAAATTATTTTTGGAAATTGTTAGATAGACTTCCGCATTTGTTTGTTTTCCTTCAGTTTTACTTTCTGGTTTTTTTTTTTTTTTTTTTGACAACAAGGAACTTGTATTTTTCATTATTCATTATTCATCTTGATACAACCATGTTCCTAAAGTCAATCGAGGAAAATCCAAAAAAACTCTCACTTATCAGAACAATGGAAAGGGGGACGCCAGAAATTAACTCAATCTAAACAGAAACAATATATCATTAAACTCGAGATCATTCTAAGTGGATTGTGACTCTTAGTTGGGCGAGTGAGTGCTTGCACTTCCAAGCACGATCCGCACAGGCTTTTTCTAGTCTGCAAATCTTAAGAAAATCTGATTTTTTTTTCACATCAGTTGATGTATACTTTTTCTGGAATTGGAATGCTCATCTTAATAATCGGATACTAAAGGAGTGGTTGCTTGACATTTCGTTCACTTTTTTTTACTTTTAGAGAGAATATTATGAAAAAATATTTTTAAAAATGAGAATGAATTTTAAAAGTGTGATTAGATATAAGATGAAAATGTGATGATGATAGTTGATGTGATAGTTTTCTTAGTATAATAATGATTAGATGTGATTGGTGATTTGAAAAATAGAGAGGGTTGATTGTCTTGTGCCTTTCAATGCCGATAGGTGAATTGAATCGAGACAATGATCGAATAAAATCAGAATTGTTTGATCTCATCTTATTAGCTAGGTCTTGGATCTCGGTTCGCTCGGTATGACTTTCCTAGACAAACTGGAGCCTCTACGGTAAACGTGAGGAATGGGACCTCAAAACCGTCCTACTAAAGAAGTCCGCAAGCAAGGGACATGTCGAACTATAGAAAGTGTGCAGTGAGGCATCTTTCTCACTATACAATGACCGAAGGACCAACGACGATCCTATCCTAAAAGAGAATGAGGAGTAGGAGAGTCGGTTTTTTGAACCAAAGAAAGATCACCGAAAATGAAATTTTTCGATTGTTATTTACTTATCCTAACTCTATGAATCTATTCTTTTAGCAGTTATAGTCAAAGTGAAAATAGAATAAGTAGAAAGATTATTTGTTGTTGATTGTTGTCCAAATAAAGTTAACAATCCTACAATTTATTACTATTATAAGAGAGTGAATAGTATATTTATGATATGATGATATAATAATGATAATTGATGTGATATTTTTTGTTTAAATCATAAATAGATGTGATTGATGATTTGAAAAATGAGAAAGGCGAATAGTATATTTTTGAAATTTTTCACAAGCAATCACATATTATGATATTCATGCAAACTTTTGTCCAAAAAGTAGAAGGGGTGAAAAACTTTTTACAAGCAAGTACTCCATAACTTTTTAAGCTAAAAGACATTATTATTTCTTTAGAATATCAAATAATAACAAATTAACAGTCAACAATTTACGGTTACGATTATTAATAATCAACACTTACTAAAATGACAGGTACCCATTGATACTCAAATTCAAGATTTCAAAGTTTGGAGCCAAACGTGATAACTGTCATTTGAGTGGCCTGCCCCAAATAATTCACTTTCATGGACTCTATCCCCGGACCAGCCCATATTAAGGCATAGCCCACCAAGCAAATTGGGGGTAACCCATTTAAACCATAATTTTAATTCGATTTATTTAGTGGAGGAGTATATGGATTAAGGAATGACAATTTGATTGTATCATGGGAAAGACCAACGATACAAGCTCGGGAAAGAAGCCTCATCCATAATTCAGAGTATGTTTTTCTTTAAGAATCAAAATGAATTTCATTAATCACAAAAGAAACTTACAAATAATTACAACATTTAGTGAAAAATAGTTATAAGTCGACATGTTCATAAACTTATAGATCTAAAACAAAATTTTAAAACTAAACAGATTTAGTGATCGCGGAATCGAACATCGCAACAAAACGCGTTGGACAAAAAAACTTACCAAAGAAATTGATCTCACTTGTCACATATTGTTGGGTAATGATTCATCTGAATTTTATGAACAAAATCCCACATATAGACAAACTTATGTCTTAGAAAAAAAAGCCACATGTTGGGACAAACTAAATCCACCCATTGGAGGCAAATAAAAGCTATATATTGTGGACAAACTTATTGAGACTAAAAGTATTGAATTACTTCATGATGGAGAAAAAAATGAAGAATATAGAGGAGGAAAATCAGCTTAGACTTTGATAGAAGAGAAATTGAGAGAATTTGTTAGTTTATAGCATTCTGGAATCAGTTTATTTAGACCTAAAAGTCCATATGAGATTTTTTGAGGTGTTTGGTTGTTTTACGTCACATTCCAATAAGTCCTTTACATATAACTGAAAATTGTGGCTTCTCAAAACCCACTTTGGACACTTTTAGTTGACCAGTACTAAAAAGTGATATTTTCGTATTTCACATTCTTTTTCTATTTAAATTACTACTATTTTTTAGCAAATTAATACTTTTTAACAAAGGGAAAGGATGAGAGAACGAGATAGAGTTTGAATCTTTGACCTCAGCTCTTAATAGGTGAGATCAAGTACAAGCTCTCACTAGGAATGATGGTAAATTACCAATATTAAGTATTAACATCACCCTAGTATTTTTTTTTAACTTCTCTTTCTAAAGAGCTTTCTAAAAATGGGTTTAACCAAACACATGTTAATATTGTAAATAGAGTTTTTCCAAAGACACTTAATAAAAAAGTTCATTTTCTAGATGAAACTTTGTTGCTGAATCACTCTTAAATGTCCATAGAACTTTTTGCGTATGTAAATTTTGAAACTTATGGAATAAAGTATTAAAAAGAAAAATGTTCCTAATGATACAATTTTGTTTTTTATTTTTTATTTTATACTTTATCATTCTATGATCTTCTCTCAAAAAATCCATAACTAAGTATTACATTGATAAATCACTCTCCACTTGTGTAATGATAAATTACTAAGAAGCCAAGGCCCAACCAAAACCATAATCCCAAACCCCTCTTTATAATTTATTGACAAATTGGGCCTTTTACAACACCAGGCAGATTACAAATTACAAATTGGGCTGCTTTGGTGTTGGTCTTTTTGTTTTTGTATATATAGTTTCTTAATTAAATTCCTAGTTCGTTCGAAATAAGTTAGAAAAATCGTTTCCCTAAAAAAAAAAGAGTTAGAAAAATTGTTAATAATATATGTAATAAAAATTGTCACAACGATGTTACGAAAATGTGGAGAAATTGAAAGTATTAGTTTGTTTGAAATTTGAATCAGAGTTGGTTTTGCACTAAAAAACAAAAAGAAAAAAACAAAAACAAAAACAAAGTTGGTTTTAGAAACTGTTAATGATTAAGTGTAAGAGAATTATAAACAAATTTTCATGAAATATACACTAAATTCCCTTTTGTTTGCATCTTCTAAATTTTGTTATCATATTGATGCTTTAAGTGTGTCTGCTATAATAATATTTATTTGATGGAAAATAATTATAAACAAATTTTCATGAAATATACAATAAATTTTGTTTGCATCTTCTAAATATTAATGATTGTTGAAATTCTACTTATCTTTAGGATTCGTCTCATGGAAAATGCCCATGAAATCGTCCATCAAGTTTTTGTCTTATTTGATTTGGTAAACACGAGGAAAAAAAAAGAATAGGTCTCTTGTAAGACCGTCTTACGGATCCTAGTCTGTAAGACGGATCCCACCAGCAATCCGCCCGGTGACCTACCAAGCGACCCACTCAACCCGTTATATTAAAATAAAATTCCGCGGGCTTGTGGGGAATTGAACCTGCGAGCCTATGGAGACATAAGGTGATGTTCTACCACTACACCACTAGTGCTTATTATACAATTTTAATATAACAATGTATATAAACTCATTCATAAATACGCCTGTTAATTAAAAAAAAATTAATAACGCTTATAAATGTAAAGGCTAAGAATCGAACCCAAGTCTATTAAAAAAACATGATACATATACTTATAAAAGTGTTACTTTAACTACATCATATTTATTTTTTATTTTTCCTCTTTTTTTGTTCCTAGTTTGTAACTGTATTAAGAAATCTGATATTTTATCTCAACAAACGGATACTTTTACTTATAAAAGTGTTACTTTAACTATATCATTTTTATTTTAATTTTTTTCTTCTTTCCTTCATTTCTAATTTGTGACTATATTAAAAAAACATGATACTTTATCTCAAAATATTGATACTTTAACGTATAAAAGTGTTACTTTAACTCTGTTATATATATATTTATTGTAATATATTCATAATTTGTGACTATATTAAAAAATATGTTACTTTATCTCAAAAAACAAATACTTTTACTTATAAAAGTATTACTTTAATTCTATCATATTTATTATTCATCTTTATTTATATTTATTATTAAAAAATGTAATACTTTATTTAAAAAATAGATATTTTTACTCTTAAAACATGATATTTTGTCTTAAAAATATATATTTTTACTCATAAAGGTGTTACTTTAACTCTGATATATTTATTTGTCCTTCAATGTAATGTAATCATAATATGTGGCTATATTAAAAATATGATACTTTATCTAAAATAACCGATACTTTTTCTCATAAAATCTGTATTACTTTAATCGAGGAAGAAAAACAGAAACTCATTATATATATATATATATATATATATATATATATATATATATATATATATATTCATAATTTGTGACTATATTAAAAATAATGTTACTTTACCACTAGTTTGTAGCTCAAGTGGTATCGTAATCCTTTATAAGGGTGTTAACCAGGGTTCAAAACCTGTATCTTTCATTTATTTGAAATTCTCCAACCAAGACTCTCAACTTATTAAAAAAAAATAATGTTACTTTATTAAAAAAAAAAAACAAATATTTTTACTTATAAAAATATTATTTTAACTCTATCATATTTATTATTCATCTTTTTTTGTATTTATTATTAAAAAATGTAATACTTTATTTAAAAAATAGATATTTTTACTCTTAAAACATGATATTTTGTCCTTATAAAGGTGTTACTTTAACTCGATATATTTATTTGTCCTTCAATGTAATGTAATCATAATCTGTGGCTATATTAAAAAATATGATACTTTATCTACAATAACCGATACTTTTTCTCATAAAACTGTTACTTTAACTGAGAAAGAAAAATAGAAAAAAAACAAAAAAAAGGCGAGGAAAGCCGTTGTTGACCGCAAGGAGGCTGGTCAACGAGGATCCGCGATCCGCGGGTCAAATAGGATCCGTCTTACGGATTGAAACCCGTGAAACGGTGTCAAGGGAAACAACTAATGTAATTTTGTTACTTTCATGAAAACATATATTTTTCTATAGTGACAATGATACCTTTTTTTTTAATATTTAAAAGTGACTTTTGAACAATGATGTATATAACTTTGCAAGTAAATAATCAGTTTTGTCTTGAAAACGTATATTTTTTCGGGTAAAAGTGATATTTTTTTGAATAAAAATATACTTTTTAGTCTAAAGTGATATTATATCAAGGCAATGGCGTATCCAGGAATTATTAGGGGGTGGGCCGATACACGAAATTGGGGTAGGCCAGATAAAAAAATTAAAAAAATACACATAAATATTAACCAATTTTTTTTTAAAAAAATTTACCTAGTAAAAAAAAATTAAAAAAGGGGACCAGGGGCCAAGTTGGCCCCCTATCTCCGCCATCGTATCAAGGGGAACTACTAATATAATTTTATTACTTTGAAAATATATATTTTTTAAATCTAAAGTGATATTTTTTTTAATAAAATGTGACACTTTTGAAAAATTCAGCTTTATTCCTGGTGATTATTTGTAATTGATATCAAGCTTAAAAAATAATTTCTAAGACATAATGATTTGACACCTAGATCCTAATATTTGAAGATTCATGAGAATCTCAATGGATAAATGAGCATTCTTTGGATCTACAAGATACGCAGACCAACACGGTTTGAGCGGGCTTTGGGCGGTGCAACTAACGATTCCAACTTTAAAAATAAGCCCACAAAATTATAATACCCAGCCCATAAATCTTCACTCATAGTTGGGTAGGGCAACCACCGGCCCGTGGTCGGTAGCGATCCGTCTTACGGGAAATGACCCGTAAAGACGGTCTTATACAAGTTTTTGCCGAAAAAAATAACAAAGTTATTTACAGGGCATAGTATTTCCAAAAAAAAAAAAAAAAAATTGAGTACTTTCAAGATGAGAATTGTCTTTCCAAACTAGCTTGATATCAATGCATTCAATATAATTGATTGTTTTGTTAGTCAATATTTATATATATTTTTTGATTGGTTAGTCAATATTTATATTATTATATAGGAAAGTACACAAAGGTATAAGTTATTGAAAAAACTTTCATTTCTTATTGTCGAATAATATTCCGTATATTGGGGTAAATATGCTTTTTAGCATCGAAACAGAGTTTATTAATTAAAAGAAATATCACAACTAACAACACTATCGAGTTAGTCACTCGGCCTGAGAGGGAAAGCGTGATGGAAATCGAACTAAAAACCTTTGGTCTGAGCTTCCAAGTGTTAGCCACTCGACCCTTATCCAGTAAAGACCTACAAGAACTTGAACGTATAAAGATCTAAGACAATATACAATATATTTTAAAACTAGACATATTTAGTTGATCCGTATAATCAGAAAATCGCAACGAGACGCTGAACAAAATAAGTATTGATAAAATTGGTCTCATTTCTGTCGATAATCATTGGGTAATTGTTCATCTGAATATTATGAAGAAAAACCTACATATGGGGACAAACTTATTTCACATACCAGAAGTCTACATATGATGACAAAAGTTTTTTCTTTTTTTTGAGTGGCATATGAAGACAAACTTATTCCAACGAGGAAAACTAAAAAAACTCCCACGGTGGGAGACAGAAAAGTTCCCATAAAGGGGGATAAAGATATTGAAAACTACTTTCTCCTCCATCATTGTAGAATGAAGGAAGAAAAGGAGGAAGAAGATGTAGGAGGAGAAAACAACTAGGGTTTGAGAGAATTATGTTATATTATTATTTGAAGGGGTTGGATCCAATGAGACCATCACCTGTAGTGATAGTGTATGAATTGATCTCAACCGTTGTAGTAAATCCATGAGTGGCTCAGATTTAAGCAACAAATAAAATATTAATTAATAAAAATAGTCATATTAAGGATATAATGGACAAAACATAATAAATATGGATAACTACGTACCTTATCAAAACTGCTACAAATTAGGAATGACTATCTCTTAATTGATTTTCATCAATTAAAATGTAATCTTTTGCTAAAAAATCGCAAGCCATATAAGAATTCAAAACTCCCAAGTCTAGAAAACTTTCAAAAGAATATCGCCCAGAAGACGAAAAAAAATAAGAATACAAATCAGAAATTGGGACTTAAAAAAAACTCACATCCATAGTTTGTGTTGAGGAAGACTAATTGTGCCATCAATGCTAATATTCATTGAAAAAGCAACACCATGGAGAATATTGCAGAGCATTGCATCGAAGGAGAACATGAACCGATGAGCATGGTATTTCCAAGCCAAACATTCTCTTATAAGTTTTTTTTTATGTTGGATATGATGCATAAATAGTTAATACTTACTACACGTATAACTTTACGATGATGCATAATTGGAATTTCAATAATCGACATGTGACTCTTAATTACTGTTTATGCACATATTCCACAAAAATAATTTACATATATGTATCTATAATTTCGTATACACCAATAAAATATGGTGCATGTGCTAAGCAATTCAATGCTTGTTTAAACGATAAACACACAATTTATGAAACCGAAACATTCTCGAATAATTTAACAAAATCACCAATTATATTTGAGATTTTTTTTTGAAACATTGTTAAATCAATAAAAAGATGGAAAACATTTCATGGAAACAATGCATGTTAAGTCCATTATGTAGCTCAATTACAAGGCAATTACTATAAATTTGAATTATAATTATACCTAAATATAAATAAACCATTCATGTTTTTGTACCTTTGATGCTTAACTAAAAAACCATATTCGCAAATATATTATTCTTGAATTTCTTTAACATTGCTAGCACAATAAAAATATGGAAAATACTTTTTTTTTAACATTTCATGTTTTAGTCCAGTATGACGGTTAAATACAAAGCAATTACTGTAAATTTGAATTAATAAGAATGCTTAAATATAATAAAATCATTGCATATATATTTAAGCTTTACTGCTTAATTAAAAGCATCATACTCACTGTTTTCAAAATTGGACCGGGCCGGCCAGTTCAACCGGTTTAACCGGGAACCAGCCTCAAGTCCGGTCCGGTTATTTACTTAGACCGGTGGCTAAAGAACCATCGCCACCGGTAAAAACCGACCTAAATCCGAAACCAGGTGAACCATTTTGACCCGATTTTTTGTGTTTGTTTGTAGATTAGAGAAACTTTCTTTGCTTATTACAAAATTTGAAGGGAAAGATAATAAATAGGTACTTGCATATTTCATGACTAGTAAATTAATAAACCTAGGACTATAAAAAGTACAAACACAATCCATGGAATTTAAAATTCCATAATAAACCGTCTCTTCATTGACCATTGTTATATTCTTAGACATGTGTTTTGAAGTTATATGGTAAAACGATGTATTGATGTTTAGTAAACTTGCAAAAATAATCTCTCCTTATGTTTGAATTTTTTTCTTTGAAAAACTCCTTATGTTGGACTTACGTATGTGGATATGCACTTTATTAATTTAGTTTTTTTGTTTTTTGTTACTCTTTACATTTGTGTTAAAAAAAAAAAAATATATATATATATATATATATATGGGTCAACCGATTTTTATAAAATGGTTCAATCGATCGGACGGTGACTTAATGACCCAATTATTTGTCCGATTCGATGTTGGTCCGATTTTAAAAACATTGATAATACTAATATGTTTTTTTCATTGCATATTTAATAAAATCCATTTACTATGGCAGGCATGGGCAATGGTGTTAGAGAAAGACTTATAATATTGTCTCGATTCAACAAAATATTGAATTCTCGAAATTGAGCAACCTAAAGTCCCACAAGTTGGAACCTAATTTACTACATTGGAAGATCGTGTAAATAAACTGCTGCATTAATTTTTTAGATTTGATGCTTAATTAAAAACATACCACTACAAATATATTATTCTTAATATGTTTTGGAATATTATTAACGCAATAAAAGATGGATTTTTTTGAATAATAATGCATGTCTTAGTTCAGTATGCAACTTAAATAAAAGGCAATTACTGCGAATTTCAATTAAAAGTGATGCCTCAATATAAAAAATTGTTGCATGTTTTTTTAGCTTTGAGGCTTAATTAGAAGCATACTATTGCAAATATGCTATTCTTTTGTTGCATATTTAACAAAGTTCATTTACTATGGCAGACATCACCAATGATGTTAGAGAAAAGCTTGTAATATCGTCTGGTACAATAAAATATTAGATTCTTGAAATTGAGCAACATAAAATCCCACGAGTTGTAATGCAATTTATTACACTGGAAGACGACGTGCAATTTTATAAGGATTATGGCTCCAACAGTGGGTTTGACATACAAAGAAGTACAACAAAATGGTTTTCGACTTCTTGACTTCAACATATTTCTCCCTCTGATTAGCATCATCCCCATTAGTAGAACGTTGCCTTTTTCATTGAGTTTTAGCCATCTTTTTATTTCTCACTTGTAGTTGACGACACAACAAATCTAACACTATATATGCCTGCAGAACAAAGAGTTAGTTACATTAGCATTACAATAATTTACTACTACACGTAAACATAAAAAACCCATGCATATCTCTCTTTTAGTGGAAAAAGAAAACAACCCTTAACCATCTCTCCCGCCGCTCTCTCTCTTAGAAAGAAAAAAACCTCTCTTCCCCTCCCTCTCTCCATCCCTCCCTCCCTCACCATCTCCTCTTCTCTTTTCGCCATGAACAATTTCAGATCTGGATAGGGTGCTCATATTCCCAGACAGTTGGTGCAAAGTGGCTTTTAGAGATGGCTTGGTGTGGCAGAGATCTCGTTCCTTCCTTTGGACATGATATCCGTGCTGTACGGGCCGTGGAGGTAGTGATGGCCGTGGATGGTGGTGTAGGAGAGGGAGAGGCCATATGTTTTTTTTCCATTTTTGTTGTTTTGTTTCCTCCTTTTATTTTATTTTTTGGTTTTCTTGTGGTTTTGGTTTTTTATTGTCCCCAATAGGTGGCTTCTTGTCCCAATAGTGGCTTTTTCTTTTCAGTTTTTATCTGTTCCTTTTGTGGATTTGTTCAGAAGACTCAGATGTGCCATTACCGGATGATATGTGACAGAAACGAGATCAAGTTTTTGGTACGTGTTTTGTCCAGCGCCTAGTTGCGAAGTTCTGAATCTATGGATTAGTCAGATCTGTTTCAGTTTAAAATCTTGTTCTAGATCTGTATAGGTCTATAATCCGTAGGCTTGCAATTGTTTTTACATTTATTGTAACCAGTTGTAAGTTTCTTCTGTTTAATGAATGAAATTCATTCTCCTCAAAAAAAAAAAAAAAAAAAACCCATGCATATAAATTCATTCAATTAAGAATAAATAGGAAATAAAATAATCAGGGGTCAAGTACTACTTGAACATCAAATTTAATAACAGGTAAGCAATGAATTCCTTCTACTTAAGCAACAACTAAATCGACAGACATAATACCCGTACAAAACATAGAATATGCATATATGTAAGCTAATTATGGAGACTAATCATACATAGTATGCATTGAAAGGTATCTAACTATGCATATTAATATGGTTAAATATGCAGTATATTGTATCTAAGTAATTTCAAGAACATAACCTTCAAAATATACCACATGCAGAATATTTGAACTAGATATACACAATAGACAAACTAACCATACAATATACTCTATCTGAATATAAATTATAATATAAATACATATGCAGTAAAACAAAACATATTATGCAATACATATCACCTAAATATGCAACATAATTAATCTAAATATGAAGTATCTAAAAACGAAAAATCCAACAGATTTATGTCTTCCACATCATCTACTCAACATGTAGTATGTAAACATGCCCTAGAATATGCAGTATCTAAACTTATACAGTTTTCTCAACAATACATTTAAAAACTAATTCCATCTCCCTAAAAAACACTTGTATTAATTCCATTCCCCTCAAAGTCGTCTTTCTAAATTACAAATACATGGATGTTCTTCGCTCAAAAGGTAACCCAAACTAAACAGAAACATATCAAAACTTAAAAACATGTTATAAAAAAATTAATAATACAAATTAAAATCATGCCTTAAACAAAAGCAAATAAAACAGAGTGGGTCAATTTAAAGAAAAACACCTAATTTGACATCTAATAAAAAAGCAAAAATATTTTTGCACTTATAAAAGTCAAATGTACCTTGAGATGAAAACCTAAAATTTATTCAACCTCAAAGTCCTTGAAAACTATAATCCAAAAGGCTTGATTTTTTTTTCCGAACTTTAAAGATGCACAGAACACTAATGGCAGAAATTCAAAGAAGAAGGCAAAAGTATCGTAATTTTTCGAAAAACAACTGTCTCCAAAAATTGCCGTAGAATTAGATATGGTAATTTTTTTTTTACCAAAAACATGTGCTTTAATTATAAAATTTCCCCTCTTAAAAATATCAGTTATAGTGAAATTTACAAAAATATCATTAATGATAGGCAGTTTCTATCTACTAACCTAAAATAGAGGAACAAATCTCATCCATCCAAAATTATAAATCAACTAGTAATCCTCCCGTGCGATGCACGGAATATAAATTGAGAAAATATACATCATTCAAAAAAATGACAATCGTTAAATCATTCGTTTAAAATGGTCATGAGAATTGAGAATCTTCATCATTTGAATCAATAACTGTAGAGGCCATTTGGGCATTAATTGATGAAAATCGTGGAATGTAATAATTTATTATCATCCATAATGTTGTGTTCCTGGCAACACACATCACTCTCTGAATTCATTTCTCCTTAAACTTTCCGCCCACTCATTTTGCAATCGGATTGGAAGCCAGACTTTCGTAAAAGAAATGTATAGCAAACTACTGTTGTTTTATATTTATTTTTATTGTTTCTTTTGTGCAAAAGACATTCAAATCTATGTTCTCGAGTTTTAGGGTGTTTTGAGGCAAAAAAAAAAAGAAAAACATCAGATATGTGATTTTTTTTGGTAATGGAATTGGATATATTTTTATTTTTAGGGTCTTATTGAGGAAACAATCCAGATAAATATTATTTTCTAACACTTAGAGGGTGTTTGGCTGAGCTTATAAGCTCTTAGAAAATAGCTTATAAGATGTTTAAGAGCTTAAAATGTGTTTGATAATTTTTTTCCAAAAGAGCTTTTAAGCTCTAAAAAAAAGCTGTAAGAGAGGCTCCTAAAAAAAAGTACCTCCACCCTAACTTTTTTTAAAAGAGCTTATAAGCTCTTTATTTTAAATATTCAAAAGACAAAAACATATTTAATAATTTTATAAGATATAAAAACATCTTATAAGTTCAACTATCTTATTTTATCCAAACACTCTGACAGCTTATTTTTAAAATAAGATCGAACATCTTATAAGCTCCTAAAACAACTATCTTGATTTTTACAGATTTTATCGCATTAAAAAACTTAACATTTATACAGATATATTGTTAAATGTATATATATTTCCAAAATTCGTTTATTAATTTTTAGGGTTTTTTTTTAGAAAAAAATACTTCAGAAGTTACATTTTTCTAAAATTCTATTTTCTAAAGTGAAGCTCCCATTTAAGTTTACTTTTTCCCTTCCACTCAAGCCCTTTTTTTTCGTTGCAGTCAGTCGCCAGTCGGATCCCATTCTGGAAGTATTTGGCAATGCAAATTGCAAATACAACTTCTGCTACTACTCTCAATTCAAGGCCAGTTTGATCCCGTTCAGATGAGAATAGGTAATTAATTACCTGTCATTTTATTTTCAGTGGGATTATTCACAAATCTACATATACAGAAAATTAAGTATGATATATGAAGAAAAATTATAATGATAATTAATGAACATACCTTGAGAAAGACACATTCATAAATAAAAATATCTAACTTGTTTTCTTTGATGGATCAGTGTAGACACGGTACATTTCATGATTCAATGCCCAGAACATTTTTTGAAGGATGAATCTCCTTCAAACTGAACAAATAAGCAATGGAGCAGATTTTGCTTTTTTAAAATTTCTGCATAGTTTGCCTTTTTTTAATGTGTTATAGAGCGCCAACATGCAGAATTACGGGCTTTAGAATTCGAATGGATGTTGCTATTTATAAATGTTGTAATCTGTCTTATTGAATAAAGAATTTTCAAATAATTAATTACAAATACTATATTAAATGGATGAGCTGCAACTTTTTATATTCCCAATGTTGAGCATCGTTTTTTATGCGATTTCAAATTTTGAATTCTGAATTTAATTATAAATGTTGTAATCTCTTGTATTAAATAAAAAAATCTGGAAATGGTTATCTTTTAATTATAAATTTAAAAGGAAAGAGCTGCAATGTTTATACTCCCAATACAGAGCATCGTTTCTGATGCGATTTCAAATTTTGTCTGGTTTCTTTTCCCATGATAGGCAATTCAACCGTTTCCTGTGCTCTCGTAGTACGCGGTGAGCTTATGCAGAATTATTATACATAAAAACACTCCAGCACGAAATACGGACGGTTTGCTTATATATTAGATTAGATAAAAAAAATATCAGCAATAAAACTTTCCATATTTGGCATTAGCATTTTGGCGGGAAATTTCCTTTTTTGAAGACTTTCTTGCTTTTATATATATATAGATGATCAATATTTGTCCCTACTTGTCTCACCAGGTACGGCCTCATCTCGAACAGTCTTTTATTTGAATGTACAACTACGATATCTTTTGGGGTGAAACATTTAGTAGAATGTTATATTATTTTGTAAAATACTTGGCAAATAACATTTTTTCTTATTTCTGATAACAAATACAATACTTTTTATTGATTAAAATCCCCCTCCCATCCCCCAACCCCACAAAAAAAGGAATGAAAGGAAAAACGATCCATTTGTTGAAAATTAGTGCTTCGTAGATATATATATGATGCATGTCAACATGATCACCTCATTCATAACAGAAAACACTAAATACACACGCATCATCTTCCTTTTCTGTTGGTTCTTCAAAGTTAAGACTTAACAATTTCCCAAAAGCATCAAGTCAATGGAGTTAAATAAGGATAACTTTAATTTCCTTGAATAGCCACATAACTTTCAACTTTGTCTTTCTTACGAGTTGACAAATTTCTACCTCTTTATTATTGGATAAATTTATATTTTGATAAATTCAAAGGACTACTTATCTTAATTTAATTTTTAGGTTAATCAACGGAGCATAGCAAGATTTCTTAATAATTGATATATAAAACTAGTAATTATAAGTATCAATACTTAGATTATGAGTACATAAAACAATGAATAGAATAGCTCAAATTCAAGACTGATTTTTCTGATAAACATATTTTAAATATCCTATAAGTTTTTATATCATGATATGTTTTTCGATTACTTACTTTAAAGTATTGCTGAAGGTCTTTGTAAAATAAAATAATAGAGCTTTTAAAATGTTAGCAAAATAATTTTAGTAGTCAAAATCCTTTTAAACTAAAGAATGTTAATGAAATAAGATCTTGGTTTGGAAAATAGATATATTTGCCTTTCAATAATAACTTATAAAACCCAGTATCTTATTTTGGTAGCTTGTTCTAATTATTTTTAGAAAAAAAAAATTCAACACTTTTAGAGATGTTATAAACTCATCTAAACACCGTTATATATATATATATATATATATATATATATTGAATTTGGCTAAATATCAAAGTCAAATTGAATTGCAACTTACAGTCTCATCTAAATTTCAAAATCCTTTGACCATGATATATACCCAATAAATTTGAAGGATCACAAAGTTGCTATCATTTATTATCAGATTTTCTATCATGATCACATTTATCCAATCAATTTCGAGGAAAAAGATTAGACCCAAGTCGGCAATTTTTTTTAGGTAATACAATTCAAAACTTAAAGCACGTTACAACAGTAAATATATACTATAATTTTAACATGAGTTTGACAACCATAATTACAGCACCTCGTTTTCTTTAAACATGATTTCCTTACTAAACACTATGCACACACACAGAGATTTATTTATTTTTAGGGTAAAATTCACTTTACCCCCTTATACTATTGACTTTGTATCAAATACCCCTTATACTATTAAAACCTTCAAATACCCCCTTTAACCAATAAAAAAAGTATTAATAGACAAGAATACCCTTGAATTATACATAATATTAAATTCATTTTTTCCTTCTCTATAATTCAATTTCAATTAATTTGATTATATCCTCTAATTTAATTAAACAAATAAATATATATTTAGATCTAACATAAAAAATCAGCAAAATATAGTTTCAATAGTATAGATAAGTTGCATTAGTTTTCCTAAAAATAATTTTATATTAATATAATAATATGTGTATGTATATATATATTATTCTATTTAGTAAATAACTAAGTTCGATGTCAAATTAATTGATAGTAATTTATATTTATTATATTTCTGTTAAATAAGACGTGCAAGTGTGCGTTAAACAAATTATCAAAACTATAATTTTATTTTTGAAGCAAGTAAATAAATATTATAAGAATGAAATATCATATAATACTCTCTCACAATTATACATCATTGTTTGATCTCATTGTTTTTTAACACTAATTCTAGAAGAAATAAATATTAACAAAAATTGAACAAAAATTATATAGCTAATATAATATTAATAATATTAATTTTAAAAAATATCATAAGTATATACTATATTGTTTCAAAAAACATCTTCTAGTTTTTTTTTTTTTTTTTACTTTAAATGTCATAATTGCAATAATATTGTACAAGATTTTCTTTTTCTCCAATATTGATTTTCCTTCAACATATAATACATTACTACACATAGTAATATGGTGTGTACCATACAATATATAATTCTTAAAATCTGCAATTTTGACTCCAAATTTACTACTTACTTGCTAAAGTTGTATATTTAAAATAATAATAATGAAAATTTACATAGTATTTTTTTTTAAAAGAATCTTTGGTGAATTCTCTATAATATTAATTGAAGTCATATTTTTCTTTATATTATTTTAATTACATTTAATTAAGATTATTTAATTTTAAAATTCTGTGTTGAACAAAATTTGGTATCAAATTAATCGATAGTTAATTAAAATGGATAAACTATTTATAGTTTATAATAGGTAGATGTTCAAAGTAATCTAAACTTTTATTCAAGATAAGGTCAATTTTGTCCATTAACATACTTTTTATTGGTTTAGGGGTAATTTGAAGGTTTTAATAGTAGAGGAGGGTATTTGATACAAAGTCAATAGTACAAGGGGGTAAAGTGAATTTTACCCTTATTTTTATAAAACTTTATCCATGAAAAGAAAAATTACTTTCCGAAAAATTATCTCAAAATCGATAGATAAAACTTTATTTATTTATCCTGCGTGTATCAAAAGTTATACCA
Organism: Rehmannia glutinosa; assembly: GCA_016081115.2. NCBI lineage: Eukaryota > Viridiplantae > Streptophyta > Magnoliopsida > Lamiales > Orobanchaceae > Rehmannia > Rehmannia glutinosa. The sequence goes on from CM071928.1 coordinate 76,838,574, forward strand.
AACTTAATAAAATTGCATTCCAGTTGTTATTAACAAACTAACGATTAATACATGTAGCATCTTGACAACTTAATTCATCTAGATCGATCAATGTCATATATTAAATATATAGTGGAAGAGGCCAAACAAGATCACACATATATTATCTTGCGTTTGATAAAAGTAAGTCAAGAACCTCAAATTGGAAGAGCATAACAACAAAAAAGTCACATGTCTCATTTCATTTTCTAGAATTATATTTTTCTTTATTCTCTCGTTTCCCATTTATATTTGTCTTGGCTTCGGACTCATTGTTAGCAGTGCAAGCAGTGACAAGTCGTTACGAAGATTTCAGCTATATCGGAACGTTGGTTCGTGACATCAAATGTTTACTAGCTAATTTGAATATAACTAATATTTTTTATATGCGCCGATCAACAAATAGGTTACTCACAAGTTAGCTAGTTTTGTGTCTTTTGCTAGCTCACCATTTAGTTGAACGGATGAGGACTTTCTTTATAGTTTGAAGAAATTGTAATTGCGGATATTCCTATTAATTGAAGGTTACACAATTTCTTCTCAAAAAATCAAAAGGAAAAGAATGTCGCCGCCGCCAAAGATGTTCTCTCTTTGGCGATTTTTCTATGAAGATGTTCACTACCGATCGCCATCTTCTTTACCTTAGATTTTAATTCGTTCAATCATGGACTTATATTCATATTTGTTTCTTGAAATCAATCCACCTTCCGCGCATAAACATGTTGATTCCTCCACTGTCTTGTTTTCACGACATAGTTTTCTGATTTCTCTTTCGTGTTTGGCACCATCGATTGTGAACGGGAATTTTTCCTGTCCTAAAGATTCAGATATTATGCATAATCCAAATGATGACACGATTCCATCTGAACTAGGGTTCTTTAAGAGATTTGATATGGACGTTCATATTTCATCTCCTTGGGTTTCTACTAGGGTTCTTCTTAACCCTGCGTTAAAACTTAGGTTAAACCCTAATCTTATCCCTACAACAACTACAGTTTTTACAGGTCCTTCATAAAATATTCATCCGGCTACCACAAGGAATTATACATGCACAATCGATCCAAGAATTCTGATATTAAATCAATCAATCGCAAATATGAAATCTCAAACTATTAGTTACATATAGTTCAGATACAAAATATCAATAAACCAAAAATGACACCAAACAATATTTCCTAGGGGAGACAAATAACAAATAATTTTGACGATACACGATAATATGACACTTAACCTAATCGGAAGTTCATCGAGAGAAACTTGAACACGAATCTGACACGATATTACTGATTTGTCTTAAGACATAATTTCTTATATTTTATTTGATTTTTTTATTTATTTTGGATATAATACAAAATTGACTCAAAACTAAACATTAACAAGTATTGATAACCGGATTTGGACCCTAAAAGTATTTCTCATCAAAGGAAGAATCCCATGTGACCCATCTTGTACCTTTGTGCCTTTAATTTCAAAACTTTGAAAACATACACTTACCCAAGAAGAAAAAAGAAAAGGAACAGGTTTTGGGTAAAGCCAAAGCGAAGTGGGTCCCAACCCCTAACCTCCCTCAAATGGACTTTAGTATTTAAAGCTGTTAAAAGGTCAACTCTACCTTACTGGCACCAATCTAACTTCCCGACTTTACCCTTTCTCTAATCCAACGGCTCATTACTACCTTTTGACTTTTGCAGCACCATTATCATCAATTCCACCACCGGTTCACCCGTTACCCCGTCCCCACCACTACCATCAATTTTAAAGTCCTTTGGTCAATGCATCCCCTCAGTATTCTCTCTCCTAAAAACCACGTGGACTGATATGATTGGTTATTACCTTTGACGGCAAACCAGGTCAGAAAGAATTACATTAAAGAGAGAGAAAAAAAGCATCATAAGTTTGACTCTCTCTCTCTCTCTCTCTCTCTCTCTCTCTCTCTCTTCCAATCTCTCTCCCTTATTTATTTATCCCCTTTCTTCTCCTTTCAACTTCTTTTCTCAAATCTCTCTCTTATTTTCTCTCTCTTATTTTGAATATTTTTTTTGTTGAATGGTTTTTGAGAGATGGCAGTTGAGTTGATGCCGGGTTTTGCTTTCACGTCTAAAATGGAAGCCGCCGCTGCCCAAGAAGCCGCCGCCGCCGGCCTTCAGAGCGTGGAAAAGCTCATCAGATTACTTTCTCAAACCCACCAACAGAATTTCCAAGAACAGCCACCATCCGCCGCCGCCGCCGCCGATTACCAGGCGGTGGCTGACGTCGCCGTCAACAAATTCAAGAAGTTCATTTCCCTGCTAGACCGGAGTCCCCGAACCGGCCACGCCCGGTTCCGACGCGGACCGGTTTCTAAGATCGAACCGGTCGGTCCTTCAGCACAAACCCCGAAAACAGAGGAGACTGCTCCCGGTTCGAGGATTTATTGCCCGACGCCGGTTCAGCGCCTGCCGCCGCTGCCGGTTCCGCACGGCCACCAGAAGAACGGGTCGATCGAGCGGAAGGAGACGTCGACCACCATAAACTTCGCGTCTCCGGCGACGTCGTTTTTGTCATCTCTGACAGGGGACACGGACAGTTTGCAGCCGTCGATGTCGTCGGGGTTTCAGATCACGAATCTGTCTCAGGTTTCCTCCGTCGGGCGGCCGCCGCTCTCTACGTCGTCGTTTAAGAGGAAGTGCAGCTCCATGGACGACGGCAACGGAAAGTGCGGCAGTGGGTCGTCTCGTTGCCATTGTCCCAAGAAAAGGTAAGAAAAATAAAAAAATCAAATCTTGGACGTAATTACAATCTTTATTGATTTAATTAAGGTTTAATCCTTTGATGATCATTTGTTTTGATTGATTTTTGTTTTTCTTATTAAAAACAGGAAATCAAGGTTGAAGAGAGTAGTGAGGGTTCCAGCTATAAGCATGAAGATGGCTGATATTCCACCTGATGATTACTCTTGGAGAAAGTATGGTCAAAAGCCCATCAAGGGTTCCCTCATCCTAGGTAACTAACTTTTCACACTAATTATTTATTACCCTTTTCTTTAATTTCAAATTCAAATTAATCTTGAGATTTGACACTTACTTCACTTACAATTCTTATATGCAATTAAGGTAACTTAATTTTTTTGAGCAAAAGGTAACTTAATTGAAACGGTTTAGACTTGGCAAAAAAATTGATAAAAACTGTTCTTCTAAAAATCCCCGCCAACCCCGATTAGGCTCCGTCTAACATCGATTTAGATGTCGCGCCTTATCTGTCTAGGCTCCACTTAGGTACTAAGCCCCTCATGCCAACACTGATTAAAACCATGCTTACCCTATTGAATCCCCTATTTTTACATTAATTACATAAAAACTCAATTATATTTCAAGAATTACATATCCCCAATAGTTATTTTTAGCTTACAAATTGAAATGTTAGGTAAATACTAATTTTAATAGGATGTTTGTAATTTTAAAAATAACTGAAGTTTTTTATAATTAGACTGAATCTCAGAGATAATTATTGTAATTATCCTTTAGTGAATTAATAGCAAAAATTGCAATAAATTTAGGATAGGTGAAAAATGTTGGAAGGCATGAATCCGTAGACTTGGAAAATCCTTTTAATTTAGGTTTTAAAATTGAATTTTTTTATAATCTGAGTATTGGTTGTAAATAATAAATATGATTGATTTTACAGGGGATATTACAAATGTAGCAGCGTAAGAGGGTGCCCGGCCCGAAAGCATGTGGAGCGGGCATTGGATGACCCGACAATGCTAATTGTAACTTATGAAGGAGAACACAATCATGCCCTTTCCAATACAGAAGCACCTGCCCTAGTTCTTGAATCTAATTAAAAAAAAAAATGAAAAATTGTCCCATCATCGAACGGCCTGGATTTCGCCCCACAAGAAATTGGAATGAAAGACTAATCGCCACCGTCCAAGGCGTGGAAAAAGAGAGGAAAGATTTGGTCAACGCTGGATGCATGCTATTTGCTACTCTTTACCAGTTCCCTATATAAAAAAACAAAATAGGGGTCCCCATTTTGTTTATTTTTATGACTCTCACTTTTTATTTGTTTCTTTTTTAATTTTATTTAATCTCAACCGTTGAAAAACGTTTGATTTGATTCTGTGTGGAAAGAGTAAAAAGGAAGGGAGAAAAAAAAAAAGAGAGCAAATTGTGGATTTGGTGGGAATTGAATCATGCAAGTAGTGGAATTTTTCTTCTTCTTGTTCTTCCAATTTGGCAAATATATATGTTTGATGATGATGATTATTCCATTGTTTACTTTGAATTTTTTTATTTGGTTTTTTGTGTGGTGGGTTCTTTACCATAGATGTTCACTTGTTTGAGTTTCAATTAAATTCTCATTTTTAATTTCCACGAGACTTTTGTTTTTGTAAAATATTTTGTAACATAAGTTAGTCAATGGGGAATTGAGTAAATAATTGATGAATTTGGAAGGTGGGGTGGGGTGGGGTGGTTATAATTTAATTAGAACGTGTCGTGTATGGGACGGTTGACAAATTAGACCATTATTTTGGAAGAGAATAGATAAGCGATGGTAGTTGAGGCCTATTTTGAGATTATAAAAACTTTTGGACTTTTGGAAAAATTAATGTTATTAAATGCTATGCGAAGATATGAGTACCACCACAAGTTGGGTCATGGTTCATCTTCCACTAGTTCGTTTCTGAAAATTAAATACATTTTGTAAGATATTTGGTACGTATGTGCATATGTCATATGGGTTGCTTTTGTATTCTACAATTATTTAGTCACTTTGCTGTTTAAATTACAACTAATTTGATTTTTTTTGACAGGACAACTAATTTGATTTTAGAGGGTGTTTGGTAAAAACAAAAAAAAAGCAATATTTGCAAGTAGATTTTGTTTTAACTTTAAGTATTAGATTTTTGATATATTTGAGTAAGTTACATTTGCTTATAAAATTTTATTGATGATATTTCTTAATTAATATAATATTCTAAATGAGTTTTTAAGATCTTAAAAAATTAAGATATATGAACCTTTATTTATATCTTATTTTGGGAGCTGCTTATAAACAATTTCTATAACTTTTGTAAAATATTTCAGACATTATAAGATGTTTTGAGAAGTTTATAAACATGTTAAATTTTTTTAATTATTCTACAACAAATTTTCATATGAAGTTGACTTTTAAAATACATAATCCAACTTGAACACATAATTTTGACGAGCACAAATTTCACCCCACCACACACTATGATCATACGATTAAATAAATATTTGTATGACTATCTAATCTATAATGAATTATTTTTAATAAAATTGTCAAATGGAAGGTTAATAATTGAAATATTGGGCAAGTATAAAATCAAGGGATGTTTGGATTGGAAGATGACTTGTTAGGAGATCTAGGGTTGACCACTCGGCAGATATGGCGCAGGTGGGTTGCCTAAGTCAGAAATCACAAGGAAGGAATAGTTTTTGTTTGATTAGAGTGCAATATGACTAAGCATCCTTTTTATTTTATAATTTCTTCTTTGTAGTTTTTTAAGATTGCAAAAGATTTATATTCCTTGGTTCTTGTATTTTTGTTTTTATGATTTTTGCTGTGACCTTGACCTTATTAAAATAAAAAAGCTTCTAGATGTTGGAGCTGTCTCACATGGGCCAAGATTGAGGACGACCCTCTTCAAGACAATCATTTTTGTCTTTTTTAAATATTTTGGATGTGGTCAAAAGATTGACGATGCCTCTTTGATGGTATCCTATGTATGTATATAATTATAAGTTGCACGAATTAACTTGGTTTGTTATATGTATTTTATAGTTATAATTTCGTTGATTTCGATTCATAAGATTACAACTGATTATAAAGATCAAAATTTTAAGAAATACAAAATTATAAATATATACATAAGTACAACATAAATATGTTTTTAAATATATATAGATTTAATTGATACAAAGTAAAATCAGAATCGCAATATATATTTCGTTGATGGAATTTGAGTAAGGCCGAACTCGTCAGTTGTCATCTTCTAGAACTTGTCTTCATCTTTTAGAACTAGTCAATGATCAATATTGTCCTTTAATATATTTGTATCTATAATTATAAGGTTAAACTTCTTCCCTATTGATTAAAAAAATTTCTTTGGCATGATACAGATGAATTGATCAATTGCTAGTGGAAGAAATGAAACGTTATTGGACAGAATAAAGATACTTTAATTAATTTTTGAAAAGTATTGTTATTTTGGTCTTACCATTTCATTAATTGATGTTGAGTCAGAATGATGAAAAACCAACCTTCCATTCCCCTTGTTGATATTTAAGGTTTAATTTCAATATATGGTAGGTTTTGTTCATAAAAATGAAATGCCAATTTTTTTTTTATACCTCCCCATTCAATTTCATTAGTATTTTAAGTGTAAAATGAAGAACCAGATGATTAGCCATATGTGCTCATGTAAAGTGTAAACTCACATTATTGTAAAATACACTTGGTCCCCTAAATTATTGGTTAGGTAACATTTATCTTCCTAATTATAAACGCCATTATTAATTATACGGTTTGTTATCAAGGGCATGTAGAACTCAGTATCTTGATATCAAGGGCATTCCGTGAATAATTAAAATATTGAAATAGCCTTCAAGACCAAAAATTGCATTAACTTAAAACTTATAGGACTAAATTTATACAAATCTAAAATTTATGGGATCAAAATTGCAAAAAAGGCAAACTATACAAGACTAAAATTGTAATGTCAATAGTTACATGACTAATATTGCAACAACCATATAGTTGCGTTGCATGACTAATTTTGCATTCCCCTCCCAATGACACAATTCAAGGCTTATGAATTGGTATTAAAATAAAAAACGTTGCACTAATTTAAATATAAAAAATTAAAGTCAAATTAGGAGGCGCCTCCGATCTTGTGGTTGGTCACGATCATTTCATAGTTGTCTAGAAAGGATTGCAATCCACCCAATAAAGTCAAAATCAATTTTCTATACATTTGAGCTATTAACATAATTGAATAGTGATTTAATTCTTTCGGAATTGTATGAATTAAATATACTGTTATTAATAGTACAAGTCAAAGCTCAAATTACATGGCCTCTAAAGTCTCTTCAAACTTATATTAATTTGGTCAATCTCTATTCCTACTCTATTATTCATTTTAAAAATAAGAAAAGAAAATAAATTATCTTTATAAAGTAAAATATGGAGAAAAAAATAATATATGTGTATATGTTGAGTAATATATTTTTATGTACAAAAGTTATATAACCTCAATACATTCAAAAAATAATAATTATCGTGAGTGCAATACATGTTGTACTCAATGTGTTGTTCATTGTATGTTCAGATAATTGACAAATAGAATATTATTCATCTACATTATGTGTATCGTATACACAGTGTAAGAATGAAAGGACAAATGTCCCATTTTTAGGTGTACTAGACACACATGACAAATACACACCGAGTATATGTACGTACAACGGTGTAATATTTAGATAATCGACAAATATTTTATTTCTCATAAAATATGATTCATTATATTGATCGAGTATACCTAGTGTTTAAAAAGCGTCATTAGACGCTAGTGGACGACGGACGGGAGCCTAGCACCTAGAGTCTGCAGGCGGAGCCTTAAATATATATACAATTTTATGAATAATTCTCATAATACATAATCAGAAAAGTCTATAAATGATATTTAAATTATTTTTAAAAGATCGATATTTAAACTTTAAAGCAATTCAACACCAATAATCTAATAAAATTATAATCATCTAAAATACAATACTTTAACAAATATTGCATTGATTTATATAATATCAAATTATCAATGGAAAGATTTCAGGACCCTAAAATTTTGTTTCATTTTTTATTAAGAAAATTATATATATTCAATATTTCAATTTCATTTTAATGAATTTTGGAGTCGTCGGTGCTACTTTCACTTAGGGCATTTAATCGAACCGAACCGAAGTGAGCTTTTGAGTGTTTGAGTTTGGCTCGTTTATTATTTAGTCGAACTCAAGCCTAAATTTATCGAACATGTTGATGGCTCACAAACTTTTTCGAGCCTTATCGAGCCTAAACGAGCTTAGTAAATATTAATTAAAAATTAAAATATTCTTCAATTTATTACAAAAAGTAAAATTATTTATATTTAAAATTCATTATATATTTATTAAAACTTATAATTTTATTCAAAAATTAATTTTATTGAAATATTTTTATATTATCTTAAGTAAAAATATGAAAAATTAAAATTAAAATCTAATTATTAGTTAATTTATACGAGCTTACGATCGAGCCTATTCACGAGCTTACTAACGAGCTAACGAACCGAATATCTCTAAGTTTGAGTTTGGTTCGTTTATTTTAACGAGCTTCATTAAACGAACTCGAACGAGCTTTTATCGAATCGAGCTCCGAATAGCTCACGAACGGCTTGGTTCATTTGCGGCCTAGTGAGAGTCATTTTTTAGGATTTCAGGAAGAAAAAAAAAACATATATAAGGCGCCTAGACCGCCTAGGCCCCGTCTTGCCCCCTAGGCGCCGCCGCCCCGGATCGCCTAGGCAAAAAACCGGGCGCCTGGTGGCCGCCTAGGGGATTTTTAAAACATCGAGTATACCTCAATATTGTTCGTTCCATTGACCTTAATTGTTTCAATATATGCAAATTAGCGTCATCTCATACTTTTAAGATGTTATTTCTTCTATTATCAATGAAGTTTAATATTTACAGAAGTCAACAGCCAGCTAATATGATTGTTAAGATGGTATTTCCTCCATGTTCGGTTGTTTTTTAATATCTCAAGATGTCAAGAGCCAGCTAATATGATTATTTTCACTCTAAATTTTTTCATGTTTATGTTATCAGATAATCTGATCCATTCAAATTCTCTCTAAAGTCTAAGTTAATGAATTTTTCCTACATCATCAGAAAATCTGTATATACAGTTGTGTTCATATGTGATGGGCTTTAGACCTATCTAATCTGAAACCAAAAATATTATTATTCATTATTTGTTAAAAATAAAAGTATTTATTTTTATTATCATTAATCACTATTATATCAAAAGATAAAATTATAATATGACGAGTCTATTACAATTCAGTATTTGCGTGGTTATGCATTTTTAGTTGATTATAATATATTATTAATCTGTGAGAAAATTCATCAAACTTTATTGAATTTGTAGGACAAAAGGTCAAAAAGTATAACATAAGAGACCATAAAATGAGAACTTTCACAGCATTGGGTCAACACATGAAAGCTAAACATTTGGGCCAAAGCCTTGTGGGCTGTGGCTATTGTCAAAATACAAAAGACCATGTTGGGCTTTTCACGCACACTCCCAAAATGGTCGCCCAGCTATGCATTGGAAACCCAAATTTTTGGCATCTTAGTCCGTCTGAACAAAAGTAGGGATGGCAATTTCCTACTAATCCGACGGAGGATCCAATATCCGAACCTAAGGGATCAGGATATAGAGGGTATTTTTGAACCCAATTAAATAAATTGGTACATGGGTACGAGATTTTTGGGTTTTGCTATGGACGTGAGTGTAGGTACATCCCATCCATATTCAACCGAGATACCCGATTAAATAATATTATATAATATATGCATATATATTTATTTATAAACACACACACACGTATATATATATATATATATATTTATATATATATATAGGATCCGGTTTAAATGTGACCATCCTCCTAGGGTGAGACATGATGAACTAATCCTATCCATTCATTTATTTTAAAGTATTTGAGATTTTTTCGATTTTTTTTGGATATTTTCCCATTTATTTTAATGTAATAAGGGTAAAATAATATTTTTTTCTTGTCCAATGAGTTTTTTGGTTGCTTTGACTTTTTGAACCCGTTTTTAATGGGTTTAGATTGTAATCGCCGGTTTTAATGACGTTATTTTAGAAGGCATTTTTTTTTTCAGATTGTTTTTGGAATGCAACATAATTAGGGTTCTTTTTTCGCTTTCATAACTATTAGATAATGTATATTTAGTTGTTTTTATTGCGAGTGTTTAGGACACTATCGCATAATGGGTATAATGTCTTTGTATATTTAGTTTTTCACACTCGCATATATAGTTTCTAGATAATGCATAGTTAGTAGATTTTTATGAATAACTTATGAGAGATGGCATAGTGCGTAATATGTACTATATATTTTAGTTTTTTACACTACATAGATAACTTCTAGGTAACATATAGTTAGTTGATGTTTACTACATAGTTTTCAACTATACAAAATCGTATATTTATTTTTGCATCGTTTTTCATAAGTATCTCTCGCATATTCTTCTTCTCGAAAATTACGAGTTCTAAGAGTTTGTTTTAATGACCATGTTTGAGTTCACCATAAATGTCTACATCTACGTTATCTATTGAAGTTTCTTCCGAATTGATCGTGTTTTCTCAACAAAATCAAGTAATCTTCTAAGTTTATTTGCGTCAATACAATTTATGTATTTTTTTTTCCTTCCGTGTTAATTTCTCGAGAGAATGTTAATAGCATGAGGAAGAAGACGCGTCTGGTTTGAGGTATAGAGAGAGATCGTGATTGATTCATTCCTTCATTATAACATTTATTGTTACAATTAGATTACTGATTGAGATGTGTTTTGATATTGATACCCTTTAGGGGATTAAATTAAATATTTAGTGTAATATTAATTCATTTATATCTTAGCATTGGATTATTATAGAGGATGATTGAGATCAGTCTATACGGTCCCACTGGCAAGCAATGATCTCATTGGATCCAACCCATATATATATATATATATATATATATATATATATATATAGGAGGGATCATGTGAGACCACTCTCCTAGGTAAGTCCATAGGACCAAATCTACATCATCAAAAAAATAAATCAATGGCCAAGATATGAACCAATCTATACAACATTTCATATGTAAGTATACAAGAGAAGGGGTAAAATAGGAATCCAAGAAATTAAACATGGTAACCTCTCCCTACAAAATAAGGACGTGATCTGTTATTGATCACGTCCTCATAAATCACGCCATTTACCATAATCACTCAATACGTCTCCTTCTCAACACCACATCTGTATCGCCATAATCAACACCTCTGTATTCACCATAACCACTCCAATCGACCTGCAATTATTCCACAGAACGATCTTCACGAAAAAAATTGGACGACAGATATCATACAATTGGCGAAGAGTTATTATCCATTTGATTCAAAAAGAGTTCTACAGTGGCAGAAAATCTTTGATTTCAACACAACTGATGAATGTATACAAGGTAATTTCTAACGAGACAAAATTATTCATAAACAACTGAATCAACTATGGATGTCTAAACTACCTATACATTAAAACATTACTAACTATACAGAAACGTTTAACTAAGTATACAATTATATTGAACTAACTATACATTAAAACATTACTGAGTATACAGAAACAATTAACTAAGTATACAATTACACTGAACTAAATACACAATTCCATTGAATCACTTATATAACTAAGTATACAATTCCATTGAGCTAAGTATACGAATCCACGTAACTATGTATACAAATTCACTCAACTACTTACTAAACTACTTATATAACTAAGAATACGATTTCTTTGAACCATGTATACAAATCCATTTGAACTAAATATACAATAAAACATGACTAATTATACAAGTCCACTTTGAATTAAGTATACAATTTCACCGAACTAAATATACGATAAAACAAAACCAGGTATAAAAGGTACAATCCCTAGAAAAGAGTTGATGCGTTTTTATCTCTAAAAATCGGTCAATCGAAAAGGTAAGATTGTATTTGCCTTAAAAATATCTATTGAAATTGTTGGGTTTTTCCTCCCTAAAAATAGGGCAAATTTGAAGAAGGTAGGATTATGTTTCCTAAAAAAATAGCTATTAACCGTCCAATTAAAAAAAAAAGCGATGATATATAAAAGTACAATTATACCCTTATAAGCCTAAATTAACTAAAATGATCTACACCGTACAAAATTTTAATCAAGAGTTCATAAGTGGTCCTATGGACTAACCTAAAAAGTGATCTCATTTGAACCAATCCCTATATATATATGCATATATATATATATGTTTATACATATCTATTTACTTATATTTTAAAAAAGTTTCGCTTCTTCAAATCTCAACCAAAACCCACTAACCCACGTGATTTGTCTTTTTTAATATGTTGTTATTTTTCTATGATATTTAGTTCACCAATCCTTATTTTTATTCTTTTTTTTTCTTATTGTTCTCTTAAGAATTTAGTAAATATCTGTAGCTTCATAGAAATTACTCAAATTTGAAAAAATACACTTTTAAGTGGTAGCAGTAAGGATACCCAATCATCGATGAGTATGAAAATTGAATAACCGATGGATATAAAATTGAATACACGATGGGATGGAGATAGAAGATATAAAATCCTAGGAATCATATCCATCGCCATCCCTACGAGTAAAAGTATTGCTCTATTCAAATTGTTAAATTTGCTATAATTTTTCTTCTTGAGTTAATGACAAAAACACCCAACATTACAATAAAAATACACTAAATATGCTCCATGCTCTTTTTGAATATCTCTCGGTGGTGGAGAGTAGAAAGTGGTGCCACTCACGGTGGTTGCTTTAGAGTGAGTGGTGGAACCTCCGGGTGAATAGTCCCCTGCGACAAGGCCTCACTTATCGGGTAAGGGCGAGAAGAGGGGATCGATGAGAAAGATCCACTTTAATGAGCCTGTTTCGGTGGTTGGACAATTGACACCGATAGTTGGGACGGTGGAAGTGCAATCTCAATCAATTTGTCGAATCCATCTTTGAAGAAGCCTCGGTGGGGCAGCGCATTTTTAGTGTCTAAGTGCTCAAGTTAGGTTGGCATGCAACGAAGCTACGACGGTAGGGGCATCTCACTTAATAATGACAAGTCGCTTCATAAAACACTAGGGATGATGTCTTATCAAACGGCGGAGGACCACATAGATCTAAGACAAAAGGATAAGGGTAGAACCCACCGAACGAGATAAGATCGAAAGCTCTACTTCTATAAGGATAGAACGCAGATGGAAAGCACGCCACAAGCCAAAGAAAAGGTTTTTATTCCTGGTAATATAATATAAGTAGCTCTACTCTTTGAGTTGAGGAGAGGGTACCGAGAATACCATTAAGATGTTTTTTTCATTAATTATTTTATATATTAGTTATGTTGTTTTATTTGTTTTTATGTTGTTTTTATTTTATTTATTGGTTGTTTTTGTGTTGTTTCGGTGCAACTTTTACCTATTTTTATGCTTTTCTTTGTAAATAAGTTGTTTCATATATTGTTTATCTTGTTTCGAGTTGTTTCTATATTATTTTTAATGTTGTTTTGATGTTTTTTTGTTGTTTTCATGTTGTATTTGATATTTCATTGCATCTTTTACTTATTTTAAGCTCTTTTTGTTCATGTGTTATTTTTTTATATATTTCTCGGGTTGTTTCTTTATGGTTTTTATTGTTGTTATGTTGTTTCCATGTATTTTCGAGCGTTTACAATGCATTGGATCAAAAATTGAATTGTATTTTTCAATTCATGTTTGTTTCTATATTATTTGCAATGTGTTTTATTTTAATATGTGTTGTTTTATGTAAATATTTCTTGATTGTCTATAATATTTCGAGTTTAAAATTGATTATTTAAGAGGGCATAAATTGTTTTTACTTGATATTTTATTGGATGAAACATATTCAAAAGCAGTCTTGAAACAATAACGTCAAAAAATCGGGAAAAACTAGCGGGAGCATAAAAATATTCGAAAAAAAAGACGAGAGTGTACAAATGTCCAAAAAAGGACCGGGAGTGTAAATGTGTCATTTTTCGGGAATGTTGGGTATTTTTATTTTTATCCCTTTTCTTTAACCAATTTAAAGTAAAAACAAAATCATTTTTTTTATCTCTGATATTGTATTTGTTATTAATTCGAAGAGTGCGTAAAACAATAATTAAATTAATTGATGATTTGATCGGTTAATACCACTAATGATTGATGAATTTATAAGTTTCAAAGATTTCATGACCTTTTTTTTTTCTTTCCAAAAACGATAAATTTTATGTCAGTAAAACTCAATCAAAACAACTTTACAATTCGGGGTACAATTACCATGACCACCATGTTATCATCAAATACACATGGGGAACAATCCCAAACAATGGGAAACACTAGAGGTAACCCTATTAATAGTTTAATTACATCAAGGGCCAAAAACGTTAGCCAAGAACCCATGCCAACTATGTTAAACTAATGGAAAAGAATATAGGGAGAATATTTCATTATGAACTGAATGAGATTACAAAGGCTACAGGTCTACTTATATAGAGAGCAGAGGAGAGACAGTTACATGTAACTGAATATGTAACTAACTAACAAACATCATAACAGAATTAACTGACTCTAACTAACTCTAACAATAGAACCTTCTGGAGACTTGTTAACTCTAACAGACCCCGTCAAACTTAAGGTTTCATAATCGAACCTTAAGTTTGTGTCTCATATCATCAAATGTGGTGCTTGAATTAGCCTTTGTAAAAACATCCGCCAACCGATCAATCAAGCTGCGAGAAACATGACGTATGTCAATGAGATGTTTTTGAACTTTTTTCGAACAAAATATAGGTCCAGCTCAATGTGCTTGGTGCGTGCGTGAAGAACCGGTTTTTGACATCGTCATGCAAAGGCTCGATTGTCACACCAAACAATAGGAGTTTTAATAGATGTATATGGAGTTCCTCAAGTAACCCCTTCACCCATGTTATTTCAAAGAACAGGCTTGCAACACTTCGGTATTCAGCTTCAGTAGACGAGCGGGATATAGTATTTTGTTTCTTTGACTGCCAAGAGATTAGATTAGGACCCAGGAACAAGCAATACCCTGTGGTTGACCTTCTATCATCACAATTTGATGCCCAATCAGCATCAGAGTATCCTACCATATTGAATTGCAAGGAGTGATCTGGAGTAAAGTGAAGACCATGTTGAATTGTACCACTTAGATACCTGAGTATCCTCTTAACTTCTTTCCAATGTGAGACTAAAGGCTGCTGCATAAACTGACACACTCTATTCACTGCAAAAGAGATTTCAGGGCGGGTGATTGTCAAATATTGTAATGCTCCAACTGTGCTCCTATAAAGTTGAGTGTTAGGAAAGGGATCATCTCCATAGGCAGACAACTTTTCACCAGTGGTCATAGGAGAATGTATTGCCTTAGCATTTTGCATCTTAACTTTGCAAAGGAGATCTTTAGCATACTTAGACGAGAAAGGAGAAGGCCTCGGGAGTATGTTGCACTTGAATGCCAAGAAAGTAATCAACATTACCAAGGTCTCTTAAGGAGAAGGACTTACCGAGATAGGTGATGAATGATTGAACTTCTTGAGGATCACTCCTGGTCACCAAAATGTCATCAACATAGACTAAAAAACATATAAAAATCGATCGCACTCCGCTTAACAAATATAGAGTGGTCTCGATCTTGTTGAGTGTTGCCCAAACTTGAGTACAACCTGGTAAAGTTTATTGAACCACTGGGTGCCTGTTTCAACCCATAGAGAGACTTCTCAAGTTTGCAAACATACCGAGGATAAGTGGAATCTTCAAAGCCAATAGGTTGATGCATGTATACTTCTTCTTTCAAATCACCATTGAGAAATGCATTGGCAATGTCCAACCGCTTGATTCCCCAATTCTTTGAGAGCAATAGTTAAAATAATTCGAATGGAAGTAGGCTTCACAACCGGATGAATGTATCGTGAAGTCAAAACTCATTTACTTGGTTAAAGCCTTTGGCAACAAGCCTGGCTTTATATTTATTTATAGTGCCATCAGGATTTTCTTGACTCTAAACACCCATTTGCACCCAATTGCATGTTTGTTGGAAGGAAGAGGTACGGTTGCCGGTATTATTTCTCATAAAAGCAATATACTCATCAACCATAGCTTGCTTCCACCTTTCATCTTGAAGAGTCAGAAGAGCATCGTGAGGTTCTTTGTGAGAGAAAACCTTAAAGCTTATGTATTCCATTCTTTGCTCTTGTAACCATAGTGTGAGTGTTAATGTTGGTTCTACAAAATTTGAGGCAACATGTGGCATTTGGACTTGGCAAGTTGCCATGATCACCGGTAAGTAAGGGCAAATGATTAAACCCACTGGACTCGTGGAGGAAGAAGAATGAGTGGATCTTTGAAGAAGATTGAGGATCGGGAGTATATGATGGTGTAGAGACAGATGGAAGGACAAATCGAGGAGGGGAAATGGATGCGAGGGGTGATAGATGAAGGAATAAGAAGGTTGGAAGAGAATGGAAATCGGGACTCATCAAAAGTAACATCCCGGAGATGTAAATTTTGCCATTGTTGTCAAGACACTTGTATCCTTTGTGATTCAAGATATATCCTTAAATGTGCATGCAGAGGAACGAAATGAGAACTTATGTTGATTGTAAGGTCTTAGATTGGGAAAACATAAACATCCAAAAGTTCTAAGAAGATCATATTGAGGCTTGGTGTGAAAAAGAATCTCATAAGGACTTTCTTTGTGAAAGTAATGGTGTAGGTAAGCGATTTATGAGATAAATCAAGTTCGAAATGCTTCATCCAAATATTTAAATGGTAAAGAAGCTCGTGCAAGAAGAGTTAAACCACAATCCACAACATGTCTATGTTTTCTCTCGGCCTAGACCGTTTTGTTCATGAGTATATGGACAAGGGGTCTTTGGTGGATGATGCCATTAGAGGTGAGAAAATCAGAAAAGGTCCGAACTCACCCCCCAATCGGTTTGAATAGCTTTTATCTTGAAGCCTAATCGCAACTCAAAGATGCTTTTTGAAATTAATGAAGGCAGTTAAGGCCTCAGACTTTTGTTTTAAAAGATAAATCTAAGTGAACCTGGAAAATCTATCAACAAAGTGAATGTAGTATCTATATCCACTAGAGGACAACACAGGGGCAGGTCCCTAAAGATCTGAGTGGATTAGCTGGAGAGGTTCAGTATAGACAGTAGTAGAAGAATAGAAAGGAAATTTGTGAACCTTTCCAAGACAACATGACTGACAAATAGAATTGGAATGCTTTGAAACTTTATTATTACTGAATGTTTGAGAGAGAACAGTATGAACTACATTGTCACTAGGATGGCCAAGACGTTTATGCCAAACATCAAATGAAATACTAGTAAGCGAGACATACAAGTAGGTAAGACAACATGATTACAGGAACTAGAAAGGCTGAGTTGATGCCTAGGAAAAACATAGAGCCCATTCTGGAGATGGCCTTTTAAGAGGACAGTGTGAGTTGTGGAGTCTTTGACAAGACAATGATCCGAATGAAACTGAAAGTAGACATTGTTGTCTTTGGAAAACTTTGACACACTAAGCGATTCTTTGAAAATGGGACATGAAGCATTTGTGTGAGAGTTAGGGTGCGAGATGGAAGAAAAGGAGAAGAAAATACAGAGGAACCAATGTTTTTAATAGGTAAGCCCTTACCATTTCCCATCTTAACTTGCTCATGCCGGTGTAAGGTGTTTGATGCATCGATTTTGAGATGTGACTGGAGGTGATTCGTAGCTCTAGAATCGGGTACCATTCTTCTAGACCGAGAACTCCATGTAGCAGAGAGGAAGGAGATGTAGTTGTATTGGCAGTTGAGTTGGGAAAATGTGCAATATTACCCTGAATGGATGTACTCGGAGCAGTAGGCCGTTGATGAAGGTGTGTGGGTCCTTGAAAACTCTGATCGAATCGATAATAGCACTGAGGTGCTGTATGATTATTGCGACCACACAATTGACACATGATACGGTTATAATTGAATCCCCTTCCTCGAGCAAACCTACCAGAACCACGAGATCCACGAAAGTTGCCTCTTGGCATATAGCCTCTTCCTCTAGAAAAACCAGAAAAACCAAGAGAAGGTGCATTGCTCGTGTGCAAGTTTGCAGCAACAGAAGTAGTATCATGCAGAGGACGTGTGATGGCAATATTAGCCATTGCAGCTTCAATACTCTTAGCAGACCGTTCAATGCGAGCCTCATGTGCCAAAAGAAGAGACTCAATTTCAGCTACAGTGTAAGGATCATTGCGAGTAGTAATAGAGAGGACAAAAGTTTCATATTCACCAGGTAAACCATCCAAAACAGCATCAACATGATCTTTTTCAGAGACAGGATGTCCAACAAGTGTCAACATATCCACACAATGTCGAATTTTAAGCACATATTCATTAATGGTGAAGGATCCTTTCTTCAAATTCTGCAATTGTAATTTATATTGGCTGACCTTAGCTCGAATTTGCGCACCAAAATACACTTCCAAAGTACTCCAGGCAGATGCTGTTGTGTCACAATTCACCAATCTAGTAAGTATATCTTCACTAACTGAGGCAAGGATCCATGAAAGGATAAGTTGATCCTGTTGCTCCCACTCAAGAAACAATGGTGATACAACTTGCACATTCTTCATCGGTCGAGATAAATCGAGGTGGTGGAGCGAAATTTGTGAGGTAGGACTGTAATCGATGACCACGGAGAGTAGCTAAAACTTGCTTCTTCCAGACTAAAAAATTATCATGAGTTAACTTGGAGGAAATAGGATGAGAAAAAGGTAATCGGTTGAAAGGAACCGTAGTAGAAGCACCGCGCCATGGCGAGCTCCGATCGGGACTCCAGGATCTAGCCTGATACCATGTTAAACTAATGGAAAAGAATATAGGAGAATATTTCATTATGAATGAATGAGATTACAAAGGCTACAGTCTACTTATATAGAGAGCAGAGGAGAGACGGTTACATGTAATCGAATATGTAACTAACTAACAAACATCATAAATGTAATTAACGACTCTAACTAACTCTAACAATAGAACCTTCTCGGAGACTTGTTAACTCTAACAAACTATAATCAAAACAAAGAGAACAATCAACTTTGATGTGGAAATAACTAATGAGTTTTCTTCACTCAAGCACAACCCCTAAAGAAACCATGAGTCTTCTTTGAACATTCTCAAACTCTTCCCATTCACTTCTTACCGTTGAATAACCACTTTTCCGACACTTTCACCCCATTAAACAACTATATATTCCTAGTTTTCCATAACCACCAAAGTATATAGGTTGAAAGATTAAATCCATCAATGGTATATAGATTATGATTCATTGAGCATATTTCATTCCACCACTCTTTCACTACCAGTTTATCAAGATAGATAGCATCCCACCCCACATGAGCCAACTTCCAAACAATATGAGCCATTTCACAATGAAAAAAACATACTCAATGATTCTTTAAACTCATCATACTAGTTGCACATGGAATCCATTTTCATCCCTTTTTATTTCAGTTGATCTTTAAGCGGCAAAATTTTCAGAATGTCCCTCCACAAAAATAACTTAGTTTAACTTTCACCTAAAGTTTTCACAGCCTTCTCCATTGCTTAGCCATCCTATCCCGACTGGTACTACATTCAACATGCTTCGAATTTGAACATTCCGATCACACAAAATCGGTAAGGTGATAATAGAATATTTTTTATCGGTTGTAAAACTCCAAATCATTCGATCCCTTTCTTGATTATGAGAAATTGGAGTTGACAATATTGCATTCACATCTTGAGGACATAAACATTTTTGTACAATCTCAAAGCATTCCAATCAACCCCTCTTTCATCGGCTCACTAACCTAAAAACTTCCTCGGTCCCAACTGGATTCCCAATGGGAATAGGAGAATAAGAACTAAGAACCCACGAATGTACCCAATCCTTGTTGATTTACCAACTATCCGGGTCTCAACCCAACCGAAGTACATACTTAGCTTTCAAGAAACCTTTTCACCTCCAAGAATCAGTAAGTTTACTAGATAATCAAGAACCCACCCTTGGGAAAGCACACGATCTCGAAGAAGCTTACAAAAGATTAGGTTGTCCAATGATCCTGCTTAGCTAATAAATCATCATTAAACAACTCAATTTCATGAAATCCCAAACCCCGATTCCTTGGAAAGTCATTTTACTTAGTGTTCGCCAAAAATATTTTGGTTCATACAAGCGCAAGTGTACGAGTGTAGTGTATAAAATAATGGCAAGCAAGGTCGTATTCCTCAAGGATTGATATTCAAACACTTACATCGTATTCCAATTTTATTAAAGCGATCGAAAATCAAGTATTTTAACTAACTAAAATCGACAAGAAAGTAAAAGAAATAAAAATAAATTTTCTAACCCCACAAATATTTTCACCATCTTTAGGAGCAACCTTAGGCATATAATCTCAACATGCTTCTTCAATATTAAATGGAATAAAGTTTTAAAACTAATTCATCCAATTCTATGGGTTCAATTCTAAGTTAGTCTACCGTCCCTTTCGGGCGGTGAATAAACAATTGATTAATAACAATTGTAGGTCTCCGATTCATTACAATTATTATTAACTCCCAAAAGATCTATGAATTGAATGACTCCCTACAAACAGTTGTAGGTCTCCCGACTCTTTACATCCGTCTATTTCGAATCCGATTTCCATCTTTGTTAGATCTCATCGTCCAAAATTTTGCACTAACAAATATGACATGCTAATTATTGATCAGATAAAAAGGAATTAAAGAATAAGCACTCGAATTCATAAAATAGAAAGCATGAATTAATTAAGAAAATAAGTAATGATATTTAATACAAATCCACAGTTTCGATTATGCCCCTAAGATCCGAAAGATATGTCAAACATTAATTACAAACTCATAGACAAATTCGAATCAATATTATGAGATCATATAAGCACAAACAAGAATTCTTAGACATAGAAAGAAAAATCCTTATTGTCAGGATGGATTCCCCTTCCAAGCCCTCGAAGCTTTTGTGCTTCCTAGATGCGAAAGCCTTGTGGTGTTCTTTCGCGACCTAGCCTTCTTTGCTCAGAAGATCCTCGATTCTTGCGTTCTTGTGTTATTTGATGTGTAATTGTTGTATGAAGTGATGTATTTTCGTGCAAGCCTTGGGTCCCTTTTATAGATGCTGGGAGAGATCACTTGTAGAATTGGAACGGGAAGCAAACACTGAAAAATATGTCAAAATAGAGTCCCACACGGCCTGGCCATTTGGCACCACACGGTCATGTGGTCCTGCCTTCAGGCCTTTCTCACACGGACGTGTGAGTCTACACGGGCTGGTTGGGCGATGGCTTCCCTTTTCCACACGACCCTATGACTTCACACGGTCCGGTCGTGTGGGCCTGCTCCCTCCTCTGTTTTTAATCCAACTTCACACAACCGTGTGATTTCACACTGGCACTTCCACACAGCCATGTGACACCACACGGTTCGGCCATGTGAAGTGTTTTTGTCCACTTTTTTCGTCGTTTTAATCTTCTCTTCGCATTCATCAATCTTATCCGGACATTCCAATTGATATTTCTTCATTTTAAGATCCATTTTCCACAAGAATTACAAGAATACACAGTATCACGCCCAACAAAGGAAACCAAATAAAAACATAGTAAATATGCGCAAATGCATCAATTATATATTATTTTAAGCCCAAAAAATGCACGTATATTTTACACACATCAAATTCCCCCAAACTTAAAGAATTGCTCGTCCTCGAGCAAATTTAGAAGTAAAAACGAATGAACACCCAAGAACACTATGAATATTAATAGCATTTGACTTCATACACACGGAAACCATGTAATTCATCATCAAAAAGTCATTATTGATAAATTCGGCATAATCAATACTATCTTGGGTACTCGACATCGCGACTCACAAGTAGAAGAGTATGGATAGTGTTTACACTCTTGTTGTAAAAATCCCCGCCTAGTCCCGATTTTTCCCCCAAGCGAGCGTCTAACGCTTTTTACAACATTGGTTTACACTCAAATTCAATTAAGTGAAAGTAGACCAACCATAGGCTTGCAAATCGTCTAACATCTCTACCACTTTTGTGTGCACAACTTAAGAATCAAAAAGGACTTTAATTCGATTGTAATATAGGCTCTTTGTAACGGTAGAAAAATTTAGATTAAGTGACTTGACTTGAGCAAATAGAATTTAAGCGCATAGACTTGCAATTCACCAACCCAATTTTATGATAATACTAATTTTCTTTTTCAACTCAATTCCACCCTTATTTCTCATTTTTCATTCTCGGGTCTTTTTGCCTTTTTTTTTCTAGTCTTTAAGCTTTTTTAATTTTTCTTTTGCTTTGCTCGATTTTCTCTATGTAGTTTTTAGAGATTTTCTTTCTTTTCGAGCTTCATATATTTTTTTCATTTTGATCATCGCTCATCCCTCTTTCTTTTACCAACTTCCTCTCTTTTTCATAGATTTTCACCACATCTCCCTAAACTTATTCATTTTCTATAAGCTCAAGAAATTTTAGGGATAAAAACATATAAATTTTAAAGATTAATGTGGCTCACAATAAAAGTTTTGGCTCAAAATTGGCTAACTAGGGAATCATGAGTTCATAGGTAGGCTTTTTAGGCTAAGTAGGCTAAACAAAGATGACCTTAAATAATTTTAAAAAATTGTACACACACATAGATTCAATGAAGATATGCAGAGCAAGTTCTAGAGTTCTATCAATCATAAATGACACACTCAAGAAAAAGAATAAGTCGCAAAATATAAAGCAATTTAAGGTACAAAAGCTTACAGACTTATTTTTCGCAACATGCTCCAATACCCAATTTTCTTAACACATGCCAAGTAAATAAATAACTTTCCTCCTAACAATTTATTACATTATTCCCACAAGTATGTTATCCCATGCCATAAAAATATCCATAGTAAAATCATAAGGAGTTGGGCATACAAACTGAATTAAAACCACACACAAAAGCAATGAAACGTGCTAAAGCGATAAACGTGCTAAAACAAAAATAACTAAAAATCGAAAAAAATTAAACAAAAATTGATTTTTTTTTCCGAAAATATAAATGCAAAGTGCTCTACATGCAGTCCTAAATGCAATGCAAAATGCAACAGTACTAAATTACGCATTCTTGACAATCCTCCCAAATTTAAAATATGCTTCGTCCCGAACATATGAGAAAATTATCAAAAGAAAGAGGAATACGTAATAAGTACTTACATAGATCACTGTGGTGGTGGAGGTGGATGGCAGTGGCCTTGTGATATGTGCTACTGGTCCATATTAGACATCATGTCGTACATCTGCTGCTGCTGCTGGGTGATGGCATCGAACACTGTAAGTACTCCAGGTGATACTCATCAGCGATGACTGTCAACTGATATGTGTCATCTATCAATTTCCCCACATCAGCTTCTACTCTTTCGAGCCTCTCACTCATAGTAAATGGCCGGTTACTCTCTTGGAGAGAGGATTCAGACATCTCCTTCATTTGCTCACCCTGCTCTTCTTGAGCAGCAGCCCCTTCTACTCTCTAAGCAACCAGTTACCCCTATTTCTAATGAAAGTAGCTTCGGGGTTCGGAAGCTTAACTATTGTTCTATCTGCCTGAATGAGCCAGAAATCACGCCCATTAAATTTTATCATTTTCATAGAAATTAGAACATTCAAATCAATCAACTTAGGCCCTGCGGCCTCCGCATACCCCTCCAAATTAATGTTAAAATATTCAGCAATAGGGGTAATCATCCTCCCTATGCAAATTCCACC
The DNA here is from genome assembly GCA_016081115.2 of Rehmannia glutinosa. Classification (NCBI taxonomy): domain Eukaryota; kingdom Viridiplantae; phylum Streptophyta; class Magnoliopsida; order Lamiales; family Orobanchaceae; genus Rehmannia; species Rehmannia glutinosa. The sequence continues at coordinate 76,862,287 of CM071928.1, forward strand.
CCTCTCACTCTTTCTAATCCTATCAAATTGTCGGGCTATCATGGCCCCAACTAATGTGTGTAAAATATACGTGCAGTTGAGGGCTTAAAATGATATATATTTGATGCATTTGCACGCATATTCAATATGTTTTGCTTGGTTTTCCTTGTTGGGCGTGATATCGCATACTCTTGTGAATTTTCCATAAAATGGAGCTAAATTAGATAAAAAGAGATATCACGTTCTAAAGTATAGGCCAAGAGCTAATGTACGAGCAAAAATATGAAGGAGAAAAGCATGGACGGTCAAAGAAAAGGGAAGTTCCTTCAAAAACGTCAAAACGCGCTAACAGTTTCCATCTTTGGTAGAGTTTAGTATTCGCCATAACGCCCTCTAAAATATTGATATTGAGGTGATTCAAGAGGCCATGGAAAGGTAAGAGAAAGATCTACAATTTTCATGAAGACTCGAGATCAAATTCGGATCGCATAACCCGACTCGTGGGTTGACACGGTCGTGTGATGTAATCGGGGCTGAATTGGTCTCATTTTCCTACTCAAACTCTGCGAGTGATCTCTCCAAGCATCTATAAAAGGGATCGAAGGCTATGCACGAAAATTCATCCATCAATACATCATTCCATAAAAAAACACATCAAATAACATAGGAACGAAGGAATCCAAGAGCACGAGAGCAAAAGGCTAGCCGCGAAGAACACCACAAGGCTTTCGCATCTAGGGAGCACAAGAGCTTCGAGGGCTTGGAAGGGGAATCCATCATGACAAGAATGGGTTTTCTTTCTATGTCTAAGAACTCTTGTCTGTGCTTATATGATGTCATAATATTGATTCGAATTTGTCTATGAGTTTGTAATCAATATTTGGCATATTTTTCGGATCTTAGGGGCATAATCGAAACTGTGATTTTAATATTAATATGATTATTTATTTTCTTAATTAATTCATGCGTTCTATTTTATGAATTCGAGTGCTTATTTTATAATTGCTTTTTTTTGGCCAATAATTTGCATATCATACTTCTAGTCCATAATCCGAGAGGTGAGTTCTAGTAAGACGAAAATCGAATTCAGACATGAAACATGTGTGACAAGCGTGTTTGTGGGGAGTCATTTAATTCACAAATCTTTTGGGAGTTAATAAGAATTGTAACGATCCAAGAGGACTACAATTGTTATTAATCAACTGTTTACGCACCACCTGACCAGGGGAGTAAATGGTATTAGGAATTTGAACCCATAGACTTGCTTGAATTGGTTTTAAAACTTTATTCGCATTTAATATTGAAGAATCATGTTGAGATTATGTGCCTATGGTTGCTCCTATAGATCTTTGAAAATACTTGTGGGGTTCACAAATTTTTTTATTTTATTTCTTTTAATTTCGATTTTTATTAGATTAAAATACTCAAATTTTCCGGTTGCTTCAATAAAATTGGAATACGATGTTATTATAACCTAAGTGTTTGAGCTTCAATCCCCGAGGAATACGACCTAGCTTGCCATTATCCTATAAACTACATCGTACACTTGCAGTTAGATGAACCAATATAATTTTTGGCGAACAAGTTTTTTTGGCGCCGTTCTTGGGATTGATTAGATTCTACTTAGATATAGTAATAAGTAATTCAATCTTAATTGAAGCATATTTTTTTGTAAATATTTTTTTTCTTTTTTCGATTTTTTTTTCTCTTCTTCGTTTCAAACATCGTTTTTGTTGAGTGCGAGACTGGAATCGTTGGAGATACAAGAAGCCTAAATCACTGCTGCATTGGGAGGTCAACATCAAAAGGGCGAATTCCCAGGCGATACTTAATCCGAGAAAACATAGCAACGCCATTCGTCTGATGGATGGTACGAATATGAGGCTCAATGATTTCAACCGACGCGGTTCAATGAAAGCGATGCTAGAAATCGAGTCCTGGGTCAAGACGAAAAACTTAGCGCTTTGTGGGAGGCAACCCGGACATCGCGAAAAACCCGAGGGTCAAAAACAATGAAAAAATGGAAAAAATCAAAAAAAAATTGAAAAAAATTGGAAAAAAATTGAAAAAACAAACAAACGCACACAGGCATGTGGACGAACACGACCCGACCGTACGATCTGCTCCTTCAGTTTCCGAATTGACGGACGAGCTCCCGGCTTCATCGGAACTATCCATGTAAGTATTTATTGTGCATTCCTCTTTTCTTTTGATAATTTCCTCATATGTTCGGATGAAGCATATTTTAAGTTTGGGGGTTGTTAAGAATGCGTAAATTAGTATTGTTTCATTTTGCATTGCATTTAGTATTGCATGTAGAGCATTTGCATAAAAAAAATTCGATTTTTGTTTAATTTTTTTTTCGACTTTTAGTTATTTTTATTTTAGCACGTTTACCGTTTTAGCACGTTTAATTACTTTTGTATGGTTTTTTTAATCCGGTTCGTATGCCCCTTGACTCCCTATAATTTTACTATGAATAATTTATGGCATGAGATAACATACTTGTGGGAATAATATAATAAATTCTTATGAGGAAAGTTTATTTGCTTGGCATTTATTAAGAAAATTGGGTATTTGAGCATGTTGCGGAAAATAAGTATGTGAGCTTTTGGGCCTTAAACCGCTTTATATTATGCGGACTTATTTTTTTCTTGAGTGTGTCATTCATGATTGATAGAACTCAGAACTTGCTCGCAGTATCTTCATTGAAGCCATGTGTGTGTGCAATTTTTGAAAATGATCTAAGGCTATCTTTGTTTAGCCTACTTAGCCTAAAAAAACCTACCTATGAACTCATGATTCCCTAGTTAGCCAAGTTTGAGCCAAAACTATTATTCGAGCCACATTGATCTTTAAAATTTACATGTTTTTAATCCCTACGAATTCTTGAGCTTATAGAAAATGAATAAGTTTGGGGAGATGTGGTGAAAGATTTATGAAAAAGAGAGGAACTTGGCAAAAGAAGGAGGGATGAGCAGTATCTAGGTAAATGGAAAAAATACATGAAGCTCGGAAAAGAAAGAAATCTCTCTGAAAAAGAAGAGAAAAATCGAGCAAAAGAAAATTCTGAAAAAAAAAGAGAGAGCTTGAGGCTATTAAAAAAAAGGCCTAAGAATGAAAAAGGAGAAATAAGGGTGGAATTGAGTTGAAAAAGAAAACTGATATTATATTAAAATTGGGTTGGTGAATTGCAAGTCTGTATGCTTAAATTCTATTTGCTCAAGTCAAGTCACTTAATCCAAATTTCCCTACCCTTACCAAAGAGCCTAAATTACAGCCTAATAAAAAGTCCTTTTTTGATTCTTAAATTGTGCATACAAAAGTGGTAGAGATGTTAGATGATTTGCAAGCTTATGGTAGTTACGCATTCTTGAATTGAATTTGAGTGTAAACATTATCCATACACTTCTCGAGAGTCGAGTGATACACTATCTTCTTGTGAGTCGCGATGTCGAATACCCAAGAGAGTATTGATTATGCCGAGTTTATGAATGACAACTTCTTGATGATGAGTTACATAGTTTCCTTGAGTATGGAGTCGAGTGCTATATAATGTTTATAGTGTTCTTGGGTGTTCTTTCGTTTTTACCCCTTATATTATTTTTCTTAATTTGCTCGGGGACGAGTAATACTTTAAGTTTGGGGGATTTTGATGAGTGTAAAATATACGTGCATTTGAGGGCTTAAAATGATATATATTTGATACATTTGCACGCATATTCAATATGTTTTGCTTGGTTTCCCTTGTTGGGCGTGATACTGCGTACTCTTGTGAATTTTGCAGAAAATGGAGCTAAATTGGATAAAAAGAGATATCACGTTCTAAAGTATAGGTCAAGAGTTAATGTACGAGAAAAAAAATGAAGGAGAGAAGCATGGAAGGTCAAACAAAAGGAATTTTCCTTCAAAAACGTCAAAACGTGCTATGAGTTTCAAAGCCTTTGGCGGGGTTCGATATTTTGGCCATAACTTCTTCTACAAAATTGATATTGAGGTGATTCAAGTAGCCATGGAAACCTAAGAGAAATATACAACTTGCATGAAGACCCCAAGATCAAATTTGGATCTCATGACCCGTCCGTGTGAGTTGACACGGTCGTGTGATGTAATTGGTCTCCTTTTCCTACTCAAACTCTGCAAGTGATCTCTCCAAGCATCTATAAAAGGGACCTAAGGCTATGCACGAAAATTCACCCATCAATACATCATTCCAGATAGAAAACACATCAAATAACATAGGAACGAAGGAATCAAAGAGCTTACGAGAGCAAAAGGCTAGGCCGCGAAGAACATCACAAGGCTTTCGCATCTAGGGAGCACAAGAGCTTCGAGGGCTTGGAAGGGAATCCATCGACAAGAAGGGTTTTCTTTCATGTCTAAGAACCTCTTGTCTCGTGCTTATACGATGTCATAATATTGATTCAAATTTGTCTATGAGTTTGTAATCAATGTTTGGCATATTTTTCGATCTTAGGGGCATAATCGAAACTATGATTTTAATATTAATATGATTATTTGTTTTCTTAATTAATTGACGTTCTATTTTATGAATTCGAGTGCTTATTTTATAATTACTTTTTATTTGGCCAATAATTTGCATATCATACTTCTAGTCCATAATCCGAGAGGTGAGTTCTAGTAAGACGAAAATCGAATTCAGGACATGAAACATGTGTGACAAGCGTGTTTGTGGGAGTCATTTAATTCACAAATCTTTTGGGAGTTAATAAGAATTTTAACGATCCGAGAGGACTACAATTGTTATTAATCAACTGTTTCGCACCACCCGACCGACCAGGGAGTAAATGATATTAGGAATTTGAACCCATAGAATTGCTTGAATTGGTTTTTAAAACTTTATTCACATTTAATATTGAAGAAGCATGTTGAGATTATGTGCCTAAGGTTGCTCCTATAGATGGTGAAAATATCGTGGGGTTCACAAATTTATTTTTATTTTATTTCTTTTAATTTCGATTTTTATTAGATTAAAATACTCAAATTTTTCGGTCACTTCAATAAAATTGAAACACTATGTTATTATAGCCTAAGTGTTTGAGCTTCAATCCCGAGGAATACGACCTTGCTTGCCATTATCCTATAAACTACACCGTACACTTGTAGTTAGATGAACCAAAATATTTTTGGCGAACACCGACATTTGGCACCACTTGAGTCCCCTATGCAATACACTATATAATAAACAATTCATCAACCCTCGGTGCCCATCTACTCTCCTCCCTCGCGAAAAATTATTTGATTAAGACTCGCTAAAAATATCAAAATCTTAGGGTTTGAATGCTAGACGCCTTTGAAGTGTACGGCGTGTAAATTCATTTCCCATTTATATTTTTCTAAAACCTATCCTTATCGAACTACTCGTTCTCCTCCACCCCATACGGAGTTTTGTAAATTTCATTTAAATCATCAATCGTTAGTTCCCTTTGTTCATTCCCAAGCGAAACCTAACTCACATCAAATTTCTTTTTCGAACCACCAATTCAAAGCTACTTAAAAATTCAAGTGTGATAAGAATAAGTAGCCTAATGCCTATTTAGAAATTCATGTCAATCAACTCTACCACATAAAGCTCTAAAATCTTCCAATAAACCCAAATTTGTAAGAGTAGGTTCATCGGGATACCTTGTATTAGTTCATGGATGAAAGTAGAGTATCGTCCATCTAGCCCGGTGGGTTTCATTTGGCAAGTTGATATTTGAAGCTTCGGGCTCCTTGGGGTAGGTCGAAAATCGGTTGAGGCTCGGGTTTGAGCTCCGGAGTTGGCTCCCTTCGTCTTCTCGTATTTCTCCTAGTTCCTCTTTCATCCCTAGAAGCCATGAATTTCAAGGTTTGGAAGAGAAAAATCTAAAATTTGGTAATTTTTGGAGTACCCCAAACTTGGTGTAGAATTTGGAGAAATTGGAATTTGAAGGTATTTGGTGGTGGGTTTCTTGAGAAAGTGAAGGATTTGTGATTTTGTTTTGAGATTAGAGATGAATTTGGAGAGTAGTTTGAGTATTTAGAGAGAGCATTTTCGTGGGTTAGAGTTTGTGTAGGAAGAAGTGGGAGAAAAAGTGGGATTTTGGGGTAAAAATAGGGGTTTAAGTGGTCCGCCCGATTTCTAGTTGGGCCACACGGTTGTGTGGCCCCGCATGATGCTATCTGTCGGTGCCTTTCGTCACACAGCCGTGTGATAGTCATACTGACCCGACCACCGTGGTGCTTGGCGATTCGGGCCTCGCACGGCCTGGTCATGCGGCCTCACACGCCGGCGTGGGGTTGGTTTTGTACATTTTTGATAATTGGGAGTTTGCCGCGATGCCTCTGTTTGCCTTATTTTAAGCTTCACCGCAAGTGTACGGTGCAGTTTATAGAATTGGGTTAGCAAGGTCGAATCCACATGGGCTAATAAATTATTGTACTAAATCTTTGGGATTGTAATAACTTTATTTTTATCCGCACGATCCAAATTTGATGGATTGGTTTTATTAATGCAAGACAAAAATTTATCCTAAAATAAACAAAGTAAAGAGTGATTGAAAGATCAAGAAGATGAAGGGATTCCTGGGTTATGGTTTCGATTAATATCCACTTTTATTATCGATTAATCACAACCAAAGTTATTATTGTTATTCCCTATAAGAGTATATTACCCACTCACTCGAGATGTATGTAAAAACGTTGATTGGAATATCTATGCTAGCATCTCTACTCAACATGAGATATCCAACTCTCAAAAGCACAAAAGATTTAAATATCCTCACAAATATTCACAGACTTTTCAATCTTGCAAATATTCATGTCAAGTACTCACAGATCTAGTATTGAAACTCATCTTTCGAATTATGAATCAATACATCAAAGCAAGTTAAACTAAACGCGTCTTGATAAAACAAGAATTAAAACAAAGTACTCGAATAGGGTTGGAAAATAATAACTTCAATTGCAATTAATCATCCAATAAAAATATCCACTAACCTAATCCCGGACGGGAATCACAAGATGTTTAGCCAGGACATAGAAAATAAATAATCGTAGACAAATTATTCAAGTTCATATCTAACTAATCAAAAGTAAAAGATACGATGGAATGAGTAAACTCGGGGATGTTGATGATCTCTCGATCTATCTTCAATCCTCAAGCGTGTGGTTGCGACCTCGATCAATCTCTCCAATCCTTCGGTGGAAGGTTGCTCTTTTTCTCTCGTGTTCTAGGGCAAAAGTCGGTGTCCTCGTTTGTGGCCGCCTCGTCTCTATTTGTACTTTGTTTGGGTTAAAACCTAGTTGAGTATCTCACAAACTTTGTTTTCACAGCACAGCGCATGGGCCGTGCGCCTAGCGCACGCCGGTGTGGGGTACCGTAGGGATTGTTCTTTCATTTGAAGAGCGCACGGGCGTGCGCTCCATGCACAACCAGCCGTGCGTTATGCCGTGGGCTGAGTCTCACTGGGAGGCGCACGGTCGGGCGTCTTGGGACGCACGCCGCCCGTGCGCACTGGGCTGAACCGATAGATGCTCGTTTCTTTCCGTTTCTCGCCCGGTTCATTTAACTTCTTCTCGATTCAACTCCAAATATCGCACGTTACTTCAAGTAGTGGCGATCCTTTACCATATTGCTCCAAATTGTCGCCAAAATGCTACACATATCAATAAATTCTTACAAAACAAGCAAAGTGTAATACCTTTTCCATAAAACAGAAATAAAGCCCTTTTTCACTCAAGTAATACATGCATAACAACTAATTCTAACTACAATTAAGCTCAAAATACATGCAAAACACATACCAATCAGCCTCCCACACAACAACTCAAGAAACCTAAACACAACTAAAAATTAAGTTAATAAATAAAAATTAAATTTAATTTAAAATTAAAATTAAAATTGAAGGTGATAAAAAGTACGGAAATAAAAAATAAATTTATTGCCTCCCATATAGCTCTAAGTTTTATGTCATCGGCAGGACTTCATACTTGTAATCACTATTGCTAAACTTTGTCATTAGAAACACCGTGAACCCTCAATGCTATCCATCGACGAATGGCATTGCATTGCTCCCGTGGATTCATTTCGGTATCGCTTGGAAATTTACCTTTTGATGCTGGCCTCCACAACAGCGAGTTGTGATCTAGGCTACTTGTGTTTCCAAAGATTTGATCTTATTTACGTTCGTGTTTAGCCGAGTGACCTATTCTTCTATCTTGTCTATCTTGGCTTCATCTTTGCTCGTCTCGCCCTTGTCTCTCCGATAAACGAGGATAACATCTCTTCAACATATGCTTTCTTTTTGCTTGACTCCGCTCTGCGCTTGATTACCCACGTTGTATCCCCGAGGTGGCTGCAAAATATTTTATTGTTAGCATAAGAGAAATTTTCGCCATGCTCGAATTGTCGCCAAAATGCTACGAATATCAATAAATTCCTACAAAACAAGCAAAGCGTAATACCTTTTCCACAAAACAGAAATAAAGCCCTTTTTTTCACTCAAGTAATGCATGCATAACAACTAATTCTAACTACAATTAAGCCCAAAATACATGCAAAACACATTCCAATCAAACCCCAAACTTAAGCTGTTGTGATCTGGTCAACGCTTTATACACAAGACAAAACACAAATGGTTGGGAGTAATGAAGAGCAAATCAAGAACAACGCATCACAATTCATGTCATTTATCCATAGATTTAAAGCAACAAATCAACCAAGCTTCAAATATCTAACACATAGCACAAGTCAATTAAAACCATGGCAAATACTTCAAATCACGCTCTCATGGATAAAGTGTATACTCTCCTCTCTAGAATAATAATGGTTGTGTATTCGTTCAAGTCATATCATGTTGAAGAATTACATAGGCTTGCAAATCGTCTCACATCTCCACCACTCGATTGTATGCAATTCATAAATCAGAAATGACTTTTCTTTTGGTTGTAATGAAGGCTCTTTGGTTAAGGTAGGGAAATATGGAGAAAGTGACTCAAACTTAAGCGTATAGACTGGTAAGCACATCTTTTTCTAAATCAAGTATTCTTATTTAAATCAAACATGCTACCCCAATTACCTCTTATTCTTATCACATCTCTCTTCTCTCCTTTTTGCATATACTCTACTTTCTTTCGCCTTACATCATAACTTTCATCCTATAAGTTCATTTCCGGCCAACTCACTTAGCAATCGATTTTTTTGATTTTTTGATTTTTTTTCCGACCCTTTTGTGAGTATATCCTCCTTTTTTCTCCTTTCCTTCTTTTATTCCCAACATCCGACATGCGCACCATTATCTAACTTCTCGATATCCTCCTATTCAACTTTATTCAATCCCCTTACTCAATGCTATACGCTCAAGTTTAGGGTAACAGATATATCAAGTTACGGCTTGAATTGTGGCTATCAAAAAAAAATCGTGCAATAGGCTCAAATTGGCTAACTAGGGAAATTAAATGTCATTTGGTAGGCAAAAGGCTTGAAAGGCTTAACAAAAATGGCCTAAAATCATCTTCATAAATTGCATACAACATGTGACTTCGACAGAGATACCAAAGCAAGTTCTAGAATTCATATCAACATGAATGACACACTCAATCACAAACAAGATCGCATAAAATGAAAGCAAAAAGGCTCAAAAAGCTCACAGGCTTGCAATTGCGTAATTCAAAGCATATCAACCATGATTTCAATATTCACATGCTCCATATTATCTATTCTCAACCCGGTCAACTCACTCTCAACACCCAATTCAAAACAACATAAATTGTTCAATAAATATTCCCAAGATCACAACAAGCACACGATAGTGGTCAACTCACTCCCTAAAAACCTAAGAAAGCAATAAACGTGCTAAAGCAATAAACATGCTAAAATAAAAAACAAGCATCTAATGCAATGCAACCTATATGCTCTACATGCAACTATATGAATGCAAATATCGCCACACCCTTCAATCAAAATACCACCTCTCCCCCAAACTTGAATGAAATTATAGCGCATAGAAGAAGATAGAATTTCAAAGAAAAGTGGAATGGACTGTCTCACTATGGGGGTGGCGGCGGAAAGTGGCCCTAGGAGATGTGCCACATTTGTACCGATGCATCATCTCCAATTCCCATTTGCTCCTGGGCACGATAACTCCGCTCTTGTTCCATTTTGAAGGCATAGAATTCATCTTGGTGATTCGAAATCATCCGGTACTATCGGAAATCATCCTGGTGTTGCGAAAATCATCCCGTGTCTTTGCCTCATGCTCTCCTCAAGAGCAAACAGTCTGTCCGGATAAGCTTGTCCCACACGCTCCTCACCTTGGTGAGAGCTTTCCGATATGTCGTGCCTCCCTGGTTGGAACCCTTGCTCAAAACCCCCACTGCTGGAAACCTGACTCAAAACCTCTCTCTTGCCGATCATACTCCATCGCCTCTATTGCCAATTCATCCTCATCGGGCAACCCGGATACCCTACTCTTTTTCGGCGCAAGCATGACTTCCGTGACTCTGGTATGCGCCTCGAGTTTAGTAGCCAATTATTCTAATTTTCTATCACGGATGTGAGTTGCGGGTTAGGAAGTGGAAAGCGGGTCCAACCCTTTGTTGGAAGAAAGTTATGTTCTCTTCTTCTATTAGGATATTCATTTGGCGGAGGGCATGTAAGTCCAGCGGCTACGATAATCTAGAGGGGGTGAATAGATTATCTCCATCTTTTCGATTATGCCCTCTTTTTCAAAAACAAATACGCCAAGACAAAAATAAAGGTGCGGGAAGTAAACAACACGCGTCGATTTAAAGAGGTTCAACCCACCTAGGGCCTAATCCTCTACCACCCCAAGATATCGGGGATGGATTTCAAAAAGAAAAAGAATTTTATTAATTACCAAAATTAATACAAATTCAACTTACAACACCTTGAAGAGCACCACACTCTTCTTCAACACCGCCTTTGGAGATTACCACAATCTCCCTTTGAAGATTACCACAATCTTCCTTCAACGGCACCTTTGAAGATCACCACAATGTTCAATCTTAAAGAATACCAAATTCTTCAACACCTCAATAAGAAGATCACCACAATCTTCTTGCACCTATCACCTAGATCATCCAAGTGTGTTCTTACCACAAGAACACTCACAAGGATATCTTGTGTTGAATGATAACCAAAAATCAAGATTACAACTCAATAATGAATATTACAATTTGAGTGCAAAGTGTAATCAAGAATAGCCTAGACCTCAAGGATGTGAAAGTGATAAGCTAGGCAAATTTACAACAAGAATAATAACAATGAAAGACCAAGTATTTGCTTGAAGTGTATCTTGTTGTGTTGTATCTCAATTGTTGTTTTGGTTGCTCCAAAATTTCCTCTATTTATAGGAGATGATTGATCAAGCAAAGGCTCCTCTTGGGGATTGAAAATCTATAGAAAAATACAATTAAAATCAAGAATATAGATGTTAGAAATTAATCCCACAATTTAAGGAAATGTGTCTATTTGTCAAACGGTCATATTTTTTTGTCAATGCCGCATGGTTGGCCAAAATAAGAGAATTGAAGAACACTTTGGAAATTACAACAGGCGACTGGGTCGACATAGGCCGACCGGTCCCCTCATTCATTTGTTGGGAAAAATCAACTGTTTCAACACCAACTTGCAGTACCTGGTCGACCCCTGGGTGGCCGGTCGACCGACGGTCGATGTCCGAGCGACGGTCGACTACAGTTTTTCCTTCCGTCTCATTTTCTTTTTCAAAAATCATCTTCGTCACGGGTTGCCTTATAGAGGCGGCTGGTCGACCGAGACAGAAATATTGTCCAATTTGTCGAAAATAAAACTCAAGAAATACAGAAAATTTAGTAAAAACATTTTAAACCAATCGGGAGTATTTAGACAACATTTAGAAATCTTGTTTTAGGAGTAAAAACCCATTGACATAAAATCATTAAAAGTGTTGTCCATTATTATCAAAAAATAAACTTGAGGAAATACTCAGGAAAATATTAAAACCATTTTAAATCATTTAGGAGTATTTGGACAACCTTTAAAAACAATGTTTTGGTGACAAAATAAAATCATCAAAATTAAGATAAAAACATTTATCAAACAATCTCCCCTTTTTGATGATTACAAACTAAAACAATATTTACACAAGTTGGGAGAACAATTTTAGAAAAGATTTTCGGTAAAAAACATTTGACCTTTTGGAAGCAACCGAAATTTCCAAAATATAAAAGCAACCAAGTAGGGAGTAAATATTTTCAATAATAAGCACAAGCTCCCCTATCAACAAGCAAATCAAGAATAATGTAAAAACAATTTTCCATAAGCTAAAAGCTTTAGCTTTTACAATTTGTTCAAGAGCTTATAAGCTCCCCTGTCACAAAACATCATTAAACAATTATATAAGTCCATCAAGCAACAATTGGACTAAAAGGAATCACAAGTTATGGCTTTTATGAGCCATAGCTTATAGCTTTTATGACAAGCTTTTATGAGCTTCTTTTGCGCTAATGAGCCAATATCCTGTTTCTCCCCTTTGGAATCATCAAAAGAATGTTAGGATGATAGAAACATCATATAATGTCATCAAAGTGCACCAAAGGGACGGTTTATCAACCGTTGAGCAATTTAAGCTTAAAAACTCCCAAAAAAATTGGAGAGATATATCATAAGAAATCCATAAGCTCATTTGTTAGCCAAAAACATGATCTCAAAATGATTTTAAGACATTAGGAAGCAAGAGAATCATGTAGAAGTTGAAATATTCATTGCGACATTTCATCGAACACTATGTGAGCGTGAAAAATAAAAGAGGTTGTATATAACCTTTGTAAATGGTTCAAACCAAAAGATTTCCATATCACCATCAATCATCCTCATTTCAAAGCTCAACAATATCGTATGCAAAATATGCAACATTAGTCCATCAAATAAGAGGCTCAACAAGGTAGATTCTCAAGGTTCAACCCAATTGAGATAATATAAGCTAAGAAGGATCAAAGCATTACAAATGCAAAAAATTAGAGCATCCATCAAGTAATATAAGTCATGCCTTAAACAATACATGTATGATATATCAAATGTCCCAACATATCCAACTAAGCATAATGATCAAAGTATTAAAAAAAGCACTTTTACCATCAAGTACTTCATACCAATTATCAAACAATGCTTAAATTAGAGTATTTTTACCATCAAATACTCCACCAATACCATGATCATCCACAAGTCATTATCAACTCGCAATTATAACCCTTTTAAGAAAACAAGCAAATATCATTAGTGCAAAAGAGTTTTACAAAGGTTCATAAGAATACAAAGCAACATGAATGAAAATGCTCGAATAGTAAGGGGAGGGGACATCAATCCTCGTCCGAAGAGAAGCAAGTTCCGGGAATAAGATATTTGATAAATTTCTTCAATTTACCGATTGACTTTTTCAAACTAGAGTTTTCTTTCTTCACAACCCGGAGCTCTTTTCTAAGAGAGGCTACATCTCTAAATGTATCTCTTTCAACTTTTGCCATTCTCTCTTTAAGATTTAAATCTTCAACATCCGACTGTCTTCATCTCCTTCCTCATTTTCTTCCGCCCTAATTTCTTGTTCATTTCCCACATTTTCTTCTTCATTTTCCTCTTCATTCCCCACATCATCTCTTTGTTCGTCAAACTCACCTCTTCCAATATTTTCAACCTCATTGTCATTAAAGAAATCATCCCGAGGTTGTTGTTGATGTCGCACGTCCCCTAGCGGCTTTGGTAGGAACCCGTGGTAAATGTCGTCGCATTCTTACCATTTGTAGAATGTTGGCATTATCAAAATCATTGTGACGAATTTCGGTATTTATTTCATTTTCGGGTATCCCGATAAATATAAGAGTCGGCAAATCAAATTACCCAAGGTATATTTTTTCTTGGTAAGCTTTCTAGATTCCAACAAGCAATACACAAAGATTGCCCCATAATTTACTCTTTCTCCTCGAACAATCTTATAGGTGAGAAAGAGTTCGAGATTACTCGGAAGTTTTACTTCCTTTCCACAAACACAATAGGAGCAAATGATAGATATAATCCGATAATTTGGCGGCATGGCCGAGTATGTCACTTTGGGATATACTCCTAAAAAGGTTTTCACATCATCTAGTGAAACACCGAAAATGTTATCATCCCAATGAGCGCAATCCACATTGACCACTCCATCATTTGGCACGTTAAAGTGATTGCAAATATCGCCAATGTCCATGAAAATGCCTACCATTAACAAATGTGTGAAGTTCCAACGGATTATCTACCGTAGCATCAACGATCCACATATTTGCATAAAAGAGTTTTATAAGCTCGTCATCATAATGCAAACACGGATTATCCCAAAGTGAAACCCATCCTTGAATTTCAAAATAAGCTCTAATATCCAGAAATTCATCATGAAATGCTTGAAATCGAACCATATGAGTGCACGCAATTTTCTTATCATTCAATTCGATATTCTCATAATGCTCCTCCGCAAGTTTATTTAAAAATCGAAATCTATTAGCTCTAGAGGAAGGCTCGTCAGAGAGGAGTGATAACTTACTAGAGTCCCAATGAATGCTCGATTTTGAAACTCCCGCTCTTAATTCGACAATCTCCTCTTCCGTAGTTTCGATTTTGATAGTCTCCTTGTAGAATATCATCTTGTTGGGGATTGGAAGAAGATTCTCCCCTTTGCCTCCTTCTCCTCTTTTGAGGATTTCGTTCGGTAGAATTTCTTGGAGGTGCCATATATGTGAAGTTCTTGCAAAAGAAGTGAATTAGCAAGAAAGATTACCAGGATTGATGAAGAATTGAAGATTTTAGAAGAAAGGGGTGATTTTCGCACAACAAGGGTTTGGGGGTTTTGAGAGTCTGTTTCAAAATGAAGAATGTAACGTTTTTAACGTTGATTTTGCACTGGGCGACCGGCCGAGGTAGGGTGCGACGGTCGACGTGCGTGTGGCGACCGTCACCCCCGCTTTGACTCGCCCCAAAGGCAATTTTTCGTTTCCTAGAATTTTCCAAAATTCGATTTTTCACCCCAAAAGTTTTAAAACTTTGCAAAAAGATAATTTTGGATCAAGTACAACAAATACAGGTTTCGGAAAAACATATATTCGAGAAAATCGAGACTTAACAAGTAGTGCCCTTTTAAGAGAATATTTGCAAAATCATTTAGGGCACTAAGGGGTTAAAATGAAATATCTTGAAAGATATGTGCATAAGCATAATATCGAGTTCTAAGAAAAAATATGAGTGAACGTACGTCGATAGTTTAAGAAACCCGATGACGAAATAGCCAATGAAAATGAGATATATATATCCTACACAATTCTTAGACAAAGTTTGCACAAAAATACAAGTGTAGGCAAGTAATAGGAGATATCAAAAAAAGCTTATGCTATAAGATTTCATAAGAGATAATAAGCCACATAAGTCTAATTAAATGCACAAGAGTTTTAGAAAATCACGCAAGGTCTTCTTTTTTTAAAAAATTATGAAACTCTCAAATATACTAAAGACCAAAAAAATAAATACTTGAAAACTCATTTTGCAATTAAGACACAAATAAAAACATGCATAGAATTAAAAATGCGTATATAAATGGGGAGATACGGTTTACCAATTACGATGTTTCCATGGGTTGTGTCTTTCTCATTGTTGATGATATCTTCCCATTGAGAAGTCACTTTGTTGATGATGACTTCTTTGATTACTCCATTTCCAAGGTTTGTTACCTTCCCATTGTTGATGGTCTCTTCTTCTTTGAGAATCATCTTGTTGATGATGTCTTTGCCATTTCCAAGGATTATGTTCTTCCCAATTTTGATTATATCCTCTTCTTGAAAATTGGCTTTGTCGAAAATAGTTTCTCCTTCTTTGATCAAATGAAACGGTCATTTGATGTCTTCTTGGCGGTATGAATTTTCTTCGATCATTATTTCGTCGGGTACCTAATAACACATTATTTTGTGGTACCCTTATGTGTTTGGGTCCTTTAGGATTAGTCTTGAGACTTTTAGGTCTCCAACAATAATTAGAGCTATTTCTAGCCCGACAAGTATTTACCGTATGACCCTTTTTACCGCAATAAAAGCATGTAATAATTCTAGGAGCATAATGACCAACGTGCATAGTGACTTGATCCTTTTTTATATGATTAACAACATTAGGCTTATGATCAAGTCCTTTATCATAATTATGAACATCAACAATATTGGACAATTTATTAGTACTCAAGTTAGATTTTAATAAATCCTTTTTATGCAATCAATATTCTCAACAAGAGTATTTTTTCTTTTTCAAGGTTTCTCACCTTATCAAGTGTGGTGGTGTGAGCATATGAAAGTGATTCATAGGAAGTAAATAAACTATCCTTATCATTTTTCAAAATATTGAATTCCTTTTTCAAATTTTTGTATTTAACAAGTAAGCTTTGGAATTCATTTTGAAGTTCATCATAATCATTTTGCAAATCACTATAATCATTTTGAATGACAATATCATAGGAAGTAGATGGTTTAAGACATACCTCGTTTTCTTCATTGATGTCCATAAAACAATATTCAACTTCTTCATAATTGGAAGTTGTAAGAGGCTTGTTCCTTAGATTTGAACTTGTATCCCTTTAAGAAGTAGATGCTTTTGTTTGACTCCTTTCATTTGCAAATACTCCATAGATGGCTTCTAATTTTTGCCATACTTCATGTGCCGATTTTATTCCTACAATATGTTCATATTCCAAATTAGTAAATGAACAATACAAAATATTGAGAGCTTTACCGTTTAAGGAGATGATTTTTTTCTCTTCATCATTGAGCTTTTTGAAGCCTTTTGAGGTGTGTGGTGTATCTTTCATCGGAATGGATTCTCTGTTTATGACGGTGTTCCAAATGTCGAACCCGCAACCTTGTAAGTAGCATTCCATTCTTTCTTTCCAAAAATAAAATTTTTGGAATCAAATAGTGGTGGCTTGGTGGTGGAGGTGCCGGAAAGATGAGCTTCGTTCGTAGCCGACGATCGTTTCTCTTCACTCGCGATGTGAAACGAGCTTGCCAAAGAGTTTGGCTTTGATACCACTTGTAAGTCCAGCGACTACGATAATCTAGAGGGGGTGAATAGATTATCTCCATCTTTTCGATTATGCCCTCTTTTTCGAAACAAATATGCCAAGACAAAAATAAAGGTGCGGGAAGTAAACAACACGCGTCGATTTAAAGAGGTTCAACCCACCTCAGGGCCTAATCCTCTACTACCCCAAAGATATCCGGATGGATTTCAAAAAGAAAAAGAATTTTATTAATTACCAAAATTAATACAAATTCAACTTACAACATGTTAGTGATTTTTCTAACCGCAAGTGTACGGTTGTCAAGTTTTAATATAGTGATATGAGTAGGGTTGTCGTATCTACAGGGAATGCGTGTATAAGTACCAAGTATAAATTACCTATGCTATATTTGACAGATCAATAATAGATGTATGTCTCAATTTATAAATAAAAACAACTAGATATAACTAATCAAAATATAAACATCTAAATCTATGGGAGAGTGAATTCTAGAGGTGTGATGAATCTAGTTTTCCCTTATGTTATCAATATGGTATATCAATCACAAATTACCAATTTATAAGTCAAGATTTCTACAATAATCATTTCCTCTCTCGAGTGCCAAATGATTTTAGATCACAATTGGGAAATCAATATCTCTATAAAAATCACCAATTGAAATCTTGATAAAAACTATGAATCTTGGTTGATGACTTCAAAGGATTCACAAATCTCTCAATTCTATGAAATCCTAGGTTATGCTATTTCAAGGTCATGTATTCAATTACCTTTCTCAAGAGTCAAATCAAATACACCCAACAATCTAAATTATTGATCAAGTAATTTAGAAGCAATAAATCCAAATAGCACAAATAAATTGAGAAATCTAGATTGACAAACCACAATCTCAAAACAAAAGTTCAAACATGGATTACATCATCCCTCTAGAATTATAGAGTTTAGCTCATGATTGAAGAAAATGAATCCAAGAAAATACAACAATACATCTTACAAGATATGAAGAAAGCAACAAAATAAGAACAAGAGTTGAGGATCTTTCTATTTCTAGATGATAGAAGCCTCCAATCTTCTTCTCCAAATTCTTCTCAAAGTGCTCAAATCCTTCTTCCTTGTCTTGTAGCTGTTTTTATTGTCTTCCAAGGGTTCCAAGATGCCCAATTTCAAGCCCCAAAGCTTCTATTTATAGTCCCACAAAAGTCCAAGAAAGAGGGTAGGTGAACATAGAAATTTCCGCCCAAGGCGCATGGCGCTGAGGCTGAGGGGCGCGGCGCCCAGCAATTTCTGCACAAAATGCCGCCCGGGCGCTGCAGCGCTGGCGTTGGCGCTGCAGCGCCCAACGTGAATTTTGGAGTGTTTTGGCCTGTCACGGGCGCTGCAGCGCCCGTTGACGAGCGCTGCAGCGCCCGCCCGCTTTTTTCGCCTACCAAATGTCCGAATTTGTTTTTGAGCCCTTCATCAAAGTTGTAGCTCTATCTCTTAGCTTTCCATAGCCACTTGAATCACCTCAATATCAATTTTGTAGAGAGCGTTATGACCAAAATACGAAACCCTGCCAGTGATGGAAATTTCATACGCATTTGGACGTTTCTTCAAATCAATCTCTCGTTGTTTGATCGTTTACACTTCTTTTGATACGCGATTCATTAATATGACTATAAACTCAATATAATTGGCTCTCAACATGATTTGACCCCTCAAATGACTCGAAACAATGGAAATTAATGCCTAACCTATGAGATATAACAAAAACGACTCAAAATACTCAAAAACAACACAAAACTCTAGTATCGGAAGCCCAAATCAATGGTATAAAACCAAGTGAACAAATACCCCCAAACTTAGAATATTGCTTGTCCTCAAGCAATTACAACTCTAAAATGAAAAATACAAGACAGAACAATACAAACAAACTGCAAAACTTCACAACCAAACTCATTCGTCAAATTTTGTTTCACTATCAATCAAGCGCGTATTTTCACAATGTGATCATGATGGTGGAATGGTCATGCCAACCCCGTTTCCATTATCCAGATAGATTCACGCAATCAAGTGTTTTCAAGATGATCCACTTTTTGAATATAGAGATAAGATGTTTACTGACTCCATACAGCTTGTCTTTCACACTAATCTCCACTAATGTAGGCTAATGTAACACAAGGATCAATAGGACTTTTAAAGCTTGTAATGTGGGCTTAGGGTAAGGTAGGAAAATACACGAATAAGCGGCTCAAATCACCCAAACACACAATTAACACTTCGAATTATCAATAGGTACTACCCTTCACTTTTTTTTTTTTTAGGCATCCCCAATGTTTATGAACTTTCAATCCCGTTGATTTTTTTTTTTTTTTTTTTTCTCTTTTTTTTAGGAACCCCCAAACTTATTCTTTTGCGTACATGGGGTTTCGTCTTTTCTTTTCTCGGGCAACTTCATTCAATTAAACACATACCCTTCTAATCATCCCTTCCTCAATCTTCAACATTTTTCTATATTATGTGTGTATGTATGAGTGATGGGTAATTAGGATTTTCACATTTAGGCTCTGGGTATTTGATTGGTTGCCAAAGAAACGGGTTTATAAGGCTCAAAGGGGGACACTAGGAAAAATATAATGCAAAGGTAGGCATTTTAGGCTCTAGCTTGTTCAAAGATGGCCTAAATCACTTCCTCATGGTTACTTCGCCAGATTTCGCCTCAACTAGTGATCGAGACAAGTTCTAAGCATCCAGGGTGGGATCATAAAGGAACCACTCAATTGCATAAATCATCCCCAAATAAATCATCGAGTTAAGCATATAGATGGAATTAATGGAAAGAAGATTAAATCACAATTCAAACACATGCTCTTTTGACCGCTCAACTCATATTCAACAAATTCACTTAGTCATGCGGTTTCACGGTTTAACAAATGCCCCGACTCAACTCTAGACTCTTTTTTTTTTTTTTTTTTTACTCAAGACCCGACTCGATGAATAAAACAGATCGCACCCCAAACTTAAAACGACATTGTCCCCAATGGAGAGGTGGGAAAAAGGACTTTCTGGTAGCCGAGGAGCGAAGGCTCCTTAAGTCATGTGATACCACTACGTGTATGAGGTGTCTCGTATAAGCTCAAAATGCATCCTAGCGCACAAGCCCGTGGGCGTTGTATGCTCCGAGGTGTGGTCTTGTTCTTTCCTTTCGCCTTAGCCCGACCCTTTTTGGCTTCGCATCTTTGCAACCTAGCAAGGTAGACAAGAAAACAAAACTCGTGGAACCAAGAAACTTGGTTATGGGTGAGAAATCAAAAATCACAAAGACATACAAAATGCACCCAAGTAGAAAATATAGTGCCATGTCAAAAAGATAAGCATGGAGATGCAAAATAGCACTAAACAATGTGAAAGCGTCATTGGGGCATTTCATCAAACACCTCATATGCATGAATTTGGGCAAAGATAGTAAATGCAATGGATAACTCAATTCAATCCCAAAATTCAACACCAAACCTAAGTCTAACATGATCAACCAATCCACAATCCATACATCAACAACAATTATCCTAGCACTACTACAATCCAATCACACCAAAAATCACAAGATGGGGAAAACCATGGGGTGGGATTTGGAAGTTGCAAACTTACCAAATAATGAGTGAATGAGATGAAGATGGTGTGTGTGGTGTTAAAGTGCTCCTTTGTGACGACGAAGTGAGATATGTGGGATTTGCATAAATAAGAGGGGTGAAATGTGATGAAACTTACTACTAATAATGCAAAAACTCAGAAAAAAACAAAAACAACTACTAAACTAAATTAAAACTAAGAAAGCAATAAAATGGGCTTGGGTTGCCTCCCAAGAAGCGCTAAGTTTACAGTCTTTAGCCAGACTTTTGTTTTACTCAACCGGGATCCAAAAATAAGTGTCGGTCATGCCACGCCTTTGTATTTTCCAACAATATAGGCGATCCTTCAAAGGTGTATGAAAGACGTGGATGATTAAGGATCACAATATTGATGGTCTTTTTGAAATCAAATGTGTTCCTAATGATGATAAATGGTTTATCAATCATAGTAAAGATATTTCTATCTTTACTCACATTAAATATCATGAAATCAGTAGAACATGTTAATTGATCACCATTTTCAAACATTGTTGCTTCAAGTGTATGCTTCTTAAAATTTGATACATTTGTATTGAAGCTTACATCTAGAGTGGACATATTTTTGTCAATATGAGGATTTTCAATTGAGTGAGAGATAGAGATACTCCCCGAGTTAATTTGATGTGGCTCCTCCTCTTGTAAGATCGGATTGCACTCTTCAAAAGTCTCTCCAAATTTTGAAGGACGCCCACCTTTTTCATAATGGGCAATTCATGTTCATGATTTTCTATTTCACCAGGTCCCAAGAATGATGACGACTCTTCATTATTAAGTTGGTCAATCATTTGTTGGAGTAACTTTGACATAGTTTGACATGTAATCTCAATTTGTTGAATGCTTGCCTCGGTTTGTAGTAATCTATCATCACTTTCGATTTCTTATCTTACACTCTTCGATAAACTCAGAAGATTCTTTTCCAACTCGGACCGACGCGTTTTATCTCATCTTGTCGTCTTCTTGCCTCACAATCATCCGTAAATTGATAAAGTATTTCTTCCAAGCTAGACAATTGTTCTTGTGGCTGATGAAAGGTTTCATGATTTGCCATATTTTGGGTCCATACATTTTCTTGAGGTGGATAATAAGGAACAAAATGGTTCACACTTTGACTTCCAAAATCACGAGTAGCATCATCGGTTGGCCACGTATATGCATACATTATAATTCCATCCAACGATGTGCCTAAAACAATTACACAAAATTAAAACAAGAAAAGAAAAAAAAAAAAAAAAAAAATAGTCAAATTACAACTAGGCAATCAACCTTGATATCATACAAAACACATTCCCCGGCAACGGCGCCAAAAACTTGTTAGTGATTTTTCTAACCGCAAGTGTACGGTTGTCAAGTTTTAATATAGTGATATGAGTAGGGTTGTCGTATCTACAGGGAATGCGTGTATAAGTACCAAGTATAAATTACCTATGCTATATTTGACAGATCAATAATAGATGTATGTCTCAATTTATAAATAAAAACAACTAGATATAACTAATCAAAATATAAACATCTAAATCTATGGGAGAGTGAATTCTAGAGGTGTGATGAATCTAGTTTTCCTTATGTTATCAATATGGTATATCAATCACAAATTACCAATTTATAAGTCAAGATTTCTACAATAATCATTTTTCTCTCGAGTGCCAAATGATTTTAGATCACAATTGGGAAATCAATATCTCTATAAAAATCACCAATTGAAATCTTGATAAAAACTATGAATCTTGGTTGATGACTTCAAAGGATTCACAAATCTCTCAATTCTATGAAATCCTAGGTTATGCTATTTCAAGGTCATGTATTCAATTACCTTTCTCAAGAGTCAAATCAAATACACCCAACAATCTAAATTATTGATCAAGTAATTTAGAAGCAATAAATCCAAATAGCACAAATAAATTGAGAAATCTAGATTGACAAACCACAATCTCAAAACAAAAGTTCAAACATGGATTACATCATCCCTCTAGAATTATAGAGTTTAGCTCATGATTGAAGAAAATGAATCCAAGAAAATACAACAATACATCTTACAAGATATGAAGAAAGCAACAAAATAAGAACAAGAGTTGAGGGATCTTCTCTATTTCTAGATGATAGAAGCCTCCAATCTTCTTCTCCAAATTCTTCTCAAAGTGCTCAAATCCTTCTTCCTTGTCTTGTAGCTGTTTTTATTGTCTTCCAAGGGTTCCAAGATGCCCAATTTCAAGCCCCAAAGCTTCTATTTATAGTCCCACAAAAGTCCAAGAAAGAGGGTAGGTGAACATAGAAATTTCCGCCCCGGGCGCTGCGGCGCCCAGCAATTTCGCACAAAAATGCCGCCCGGGCGCTGCAGCGCCCAACGTGAATTTTGGAGTGTTTTGGCCTGTCACGGGCGCTGCAGCGCCCGTTGACGAGCGCTGCAGCGCCCGCCCGCTTTTTTCGCCTACCAAATGTCCGAATTTGTTTTTGAGCCCTTCATCAAAGTTGTAGCTCTATCTCTTAGCTTTCCATAGCCACTTGAATCACCTCAATATCAATTTTGTAGAGAGAGTTATGACCAAAATACGAAACCCTGCCAGTGATGGAAATTTCATACGCATTTGGACGTTTCTTCAAATCAATCTCTCGTTGTTTGATCGTTTACACTTCTTTTGATACGCGATTCATTAATATGACTATAAACTCAATATAATTGGCTCTCAACATGATTTGACCCCTCAAATGACTCGAAACAATGGAAATTAATGCCTAACCTATGAGA
The DNA here is from genome assembly GCA_016081115.2 of Rehmannia glutinosa. Lineage (NCBI taxonomy): Eukaryota > Viridiplantae > Streptophyta > Magnoliopsida > Lamiales > Orobanchaceae > Rehmannia > Rehmannia glutinosa. The sequence goes on from CM071928.1 coordinate 76,885,719, forward strand.
TATAACAAAAACGACTCAAAATACTCAAAAACAACACAAAACTCTAGTATCGGAAGCCCAAATCAATGGTATAAAACCAAGTGAACACAACACCTTGAAGAGCACCACACTCTTCTTCAACACCACCTTTGGAGATTACCACAATCTCCCTTTGAAGATTACCACAATCTTCCTTCAACGGCACCTTTGAAGATCACCACAATCTTCAATCTTGAAGAATACCAAATTCTTCAACACCTCAATAAGAAGATCACCACAATCTTCTTGCACCTATCACCTAGATCATCCAAGTGTGTTCTTACCACAAGAACACTCACAAGGATATCTTGTGTTGAATGATAACCAAAAATCAAGATTACAACTCAATAATGAATATTACAATTTGAGTGCAAAATGTAATCAAGAATAGCCTAGACCTCAAGGATGTGAAAGTGATAAGCTAGGCAAATTTACAACAAGAATAATAACAATGAAAGACCAAGTATTTGCTTGAAGTGTATCTTGTTGTGTTGTATCTCAATAGTTGTTTTTGGTTGCTCCAAAACTTCCTCTATTTATAGGAGATGATTGATCAAGCAAAGGCTCCTCTTGGGGATTAAAAATCTACTGAGAAAAATACAATTAAAATCAAGAATATAGTTGTTAGAAATCAATCCCACAATTTAAGGAAATGTCCGTTGTCAAACGGTCATATTTTTGTTTAATGCACATGCAGGCGACGGTCGCATTTAAATAAGAGAATTGAAGAACACTTTGGAAATTACAACAGGCGACCGGTCGACAGGCTTCGACCGGTCGACCCTCGCTTTCAACCGGTCCCCCTCATTCATTTGTTGGGAAAAAATCAACTGTTTCAACACCAACTTGCAGTGCCGGTCGACCCGACAGGCGCCGGTCGACCGACCCGCCTGGTTTTCCTTCCGTCTCATTTTCTGTTTCAAAAATCATCTTCGTGCACGGGTTGCCCTATAGGGCGACAATTTGGTCGACCACGAGACAGAAATGTTGTCCAATTTGCCGAAAATAAAACTCAAGAAATACTCCGAAAATTTAGTAAAAACATTTTAAACCAATCGGGAGTATTTAGACAACATTTAGAAATATTGTTTTAGGAGTAAAAACCCATTGACATAAAATCATTAAAAGTGTTGTCCATTATTATCAAAAAATAAACTTGAGGAAATACTCAGGAAAATATTAAAACCATTTTAAATCATTTAGGAGTATTTGGACAACCTTTAAAAACAATGTTTTGGTGACAAAATAAAATCATCAAAATTAAGATAAAAACATTTATCAAACAGGGCATTCATATTAATTCTCCGATCGCCCTCAATGGGCTCCAAGCCGCTCATATCGACACGAAAATGGCGAGCAATGGGGGTTATCATTCCCTCAATCAGTATCATACCCGCGGACTGCTTAATCAAATAGTCGAAGTGTTCTACAAAATACGCTGCCGTGTTGAAAGACGTATGGGTTATCGTACACCACAGTAGATATAGCTCCCATACTTGCATGCCCCTGTTATTATGTCGGGCAAATACGGAGTGTGTGGTAACTTTTTGGATATAGCGGAAGACTGGGTTTCGGAGTGATGAGGCCTTGGATGAGCGCGCCTCATAGAGCATCGGGCCAGTTTCCGGCGTCTAAACCAACAATCGCGTAAGTCATCGGCTATAGATCGCTCTTTGAAGGGGCGTCGTAGGTACCCAAAAATTTCATTGAGTGGGCGATAGAGATGCATTTTTTCTCGTTGCCTAGCCGAAACCAGATCTCAATAGGCTCGGAGTTCCCTGTCCTTTGTATATTTCAAGCATGCTAAGGAACTCGAGCGCTAGTTTTTTATACGTCGGCCACCGCCCTTGCATGAATACGGTCCACCCAACCCCCTCAAATAACTGTCAAACGTCGTCATGTATCCCAAGGGCTTGGGTATACTCATCGTCGGCATATCTCGTCGGTGTAAACGAGTGAGTGACCAACCGACTCCATCTCTCCAGATCATCAGCCTCAGTCAGAAGAAGCCCATAAGCCTCGGGGCTATCTGGGTGTGGTTCCTGTCGTGCGGCTGCGCCCCCCCTCGGGCGTCTATCCCGACCTTGTTGGTTCCTTTGGTCAGCCATTAGTTCAAATCTGTACCTAGCAAAATACATGTGAGTTTCCGAACATGCCAAGTAAAACAAGAACATGATGAATTCAATACAAATAAATCAAATAAGGCATAATGTCTCTCCCTACAATTTATTCACAATTAAGCTCTCGAACCTAAATAACAACGTAATTACAGAGAATCATAGCCATTAACACACTAAATAATCTAGCTCATGCACAATACATAATTATATCACTCCTATATGTCTCAATTCATCATGCCCACAAAGTGTTTGATAAAATGCAAAATAGAAAAATTCAAGTAAATCATGGCAATTTCATCGAGAGATGCACCATATATGAACTCTAATCCATAATCTACAAGAAATTCGAAACAAAACTTGAAATTCTTACCGAAATTCTCGGAGATTAGGAAAGAGGTGAAATTGTAACCTTATGTGCTTCTTTCGAACAAAACCTCACTCCAATGCAAGTTTGAGACCCCAATTCGTATGTGAGTAGTGTGGTTATTGAATTTGCAGTGAAATTTCAAGTGTAGGGGTCGAAAATCTTAGAGGGAGGGGAGCTTGTGTTGCTTTGTGCGCAAGGGGTGTGTGAGAGTAAAGAAAAATCGACTGGCCTGCGCCTTAATATCGCGGCCGAAGACGACGACGGGCACGCGGTCTAGCGCACAGCTGCCGCCTGCGGGTGCCGAAGGCTCAAGTCAAAATCCCGAATACGCACAGCCGCGCGCATGGCGCATGCCCCGCCCCGCGAGGTGCCGTGAGTTCGATCCCATTCTGAAGCACGCACGTGCCGCGGCGCATGGTGCACGCCGCCTGCAGTGCGGGATGCCGCACCAAACTTCAAAATTTTTCCATTTTTTTTAAGGAAAGCAAACAATCCTAACTTATGAAAGCATAAAAAAAATCCTAACTTAGCAAAGGAAAAAAAACATGGGAAGAAATAAAACAGCAAACCGTTGGGTTGCCTCCCTACAAGCGCTAAGTTTAACGTCTATAGCTTGACGCCTATATACTCGATCATGGTTCCAACAAAGTGAGGCGTGACACCTCTTTATGCCTTTCTCCTTGCCATTCCAACTCGCATAAATTCGACCCTCCTTTGAATGCCTCTAGCGTAGAAATTACACGTCGGTCAAAGGCCATATTCTTCTCGTTTGCATCGTGCGAGCGACAGTGAATGCGTGCTTCTGAGCTGCTGTCCCTCTTCGTGTGCTTCGCTTTCTCACATTTCAGAGTACCTCCTGCACATGATCTAAAGCACACACACAATCACTCAGATTAAATGTATTAGCACATGAATTAACGACTGATAACGATTTACAGCTCTCTATTTTATCATGAGTTTTCCCACCTATGGAGAACAACACTTGCTCATCATTAACTCGTAATATGAGCTCTCCTTTTTGCACATCTTTCAAGGCTCGTGCAGTGGCTAGGAATGGACGCCCAAGTATCAGAGGGACATCTCGATCTTCCTCCATGTCAAGCACCAAGAAGTCCATGGGGAATATAAATTTGTCTACCTTCACGAGCACATCCTCCACGATTCCCTTAGGATATGTGAGTGATCTATCCGCAAGCTACAAGGTGACCGTGGATGGCTTCACCTCTCCTAATCCAAATTTCCTGAAAATGGACAAGGGCATTAAGTTAATACTTGCTCCTAGATCACAAAACGCTTTATTAAAGGAAACACCACCAATAGCAGAAGGGATAGTGAAACTCCACGGATCTTTGAGCTTCTGTGGTAATTTCCTCTGAATGATTGCGTTGAACTCTTCAGTCAAGTTGACTGTCTCAAATTCTGCCAACTTTTTCTTCTTGACATCACTTCCTCCAAAAACTTCGCATAATTGGGCATCTTCTCCAATGCGTCTGCAAAAGGTATGTTAATGTGAAGTTTCTTAAATATATCTAACAATTTTGCAAATTACGAATCTAACTTTTTCTTTTGAAATCGTTGGGGAAAAGGAAGGGGAGTAGTAAGTTTAGAAAAATCAGGGTTAGAAAAAGATTTAAGTTTCTCAGCCCCTTTTTGTTCAGCAATACGACCCCCGACTCCTTCCTCGGCCTCAACATCGCCCTTTGCTTCCGTTTTCTCTTCTCCTGGACTGACAATTGCTGACTCTGTAGGGCGCACGACCGGACCATGCGGTGGCGCACGGGCCATGCATCTCGTGTTCTGTTCCTGTAATCCTTTGGTACCACACACGACCTGGTCATGCTCCGGCGCACGAGTCGTGCGTCCTTCATTTTTTTCGTCACTTCCCAGAATTTTCGGCCCCTCGTACTCCATGACACTCCTCGGATTTAATGGCGTTACATCGTTCCCTGGATTGACTTGACGTGTTACTCGGAAATCGCCCTTCGATGTTGTCCACCAATGATCGCCGCTAATCGCCAACTGAAGTTACTATATTTTTCATTCTTGAACTCACAGTGTTGGCTAACTCCGTGACATGTGCCTCGATCTTGTCTATCTTAACCTCATATTTATTTAACTGGTTCCTCGTTTCACTCATGAACGAGGTGAGAATGTCCTCCAAAGATGGTTTCGCCTCCGCATTAATGACACCTTTTGTCACATTAAACACCAGTGTTGGTTGCATCACATTCTTCGTGTTTGCGTAGGAGAAATTTTCATGGTTCCTCAAACCCGGGTGGTAATGAGTAGGAGTCCGATTGTTCCGGTAATTGTTGAAATTCGGTTATTAACATAATTTGTTTCCTCCATAGGATCTAAAGAAACTCCCCACTACTTGTACATGCGTTTCCTTCCCCCCTTCACAAGACACTCAATCGATTTGTCAATGCGGTCATCTCGAGCCGTCAATGCTTTGACTGGTCCAATCGAGACTTCGGCTACCCTTTTCACATTAGTTCTCTTGGAGGGCCACCGATAGCTATTCATTGCCATTTCTTCAAGCAAGTTGAATGCATCCTCCGGGAATCTTGCGAATAAAGCGCCTCCTGCTGCGGCATCTACAAACGACCTAGTCTGTCTCATCAACCCATTGTAAAAGAAGCAGAGTTGCTGATCCTCTGAAAATCCGTGCTGCGGGCACCTTCTCAATAAGTCCCAGAATCTCTCCCAGGCATCATATAATGGCTCAAAGATCAAACTGCGTGATCTCACTCTTGAGCTGTAGTGTTTTACTTGGTGGGAAGTATTTAAACAAAAACTTCTGACTCAGCTCGTCCCAAGTACTCACACTCCCCTGAGTTAGTGTGCCTAGCCAGTTTCTAGTCTTATCCCTTAAAGATAAAGGGAATAAGCGCAAACGTATATCATCATCAGTCACCCCATTCATCTTTATTGTGTTGCAAATCTGCATGAAATTCGCAAGATGAGAATTTGGATCCTCGACGGAAAACCCCAAACCGATTCTCCGCACCGCCGAGATCGGCACGCTTCACCAAAATTATTCGTATTAATTGGGACATTGGTAATTCCACCATAGTTGCGATTTGTCCGTGGTAAAGTAATCGCGAATCGCCATCGCCGGATCGCCGGAACTCTCGGGTATGGTAACTCATTAACGCACTTATTGGCCCTATTGTTACCTCCGTTGTTGACTCCATTATCTCATCCGTTGTTATCTTCTACATCCGCCATAGCCTGTTCTTCTTTGTCTTTTCGCTGTTTAGTAGCCGCACTAATTCGCCTAGCAAAAGCCTCAACCTCCTGGGTATGAACGGTGCTAATTCTCCTTGCTTTGAGCGAGTGTTCATGCACTACCCGAACCGACTAAAGAAAACAAGTCAAACACAAGTAGAAGTAAAATTAAACAACAAATAAAAAGAAAGAAAAATATCTAAATTAAGAATAATTCTATTTATCGCAATATTAATACTAAAAATTTAATTAGTCCCCAAGAACGGTGCCAAAAACTTGTTCACCTTATTTTAAACTTCACCGCAAGTGTACGGTGCAATTTATAGAATATGGTTAGCAAGGTCGAATCCACATGGACTAATAAATTATTGTACAAAGTCTTTGGGATTGTAATAGCTTTATTTTTATCTAGACGATCGAAATTTGATGGAATGGTTTATTAATGCAAGACAAGAATTTATCCTAAAATAAACAAAGTAAAGAGTGATTGAAAGATCAAGAAGATGAATGGATTCCTGGGTTATGGTTTTAGGTAATTCCCCCTTTTATTATCGATTAATCACAACCAAAGTTATTATTGTTCTTCCCTATAAGACAACCACAAAAGTATTTTACCCTCTCTCTCGAGATGTATGTAAAAATGTTGATTGGAATATCTATGCTAGCATCTCTACTCAACATGAGATATCCAACTCCCAAAAGCACAAAAGATTTAAATATCCTCACAAATATTCACAGACTTCTCAATCTTGCAAATATTCATGTCAAGATCTTGTGACAGATCTAGTATTGAAACTCATCTTTCGAATTATGAATCAATACATCAAAGCAAGTTAAACCAAACGCGTTTTGATAAAGCAAGAATTAAAACAAAGTACTCGAATAGGGTTGGAAAACAATAACTTCACTTGCAATTAATAATCCAATAAGAATATCCATTAACCTAATCCCAAACCCGGAATCACAAGATGTTTAGCCACCATAGAAAATAAATAATCCATAGACAAATTATTCAAGTTCATATCTAACTAATCAAAAGTGAAAGATACGATGGAATGAGTAAACTCAGGGATGTTGATGATCTCTCGATCTATCTTCAATCGTCAAGCGTGTGGTTGCGACATCGATCAATCTCTCCAATCCTTCGGTGGATGGTTGCTCTTTTCTCTGTGTTCTAGGGAAAAAGTCAGTGTCCTCGTTTATGGCCGCCTCGTCTCTATTTGTACTTCGTTTGGGTCAAAACCTAGTTGAGTATCTGTCAAACTCTGTTTTCCCACACATGTGCATGGGCCGTGCGCCTAGCGCACGCCCAGCCCGTGCGGGGTACCGTAGGGATTGTTCTTTTCGCTGAAGAGCGCACGGGCCGTGCGCTCCACGCACGACCAGACCGTGCGTCATGCCAATGGCTGAGTCTCAATTCTGGGAGGCGCATGGGTCGTGTTGTGGACGCACGCCCTGCTCGTGCGCACCTGCTGGAACTGATAGATGCTCGTTTCTTTCCGTTTCTCGCCCAGTTCATCTGACTTCTTCTCGATTCAACTCCAAACATCGTACGTTACTTCAAGTAGTGGCGGTCCTTTACCGCAATGCTCCGAATTGTTGCCAAAATGCTACAAATATCAATAAATTCCTACAAAACAAGCAAAGCGTAATACCTTTTCCACAAAACAGAAATAAAACCCCTTTTCACTCAAGTAATGCATGCATAACAACTAATTCTAACTACAATTAAGCCCAAAATACATGCAAAACACATACCAATCAGCCTCACACACAACAACTCAAGAAAACTAAACACAACTAAAAATTAAGTTAATAAATAAAAATTAAATTTGAATTTAAAATTAAAATTAAAATTAAAGGCGATAAAAATGTACAGAAATAAAAAATAAATTGATTGTCTCCCATATAGCTCTAAGTTTTACGTCGTCAGCCAGACTTCATATTTGTAATCACTATTGCTAAACTTTGTCATTAGAAACCTCGTGAACCCTCAATGCTATCCATCGACAAATAGCATTGCATTGCTCCCGTGGATTCAAATTTCAGATCGCTTGGAAATTTGCCTTTTTGATCTGGCCTCCCCCAAGAAGTTGCGATCCGGGCTACTTGTGTTTCCAAAGATTTCAGTCTTGTTTACGTTCGTGTTTAGTTGAGTGACCTGTTCTTCTATCCTCGTCTATTTTGGCTTCATCTTTGCTCGCCTCGCCCTTTTCTCTCCGATAAACGAGGATAACATCTCTTCAACATATGCTTTCTTTTTGCTTGACTCCGCTCCGCCTTGATTACCCTCGTTGTATCCCCGAGGTGGCTGCAAAATATTTTATTGTTAGCCTAAGAAAAATTTTCATGGTTTCGCAACCCTGGATGGTAATAGTTGGGTATCCGTGGCCATTGGTAATCGTTATTCGCCATTTTCTCTAATAATTCTAGTGCCTCCCAGGATATTTCCCTAGTAGTGCACCTCCAGATGCATCATCTATAATTGTTCTTGTGTTTCCACTCAAACTATTATAGAAGATCGAACATGTTGGTAGTCGGGATATCCGTGTTGAGGGAACTTCCTTAGTAATTCCCTACATCTATCCCATGCTTCATATAGTGGCTCAAAGATCTAATTGCCTAAATCGGGCGATCTCGATTTCGATTGCGGCTGCTTTTTCATTGGGGAAAATATTTGGCTAGAAAGCTGCCGACTTAGTTTGCCCAATTTTGGCCTGGTGGTGTTAAAGAGCATAACCATCCCTTAGCCTTATCGCGTAGAAAGAATGCGAAAAGGCGGCATCGAATGATATCCTCGTAAACACCATTCATTTTAACAGTATCACAAATTTCTAAAAAGTTTTGGATCCTTAACTGCTCTTTCCCCAAACTGGTTTTGTGACACCATTTGGATCAATCTTTGGTTTTAGTTCGAAAGTGTTTGCATTGATCGGTAGATGGGCCACACCCCATAAGTTTGACTTACCTCTGGCCGAAATAGTCCCTAATCGCTTTCTCGCGGGCCTTTCCATAATTCTGTCCTAAACACCGTCCCCTGGTGGGCGTTCCTCATTATTTCTGTTGTCCACTACGTTCGGATTAGTCCCATCCACCATTGCTTTGGCTCGTTTCCTTAGTTGTTTTTTTGTCTTTTCGATTTAAAAATCAATGGATATTGGCTAGATCGATCCGGGAACACGTGATCATGTACTATTTGCTCTTAACAAAACAATATTAGAACCTAATAAAACAAAAATAAAAATAAAAATAAAAATAATTTCGAAAAAATAATTTCCAAAATTTGAAAAAAATAGAAAATATGCTTCAATTAAGATTGAACTACTTATTACTATATCTAAGTAGAATCTAATCAATCCTCGGCAATGGCGCCGAAAACTTGTTCACCAAAAATATTTTGCTTCATACAATCGCAAGTGTACGGTGTAGTTTATAGAATAATGGCAAGCAAGGTCGTATTCTCAAAGATTGATATTCAAACACTTAGGCGATAATAACATCGTATTCCAATTTTATTGAAACGATCGAAAATCAAGTATTTTAACTAACTAAAATCGACAATAAAGAAAAAGAAATAAAAAATAAATTTTCGAACCCCACAAGTATTTTCACCATCTTTAGGAGCAACCTTAGGCACATAATCTCGACACGCTTCGCAATATTAAATGCGAATAAAGTTTTAAAACCAATTCATGCAATTCTATGGGTTCAATTCTAAGTTAGTCTACTCCCATTCCGGGCGGTGAATAAATAGTTGATTAATAACAATTGTAGGTCTCCCGACTCGTTACAATTATTACTAACTCCCAAAAGATATATGAATTGAATGACTCCCCACAAATAGTTGTTGGTCTCCCGACTCGTTACATTTGTCTATGTCTGAATTCGATTTCCGTCTTTGTTAGAACTCATCGTCCGAAATTTTTCACTAACAAATATGACATGCTAATTATTGATCAGATAAAAAACAATTAAAGAATAAGCACTCGAATTCATAAAATAGAAAGCATGAATTAATTAAGAAAATAAGTAATCATATATAATACAAATCCACATTTTCGATTATGTCCCTAAGATCCAAAAGATATACCAAACATTGATTACAAACTCATAGATAAATTTGAATCGATATTATGAGATCATATAAGCACAGACACAAGAGTTCTTAGACATAGAAAGAAAACTCATTCTTGTCGGGATGGATTTCCTTCTAAGCCCTCGGGTTATTGTGCTCCCTAGATGCGAAAGCCTTGTGATGTTCTTCGCGACCTAGCCTTCTTTGCTCGAAGATCCTCGATTCTTGCGTTCCTCGTGTTATTTGATGTGTTTTTATTGTATGAAGTGATGTATTTTCGTGCAACCCTCGGGGTCTCTTTTATAGATCTTGGGAGAGATCACTTGTAGAGTTGGAACGGGAAGAAAACATCGAAAAATGCGTCAAAACAGAGTCCCACACGGCCTCGGCCGTGTGGCACCACACGACCATGTGGTCCCGCTTCGTGCCTTTCTCACACGGGCGTATAAGTCTACACGGGTTGGTTGTGCGATGGCTTTCCTTTCCCACACGACCGTGTGACTTTACACGATCCACCGTGTGGGCTCGCTCCGTCCTCTATTTTTAATCCAACTTCACACAACCGTGTGATTTCACATCACTTCCACACGACCCGACCGTGTGAAGTATTTTTGTCCATTTTTTCGCCGTCTTGATATTCTCTTTGCATTTGTCAATCTTATCCGGACATTCCTACCGATACTTCTTCATTTTAAACTCCATTTCTCGCAAGATTATAAGAATACGCAGATATCACGCCCAACAAAAGAAACCAAGAAAAACATAGTAAATATGCGTGCGAGATGCATCAATATTATATCATTTTAAGCCCCAAAATGCACGTATATTTTACACACATCACTTAGGGGTGTCAATCATGTCGTGTTTCGTGTTCACGAGTCATATTTTGACATGGTATTACATGTCTGCCACGAACACGAACATGACCCATTTAATTACTCGTGTCAAGATACACGACATGAATATGACCCGTTTATGACACAATAACGAACACGACACTAAAACCCTATATAATTTAAAGTTGACACAAAAAAATAAAAAAAAAGATAAAATTCCAAATAAAAAATACATTAAATATTAAAAACTATTAAAAAAATCCATTTAATAGTTTTTTTCATCATCACATAACCAACTAAAACATTACAAAATATTAAAATAATATGCTAATATAAATTTAAATAGGTTACATAGGTCAATCGTGTCGACACATGGGTCGATCTGACCTGACCTATTTATTTTCCGTGTTAACCGTGTTCGACTTAATTTTGACCCGACCTTGTTAAAGGTTGTACTGCATACTGCTAAATTCGTGTTAGGTTCGTGGTCGGGTTTTCATGTCGTATCTCAAATTGACGCCCCTAATTTTACTCCAACTCATCCAATGCATCTTATGGTTCCCATCCTCTCTATTCCACCCACCAGACCCCAAAGACCCACCTAGCAGTTTATAACAATACATAACATACTTAGGGAGTGCACTTAAAACTGGTTTAATCAAAATTTCCTTCGTTGCTAAACTAAGAAAATTATTTTTCCAGTTCAAATTTTGTTACAAGCAGACCAACAACATACTGAAAAATTTCATTCTTTGACCTCCCAATTGTCAATGGTAATCTCATGTGCTGAATCATCCCCTGTTCAATAATGCCATTAAATGTTTCACATATACTCATTCGATCCATCTCTGCAGTATTAGGACTGAAGAACACAACAAACTTCTCAAAATTTATTTTCTGACTTGAAGCCGAGCAATAACTATCCAACAATATTTTAAACTCAACAACCTGCTCACTCTCAGTCTCACAGAAAAGAGTGCATCATCAACAAAGAACAAATGAGTGATATGAGGGCAATTCTGGAAATTTTCATACCTTAATCAAACTCATCATTTTAACATGACAAATTAAACTTGAGAATGCCTTAGAAACAATTAAGAACGAATAAAGTGATATAGGATCACCTTGTCTAATTCCTCTTTTAGACTCTACAATCCCCCAAGTTTCCCCATTAATCAAAAATGAAAAAATTGGGGAATAGACACACCCCAACACCCAAGACACAAACACATAATTAAACATCATGCTGCTCATAACCATCGCCAAAAAATTCTATTCGACCATATCATAAGATTTTGCCATGTCAAGTTTAATAACCATATATGATTTCAACCTATTTTTCCAAGAATTCATGAAACAAAAGTATTCATGAGCCATGGTAATGCTATCAGTAATTTGTCTCCCTAGCACAAAGCGGTCGACTTTCATTAATACATACGAGGAAGACAAGGTTTTAATCTATTGGCATGGATCTTAGAGATAATTTTGTAGATCAGTATTACATAAACTAATGGGCCTATAATGAGAAATGGTAGTTCGGTTCTTGATTATTGGGATAAGGAGACAAGAGTGTGGTTCATACATTTGAGCAACTTAGGAGAAGTGAAGAATTTTCAAACAACAATACAAATATTATTTTGGACAATATCCCAATATTGTTGAAAGAATAAAGAAGACATACCATCCGACCTGGGTTTTTAAAAGGGTTGAGAGAGAACATAGTCTCTTAGATTTCTGCATTCCACGATTCTTGACAACCACCGATTTTGGGAAGAAGAGATAGTTTCGAGATACCATCCAAGACAATTGTGTCAACATTGGGCGGTCAAGAGGGAAAAAAATTAGTAGAACCCGTGATTTCTTTAATAATTTCCACTTTATTATCACAAAGACTCCCATAATCTCTAATCAACCTCTCGATGCAATTAACTTTGTTCCTTTGAGTACAATATGCATGAAAAATTCTAGAATTTATGTACCCTTTAAGCCATTGATTTCTTGATTTTTGCTTCCAAAACAGATCCTCCTTTGCATAAGCTTTATTCAATAAACCCTTCAAATAAACCTACAGTTTCCAATCTATTTTCATCCCATTCTCATTCAACTCCTCCAAGTGTGATAAAATAACCTCAATTTCTCTTCAATTAGAGGAGCTCCCATATTCCAAGCAAGCAAGCCAAGCTTACAATTCTTGGTTTTACAATGGATTTGGAACATAAGAGTTCCCACATGATGGTTGTTAGGGCATTCTCAATCACAACTTTAGATCCCTCCACACTGGTCCATCTTCTATCAAAAGTAAATCTTCTTTTGGTTTAGGCTTATCGAATTATAGTTAAATACCGGAAGATGAAGATCATATAAAGATCTAAAAACATGCCAAACTCTAGCATTTGGGTACCGCATACCCACACATGGATCCAAATGCTCTATCCAACTTCTCTTCAACAAAATCTTCACCTCCATTAGATTAGACCATGTAAATTTGTAGCCGAATAAGGAATTTCATCCATATTCATACCTATCACAAAATCCTAAAGTTGGTCTAGCTTGTGCCTAATTCTTCCTCCCCTTTTTCTTCTCCACTCAAGATATCATTTGAAATCACCTATCAAAAACTATTTATCACCCCCACCTACATTTCTCATTCATGAAAAATTCCCATTGGGTTTTCCTAATACTTGGACAGTACATACATTAATAAACACAACCCACCCTCTGTCCATATCCCCTACAATCTCATAATACAAAACGAATTATTAACAACCTGATTGATCACCACTCTATCGACCAACATAATAACAACCCACCATCAAAACCAATGGATCCACACACATCCATATATCTTTCACCTCAAATTTTTACAAACTGTTGCAATAAATGTATTTTTTCTTCTTCGTTTCAAAAAAAAAACGTAAAGTCTCGTAAGTAGATTCTCAAACTTTCCTTGACTTGGGAAGCGTGCAGAGGGCTCCCCATACCTCTACAATTCCACACCACAACCTTCATTGAGGGGTTGGGGCCACTCTAGGTTGGCTATCTCCACATTCGAGAATACTCTCTTCCTTTTCATCCCACATTTCCAGTTTCATTCCATTATCTTCTACCTCCATCCCTTCACTCTTACCCGAATAATCCTCCATTACCTTTCTATTTCTCCTTGATCCATTATGAATATTTTCTTTATAATCCATAGTTATCATCCGATCACTAACGGACTAGACCTATCCCTCTCCTCTACAAGGTCTTTTACTTCCTTGCCTCACCACAATTGGATCATCATCTTGTTGTGCTTGAGCAATCGAACTCAAAGGCTTTCTAGCTTTGAATTGTAAATAGGAATATGCATAAACAAATGATCATTATCCACTTCGAATAGAGTTTGTAGACCGGGTTAGTTTTGTTTCCATCAGGTTACTATCGAAATATCGGACCGACTTTCTTCCCTCTACCTACCATAATATCTAGCACAAGTGGCTCACCATATTGATTGAATCGATTCTCCACTCCATTCTTCTCTAGAAGGATGGTTGCGTGGCGGAACTACCATATGTGTCGGGGGCCTTGGCCCCCAAACTTTTCATTTTTACACACACACACACACACATATATATATATATATATATATATGTGTGTATATGTATTGATATATGTATATGCATAGTATTTTAGTATTTTAGTGTTTTTGCCTCCAACCCAAATTGTTGATCATTAAAATTTGTTGTAAATCACACAAATCCATGATTATTATCTTTAAGTTTGGATAAACTATTGTTTGGATCTTGATATATATCATAATATTTAAAATTATGGAGTATACGTCTTCATTAGAATTTGTGATGTATTTTGAAATATTTAATTTAACGACAAATATTGATGTAATTTTTGATGCGCAATGATAATGTATTCAAATATAATTATCATATATATATATATATATAAATATTTGATAATTCTTTCTTTACTTGTGAGACTTAGCGCTCAAGTATCTCTACCAAAACCACTGGTGGATCCAGGGGTGGGCCAACTTGGGCCCTTGCCCACCTCTCTTTTTTCAAAAAAATTTAGTGAGATTTTTTTTTTGAAAAATATTTGTAGTGATAATTTGTATGGTATTTTTTGGTTTTTATCCGCTCACATTATTTTCATGTATCGCCCACCTTGTTGGGGTGTCCCGCTCCGTCATTGACCAAAACTCTATGATATTAATATTATTTGAACTCATCTCAAACCCTATTAAGAAATTATATTTATTACTCGTATCCCAAACCCCAAACAATTACTCATACCATCTCTACCATCTCATTAATTAGGATCCGAATAGGTGTGGGTATCCGAGTCTACCGATCTCTGTCACCTCAAGTTGGCCCTCCTCGTTGTAAATTCCGGGTCCGCACTGACTGGTTGATTAAGACTGCTCAGCCCCTCCTCATCTTGACATTGATCAAGCATATCCTGGACAAATTCGTGACTATTATGTAAATATCTGGACAAATTCTCAATTAAATAACCCTCCTAAAGTTGATCCTATCATTCAATAAGACATCCAATGTCACAAAACATATTGATCACGTAGACATCGCATGATAAATATAATAATATTCCCAAGATTTTCCCTCTTATACCTACTGACATCCTAAATTATACTACAATTCAGTTCAGTGGCTGTTGTCAATGCATTGAAACTTAATATCTTCATTGTCTTGATAAATTTATCCCCTGATGAATTCAGTGATTGGTTTTGGTTATCTTTTCCTGAAAAACTGATGCTCTTTTCATCCCATTAATTTTAGTGGATTGGGCGTCAACCACTAGAAAAAAAGCATAAGAAATTGTAATAATTCATTCCTCACAAGGGCCCATACACATTTCATGTCTCACATGCACCCCTTCTTGAATTTCAGCACTCTCCACTCTAATAATTTCACTTTTGTGCTTTATGCAAATATTAAATAATTAATCATGGTACTATTTCTACATTTTCTATGGTGATCTTTAGCTAGTGTCCAATGATTCAGCCTGGCACCAGAACCGTAAGAGATAATCAAACAAGTTCAGGCGTATGATGTAACACTATCACCATTATAATAAGATAGGAGTGACAATATTGTTAAATAATACATACTTTTGTAAAGTAAAATAATTCAATAGTAATAATTTCTACCCTAACCATTAAAATTTGACAAGAATCATCATGCCCACGAGAAGATTACGGGAGTGTTTACAAATACTTGAAAAAAAAGTGATTATCAGCTCTGGTTTGAAAAAAAAAAAAAAATTTAAGGCCCATTTGAATGGAGGGATTTGAAATTCTAAGGAATTTGAAATGAATGAATTTCAAAGTCATTGGATTTGAAATCCATCTCTTGTTTGGATGATGTGAATTTGTGTAAGGATTTCAAATCCATAGTAAGTTTTGATAAAAAAAAAAATGTAGAAGCTCTATTTATTTTCTTAATTGATATTTAATAAATAAAAATAAAAGATATAATCTTATTATTTTGTAAATAATTTTAGTGTGTGTGCGCAGTGTGTGTAAAAGTGTGCAATGTGTGTAGATGTGTGTGTAGTGTGTGTAAAAGTGTGCAGTGTGAGTGCATTGTGTGTAGTGTATATAAATGTGTGCAGTGTGTGTAAATGTGTAATGTGTGTAGTGTGTAAATGTATGTGTGGTGTGTGTAAATGTGTGTAGTGTGTGTAAATGTGTGAATATGCAAGTGAGCATAAATATGAGAAAAAAAGAATGGATTTCAAATGACTAGGTTTTGGGAGGATTTGAAATCCTTTAAAAATGAACTAAACTTAAAGAGTGATTTGAAATCCATTGATTTGGATTTATACGCCAAACAGGGTGTGGATTTAGCTAAGGATTTTAAATCCCTTCTCCCAAATCCCCATCCAAATGCACCCTAATACAAACTTCTATTTCTAATTTAATTCATTTAATCGGAATTTAAATAGAGGTGAGAGGCACTTTAATATTCGATTCCGATTCTTGTGTGATTTTTACACATAAATAAGACACTTTTACAACTTGTTTACCAACCACTCTGGCTTAACTTCATCAGTGCTAAATTTTTATTTGCAAACACTACCAACTTATGATTCTCAACTACTTGTTACTTCCGTTGCAATAAACCACTTCCTCGAGAAACATAAGTGTTTGCAAAAACACTCAATCCCTAAGACGAAGGAGCCAATTCAGGCGCTAATTCAGAAGAATTCGAATGTGGAACCCAACATGGAACTTGTGAATACGTATCCATATAAGGACAATATCTTGTCCGTGCAAAAAAACCCGCACACTCAGCCATAGATCTTTGAAACGGCTGTCCAGGAATACAATTTTTCCTCACATCAAGCACCCCATTCTGGATCAAACCCCTACAAATCGGCCCAACCTGCGTAAAATAATTATCCGACAACGACAAATTCGCCAATTTTCCAAGCCCACATAGTATTTCCGGGATATTACCATACAGCATGTTTCCAGCGAAATTAAGAACCTCCAGGTTTTCCAAACACCCCAACGAAAAGGGCAAAGGCCCCGTCAGGTTATTATTCCCCGCATCAAAAACGACGGCGTCTTTCAAAAGCCCCAATTCGTAGGGCAAGCACCCACTCAGAAAGTTGTTGAGCAGCAGAATCTCGGATAAGCCCGACAGGGCTTCGGCGATGCCACGTGGGATCGGGCCGAAGAATTTGTTGTTGGCTAAGGTGAGGTAGAGAATATTCGTGGCCCCGATACTTTCCGGCAGCCGCGTCATGAAATTGTTGTTGTTGAGAAAAAGCGCGTCGATGTTTCGGGTGAAGAGCTCCGGGGGACCGCGCCGGAGAAGGAATTGAAGCGTATGTCGAGAAAGGACAAGCCGCCCATGCCGAAAATGGAGATCGGAAAGGGACCTGAGAATTTGTTGTTGCTGATGTCGAGCTCGTATAAATAGGGGAGATCTGCGATGTTTGGCGGGATCAAACCGTAGAAATTGTTGGAATTGGCGTGGAAGAGGGCGATATCGGGGAGCTGATCGAGGAATCCGACGATCGACGGCGAAGATAATTGGAAGCCGTTGAAATCGATGGAGGCGACGGCGATGGCCGATTTGTTGTCCGGTGGGGTCTCGCAGTAAAATCCCCTGTATTTGCATACATCTGCGCCGATCCAGGAGGCGGTTATGTTGAACGGATCGGAGGTGATTAGGGATTTGAATTTCTGAATGACGGGGTAAACTATTGCCAGCCGTTGATCTGGGAAGATCAACGGAGGTAGTACTGGTGGCAGAGTAACCCCTACCGCTCCACCGCCGACGCCAACACCAACACCAACACCAACGTCGCCGGAGATGATTCCGGCTGTATTTTGACTTTTCGCTAGAGATTTATCATCTAGAGAAATTAGAAGGATTAAGCTGAAAATGATCAGAGCTTCCATTCTGATGAAACTATGTTTTATACTCATTTTGCTCTGTTTTGTACTCTATTTATGCTAACTGAAATGCTAAGTGTGAACATGGAGAGTAATCAAAAGAAGGAAAACAATGTAATCATCACTTTTATATAGTGTCGAAGTTCACTATATGCAGTGTTATTATTAGGTTTTCCTCATGCTTTGAAGTGGCTTGGTTGGTAGATAGCACTATTTTTATTAAGTGTGATTAATTAGTGTATTGTTTTGATAATATGCATGAAAAGCTCTAAATCTACTTATCGAAAACATTTATGAGCTATGCTAAATACATGCAATCAAAGAGATGAAGTAATCCACCAAAATCTGTTTTAATTGTTGAAGAACCTTGCAACATTATCATGCTCGTTATTCCTCTGATTGCAAAACGATATGCATATTTGTCATAACTCATAATAAAAACGCTAAGAAAGATACATAGAAGAGAATTATGTAATAGTTTGTCTTTAATGAGTTTACATTATTTGAGGAAAAAAAATAGAGCTTTGGATACACTTTTGACATTTTGTTTTCCATGGGAGAATATGTTTAGGTATTTATAATTTTCCTTCTTCTTTAACTAGTATTATCTCAAAGTGATAATTACAAAACATTCTTGAGGTCTAGCGTAATTAGAAAGTAAGTTATCTTTCAAAATTATGAATATTCTCTTGGCATTTGTTTCTCTTTTAAATCACTTCTTAAGAAGAGGGTATTTGTTTGGTCAATATCAACTTCAAAGAGGTGTTTGTAAATCGTATAAGAGGTTTTTTTTTCTTTGTAACAGATTCTTTTTGATATCTCAAGGACAACAACTCGGATCATTATTCTTTCATGCCGCCAATGTAAATCACGGGATGCGCGCACATTGGCGATTCGATGGAGTCTCCACGTCATAATCGTGTCTTCAAAGAGAACAATGATGTTCGACCCCCAAATCAAATAATAATGATATTTCTGAATCGAACTCACACGGATGCTTTATTCAAGATGAGTTCCCACCAAATCTTCACAGCTCGCATATGCCCCGGGAGCAATTTGATGGAGCATGTATTTGAACCCCTGCCCAAGGGTGTTTTTTATAATTAGGCTAAATCTCGGGGGTGTTTTTATAATTAGCCATATCCCCAAACCAAATCCCCACCCCACCCCACTTCTTTTTATTACACTTTAGAGATTCATGGTGACCATGGTTTCTTGATGCATTCAGCTAGCATTATTTCCCTGCCTGGGGCTTCTTGAACCGTGAAAAGGGCCTGACTTGTGAAGTCCATTTCTGATTGTTTTTCTTTTTTGTGGTTTAGACTAAGTTCACCAACCCGGTTTAGACCATCTCCAACTCAACTCTAAAACCCACACCAAAACATCAAATATCTAAAAAACACCCTCCAACCCAACTCTAAACATCACACCAAATTTAGTGTAATGAATAGTGTTACACCAAATTTGGTGTAACACTATTCCTTTACACCAAATTTGGTGTAATACAAATATTCCCTCTTTGCCCTCCAATTTCTTCTACTTCAAACTTTTAATTCCTATTGTATCATATATTTGATATATAATTCATTTGTAACATGGTTTTAGTTATTTAAATTTTGTATATAATTATTATTTTGGATGAACAATAGTTAATATTTACCCATAAATTATTATAAACTAAACTTAAAATTTTGATAAACTAAAATAATTAATAAACAAAATTATAATTTAATTAAAAAAGCATCAAAGTCTATCATAAAATACAAAACACTAACATTATAATTAAAATTGAAATTTAAAAAACAAAATACCAAGCAAACTAAATTCCTAATAGTAGATTATTTATGAGTAGATGATTAGTTGTAATATTAATTTTGCAATTTAATTAATTAATGTAATATTAGTTAAATATAAATTTTTATTTAGTTACATTAATAATAATAAAATGTAAGGAAAAGAAATAATTGCATAAACAAATAAATTTGCTATTCCAAAATGAAAAGAAAATATTAAAATATTCATTTGGTGTAAGATTTAGTGTAGTGGGTTGGAGATGGGTTTTGCAAAATTACACCAAAACACCAAATTTGGTGTGGTTTTCACACCAAATTTGGTGTTATGGGTTGGAGATGCCCTTAGGCTAATATTTTTGTAAGGTTACATTTGGATTAATGATTTGAACCTAAGCGGTTTAAGTCTATATGAACAAATCATTTGAGCTTGTTTAGATAATTTCATAATTCAATGGATTTCAAATTCGTTGCTCTATTTTGAGCTATTTTTTACGTCATTGTTGTGGTTTTTCAACCATATATACAGGTAGTTATTTGAAATCCTCTCAAATCCAAGTATGTCCAATGTAATTTTGTGTGCTTTGCGCTTACAAGAAATAAGTAATTGTAATCAATTTATAAAGGTTCAACCCACCTAGGGCCTAATCCTCTATCACCCAAAGTATCCCGGGATGGATTTCAAAAAGAAAAAGAATTTTATTAATAGTTACCAAAACTATTACACCTTCACCTTGAAGAGTACCACACTCTTCTTACAACACCTCTTTGAAGACTACCACAATCTTCCTAGAATATTACCACAATCTTCTAGCAACGACACCTTGTGAAGATTACCACAATCTTCCAACTTGAAGAGCACCAAACTCTTCAACACCTCAAGAGCACCAAACTCTTCCACAAGAATATTACTCAATCTTCTTATACCTAACACCTAAGATCACCCAAGTGTGCTCTTACCACAAGAACACTCACAAGGATATCTTGTGTTTGAATGACGAACACAAATTCAAGATTACAACTCGATAAGGAAGTATACAACTTTGAAGTGCAAGTGTAATCAAGCATCAAGCTTAGACCTCAAGATATGAAAGTAAAATACTTAGGCTATTACAACAAGAATGTTGAAAGTGAAGAACAAAATAATTGCTTGATATATATCTTGTTGTGTTGTAGTGTATTCTCTCTTTTAGTGTTGCTTCAAATCTTCCTCTATTTATAGGAGAGGTCTTGGATTTGATTTCAGACAAAGGCTCCTTCTTGGTGATTGATATCTACAAAAAATTGCAATTAAAATCAGGATTATAGTCATAGAAATCAACCCAACAAATTAAGGAAAAATTATCTCTCACAATCGATAGATTTTCTTGCCAAAACGGTATGGCGATCGATCGACCTTTAATATAGAAAAGAAAAAAACAACAAAAATACCTTGTTGGGTTGGTCGGATGGGTGCTCGACCGATCGACCAGGGTTCGACCGTCGGCCCCTCTGGACCGATCCAACACCTTTGAAATTGCTTTGCGAGTGTTTTGTTCAATCTATGTTTTTCCAGGCACCGATCGACCTCTTGTTCTACCGGTCGACCTCCTGGGGTTTTTCAAACGTCTTGTTTTGTTTTGGAAATCAACTTTCACCTAGGTTGAACACAAGATGAAGTGTTGTCCAATGTTTGTCAAAAATAAACTTTAGGAAATACTCCAAAAAATTAGTAAAAATATTTTAAATCGATTGAGAGTATTTGGACAACATTTAGAAATATTGTTTTGGTATAAAATCATAGTTAAACAAAATCATCAAAATCATGGTAAAAACATTTATCTAACAAACCCCATTTTTTATGATTACAAACCTAAACAATTTTCAGAGGTCGGTTTTGAAAACAAAAACAATTTTTGGTCAAAATTAACTATCCATCTTAAGGGATAACTTTCCATGCATAATAGCCACAAGGATGGGAGTAAAGATTTTATAAAAGCTCCCCTTTCAACATGCACAATAAGATAAGTATAGAAGCAATCAAACAAAAGTTAAAAGCTCGGTTTTTACAATGGAAACTTGAATATCATGAGCTTAGAAGCTCCCCTGTCAAAAAAATATCATTAGACATGTATATAAGTCCATAATACATCCGGACTAATTATCATTTGACTTTTGGCTTTTACGAGTCACATCTTATAGCTTTTTCGGCGAGCTTTTTCTAGCTTCTTTGAGCTAATAGCTTGTTTCGTGTTTCTCCTCTTTGGAATCATCAAAAGAATGTTAGCATGATAAAAACATCATATATCCATATCAAAGTGTGCAATATTACCGATTTGAGCTTTTCGAACATTTAAGCTTAAAATCCAAGGAAAAAGGGAAAAGTTGATCATTTGACTTGTAAAAGCTCATTTGAGTAACAAAAACATGATCTCTATAAACTTATAAGACTTTTGAAATTGAGAGAATCATGTAAACAAAGAAATCTTCATTGGGGCATTTTATCGAGCACTTGATGTGCGTAGAATAAAACCGAAGATGAATATAATGCTTGTAAATGCAATCATGCCCAAAAAATCATCACCAATCATAAATATACAATCATAAATATACAATCATAATCCATCATCATACATAATTCTCATCACAAATATACAATAATGCATCAAAATCCCAAAATATAAGTACTTTCTCAAGGGTTCAACCCAATTGAGAGTAAAAGGGAATTAATCTTACCAATTGATCCAGAAGTAGAGTAATATGGATGATATACTCTTAATATAAACCCAAAAATATAGAATATACAAGAAATAAATCATTTTGGGTGAATTGTGTGTGAAATTTGCAAAGGGGTGCGGAAATGGAGCAAATGAGCCAAAATGGCTAAGTATGGGGACAGAAACAATTTTAACCAAAATATTACCCATGTCGACCGGTCCAAGGAGGTCCGACGGTCAAGGTGATGTTCGACCGGTCGACCACCCTTCATCCGATCTCCTTGGAACTTCTTTTCGGTTTAAATCCGAATTTTGAGTTAAAAATCGATTTTTCACCCTAAGTTTTAAAAACGCGCGCAAAATGCAAACACAAACCTCATTCAATATGCATTATACCTAAACAAGCTCGAAATGAGGTAAAGGACTCGGCGGTTAATGGTTTTAAAACTATCCGCGAGTTAAACTTGAGACGGAATTAAGCACATCTCAATTTTTCGTTAAGAAGCACAATCCTTAGAGAATGATGTCGAATATCAATATGTTTAGTTCGATTATGAAGAACCGTATTTTGAGAAATTATTTATATCGGACTTGTTATCCCGAAAATATGAACGTTTTAAAATTTTGGATAAAACAAGCCATAAGAAGAAGTGCCTTTCAAATATTGAAAATTTCTTTTAATGGCACTTTATTGAGATTCTTTGGGATTATTTTGAAATCGAGCACATAGGTATACGACATGAAGAATATCGAGTCTATGAGAGTAATGAAAGTTGATGAACATACCTCGATTTTGTTTGTCAACCAATATGCTTTCTCATGTTTGTCTAACTTGATATTGGTTGTCATTGGAGTAGTGATGATTCTTCCTTCTTTAAAGCCGAACTTCTTCAAAAGATCTTTTGTATACTTTGATTGTGAAATATAAATCCCTTCTTGGCATTGCTTTCTTCTTGACAATAATCTTGAGCTATTAACCTTGCCTTATTTCAAATGATGTTGCCTTGGTCATCGAGTTTGTTAGGAATACCCATTTTGTACCTATGATCATTTGTGATGGTACCAATTCCCAAATATCATTTCTTCCGAATTGATTTAGCTCCTCTTGCAATTCTATAAGCCAATCTTCATCTTGGAGCGTCATTTGAGAAATTTGTTCAATGTTGTCTTCTTCATCACTATCATCATTGGGTATCCAGTTGATCTTTGGTGTTCATAATAAAACATTTACATCCAAATATTTTGAAGTAACTAATATTTGGAGTACTTCATTTCTCATCTAAGTCTACACAACTTAACAAACTCATTAGCGACATCGCTTATATTAGCAAGGAAAATAGCCAAAATATATCTTGTCTATGAGATTAAAATAGCAATAATGATCATGCCTCAATTGTTTGTGTCAATCTTGACAAATCATAAATTAGATAATATATTGACGAACATGTATATCAAGATATTTAAAACTTTGACAAAACATCTTGCACAAGAGCATAGTAAAAATCGTAATGGACAAGAGTGGCTAAGGCAATTTTAGAAATAACACAAGTATACATTGTTTTCGCTTAAATCCACAAGAGATGATAAAACATGTAAGTTCTTATAATTATACATGAGTTTAGAAAATTTCTATACAATGTCTCTTTTTAAAAGAGTTTTGAAATCCAAGAGTATTTTGTAGAGACCTCATTTTTAAGAGATAAAAAAATCATTTTGACAATTAAGACAAAAATAAAAACATGCATAATAACAAGATACTATGCATTGTTTAATAGGGAGATACGATTTACCAATTACGTCATTTCCATGGGTTGTGTCTTTCCCATTGTTGATGATAACTTTCTAGGAAAATCATTTTGTTGATGATGGTTTCTCCAATTACTCCATTTCAAGGTTTGTGTCCTTCCCATTGTTGATAATATCTCCTTCTTGGAAATTCATTGTGATGATGTCTTCTCATTTGATCAAATGATACGGGCATTTGATGTCTTCTTGACGGTATGAATTTTCTTTGTTTGTTATTCCACCAAGTACCTAAAATATTATTGTTTTGTGGTACCCTCAAGTGTTTGGGTCTTTCGTGATTAGTATTGAGACTTTTAGGTCTCCAATAACAATTAGAGCTATTTCTAGCCCGACAAGTATTTGCCGTGTGACCCTTTTTACCACAATAGAAGCAAGTAATAATTCTAGAAGCATAATGACCAACATGCATAGGGACTTGGTTCTTTTTCTTATCATCAATAACATTAGGCTTATAACCAAGTCCTAGTTTCAAATTATCACAAAGATGAACATCAAGAATTTTGGTCATTTTATCTCGTACTCAAGTTGAACTTAAACAAATCCTTTTTCATGCCATCAATATCTTTAAAAAGAGTATTATTTTCTTTTCAAGGTTTCCAACCTTATCAAGTGTGGTAGTGTGAGCACAAGAAAGTGATTCATCATGAAGCAAGTAAATTATCTTTTTCATTTTTCAAAGCACTAAATTTCTTTTTCAAATTTTTGTATTTAAAGAGCAAGGTTTGGAATTCATTTTGAAGTTCATCAAAATCATTTTGCAATTCACCAAAATCATCATGCAATTCATTACTAAATGAGGTAGAAGAGTTAGAGTGTACCTCGTTGTCTTCATTGATGCCCATAAGACATTGCTCGGCTTCTTCATCATTGGAGGTTGTAAGAAGCTCATCTCATGTTGTTGGATTTGATGTTGTATCCAATTGAGAGGTAAATGCTTTTGAATTGCTTCTTTCATTTGCATATACTTCTTCTAGTTTTTCCCACACTTTATGTGCCTATCGTATCCCTCGAATATGACCGTATTCCGTAGAGGTAAGTGAACAACGAAGAATATTTAGAGCTTTATCGTTTATGGAGAATAATTTCTTGTCTTCATTATCGAGCTCATTTAGGACTTTGGTTCCGTCTTTCATCGGGATGGATTCTCCATTTATAACCGCGTTCCAAATATCGAACCCGCAACTTTGTAGGAAGAATTCCATTCTTTCTTTCCAAAATGCATAATTTTTGGAGTCGAATAGTGGTGGTTTGTTGGTGGAAGCGCCCGTGTAAGATAGACTTCGTTCAGTAGCCAATGATCGTTCCTATTTACTCGTGATGTAGAACGAGCTTGCCAAAGAGTTTGGCTCGATACCACTTGTAAGTCCAAGTGGCTACGATAATCTAGAGGGGAGTGAAATTATCCCCATTTTCCGGATTGTGCCCTCTTTTTCGAATGTAATTAGCAATGACAAGAATGGAAGTGCGGGGGAAGTAAACAACACGCATCGATTTATAGAGGTTCAACCCACCTAGGGCCTAATCCTCTATCACCCCAAAGATATCTTGGGATGGATTTCAAAAAGGAAAAAGAATTTTATTAATAGTTACCAAAACTATTACACCTTCACCTTGAAGAGTACCACACTCTTCTTACAACACCTCTTTGAAGATTACCACAATCTTCCTAGAAGATTACCACAATCTTCTAGAACGGCACCTTGTGAAGATTACCATAATCTTCCAACTTGAAGAGCACCAAACTCTTCCACAAGAAGATTACCACAATCTTCTTATACCTAACACCTAAGACACCCAAGTGTGCTCTTACCACAAGAACACTCACAAGGATATCTTGTGTTTGAATGACAAACACAAATTCAAGATTACAACTCGATAAGGAAGTATACAACTTGGAAGTGCAAGTGTAATCAAAAATCAAGCCTAGACCTCAAGATATGAAAGTGAAATACTTAAGCTATTACAACAACAATGTTGAAAGTAAAGAACAAAATAATTGCTTGACATATCTCTTGTTGTGTTGTAGTGTATTCTCTCTTATAGTGTTGCTTCAAATCTTCCTCTATTTATAAGAGAGGTCTTGGATTTGATTTCCAAACATAGGCTCTTCTTGGAGATTGATATCTACAAAAAATTGCAATTAAAATCAAGATTACAAATTGTTAGAAATGAACCCCACATATTAAGGAAAAAGCGTATGTTGTCATGCAGATAGATTTTTTTGTCAAAACGGTATGGCAACCGGTCGACCTTTAATACAAAAGAAAAGAAACAACAAAAATACCTGTTGGACCGGTCGGGGGTGCTTTCGACGGGCCGACTGGGAAGGTTCGATCGTCGGCCGCCTCCGACCGACCCACCCGACCGGCCGGCCTCGGCCTCTCTTGGCCCGGTCCATTGCAGAGTGTTCTGTTCCAATCTATGTTTTCCAGGCACCGGTCGACCTCTTGTTCGCAGGTCGACCTCTTGGGGTTTTTCAAACATCTCGTTTCTATTTTGGAAATCAACTTCCAGCACGGGTTGCCCTTTAGTATGCATGGTTAAACACGAGAGAGTAGTGTTGTCCAATATTTGTCAAAAATAAAGCGCAAGAAATACTCCAAAAAATTAGTAAAAATATTTTAAATCCATTGGGAGTATTTGGACAACATTTAAAAACATTATTTTGGTATAAAATCATAGTTAAACGAAAACATCAAATAATGATAAAAACATTTATCTAACCGTCTTATCCCACTGTGAGGTCGCTTATGTGGATCACATCAAGTTATCGTTTACTTTCAAAAGTCAAATTTTCATTTATTTCTAGATACAACTCCTCATTTTTAATAGTTTCTTTCAAAGTCTTTTTAGATCTTCCCCTACTTTTTTTAATTTGAGTGAGTGATTCCCTGTCTTCCATATGCACAATGCACTGGTGCATCTAAAGACCTCCTACAAACATGTCCAAACCATCTTAATCGCGTTTAACTAATTTTCTCATCTATTGGCGTTACTCCCACTTTATTTCTAATGTGTTCGTTTCTTATTATATCTAATCTAGTGGGTCCGTACATCCATCTTAACATCTCATTTCTACTACCCTCATTTTTTGTTTGTGTTCATATTTAGTTGCCCAACATTATATTACGCTCCGTAAAGCATTGCGTGTCTTATGACTCTTTTATAAAAATTTTCTTTCAATTTTTAATAGTATTTTATTGTCACGAAAGATGAAACCATAATCAAGTGTATAGCTTAAATTGTGGACCTTCTTAGCATGAAACCAAATTGATTATCTAACATACTAGTTTCATTTCTCAATCTTGCTTCTATTTCTCTTTTCGATAGTTTCATTGTATGACTTATTAGTTTAATACTCCTATAATTTGCACATTTTGAGTATCGTCTTTATATTTATATATAAGTATCAATATATATTTTCTCCATTCATTAGGTGTTTTCTAAATTTTTAGGATAACATTAAATAATTAAGAATGATAGAAATTAATTTGTTTAATTCTCATCGGAAAAAAAAAAAAACACCAAAACTCTAATCGCTTCTTTCATTCATCCATCTTCTTCATTTCTTTTCTTCTATCATCCTCCTATTTTCAATTCTTTTAGTTTTCTCTTCATTAGTAAATTTGTCTCTAATAGATGACTTGTATTTGTCCCCAAAGACATTGCCTTTATTTTGCCGGTTATCCCATATGTGGGATTTTATTTAAAAAATTCAAATGAGTCATTACCCGACGACAAGGTCGAAGCCAGGAAAAAATATGTGGTGGCCTGATACATGAAAATAAGGTGGGCAGATAAGAAAATCATATAAATTATAATTAATTTTTTTAAAAGAAATTCTAGTGTAATATTTTTTAAAACAAATGGGGGAGCAGATTGGCTCCTCCATCCGCTTCTTGCCCGATGATATATGATAGAAGTACGGAGATCAATTTATTGAGTACGTGTTTTGTCCAACACTTTTATTGGGATGTTCGATTCAACGGGCTAGTTAGATCTCAGAGGTTTAAATACTTAGTTTTGGATATTATTAGATTTATAATTATGTGGGGTTTGAAAGCGTATTTTATTCAAAGTTTTAATTTGTTGTAAGTCTTTTACCGATGAATGAATGAAATTAATTTTGATTCAAATGTAAAAAAGAGGAAAAAATAGAACACCAGAACTCATTCTTCTCATACTTCGTAAAATCAAACATTGACATAGAAACTAGTCACCTTTGAATTAAATTAAAGATAACCATTATAATTAGATAAAATCAATGAAAGTATGTGGCTGTGGTATGGGGTATATTTTTCAAAACTAAATAGATAAACCTGTTAGAACAATGTTTTTATTTTGATTTTGATGATTTCATATAAAAAAGGTTTATACCAAAATAATGTTTTTAAAAAGTTGCCCAAATACTTCAAAATATTTTATTTGATTTTTTATTAAGTTTTTAAAGTACTTCTTGAACTTTATTTTTGACAAAATCGTAACTTCTCAAAGTGAAGAGGTCGACTGTCGCCCTAATATGGAGACCGTACTTGAGTTTTAAAAACTTGAAACATATCGAGAGAAAATTTAATGAGGAGAGAAATCGGGCGCGCCATAGAGGGCTATCGGTGCACGAAGGTTTGCAAAAATTGATTTTATCTCTCTGTTTTTGACAAAGTCACCGGTCTCTATAGAAAGAATCGTCAGTATAGCGTAAACCGGTCTCTACAGACAAGAACCGATCGCTATATACAACAACCGGTCTCTATCACCGGTCTCTATAGACGAAACCCGTGCCAAAGAACTTTGTGCACGAAAATTCATTTTTTTCTCTCGTATTGATAAAGAATGGTCCCTATGGCAGAGAGATGGTCGCCCTATATATGGGTCGGGTCTCCTTGATAGAAACGACCGATCGCTATAAACAATTTGATAACAGATTCTATCCGTTGCAACAACACTTATCAACAAGATTTACTTTATCATTTCTTAACCATTTTTGTAGATTTTTTGATACTTCTTTTTTTACGACAAAATTTCAAATAGGAGAACTCTATATTGGAAATCAAATCTTGAATCTTCTCTATAAATAGTTGGATGTTTTGAAGGATCAAACAACACACAATTCTACATAACACAACAAGAAAATCTCAAAGCAAATTTATTGTTCTTCATTTTCAACATTCTTGTTGTAATAATTTCAAACACTACACATCACATATTGCTTGATAGACTTTCCTTCTTGATTATACTTGCACTTTTAAGTTGTAATAATTCATTTAAAGTGTAATCTTTATTGTATTTGTAACATCATCCAAAACAAGAAATCATTTTTAGTGTTCTTTAGGAAGAACACATTTGGTTGATTAAAGATAGTTGATTGAAAAGCTTGGTGCTTTTCGTGTTGAAAAGTGGTGCTCTTCGAGGTGTAGAAGAGTTTGGTGCTCTTTGAGTTGGAAGAGTTTGGTTCTCTTCAAGGTTGTTTATTGTAAGAAGTGTTAATGTTATCATTATTGGAAAATTTGGTCTTTTCGCGGTCAAAGCTGCAAAATCTAGTGTTGTAACACTAAAATGCAACACCGAGTGCACGGAGATCCTGGCCGATTTCGTGCGATTTTCTACTTACGGTTTATGGCTATTGTTCTATTTCGAGTAGCTTGTCGATAAACCGTGATTTCTTATCTAGAATTATTCAAATTTATTTAATTGCCATTTAAACTCCTTCCTTATATATTTGTTCTTACCCATATGGAATGGTTTTATCTCTTGTTGTTTTCCTTTTATAGTTTTGTAACTTCTAGGAAATCGCATGTCACTTGATTTCAACCAAGAAAGGATCGGTCCGGCCATGTAAGGATCGAGTTTCATTCACTATATAAAAGGAGCTCAGCCTTTGAAGAAGATTATCGAGAAAAACACTCTTTGAGCTATATTGTTCTTCTTCAATAAATCTTTGTGTTATAATTCTATTCTTCGGGAGAAGAAGGTGAAGATCTACGGTGTGGATCGACTCAACCGCTCAATGGATTTGAAGTTGGAGGGATTCCAACGAGGTTAAGGTTTTGGAAGAATCGATCAAGAATATTAGTTTTATACGAGTGTTGGTGTATAAGATAAAGAGGAGTCTTTATGTTTTACGTAAATCCAATCGTATTTGTAATAATCGTTTGTTTTCTAATATGGATTGTTTCTTCTTCTGGGCGTGGCCTCGTGTATTAAGATTGAGGAATCTAAGCACGTAAAAAATTCCCGTGTTATTTTTATTCATTTGTGTACTTGTGTTGTTTGGTTGATCTTACAACATTAACATACAACACCGTAAGAATCGATTTGTTTAAAGTTTTAAGGCATCAAATTCTATCAAGAAGATTTTGGTGTTCTTCAAGGTGACGTTATAATCGTTCAATATCGATTAATAAAATTCTCTTTTCGAATCCACCGAACATACTAGGGTGATAGTGGATATAGGCTTAGGTGGGTTGAAACACTATAAATCCTTGAGTGTTGATTATATTTCTACACAATTTTCTTTGCTATCATATTATTCGAAAAAGATGGCATAAATCCAAAAATAGGAAAAATCTATTCACACCCTTTTTAATTTACTAAAGACAAACAAAACATATTATAGTTGTGTTCAAAGTTGAGTGGTCTCCAAAAAAATTTTTGCACATTTTTGAGTTGGAAAGAACAAGTGCAGTCATATAGGTCGAAGTCGGACCAATTATTCTAAAAGCATAAAATTTTAGCAAGAGAAGAGCAAGATTGACACCCGTTTCATTGTCATGTATATGTCTGGGAATCATAGAATCGGGGTCCCAGTAGAGAGCCAAATTCCATCCACCAATTATGAGACCTTAAATATTTGGGAGACATTGAAAATTGTGCAAATTCCATTTACTATTAATTGGAAATATTTCAATTCCAGCTATGCCGAGGAGTTTTTATGGGAGAATGTATTGTGAATAGTGGGATAAAAATATGTGGCTTTTTTATAGAATTAAGAAAGCGTAAATTAGTTAGGATTCTCTAACAAGTTCGAAAAACTCCTAAAAAAATAATTTTGAGTGCTTGAATCGTTAACTTAAATAGCTCTAATGTTTGTTAAAGGAAAAAAAAAAGGGTATTCTTTTTATTTGCTACCATACAAAATAAAATTTTAATAGATCATAGGCATTCTATAAATCGAGAATTAGAGCATTCTCAAAAGACACTTTAAATTTAAAGTGCATCATTTGTAAAATAAAGAGCGAAATCTAAAGAGTTATGTTTTTACATCTTCCAATATTCTCTTTATATTTAACTCTTTACTTTCTCTTATACCAATATACATGGAGTATTGGAAATAATTTATGATATTTTTCAAAGTTTGTGTTTTCTTTAGAAACTGTCATTTTAAAATGTCATTCAAAATGCAAGAAATCTAATGAAAGAAATTATTATGAGTTGGTTTTGCTCTCCAAATCCAGCAGAGTGAAAACTCATTCTTTAACTTAAAAAGCTAAAATAAAGAGTTTTCGGAGAGTTCATTTGTAGATGATTTTTGGTGGATGATTTTTCAAAACAAAGAACATTTTACTATTAAAGAGTCTCTTGTATCTCTAAAATATTCATTTCATCTCTCAACTATTGTGTATAATATTAATTTGTTATATATGCCTTTATGGAGTCGATTATTAAAACAAATTGAGTTAAAAAAATTGATCATAACCTATAAACCTACCAGAGTACCACCCTATTGCTATGCCACCAAACACACAATTGACCATAAATAGGCCACCTAAAATCATTCACTGATGAAGCCTGTTACTAAGTTCATGAGTCACCGACGCTTTTATTTGTAATTTTCTTCTCTTTAAGTAAAACTACACTAGACACCAAACACAAGCATAAAAGGCAGGAAAAATAATTTTATGCATGAATAAGTAATCTCGATATATTATTTTGTACACGCTAAATTGACATTTTCTGCAGAAAATATTGTACACCGAGTCTTTTTTTCTAAAAAATTAAAATAAATTCCATTCAATCATAGAAGTAACTTACGATGATTCTGATATTGATTGAAAAATAGTTGCAAGTCATACATGATCATAAAAACACGGATCTAAAACAAAACTTTAAAACTTAGATCTAATTGATCCGTATAATCGTAAAATCGCAACAAAGGACTTGGACAAAATACTTAACAAGAAAATTGATCTCGGACTCTCGGTTATGTCACATATCATGGGTAATAACTCATTTGAATTTTTGAATAACAACCCACCTATGCGATATAGATGACAAAATCTTTCCATGGAACATCCTCATTGGTACCGAATAAAAAGAGACGGGGATTTTTCGGTTCATTCGAGATGGGACGAGAATGGGGATTCACCTTTGGTTCTCAGAACCATGAGTGGACGGAGATGATATTTATATCTCCTAAGTCCCATCTTCATCCCCATTAAAATAAAATGGGATTCTCCGTCCCAATTCTCATTCTCCAAATATATATATATATATATTATTTATTTTTTATTGATATTAACTCTATTTATAATGTTTTATTTATTAGTTCAAAAAACTACACATTTTAAGTTTTTATAATATTACTTGTTCTCATTCTTTTTTAGAAATTAAATATTTATGCTATTTGTATTTATTTTAATTATTGGTTATTTTAAGTAATATATTTTTATAGATTTTTTAATAAATAAATATAATGAGTAACCCGATTCCCATGGGGACCCCTTTCCCCGAATGGGGAATCCCCATCCCCATCTCAGATACCTAAAATGAGGAATGGTGCAAGAATGATATTTCAGGTGAGATTCGAGGACTCGATGATATTTTAGATGAGATTCGGAGACGAGAATAATATGTCCAATACTAGGTTAACCCTCACCTATCATTGTCATCTCTAATATGAGACAAACATATTTACAAGAAAAAAAAACCACATACTCGGAGCAAAATAAAAGCCACATATTGAGGATAAATTTATTGAGATGAAGAATATTGAAAACTACTTTCCCATCCTCCATAGAAAGACGAGGGAAAAAAAAAGAAGAAGATTGAGGAGCAAAAACGACTAGAATTTGAGAGGAGAAAAAGAGAGAATTCACCATGGGATAGATTTAAGTGAATGTAAATTATGTGGTAACTTGGTTATAACTAGAGCTGGTAAAATTGACCCAACTCAATTGGCTGGCCCAACTAGGCTGCATATAGGGTTGGTTGATCAAGTTTATTTTTGGCAACCCAAAATGACCAAACCTACTTTGGCCCGGTTGGACAATTCCAATGACCCGATCAAAAATATACTTTGGAATGGACCACAATGCGGCCCGATGGAAATTTGGAACTGTCCAACCCGTTTTTCACTTGAGACATGGGGCCGACGACCGACTGTTCCATCGCTGCCGGCTAGTTAGAAATATTATAAAAGTATTAACAAGATAATGCATCTAAAGGCACACATTATTAGATGGCTAGCATCGTCAGCCCGTCTATGTATATAATGGAATTCAGTACATAGTATTTTATAATGCATCATGTTTAATTGTTGTGTATTGAAGTAATCTTTAATATACTCTTTGTTATGGCTTGTAAGAGAAAATATTATTCAACTTGTTTGAATGATTTCAAGTTACAATAAAATAAATCCACAGCGTTCAGAAATTAAACAGTTAAAATATAGTTAAATGAAAAATAGTGAGGGATGAACTATTTAACTCGACGTGAATTCAGTACGTAGTATTTTATAATGCATCTAGGTGTATGGAACATTTGACTTATAGATGCACAAGTGCCTCATTTTATAAAAGTTGGGACACAAATATTATGGATACACAGCCAAGTGTATGCACACAAGTGTAACATCTGTTTGACCTCACAAAAGTATATTGTTTGGTTAGTTAAGACTTACCTCAAAAAGTTTTTTGTTCCATTATTTATTTTATTTTATATTTTAGTATAATATATGAAATCAATGTATAAAAAGTCATTATTTTCATATAATGTATTAAAATATTAGATAAAACGTGGAATGAAAAAGAAAATCTGATTATAACTTCTTTCTAACTTCATAAATATTGAGTATTACTTTTTTTTTTGAAACCAAATATTAAGTATTACTTATTAAACTATTATTCATAAACTTCGTTTTTGCTAAAATCAATGTCAACCACTGTTTACACCAAATCATGTCATTAATTAGGGCACCAATCTTCTATACTCAAATTATCTCCATTAGCTCAAGCTACTTGACTACTTCCAAATGGACATCTTTAGGAGTATTTATAGACATATATGGCTCTTTAATTAGTCTTGTTGGGATTTTTCTCGGTATTAAAATAAAATAAAAAACAACAAAATATCATTCCTAACCTGTATAATCGAGAATTATAAAATGAAGCTCTTATGTTGGCTTTGAGCTAACTCAAAAGACTAATGACATTGTAACTTCACGAGTCCTAGTGGATTTATTATGAGCACCAAGGACGGTAGAACCATCCGAGCCGGTAATACCTTAGAGTAGCATCGACTAGATCCTTAGCCACACTGGGAGCTAGGCGCATTTTTTCTGAAATTCGTCGAAAAATCGTTATATCTTAGACTAGAACACTTTTTGTCTTATTCTTTTCCTTCTGAAATTCGAGTTTAGATGCACATTTTGTACTTTTGTCTTATTCTTCTCCTTTAGGAGTTCCTAGAAAGTTATTGTATCTTAGCCTAGAACCAATATCACTTGTGTACTGCAGACAATTTTGTCTTGCGGATATAATAACTCGCCTTGATTTCAAATTCTATCCGTTATTCCCGCCCATTTTCAAGAAAACCGAACCCGCAAAAACTTATTTGAACCCATGTTGGGCTCATAGTATTAAAATAAAATGGGAAAACAAATTATCATTCCCAACATGTAAATTATAATTGACAAATATAGGGATAATTTGGTTTTAGTACCCTAAGTTTACATACTTTTTGGTTTTAGTACCCCATGTTCCAACTTAATCAACATTGGTACCTAACGTTACAATTTTTAATCACTACCACTACCTACCGTTAGTTGACCGTCCAAGACAACCTGGAAACTTGCTACAGAAGGTAAACATGGGTTCAAATGCCGTTTTTTTTTTGCTCCAACCTTCATTCTTCCTTATTTCTCCATTAGTAAAGGCTAAAATGAAGAATTCTTTCACTCCAAACTCTTCCAAATCCTCCAAATTTCTCGGTGAACAATGAAGGAATGTATTGTTGTTGTGGATTGAATGCATCATTGAAGACTTCGACCAAAGCCAATCCTGGTAGAAAATTCTGGTCTTGTCCAAAATTTGGGGTAATTTTCCTTTTTTTTCGTTTTTTGGACTGTTCAATTTTATTGAATTGCAATTTATTTTGATTTTTTTCTCAAAGAAGATGGATATTGTGGCCATTTCAAGTGGGTCAAGAGGAATTGTGCTAAAAGAGCTAAGCAAATCATACCTGGGTTACTAGCCAAAATTGACAAGTTGCAACAACAAATTGAAGAATCTCAAACCAAAGAAGAGCAAATTAAAACCGAGATTAGGATTGTTAGGTGCGGGTGGCTCATGTTTAAACCCTTCTTTGCATGCTTCAAAACAAATGTATAACCTCGAATGTGGGTTGCTCTCCTCTTTTTCAACATTAGACAATTTTAGGACAACTGTGGAACCAGGATTACTTCTAAGCAACTCTTCACAGTAATCTCTAATTCTGCTAAATTGCTCTGTTAAACTCCCTGAAGAATTTCCATGGCTTTTATCTTTGCTCTATATGATTGTTGCCTAGAAACATTTGCTTTTTAAGTGTGGTACGAGTTCACTTCTAAACTCACTCACCCCCATTTTGGATTATCTTTAAATTTTTTAACAAATTGTTTTCCAATCCAACCAGACTTCAGATTAGGATTATTGTAGTTCCATGAACAGTTGTTATGATTTGAATTGTACCCCTTAATCTGCCATGATTTGTCATTCTGCATTGGTGATGCATAGACATACCATTGGCATCCCTCTTTTTGCAAAATGACTTTTAGGCTCCTCTTATCATTGAAAACAAATTTAACTATCATTCCCCTTCTAAGAGTATGTGTTTCAATTACTTCCTTAGCTTCTTTTTTTTGAACTAAACACAAGTCCAAGTTTTAAATCGGGATTTTTATTATCGGTCTTGGGATTGTACTTAGTCAATTTTGTGGTATTTTCTCCTTCATCCGACCCTTATCACTCTCAAAGTCATCACTGCTGTCTAACTCGGCCTTCTTCAAAATCCCCTCAACCCCTGTCCTCATCTTGTACAGTTTTTCTTTTCCCTGTATCACCCTGCCACTCAACATTGGGATCAACATATTTCTCAAACTCCCTATCATCTTCCTCCATGTCATAATCAGTATCACTAAAAAATAATGAATCTGAAGATTCACTAGGAGATGGAACATTAAGATTCTTAGGTGATTCAGGAACATTATCAAGGAATGAAAAGTCAATAACTGGTTCAAATTCATTGTCAAGGTTAGAGTACATTGTGGGATCAATATCTGATTCAGTAACATGCTCTAGGTAAATTTCTTGCTCCCTTTTCCACTTTATTTGCTCTACAATCCCATAAACATCCCTATCAGTTTCTAAAACCCTACTACCCATGTGCAAGCTATGCCCAAATTGGTGCCAAAATTTCACCTTTTCCTTGTCATAACCTAATTGTTCTACAAAATCCTTCAATTCAATTAGCCCAAATAATTCCCCATCAACATTATCAAAATAATCGACAGACCCATCTACATAATGTCTAACTGGTTCTGGTCGTATCATCCCACCATGGTTAATTTTTAATGTAAAAAGAGTACTTTGTTCAATTGAATCTACATTACACCAAAAACACAAATAAAAAACAAAAAATCAGAAGCAAATTTAACTATATTTTTGAATTTACTTAGAACCCTAAACAAAATAAATACTTACGATACTCAGGCTGTGAATCGTCTTTGCCTCTTTTCGCCATGGATCTTTCCTTCCAGCAACTCAATCGATGTTTCGGGGTGTCTCTTAGGGCCTGGGTTCGAATTTAGGGATTTGGACTTGTCAATTTGGGGAAGAACTCGACTTTCACCAAATTTATTTTGATTAGGAACAGGTAAATTAGGGCTCAATACAATTCACCCTCAATTGCCAGTCATCCCGTTAGTGTTGGACGGTCAACTAACAAGAGGTAGTGGTAGTGATTAAAAATTGTAACGTTAGGTCAATGCTGATGTTGATTAACAGCAGATTAAAACCAAAAAGATGTAAAACTTAGGAGTCTTAAAACCGAAATTATCCGGACAAATATACATACACATACAAACACACAAATCCAGGAGCAGACTGGTGAGCTGGGGTTTGTTCGAATTCCCCACCTCTCTTCTCACTTCTTTTCCTTCACGTGATTTCTGACTCTGTCCCCTCACTCCTTTTCTTCATCCCTTACATGCTTTTTTCACCGTATGCTGGTTTTCCCCCTTTCCATTAACCTCTGTTCCTCACATGTTACCATCAAAAAATGTAGTAGCTCTTCTAATTACTCTATACTCCTTTTCTTGTTGGAATTCAACTCTTGACCTGTCAACATAAATAAAACTCTGTACCATTCCTCCAGAAAATAATTCCGATAAACAAAACCAACAAAATTACTACTCCACTCCCACAAAACCTTCCCTTCCATATTTTTACTTCACTTCCAGAAAAATGGAGAAGCCAAAGCCACATTATTATTGTTTCCTACAAAATGTGCTTGTTTTTATCTCAGTTTTCCACCATTATTTCCTCCTGGTTTTTTCTTCCCCTTCCCCTGAAAAAACCTGTTACTACCACCTGAAGCGTCGGCGTTGCTGGATTTCAAGTCAAAAGCTGATTTGCGAAACAATTTGGGTTTTTCTCCTAAAACGGGTTTTTCATTCTGCAAATGGGAAGGGGTCCACTGCTCAAATTCCAGGGCGGATAAAGTGATTATAGAGAATATGAATCTCGGCGGCGTTTTTGCTCCCAACACTCTGGCTCACCTCCGCCAGCTCCGGGTTCTCAGTCTCCAGAACAACTCGCTCACCGGTCCGATTCCTGATCTTTCCGGTTTGGTCAATCTGAAGGTTCTATTTCTCTCTCTCAACTATTTCTCCGGCTCTGTTCCTCCTTCCATTTCCACTCTCCATCGTCTCAAAACCCTCGATCTCTCGTACAACATGCTGGCCGGCTCAATCCCACCATCTTTGAACGGTTTAGACCGGTTGTACTATCTCCGGCTCGATTTCAACCGGTTCAACGGTTCGGTCCGCCGTTTAACCTCTCCTCCCTGCAAATCTTCAACGTCTCTCACAACGACCTCGCCGGCGCAGTCCCAGTGACCCCGACTCTCTCCCGCTTCAACACGACGTCGTTTGCTTTAAACCCCGGGCTCTGCGGCGAGATTATCCACAAGGAATGCCGTTCGACGCGGCCGTTTTTCGGGCAGCCATCGACCACCGCGGCGCCGCCGGTGTCGGCGGCGCTCAGCCAGTTGCAAGGCGGCGTTGCGTTGAGCAGCAAAAGCATGATGCAGAAGCACAAGAGGGCTGCTCTGGTGGTTGGGTTCACACTGGGGTGTCCATTTTCGTCATTTCACTTTTATGCTTCGTCTTCGCCGCGAGGAAGTGTAAAAAGAGGTCGGATAAGGGTGAAATTACGAAAATGGGCTTGGACGCTAGCGTGACGGGGAATGCCGAGGCTGTGATGAGAATCGAGGAGGAAAACGATGAGCTGGAGGAGAAGGTGAAGAGAGTGCAGGAGGGGAAACAACATCAGTTGCAGATGGTGGGGAAGAGCGGGAGTTTATTTTTCTGTGCGGGTGAGGCGCAGGTTTATACGCTGGACCAGCTAATGAGGGCTTCTGCGGAGCTGCTTGGGAGGGGGACGATTGGGACCACGTACAAGGCGGTGCTTGATAGCCGTTTGATTGTTACTGTGAAGAGATTGGACGGTGGGAGATTGGCGGGCACAAGCCAGGAGGTTTTGAAGGGCACATGGAATCAGTGGGTGGGTTGAGGCACCCTAATTTGGTGCCTCTTAGGGCTTATTTTCAGGCAAAGGAAGAGAGGCTTTTGGTCTATGATTATCAGCCCAATGGCAGTCTTTTTCTCTCATTCATGGTTAGTTTTTTTCTCTTAATTAATCACTTTCACTATAGATTTTTTTTTTTCTACTTTCTAAATAGCTGTTTTGATATGAATTATATAAAGGATAATTAAAAAAAAGGGTGAGGTTTGGATTAATTAAAAGAATTAAGAGCCCATAAATGTTTAAAAATTACAAAAAGTTCTCTCAAGTTTGATTTCATCTTAAACATAAAGCCGTAACTGTAATATTTCTATAAATGTCAAATTGTTTTCCCCAAAAGGGAAAATATAAGGCAAAGTCAGACTTCAAGGTGTTTTTGTAATTTTTAAAAACTTCTGTTTTTTTTAACGCAAAAACTTATATGAGAGGATAAAAGTCCGTACGACTATAAGACCTTTAGTGTAAAAACTTATACTTTTAGTGTAGAAATGATACATGTCCAAATGCACTTAAATTAGTGTACTTAGACAAATTATCATTTTTACACTAAAAATACCACTTGTTACACTAAAGGTATCACCGTCCTCACTGTATCACAAGAGACCTGTTAACTTTTTAATTAGCTTGGACCTCAAGATTTTTGCAATTATCCCTTATATTAATGATCATTTATCATGACAATTATTTTAACATGGTAATAATCTTTTAATTCAAACTAGCTAGTAAGATTCTTTCCGTTAAGATTTGGGCATCCATGAATCAAGTTGTACATTGTATGTTGTATAAAAATTAGAGTGAAATTCTAGGAGACAGTAGTAAAGTCCGTAAGGTACGACAATATGAAACTTGAAGAGCATTTATTAAGTAGTTGTTTAAGGATGCTCTTGGGAGCTGTAGTCTATATAGTTTATTATTATAGCATATACTAATCGTACAATGTGTGCTAGAGTTTGGTTTACAAGACTATAATAGGACAACAGTATTGTTTAAATCTAGGTTACAGTGAGTAGTATATATCTTTCTGGCTTTAATCAATTAGATATAGAATCTAGCAGATGCCATGGGGAACTAATATTTTTTATTTTACAGTTTTCGAGCCTAATCCAAGATTTAGATTAAACCCTTCATTTGTTTCTCTATTACAAATTACACCCTCAAGAGAAGATATTTATTAAGTACATACAGACCTCAAGGCCGTGTTTATAATTTTCCAAGATACTTGGAGTTTTTTGTAATTACGCTAAACCTGAAGGGTAGTTTTTATAATTACCTTTTTTATAAAAATGAATATTTTTGGTTGATACAGGTTCAAAGTCAGCCAAGGCAAAAGCACTTCATTGGACATCATGCTTGAAAATAGCAGAGGATGCAGCTCAAGGCCTCTGCTACATCCACCAAGCTTGGAGGCTTGTTCATGGCAATCTCAAATCTTCCAACGTCCTTCTCGGCTCCGACTTCGAGGCCTGCCTAACCGACTATTGTCTCGTTGCCTAGCTAGCCCGTCCTCAGACGAAGACGCTAATTCCGTTGCCTACAAAGCCCCGAAACTCTTAAGTTCAACCACCGCGAAGAAACCACCAAGTCAGGCGTTTACTCGTTTGGGGTTCTTTTGCTCGAGCTTTTGACGGGAAGCATCCGTCGCAGCACCCGAACCTAAAACTGGACGACATGATTGGGTGGATGAGATCCGTTAGGGACGAGCAGAGCGGAGAAAATAGGTTGGAAATGCTTCTTGAGGTGGCGTTAGCTTGTAGGGTGGCGTCGCCAGAGCAGAGGCCGACGATGTGGCAAGTTTTGAAGATGATACAAGAAATTAAAGAGGTGGTTTTGATGGAGGATAGTGAATTCGACTCGAATTCAGGGACCTCGTAGCTCTTTTGCTCTCGACCTCTTTATAAGGGATCTCCTATTTCATGTATTGTTTTAGTTCATAAGGTGAATGTTACGTCATGTTACGTGTATAAGATAATGTTGTATTTGTACATACTGACATTCATCCGATGTATGGAAAATAGAAAATCTGATTACTACATAGAGAATAGGAAATCTGAACTGCTACCTACTGCATATGTATGATTGACTAAGTGAACAATGCCAAGTTATGCCAAGAAATTAGCTTGTTCACCAAGCCCAAACCCCACCAAAGGATATATTTAGAAGATAAAATAATTGTTTGCAACTTGAAGTTTGGTCATTTTTACGCTTTACAATTTTTTTTTTCTTGGTCAACTAACAACTTAAAGTTTGCGTGTTTTTATCTTTGCAATCTCCGGTCGTAGGAGTTGGAATATTCCACGAATATTCTTGGAATATTCTGAATCACATGGACATATATTCCCAAAATATTCAAATTGTGCTTGATTGCAAAGTGAAAAAAACCAGTGCAAAGTTTGGATTGTTAATTGACAAAAAATAGTTTAAGTTGCAAAGTGTAATAATCGTCAAAATTCAAGCTGGAAACCATTATTTTCTCATTAAGAAATCACAAGTAAAAAGAGTACTTCAATTATAATAGGCCTAAAACTGAAATTTAAATTGTTATTTTTCCCATTTATAAATCATGGTCAATGTTTGCTTGATCGCTGTATTCATTACTCAATAGTTGTTGGTTGGATGCAACGGTTTCATTCTTGGCAATAGTGTAATTGAGTAGAGGTGGTAGGTTTTGCCCTAGTTATGACTTATTGTCTGGAAATGAACAATACAAATCCATAGCTAGATCTTAGATGCAAAATTGGGAACCCTATAGATGTATTTCCAATCCATAAATGTAGGGTCCTCATACCAGTAGATATTTTTAGTGGTAATCTTTGCCAGTTTGCCCAAGACTTAAATCTTAGGAAGATAGGTGCAAATAAACCCTATGTTTATTTAATTAATACATATTTAAAGAAATATTTTTATGTTTTCAATGCTTGGAATGTAAGATAAAATACTAAAATTAAATAGAAGAGTTGAATTGATAGTTTTTATGAAGTCCAACTGCCCCTACTTTTCTCTCTTTCCTCTCATATGTCGATCTCCATTAGTACTCCTGAGTCTTGACCAAGGGTTGGGTGAGTCTGATTTGAACTTGGAACTACGGGCCGGTTAACTGGGTCAATGGGTCAATGACTCGGACTGTTAACCGACACATGACAATAAGGTTCAGTTACGGGTAAGAGTACTCCTAACCCATTGAACAAGCATGTTCGGCTCAACGGTTAACCGGTTTTGTAGATGCTACACTTGGAACATTACACTTGGTGTAACATCTATCATTCACATGTCCTATTTTTTAGGAAGTAGGACATTTGTAATGCATGTAAACACTAAGCATTACATGTGCATGGTAGATGCTACACAAGTGTAGTGTTCCAGTGTAGCATCTGCAAGACCGGTTTACGGTAAACTAGATTCAATCTTTTTTTTTAAAAAATTTTGTTTTTGTTCTTTTAATTTTGTTATTCACTTTTGATCCTTTAATTTTGATTATTTAATATTTACTCCAAATTATTTCACTCTTTTTATCGTGCTAAACTTTAAATTTAAATTTCAATATTTTTCATAGTTAACATTTAACCCTTTTAAAAATTTAATTTTATTAGTTAGTTAACAAAATCTTTTTAAATTAAATTGCAATACTTTTTATAATTAAATTCAACACTTAAAGTTCATATTAAATTTCAATATTTTTCAGAGTTAACATTTAACCCTTTTTGAAGTTTAATTTTAGTTAACAATATTTTTTAAAATTAAATTTCAATACTTTTTTATAGTTAAATTCAACACTTAAAGTTAATATTTCAATCTTTTTTCATAGTATAGTTCAACGCTTAAAGTTTTTCAATACTTGATTCAACTTTAAAACTCATAGAACGATATAACATATATGTATTAGTTTAAATCTCTTTAATAATTATAAAAAAATAGAAAAAGGGTCAAGAATCATGAACTCAGGTAGAGATATTAAGCGGGCGGTCGTTGGTGGACCTTTTAAACCCAAAAAAAAAGAGGATTATCGGCGAATTATTTTGGTCCGTTTAAATCCGGACCGTTGAAACCAAAGCCTATTAGCGCTAGCCCGGAGGTTGACCAGGACTAGCCCGCTAGCCCGCTATTTTTATTTTTAAAAAATAAATGTAATTATAATATTTTATGTCTACTTTTATTACCTATTTCTAGT
The DNA here is from genome assembly GCA_016081115.2 of Rehmannia glutinosa. Lineage (NCBI taxonomy): Eukaryota > Viridiplantae > Streptophyta > Magnoliopsida > Lamiales > Orobanchaceae > Rehmannia > Rehmannia glutinosa. Next base: position 76,929,302 of record CM071928.1, read on the forward strand.
AAATTTATTTTTCAAATTCACATCTCCCTCATCTTTAAGTTTAACTTTATTAAACAAGCTATAAATTCTTGAAAAACTTCTTTTTTATTTTTTTATTTATTACTTAATTTAGTTTTCCGATTTTTATTTTGAATAAGAAAATGTCACGTAGTTTTATTAGATTATTTAGGATATAAATTATACATCTAAATGGTGCTAAATCTAATTTTGTAATTTTGTTAATGCAATGTAATTATAAATTATGCATGATTTTTGAAATGTTAACTTAAATGTTATATATGCTCAAATTTAAAATTTTAGATCTAAATATCTAATCAAATTTTAACTTATAGTCACATGAGTAATTACAGAAAAAAATGTTAATTCTGGGTAGTTTTAGTTATTATCATTTTATTTTCAAAATGTAGATGATAAATTATTTTATTTTATAAGTTTGATAATGTAATGTAATTAAAAATTCGCAAGAATTTTAGTTATGGCGAATAGTTTAACTTAAAATGTTATATATATATATATATATTCGATTTTAATATTTTAAATTTAAATATATAATTTTTAATTTTTGACTTATAGTCCGATAGTGGCCCGTTTAGCACGAAGCCCGCTAGGGTTATGGTTAGGTTCGATATTGCCCGGACAGTTTAATCTCTGGCTCATTTAGCCAGAAGCCCACTAGGGTTGGCCCTATAGGGCTAGGGCCGACCCCGTTTAACATCTCTAGGCTCGGGACTCGATGAAAGCGGCTCGTAACTATCGGATCAAAATTGAGAACCGACGGTTCATGAACAATCGAATATATTCTCCATATTATTTCCAAATTTTTTAAACATTTATATACAATTTAACTTTTTTTTTATATAATAATATATACATTTCCAAAGTAACTCATCGCTCAGTAAAGCTTATTACCTTTTTATATCCACATAACCATTAAATTTACCACTTGACATTTTAGGAATATGATATCCCAAAATTGAAAAATAAGACAATGTACAACTTTTAAAAGTTAGTGGTTGTCAAACGTCACCCTTAAAGATCGAGGACTAAAAGTATAATTAGGTCCACTTAAAGGACCAAAATAAGCTATATGTTGCTAGAAAAAGTGATGAATCTCTGCCTTGAGCATGTTAATATAATAAAATTAATAAATTATCATTGTTATAATGGCCAATAACCATGGATATAATAAAATTAATCTTCGTGGTGATGGCTATAAATAGGGTTTGTAAACGAACGAGCTTTCGACAAAGCGATTCGTGAACGAGCTCGATTAGCGTTCGTTTATGTTTGTTTATTTAGTGTTCATGAAACTGTTCATTTATATTCATGAACTGTTCACGGACATATTTATTTAGTATTCGTTTGATGTTTGTTTATTATTCATTTTTAATTATTAATTATATATTTACTACTTAATATTCATTACTTTATTATGAAAAATAAACTTATTTTAGTTTAATATTACAACCTATTTATATTTGCAATCACCATAATATTCATTTATTTTTACTTGAGTATTCATGAACAAGGTGTATTTAACTTTTTAATACACATGTTCATATAGTTGTTCATGGACAATTAATGAGCATATTAAGTGAACTATTCGCGAACGTTCGTGAACATGTTCGATTATTAAACAAACGAATACAAACAACCTTTTAAAATAAATGAATGAACACAAACAATCCTCATTCGTTCGAGCTGTAGCTCAAGCTCTTAATCATGCTCTCGAGAGTTACACAAACAAAATTCAAGCTAGTTCATCAGCTGATGAGTTGGCATCATTGTTTGCTGAGAGCCTTCAGAAACAGGACAGTCTGAACATTAAATGGACATCCTCCCAAGTGAAACAGATCTTCAAGGTACTTCAGTACTTGGTGAGACATGCAGTAAACAATTTGTAATTGTGCTTAATGCATTACCAACAAAACTATAATCGGTAAGTAGGTTAATTTTAAGTAAATAAATTGTACTTGGTAGGTAATGTTCTGGTGCGAGACATGTTATATGAGAAAAAACCTGCTAACTCGTAAGTTTTGATGGTGAGACTTTGCAATGTCACGTGTTCACCACATCCCATAGACCAAATAGAAGATATCCTTTGTTTCTCCCAGTTGGTCGATCACATAGGCCAATGAATTCCTTGGCATATGGGTTGTGGTGAACATATTGTTCGGAAAAAATCGGATCCCACATTTATCCCTAGGGACAAACGAGAAAAAAGCAAGAAATAAAATAAAAAATAACAACAATCCACAACACAATAATTTACGTGGAAACTCCAAAAAGGAGAAAAACCACGACCCAGAGAGAAAGAAATTCCACTATGTGAAATATTTTTACAATCACACAGGCATTCTCTCCCGACCTCGGTAACCTCACACTCGTACAAGCCTTTGGTAGGTGCACTTGAAAACACACCACATGGGTTCCTTAAATAACCTTAAGGTTCCCACCCATTTTGTTCCACAAGCAATGTGGGACAAAATCCACTCTTTATTTGACACAAAACCACAAACTCCACTTGGCAAAATAAAAAAAGCTCCACCATTGCTTCACCGAGCAATCATGACTCTCAAACCGAGGAGAACCATCATTCTCAAACCAAAGAACCCTACTCCACTAAATGAGTAGATCACTTAGAATCGGTGTTGTAAAAATCGGCTGGCGGCCGCCAGCGGCAGCCCCAGGCCGACCCGATTTTCCCAAAATCATTAAAAAAAAAAAATCGGTCCAGGGCAAAAATCGGCTGGCGCTGCCTAAGGCGGGCTAAGCGGGCGCTGGCGGCCAAAAAATGGGCAAAAATCGGAAAAAATCGGCTGGCGGTCTAGTCGGAAAAAATCGCCAAAAATCGGCAAAAATACAAAAAAATGAAAGAAAGAAAAACTTGGGTTTTCTAGGCGCCATTGCCTTGGCCCGACTAGCGCCTAGCGATTTCTGCAACCTTGCTTAGAATACACCATTCTAAGAATTTCCTCGGCACATGTTGAAAATCCCGCCAAAATTTATGGTGCAACTGACTCGACTTTTGGCCATCTTGGAAGTCCTTGACCATCGACATAACACACACCTTGTATCCATGTCAAAGGATACCGTGTGTAAATTCCACACACACCCCGCATCCATGTCAAACCAATGCTCGTGTGAAATTTCACCACACCTTGCATCTTTCCATGACAAGCCGATGCCCGTGCGCAAATTCGTGAACCCGCTAACATAATCACATCCTCTTTCACGGCAACTTGACATGCCGAAAAAGACATACATTTTCTCGAGAGAAAATCCTCACTTTATCCACAATATTTAGGATTAGGAGTTATTTGCTAGATTAACTCCACATCCACCTGACGATTAACCTTCAAAGCTTGTGTAACCCGAATTGTACAAAGATATCATTGACTTATATTTGCCATAAGCCAAACTTGATCCTTCCATCAAATTTCTCCACTTGCTTGAACCACTTTAGCACGATGAACAACCGCGTCAAAAGAGACCCCAACACCGCTCAAGAATCTTTTTCGATGTGGAAGGTCGGACATCACTGCGACCACGAGTATACTCGGAATTTCAAGAGACCCAACCGGGCTCATACCACTTGTTGGAAAAATTGGATACCATATTCATCCCCAGGGACAAGCGAGAAATAATCGAGAAATAAAATAAAACATAACTACAATCCACAACACAATAATTTACGTGGAAACTCCAAAATCGAAGAAAAACCACGGCCAGCGAGAAAAAAAAATTCAACTATGTAAAATATTTTTACAATCACACGAGACATTCTCTCTCCCAATCTCGGTAACCCCACACTCTTACAAACATTTGACTAACTTACACCTCTCTCCCAACTCTCCATACTAGAGAATACATGAAAAGAATTTAACTAGAGTCAAACCACAAAGGTTAAAGTGTATTTGACCGGTGCATTTGAAAACACACCACATGAGTTCCTTAAATAACCTTAAGATTCCCACCCATTTTGTTCCACAAATAATGTGGGACAAAACCCACTTCTTTTATTTGACACAAAACCAACACATATCACTCGCAAAGCTACCCATCAAAATTTAAAAGTTATTAGTTTTTTTTTATCATTATTTCATACTTAAAATTAACATACATATTCTCATTAATGTCCGCATCACAAGCATTATCGATCAAGTACACCTTATACTTAATCCATTACCAACAACTATTATCCGTAATTGTTAGCATTTACCAGACCAAGTACAACTTGTGCTTAGTAATTGTCATAATAATATAATAATGAAATGGTATGAGAACTAGAGGTGGCAAAATCCATTGACCGTGGTGGTGATCGGCAGTGGTTTGGTGGTTTGAAAATTTCAAATTGCAAAATTCGAAAAAGGCGAAAAAGTCGAGGCCTATTTGGCCCGACCAAATGGCGAAAATTTGTACATAGGTTTATGCATGGGCTAAAATTTGGGCGAAGCATTTTCGCGCCGATCAAAATTGGGTCGGCTGACCACGAAATTTGGCAAAAGCCCGACGACTCGTCTGGCCGATTGACCATTGCCCGATTTATTGCAGAACTAACTAATAGTTGTTGTCGGTGTTGTTCGCCATTATGCACAAGATTATGAGTACGAAAAGATTGTCAAATGGCATACATGAACATGATGAAGGATTACCCATTCGGATGTACTAGAATTTTAACTATCCTCGAAACTTAGTCTAATTACAAAAACTCAATCATCCCATGAGATTTGTTTCTATTTTATAAATTACACCCCATCGGGTAATGATTTTTAAGTAAATACAAATCTCGAAGGGGTGTTTATAACACCTTAAGTGGCTACTTGTAATTTTAATAGATAATTAGAGTTTTTTTATAATTTAAACCTCGGGCCTCGGGGTTAAGTTTTGTAGTTATCCCTTGAAAAAATAGGATTTTGCAAACTGTCTTGCTATTTAACAAGCCAATAATATGGTCTTTCGGTTTATTTGAAAAAAGGCTGCCAGGATTTGAGAGTCCTCTAGGGTTTTTCTCTCTCTTTCCTCACGGACGATCGCGGCCTCCCTCTTGCGGTGGTCCATGGTGGAGCCACTCTTCCGTGGACTAACGTCAATTCGTACCACATGTGCGAGTCCATGCTTCATCTTCGATGCCTACATCGTCTTTCAACGCGGCGGCCCCAAAGCATCTATCACGTCCCCACCGGGTTGGTCCCCCGAATTTTTATACGCACGACCCGCTGCTTGCAGCCCCTCGCTGCATCTCCCGCCTCGCCACGCAACCTGCCCCTGCCATCTTCCGCGATGCCGCGCGTCCGCTCTGCTTGCTCCTAGCGCGCAACCTCACTTCTCCTCGCCCGCATGATGTCGCCGCTTGCGCGACTTCCTCATCACGTCTTGCGGTGAGTGCTACATGGGGGGCGGCTGCTGGGCGTCCCCTCCTCATCCTTCCTTGCCGGCTGTTATCGGGGGGCGCCCTTCCTTCCACCCATGTCTGCCGCATGCCATGGGGGGCCCTCTGCGGTGCACTTATGGGGGTCGGTAGCACCCTCTCAGCCGCCCCAGGGGTGATGACCCCCGGGCCGCCGCCCCGCATGGAATCCCCGTCCACAGGCCCCCCCCTTGATAGTTGTTTCAAGGATGCTCCTCGATTCTTTGGAATCTCTCCACCGATGACATCCGATTATGAATCGAACCCGCGACATTCGGCTCATAATACTAATGCTCAATCCCATTTTGGCCATTCCTTTGCTAAAATTATTTTGTCTTGACCACGATATGGATTCGACGACGCATGCCCAAGGTAATTTTACAATATTTTTGCATGTTGTTCTTTGGTAAATCCCATTCTATCCCTAAACTTTGTTAGAAAGGGAGATTATTATTCGATTCACGAATGATGAAAACGTTTATCAATAATGCCTGCCGAATTTTCTTATTCATTGATTGGAAGGGTAATTTTGAGCAAGGGTAACAAACCAGGTGACTATACTTCGCATAAACGCCATCAGTTATTGGGAATTAAAAATGATTGGAAACTAATCCCCTGGGTAATGGATTCTTTTGTGTCAAGTTCTTGAACGCGCAGGATAGAGCTCGAGCTCAAACACATATTAATTGGGCACTCAATCAAGGGAACTATTAGGCTCTCTCCACGGGTCCCGGATTTCAATCCGTACAAGGTACACACGTCGGTGGCGGGTGTTTGGGTTCGAATCTTGAGCTCGGTTTGGAGTAATCTTGGGATCTAATACCATCTTGGGGATCGCCCGGTGCGATTGGAAATCCGTCTGATTGATCAATGATCGCTTGACGGGCTCTCTGCAGGGCATTTCATTCGGGTGTTAGTGGATATTGATGCTGTAACTGTTGGAGGAACACATCATGGTAGAAGGTTGGCGGTGTTCTTTGGTCGATTACTTATGAGAAATTACCAGGAATTTTGTTCAAAAATGCGGAACGGACATTCGGCGGTTTCTTACCGTATTACTCCGCAAGGAACTCAACCACCTGAAAGGCGTGCCTCTCCGACCGGGGCGCCCGATCTTCAGCACGTCGAATTCTATGAAACGGGGTCGTTCAAGGGTCCGTAAAGTTTACCGTCCGGTGCGGCGGAGACGAGGGCAAGACCATTGATGACTCCATGGGAAATACGGGTCATCAAGGTCATGTTAAGGAGGGTGAACTTCTTCTTCACATATTCACACTAAGAATTCTTTTGATGTTAAGGTGATGATTCGGATGATGTGGCATGTGATATCTGAATTTAGAGCACAAATCGATAATGAGAATCGAATTATGGCTCAGGAATATATCTAGCAACACTGCATGAGTCATGGTTCTTATCAACCGCAGGTAATAAATTTGGATGAACATGGCGGCTAATTTGCAACGTGGAATGAAAATAGTTTCAAATAGCCTTCCTTTTAATGATTATATCCTTAGCTCCAATGATCCTTCCGAGGGGTTCAAGGCTATGGTCGTTGTTGCCGGAAACATTGGTCGAGATATGGCGGATGAAGGCGATCAAGATGATGAAGACAAATTGGAAGCTTTAAAAAAGGCGAGTTAGGCGACCCTTCAATCTTGCTCCGATTGTCCTTCACTCAAGTGATTCGTCGGAAGCTATGAACTCTCGGCAATTGTGGGTTTGGAGGATCTGGGGGCGATATTCCACAAGATACATCGGACCATCGGGAGGATATTCAAGCACGTGCAAAGCAGACATGCCAATGTCCTTGAAAATCCTCTAGAAATAAATGTCCATCATTTCGATTGAGATTTTAAGTTATTTCATTGTTTCTTTTTATGGGAGTACTTTTTTTCTTTTTCTTATCAAAGGTTTTCCCAATGGGCTTTACTTTGATAGGTTTTAACGAGACCTTTTTTTAAAGCTAATTGTTTGGCTTGTAAGCGATACACTATTTTTTTAATAATATTTTGCATTTATTAAAAAAAAACAAGCCAAATAATATTTATTAAAAAAACACTACAATTTGGCAAGATACAAATGTTACCAATTTCAGTTTCTTCAAGATCACACTACAAGCAAACACCCAAAACAAAAAAGAGTACAAATCAATAAAGAACAATCCTTCTGAGACTAAGTAATGTTATGACTATGTCCTTTGAACAAAAACAATATTGTGCTTCAATGCATATGCACAAGGCCAATTAGCCACAAATGAGAAAAAAAAAAAGGGGGGGGGGGAAGAAAATCAGAAGAAGAATTACAGAAAGAAGAGAAAAAAAGGATGATGTGACAAACTAGTGTGCTTTTATGACAATTCCCTTTGCTGAGGTCGACTTTGGTCGAGTATATACAAAGATGGGGAGCAGCGGGAGATGCAAAATTAACCATCTTCCCATACGTAACAATTATGTTGACGTAAAATCCTTGAAGTACCTAGCATCATTTCACAAGAAGCTACTAACGAGTAACCACAGCTACAAAACTCCATGGTAGACATACCATCGCAATCCATATTCATTTCTACAGATACAATCACGGGCAAAGTACCTGCTTGTGAAATGGAATAAGAAGTTCAAGAAACAGAACAGATCAAATTCTATTCCAATCACGGGCGGGGACCATGAGAGTGTTTGCAGATAGAAGGTGGTAGTATTTTGCAAATAGAAACTTAAAGGTGATCAAGTTAATAGAGTGTGTTTCGTGAATAAGTTGCAAAAGTACTTTTACATATTTCAAAAATGAAACCAGAGGCAAAATAAGAAATCTAAAGCACCCTTCTTCATCTTTTAGATCCTGATTAAATTATATAGGATCAGACACGGAAGTTGACATAAAAACTAATAACGTTTTTCTTTTTTCAGCCGAAAGCTGATAATCACTTATTTTTGTTTGCAAACACTCCCCATATCTTAAAAGTAAGAAGCCAATGAAATTTACCTGCACCTACTCCATTGCACTTCCGTGTCCCATGTGTTGGGGGCCTATAATGGGTCGTGAAAGAATAAAAGTAGTTGATATATATATATATGCTAGCGACTCTTTCTATACATTACATCAGGAAGAGCCTGAGGCCGAGGCTTAGTCCTCATGATTGTTTCATCGCTGTGTTTAATCCATTCCGAAAGTCTCCAAGGTTTTTGCCACTTCCATTTGAATTGTAATAGCCATTGATGATGACTTCTCTTCCATCTCCACAGTTTCCCACCATGTCCGACAAGTGCTAATTTCTTCATCGACAACTGACCAATAGGTACCATCTGCACATGCCAGAATAATCACTGTAAGAAAACAACGAGATGCTATGAACAAAACATGGAGAGTAAGGAGTAAAAACTCAACCTTTCGTGTTTGATCCATAAATGCTGTCGACTCTCTCACTGAGCCATTAGCAATTCCTGCCGTATATTTGAGCTGTTTCTGAGCTGGCACGGGAATTGGAGACAAAGGACCAGTCATGTCATCGGCAATGTGTTTGTGAGAGATAGCCTGGACCAACTGAACAGTTATGACATAATTAGATATTATAAAGAAGAAGTATCAAAGAAAGAAGATAGTAAATAGATATAAAGAGAAGTAATCATACTGAAGGTGGTGTTGCTAATGCAGTAGAAGCGGCTTGATCTCTATGCTTTAGCTCCTTTTCGATTTCCTTTCTTCTGAGTTCACTTTGTCGCAGCAAACCTACGAGTTCCTTCATTTGCTCTTTCATCTCTTTGATTTCTAATTTTTTTCCCACAATTCGCACCTGTTGATGGAGTGAAATTCGTAAAGATGATTTTGGTCAAGTAACTTGCAATTATCTAGAAACTGCAGATGTTGAAAAGGTTTCCTCCAAGTGCTTTGATTTCCTTAAAAGTTGCATGCTCTGAACAATTTAGGTTGTATTTGGATGGGAGAATTTGGGGAAATGATTTCAAATGACTCTGTATAATGTGGATTTTAAATCCACCACGACTAAAAAAAATAGCTCAAAATGGGAGCCTAAGGGCGCGATTGTATATCCATTCGTTTTTATTTTTTTATTTTTTCTGCTAGAGCATAGTGATGAATATTTTTGAAAGAATAAAAATGAATTTTGATAGTGTGATTGGATATGACATGGAAATGTAATGATGAAAGTTGATTTGATATATAAATAATAAAATAATGATTGGTAGTAGAAATATGTGAGTGGGTGGATAGTACAATTTGTGGGAATTTGGGTAATAATGATTGGTGGTTTGATGTTTTTTATTTTTTTGAAAATTGAGTACAAGTAATTGGTGGAAGAAAAAAATGAGTGAATGAATAGTATATTTTCTAAAATTTTCATAAGCAATCACATTTTGTGGTAAAAAAGATTCTCCAGCAGAACGGAAATGAAAATTTCTCATAAGCAATCGCCAGATAAGGATTTGAAATCCATTGTATCCAAACAAGCTCAATGTATTTGTTATTATGGATTTAAAATACTCAATTTCAAATTTATCAATCCAAATGAAGCCTTAGGGGAAAACAAAAAGAACTAAGGAAGTCTCACCTTGCATCACCAAGATAATTGAACATATACTGGAGCAGGTTTTGGCATCCCCATAGAGCGGAGCTGGTTCCAGCGTCCACGACTACTGACGCTACGCTCACGTTCTTCAGCTTCTGAAAGCTGTGAAGCCATCGCAACAAGTGAATTTGATGATATACTCAGCATGCTTTCAAGGGAAGCAATTCTCGACATTCTTGCACTTGGTGACATCGAAGATGCCCTGATAAGAAAAGAAACAAATCAGCATCATTTAAAGAAAATTCGATGTCAATTTAAATTTAAGATGTCGTACATCCCAACTCTTTACCACAAGAGAACTAGAGCTAAATATGATGTTCACATGCGCGCACACACATATATAAAAGGAATAATTACAAAAGCTACCTCAAGGGTTTGAACTAATAACAAAAAAAAAAAACCCAGAGGTTTTGGAAATTATCAAAATCCCCTTGAGGTTTTATTTTGTACTATTGCCCCTTCATATGAAAAATTATGCCAAGCATCCCTTTTACATTTGTAAAATATTACAGTTACCCCCTTATATTTAACATTGAATCAAACCTTGGGGATTTTCGTAATTTTGAAATTTCTATGGCTTTTTTGTAATCATCCTAATCCTCGGGGTAGTTTTTGTAATTGTCCCAATCCTTAGCGGTAGTTTTTGTATTATCCCTATATAAAAAGCAGTTGTTACACAATTAACCTGGAAACACCATTTTTCCCTCTAGGGGGCTAACACCCTTCGCAGCAAATTCATCAACTTGTCTCAATACAGCCAACTCTTCGGCCAAAGCAGCTCGTCTGCAAATGAGCCAACAAAGACTTATCAAAATAGTACCAGGATTTGCATGTGTGTGAGAGAGAGATCTCACATCTGTTAGCCAGCGTATCAGAGAACTCAAAAATAATAACAGAAAAGTTGAATACTACATACACTTGACTTTGCCTCTCATATTCGTAACGGACTTCATGAACATTCACCATAACTTCAAGCTCGTGATCAAGCCAACGCTGCAAGGACTTTTCGTTGCTCTGGAAATTAAAAATATAGGTTTAACGGTCTGTTAAAAAAGGTGGGAAAGATAAGATATCTTGTAGAAGAGGACAAGTGAATACCTGCCCGTTCACTCCATTTCCGTTGCTATTCCCTGTAAATAAATATAATATCAGTATAAAAAATGAGGGGCTGTTTCTGAGGACATATTTTGAGGTAAAGCATTGACACGAAAAATTGAGTCTTCAATCAAATTTATCAAAATTGCTGAATCCAAGAAATTTAATTTGAAATAACCCCATCAAATACTCGTGGGGAAATAATAAAAAGGGATGCAGAAATTAGATGAAAGCATAATGTAAGTATCCAATAAAAAAACACCTACCAGAGTTCTCACGAGGTGAAGATTTACGTGCTTCTAGCAATTCTTTCAACCTCTTGGTAGCCATTGCAGCTTCCTCAGTTTTCTCTGGAGAACCTGAAGTAAAATCGATTCGGGGGCTTGCTTTCATCAATATTTGACACACTTCTTATTAAAAACAAGTTTCTTTGTAGAATTATCTATTAGTAGTACAGTAAAAAAGGGAGGATATGTTAATTTAAGGAGAAAATGACATTTTTTTGCAATATAGAATACCATTGTACATATATATAATATACATGTATGTTATGCATATCTTTATTTCCTGGAAGAATTTTTTTTATTAATTTTCTCAACCAAGAGGTATAAAAAATTACAGTTGAATTGTTTTCATCACCAAGTCCCAAAACATGAAAATAAACTTAGTATTTCATGCCCCTCCAGATTTTAAATCAGAAGGCACCAGGTGAAGCATTTTCATATCTTTAGTATGAAACGGAAAGACACGATAGAGGTTTACTGGCCATTTGTTCATGATATATACTAATAACATAATAAATTTCATGTGTCCAATACTAGCAGTGCAAAATATAATATATCGTTCTTAGAGAGAATTTCCTATCAAGTGCAACCATTCCAAGCAAGTGTTTCAACAGGGATACATAGACGCAATCCAATAGCAAGTCCGGTTGAATTAGATTTATCGTATTCGGCATGTACAATTATCCATCTTTCGGAAAAATTGAAACTAAAAATAGGGATCTACAGACACAGGTAAAAGGAAGATTCTCACCATTTTCTGACGTTGATTCAGTGCTTGCAATTTATGTCTCTCATACTCATTTCTTCTCCCCTCTTTCCTTAACTGTATGTAAGCATTACATGCCAAAGTAAAATTTCAATAGATGGAAGCAAAAAGGTTCAAAGGTGAGTTTATCAATATGAACAAAAGAATAACCGGAAAAAATCCAGATGAGGTACATGGGGTTTATGTAGGAAAAATATTCATCGAAAAATCCTAAAAGTAAAATAGTTTTCAACATAAATGATATTGCAGAAAAGTTACCTGCAATAATTCCTTTTCTCGAGATGCTTTCCATTGTCGAAATTGTTCAGCTTCTTGTTTTATCTTTTGGTGCAGTTGAACCTACAACAATAGAATATCAGGGACTTGCATGGCGTAGAAAATAATAAAAATAAAAATAAAATTGATGTCAGATTTATATACAAGGAAAGCGAAATGACCTTTTGTGCCTTGATGAATTGTATTTCCTCTTGCAACTTTCTAGCTGCTTCATCACTCTTCTGTTTCTGTTTTAGAAGTTGAACCTGATTCTCTTGTTTCTTTTTAAGATCTTGTATCTGATGTGTACAAAATGGAAAAGAATTAAGGATATATTGTGACAAATTAATGATAATTTAATCACATACAAAATATGTTGCAAAAAGGACAAGTGGAACACCTGTGCTTCAAGCACTTTTAGTTTATGAGCATGCATGTCTTGCAGTTTTTGTGCCTGTCCATCAGAATTAGCAGAAAGGTTTTCAACTTCTGCTAACAATCGATCCCTCTCACACTGCATACATATTAAATAGGTCAAAAAGATAGTTAAAAGGAGAAGTATGAAAATCAGTTGAAAACGTAATGTTCAAAGAATTGTTCTTTTTCTAATGTGAACCTGCACAGTTCTTTTTTCCTCCTCAAGTTCCATAAGCTTCTTTCCAAAGTGATGCTTTAGAGCCGTGGTGTCATAGCCTCCAAAAGTTTCATCTGTGACTGCAATATGTAATTTTATGTGAGACAAAAAAAGACAATGTTTTCTAAGTCAATATTGATTTCAACAGGAAAGTTGATCCATATCGAATGCAGTAGGCGGCACATGTGATGTTAATATAAATTTTAACTGATCGTTCACTCCAAATAAAAAGAGCAAGGCTTTCATACAAGTGGTACTTTATAGTGAATAAGAAAGAACAAGAAATGTTTGTGAACAATATGAATTTGAGAATTTAGAGTACCTCTTTCTGCTGCAACTGTCGATTTAACTCGTTCAATTCTTTATCCATACTATTCTGCCAATAGGTATGCTCCAATTCTTTTGCTGTATCTTCATCAATATCTCCAGAATCACCTGCAAACATCAACATTTTAATCCAAGTATGCCAGTTACTCCTAGTGATATTTATGTGGGAAGTAAAGTTTAACTAAGTTAAATTCATCTTTATTAGAAACAATTTAAGCTAACTCCAATTAATTAATGCAAAAAAATATAAAACAAATTGGAAACTAGCTCTAATGTAAAGAAACATACTGATGACACTGCCTTCACTCATTTGATAATCAGATGACTCCATACTTTGCAATCCCCTTTTGAGACCTTCACTTTTAATTACACCACTTTCGCAAACCTGCAAGATAATAGTTCGTTTTTAACCTTGGAAGACATTACAGATTTACTTGTTGTTTGACATTCATTTAAACATATGGTGCTGTCAAAGACAATTACATACTTTAATTTCAGCTTCATATTGCTCCATGCAACCGCTTCTATTGCGGAACTCATTCAGTTCGAGACAACTCCTCATTAGTAGCCTCGAGCCAAGAAATCCTATCCTTAAGAACCTGCACGTTTTAACCCAGTTAAAGATCTTCCCTTTTAATCTTTTGAAAATTATAGATAGGCCTCAGTAGATAGGATTTTTAAGGGATCATTCAAATGAAAGAACTCCAAACGGGATTGGTCATTGAGGGCGGGTAAACCTACTCCAAATTCAAATACCGGAGTGTTATTTTGAGATAGATATATATGAAGATTGTTATTATCCCTTCACCAGAAATGATATATGAATGGAGCAAAATTAATGATATATATTGATATAAGTGTGAAATTTTTCCTCGTTTAGTCCATGCTCAACCTTCAATAGCCTCGTATGATTTAAAACTAAGTATAAATGTGAATTGGCCTTTGGTTTGATTACTGAATCAGGAAGTAGATGAAACAGAAAATCTGAAAATACAGAATTGTTGTGAAACTAAAATGCTGACAAATATAACAAGTATAGTCATTTTCAGTCACAAGAGAATGTAAAGTAGTTCTAACTCACAAGTCTAAGCATAACAAGGAAAATTGTAGAATGGAAACTCGTAAAAACCTATCTCGGTGCATTCTCTAATCAAGACTTTTCCCTCCAGAAGGGCTTCACCAAGCATAAAAGGAATGGGGAAAATAATTAACTTTACCTGTATTTCATCAAATGAAACTCCTCCACCACGGGCACAAAGTTCAGCTTGTAGATATTCCAACTGTTGACGCATCTTCAGCATTTCGTTGGATATTGGATCTCTGTTAATCTGGTCATCAAGTAACCAAAGAATGATTAGGGCATGACAGTTTTGAGCGAGAAATAATCTCAATTTAAATATGATGAAAACGCGCTGAAATATGGGGAGAGCAATAGAGCCTAATTGGATAACTTACAACAGGTTTGTTTTGTATATTACGACACGATTGGCATATTTCAGAGTGTTGAGAGTTTCTTCGGCATTTATATCAGCAGGGCTAACGCATGCTGGAAAATGAGCAAAATATATTGACAGAAAGGAAAAAAAAAAAAAAAAGGAATTAGCAGTCTGCTGCGTTATAAATCACGTTTTTGAAGACACTCAAGAACATAAAGCATAAGCAAAGCCCTTAACTTTAGTTAACTGTCAATTGAATATGTATGATTATGAAGAACATCATTCCTGTGAACAAAACCTACAAAAGAATATAGATTACCTATCATTACTGTTCTGCTGTTTCCACCAAGTGAATCCTGCAAAGAACCCAAGATTTAAATTTTGGTAAATTATTGAAAGTCACTACCTACAGAATTAAGGAATCATTTATATATAAAAAAAAAAGCAACTTGCACAAAAGTCGAATCTCACAAGCCAAACTGACTTGTAAGAATTAAGACTTATATGTAACCCAAATAATTCTGAATAATGATATAATTAAGAATTCAACACTACAATTTTAGACTGACTTATCTACAAAAATGGTGTGTGGTGTGTTCTTAGTCTTCGATTGATTAAGCTGAGATCATAAACAAATACTAAAAAAGCACTGATCCCAAGAAAACACGAATATGAAATAAATAGTGACACGTTGAAGCATTTCATGCAGTAACTACACCCAGGTGGTGTAAAATGTACGGTTCCCAATTTAGTTCTACATAGATTACAGAAATTTTGATAAAAGTGTAATGAAGAGAAGCAAATACTTATATTACACAGCTACACAGCTATGCTAATGGTAATGCCCTTATTCTTTGATAAGTGAAGGTATGTAAGAACCTGCAGTAGCCGAGTAAGTTTACTATCCCGATATGGTACATGAACACCTTCTTTTCGCTTTTTCTCATCACCAAGTGCACTTATAACATTACCAAGTGCGAGAAGACCTTTGTTAATGTGAACTCCTGTATAAAGAATATATGTTTAAAAAGATAATCATATTTATAAAACAAGCATATTTCAAGCAAGAGTATGTTATCGTGCTTACCTTCCTTAAAACGTAAACCATCAGAGCCTGTTCTCTTGGCACGCTCTGATCCAGCAAGATCCACCAAATGCAACTTGGCACTGAGATAGTCTTCAGTCATACAGTCATTTAAATTGCCGTCACCAGAAACACCGGGATGAAGCCTACGCATCTGCTCCATTGTGATGGTGAAAATGGCATGCGAACGGCTGAGAGAGAGAGAGAGAGAGAGGAATTAATACACTCAGCAATAACTTAAACGAATTTAGGTAGAAGAATTCGGCATGAGATTTCCAAATATATATTGCCAACTAGATTTCTTGAATACATCAAGAATTGGGTGCTTACGAAGTAAACATTAACAAGTGTACTCAAATAAAATAAGGGATAATTAAGAAAAAAAAACTGAGGTTCAGGCTAATTACAAAAGAAGCCGGAGGTTTTAATTTTCTCTCAAATTGGGAAATGAGAAAAGTAATATAAATGCATTATCCACCTCGACTGATTGTTCATGTTGGTACTCCCAGTTGCCCTGCTTAGTGATCCTTGTTCCAGACAATCAGCCATTTCTTTGAGTGTCTTGACACTGCACTCAGTTGATCCTGCAAGCGTAATTACACCGTTTGATGTTTCACGAATTTGAATCGGAGGTTTCCCAGGGCTGGTTACTTTTCCAGCATGTCCATTTGCTAACTCTTGTTTGCTAGCAGAATCGAGATCTAGCAGGTCTCGTACTTCTTCTTTATGAATCTTCACAAAAGCAGAGAAAATGTCAGCAGCAATACCATGTAATGCTGAATATATGCAAGAATCTTATTTAAATGGAAAGTCTATATAAACCAGAAGTATAGTTAATCACATAAGACATCACTATTAGTCGCTAACATAATAATACATATATATATATATATATATATAGAGTCAAAACATTTTTAGCCCATGGGATTTGTTAAAGGAAATGCTGCCAAACTGAGTACATGCATGTAAATTGACATACAAGATAATGATGTAAGCAACAGGTTACACCACGCAAAATATCGAAGATCAAAGAAAGGTTCAGACAAACCTCGATGAATGAAACATGCAGTTGGAATTCAATTTCATGCTTCAGGGTATCAATCTTGCTGAACAAAGAATTCATAACTTTGGGAATTATTCCACTGTGGCATCCATCTTTGAGACTTGTACCCATGGTATAAGTTTTTCCCGACCCGTCTGTATCGCACAACATAGGTAGTTCAAAACATTCAAATTAACAAACTAATAGCATTGTAAAGTTGATTCCATTCATGGACAAAATTTGTAATACAGTCAGATTTACCTGTCCATAGGCAAGAACAGTGGCATTATATCCTTGAAACAAACCATCAACCAGAGGTGATACACACTCGTCGTACATTTCGATTGAGGGAGAGCCAGTACTACCATACACATGATCAAATGTAACGAATGGGTGCCGATTTGCACCTGTTGGACCAAATGCAGCATCAGTGAGATAAGAGAGAATCGGCAAATAAATCTGATTATGTGATGATTTTTAGACCAGAAATATAAGACAGCTTGTTGCATTTACAAGGCACCAGTGTGAACAAGCCCGGATAAGCCAAAAGAAAAATAAACAGAGGCAAATTCAGAAATTCATCTGAATGATAACAAATCACACAAAAAACTGAACATTAAAAAATTCAAAAGGAGCTGAAGATTTAGATAAGTTCAGATAAACTATGGGAATTTTATCTCTACAACCAAATACTACAGTCTTTTTTATCTCCTTTGACATGAAAAATAAGTTTTATACTATGGGCAAATAAAACAATGCAAATTACAGATGCATCCAGGTTCTTTTTCCCACATAATCATTGCACAAACTTGTCCATATGAACGAGCGTAAAATTGGCTTGATTCCTGATTAGAGCATGGTTACAACAAAGAATCAAAAAACCCATGCGGACAGCAGAAGGAATTACGTTTTACTTAGGGAATTTGAGATAATTACATTGATCTCACCATAGTACAAAAAGAGTAACTTTTGTGCGTATAGTCATCTTCATGCAGCTAAGCTAAGTGAAGCATCAAATACTCTGATTTCACAAAGAAACACACCTCACATTACCTCCTTACTCCTTAGAATCCCAGCCCCCACTCCACCCAAAAACAAATAAAAAAATCAAAAAATAAATAAAAAATAAATAAAAATAAAAAGAATAAAGAGAAATGATAAAATGCCAAAAGAAAAACATATTTTTTTTTTTTTTGAGGAAGAAAAGAAAAACATAATTGAAAGCGAAAATAGTTGTTTTCTCATATTTTAGTAGAGGATACATCAGTAACGGAAAATTATAGATTTCCCCAAAATAGTATATATTTGTCTAATTGAGACCCGATATTAGACTATTCTTCACCAAATTGATTCATGCATATTAGGCCATCTCCAACCATAAATTACCGATGGCAACCCCTATGCCTCAAAATTAATTTCAAGACCCAGAAAAGTTCTCTCAAAATTCCCCCAAAAAAAGGTTTTGTCACAAGGTAAAAGGAAATGCAAAAATTATGGGTGTTTTTTTCCCTGTACTCAACAAACCCAACTCTTGATTGCTGCGAAATCACCAAGGTTCAGATCATGAGAACACTGCAAACTCAAACAGCAACATGCATGGCCTCCAAAATTCACGAAATCAATAAAACCTAAAATCTTAGAAACTATATAGCATCAAACAAATATCCAGATCTTCAAAAAATAATCAAGTCCAACTGCAAAAAAAAGTGACCCAAAAACAACTAGTTTCCTTTTTTTCCCCTTGAAATTGTAGCAAAATTAATATTCCACAGTAAAGTAAAAACCCACATCACATTATGAATGATTAGAGTACCTGCGGCTTCCCAGGTACTATAGATACACAATCTTTACATCCTTGAAGCCTCTCATCCCCAATCAGAGGCCTAATGTGAACTGCCACTTTTACACAACAATCCTCCCCAGATGAATTAGCTTCCATTGTGACCCAAGGAAAAAATTAGAGCTAAAAACCCCTACAAAAAAAAAGGGGGATGGAAAGGCCAAAATGTATTTTGACAATTAGCAGAAATTTTCACAGAAGTGAAGGGAGGAGACAGAATGAGTGTTTCTTGGAGCAGAAAATGATGCAGCTATTTTAGAGAGAGAAAGAAGTAGCACAGCCAACTGGACTGTTAATGAGAGAGAGAGAGAGAGAGAGAGAGAGAGAGAGAAAAGAGAGATTATACAAGGTAACAAGGGTAGTTGAGGGAACAGAATTAGAAAGCCTCATCAGCGTGTGATGTATGTGATATAGTGTGTGTTGTGCGTGTAACTGCAAGGACAAGCATTTGCACTTGGGAATTATTAGGATGTTTGATTATTATTATTATTTATTTTTTTTTTATATAAATTTATTATTTGTTTATTTTGCCTTTTCTTTTTGGTCTTCACTGGAATTCTGGCACGCCATGCCTAACGGTTAGTAGTCACCACCACCACTCTAGGTATGACTACTAAGGCCAATATGGATGGTATTATGGGATGTTAAAGACTTTTTTTTTTTTTTGAAATGAGGATGTTAAAGACTTCATTTATACTTCATAGCTAACCTAATTAATGTTTTCTTTTATAACTAGAACTTCTACTCTCACGTCCGATTAGGGTGATAAAATTCAAATCGGTCGGGGTTTAGAGATCATTTTTACGAGCCATGATTTTCTAGGTCAAGAGGTGATAAAATTCAACCCGGTTGGGGTTTAGACTGGGCTACGCCACGATTTTTTAGGCCCAAAAAAAGATTCAGGCCAATTTGACCAGCCCCGATTGGCTCGTGGGCCGCTGTTAGTCCAACTTTAAGCCTAACCCGACAGTTTAAATGTACAAATGGGTTGGGTTGGCCATGCATTTTCGCTGCCCAACCAATATCGTTCCTGCCTGACAGTTTAAATGTACAAAATGTACATTTTTAGCGACCAACCAAAATCACCGATTCGAAAAATTTCAAAAGTCGGTGGGTTGGCCCATAGGCAACTCACGTTTGACTATCTTGATATGATGAAGAAACTCGGGACCTCATCGCCTACCAAGGTAAATCACGGGATTTTGCGGGTAGTCGAGAGTCATTTGTGGGATTGCGTCAATTATCATGTCCTCTCAGGTAAAGATAAATTAGTTTATGTCTACTTAAATTAAATCGAGTTATATTTCTCCTCAATCGAACCTACACGAGATAGTTCATGTTTACTTAAATTAGATTTGAGTCTTTTTTTAAGAAAGAAAGAAATTTGGTCAAAAATTATTAAATTCATAATAATGGCTATTGGAAAACATTTCATTTCATATTACATCGAATTTAAATAAACAAGTCTAGTGGTCCATGTCTATTTGCAACTCATTAAATGATGAAACATAAACTTTTGATTTACAATCTATCATGAAAGCTCGAAAGCTAATCTTGATTGTAGGTTTTTAAAGAAATAAGATAATAAAGTAATTGAAAAAAATAAAATATTAGAGTTCAATAAATGATTGATGGAAGAGGTCAATTCAATAGAATAATTAACTTTAGATTGCGACATATTTATAAAAAATCATTTATATAAATTTAAGTTCTACAAATAAGGATGACTAATCACTGTCTAATAGATTTATAATTACGTATCGTGTTAAATGGTGCAACGAATACTTTAAAGAATTATTGGTATAACGTCAAATAATCTATGTATTCAACACATCATATTATAAGTCAAGTCAATTGATAATAAACAAATTTACATATCACATTAGTTTTACCCAAATACATATGTTTATTTTTTTTTTTTTTACTTTTTCCCTCATTCCATAACTTTAATCATATTTTTCTGGTGATTCACAGGGGACAACCTCATATTTTCTCATTCCATCTACACTTTGTTTGAATTTTCTCTCCAATTTGGGACCGACTTGAGTGTCGGAGGACTTCCCTATAACAACCACGGGGCCATCTAACCCTTGCTATTGTTTGCGGACATGATCTCATCTCAAACTAGAATTTCAGGAGAAGAAGTTTAACACTTAATCAAGAACCTTAATTCGGAGTGATCTGCTTCATTAAACAACATCAATATTTGTATTAAAAAAATAAAAAACTTAACTATTTTTGTAATACAAAACTTAAAATAATGATTAAGAGTTATTGATATAAATCACAAATATTTTTGGATTAAAAGAAAAGAATCTTATTTGAAGCATTGAAAAAAAAAAAAGCAAAGTCTCTTGTGAGACGGTCTCACGAGATCTAAATACGTGAGACGGACTTCCTAATGGCTCCATCTTGAGAACATGAACCATGAAAATAAATTTAAAAATAATAATGAACTATGAAGAAACAAAAATAAACCCTAAAAACATGAACCATAAAGAATAAACCCTAGAAAAATAAAAATAAACCCAAAAATAAAAAATAAACCCTAAAAAAACTAAAAATCCTAAAAACCCAAACAATTAAAAATAAACCCAAGAAACAAAAAGAAACCTAAAAACAAATATAAACCCTAAGAAAAATAAAATCGAAAAAAAAAAAAAAAAAAAACCTTTAAAACTTTGTGAAAGAACAAAATCTCACGCAAATTTTTGCAAAAAAAAAAAAAAGGGAATGTGAAACAAATAAAGTTACTAATGCGTAGATTTTTAATTGTCCTAAATGGGACGCGCGAGTTCCAACGGTTTTTTCAATTTTGCACCAAAAAGCAGTTGGGGTCCCCGTTTCTGGTTTGTTCTGTTCGATCGCAATGACCAGTGTATTTGTACCTTGGCATACGAATCGTGGTTACGATTCGTAATCATAATCACAATGCGTATAATTATAATATGCATATATATATATATATATTTTTTTTTGATAACTCGAACAGGGAAGCGATTTGATGGAGAAGGGATATGAGCGTAGCGCTCCACCCCACAAACAATTTGATGGGGCGGGAATTTGAGCGTTTACGACCTCCATCTCACAATCGATTCTTTGTGGTGGTGGGGTAAATTCACCCTGGTTATAATATTAAATGTATATTTACATATTTGTACACGTAAAAAGAGGAACGTGGTAGAAAAAGTCGTATACACAGCGCAAAACCACGTGATGTATGGAATTCCCATATACTATTTTCCTAAAAAACTTGTTTTTGGCCCATGGAGACAACAATGGACTCCTTATGCGCATGGATATTAACTTGTTGTGATAACAGAAAAATAATAATAATAATAATAAATAATGGTTAATTTAGGAGTTATTTTAGGGGTTAGTTTATACGTTAATTTAGGGGTTGTGTTAGGGGTTAATTTAGGATTTAAAAATTAGAAATAAAAATAAAAATTAGCCTATAAATACATGGTTAACCCACATATAATTTCACAACTTTCTAAATTCTCTACAATAGAAAACGAGGGGATCGAGGACTAGGTTTTTATCGTTCAATTTTTCTACATCAGTGTACGCAATTATTAAGGTAAGAATTTCTATATTATCTGTCTTTATTTAATGTTTCATGATTATATTTCATTGATTTGATATATGTCGAGAGAAATAAATTCATATAAGTAGGGAGCCATGAAAAGTGCTGAGATCAAAAGTATATTCGGGGTGAATCTGCAATGCTATATGCGACAATTTGTCGATCGGAGGAAAAAAAAAAATTAATGAATTTATTGTCGTAATTATGTGAATGTTTTTCATGTTATATTAAATATTGAGATATATCCCTCTTGAAATGCGAGATGAAGTTCACCCTATTATTATCATAACTTTGAAGTTAAGGAATCCATTGAAGATATGATATTGTGGATGGTGGAATAAATCATTTTATATTTATATTTTCAAATAATTATGATCGGACTAAATTTTGGATTTATGTCTTTAATTTTTTCCGGTTTATGCTTGGAATAATTTTTGGATATTTAATTTGGAAGATGTATTATTATTATTATTATTATTATTATTATTATAATTATTATTATTATAATTATATTTTTCCCCTTAAGAATTAAAAATTCGAATCAACTTTTTGATAATTATTGGGATCACTTTAATTTATAACTTTGTGTTTTCTTAATAATATATTTAGAGTACTTTAATTTCATAAAATTGGGTCGTTACAAGTAGTATCGAGAGAAGGTCCACGTTTCGTAGGCTTGTTAAAAGAAATTATTAAAAATTAAAATGTATAGTTTTTTTGATAAAAAAAAATTAAAAGTCAAACTTTGTATAAGATAAAATGATGTAATAGCATCCACCTCCATCATATCTTGTCGATCTCCTCAAGGTATAAGAATTATTAATGCAAGTTACATTGTACAATTGTATCAATATGCTCATTTATATCATGATGTATTTTATTATGATTTCATGTTACTATATTCTACTTTAGATATATAATACCAGTTTAAATGTTAGAAGAATAGAAATATTGTATTCCTTCACAAAAAAAAAAGACTTATAGTTGCAAATGGACATATATATAGATGGCATGAACTCGCACTTGTAACTGCAAGAAGGAACAATAATAATAATAATTGGGGTCCGAACCATCCCATTAACCGAAGCTCAATCATTATTTCAACTATCAAATTGAGGAGGGGGATAGCATTGGAGAATATGTAGTTAAAATTCACCGATTTGTGGTACAATGTGAGGAATGACATCGGGGCTCTAAATGAACACCTTGCCTCCCGTAGAGTGATTGATAGCTTACCCTCATTTTGGAATATCAATTTGAAAAGTTTTATGCCTATTTATTGGAGTATAACGAGCATGACGACCGACCCAAAATCAACTACGGGACATTCAACTTTTGCCGGATTATACGGTAAGTGGATTGAGTTTTTTTGAACAATGAGGCTATGGTAGAAGATGAAGGACGAGAAAACCTGGAAGAAGACCGGAAGAAGATCCAGGAGGAAGATGAAGACATGGATCAATAGAGATAGATAGGTCTATGTATTGCAATAATTGATAAATAAATCACGGGTAAAAAATAGTTCAATGTGTAATACAATATTTACCTATTTTAAGCTTTTTATTCATGTGGTGTTTTTAATATTTTTACGTTATTTTTGGGTTGTTTCCATACCATTTTCAATATTGTTATGATGTTTCTTTTTGTTTTTACGTAGTTTCGATGTTTAAATACAATTTTTATTGTTTTTAACTCTTTTTGCTCATATGGTGTTTTCATATTTTTGGTTTGTTTCTATATAGTTTTTGATTGTTTCCATGTTTTTATGTTTTTATGTATTGAATAAAAATTGAATTGTATTTTTATTCATATTGTTTCAATAATATTTTTAATTTGTTTAGTTTTAGTATCTGTTGTTTTATGTGTATATTTATTTATTTTTTATAATATTTCGAGTATATAATAAATTATTTAACGAGAGCAAAATTTATTTTTCACAAATTTTTATTGGAAGAAACATGTTTGAAATAATTTCAAAACAATCTTTAAACAACAACGTAAAAAAGTCCAAAATTTTTGGCGGGAGCATAAATTTGTGTAAAAGGGTGGGAATGTAAATTTGTCCAAAATATTTTCGAGAAGCGTAAAATATTGTCATTGTCTCCAAAAAATGGAGCAATTGTGTCAAAAGCCCTAATATCTTTTTACTAATATATGATTGCACGTGACCCGATATGTTATTAGTAAACAATTACGATTTAATTTTTTTTTTTTTTTTTTTTTTGATAACTTCGGCTTCAGAACTACGACTACGACTATACTGAGGACAAACTCGCTCCTCATTCTTTGCCGCTAAGGTAAACCGCGGGATGTGCACGCGCGGCCGTGTTACGGCGACGGTGCGACGTACAACCAGATCCTCCCGAGGTAAAGAGAACAAATTATGTTCGACCCCAATCTACTAATAACGATCTCTCCCGAATCGAACCCACACGGATCTTTATTCAAGTATGAGTTCCCACCAAATCTTCACCGGCTCGTATATGCCCGGGAGCGATTTGATGGAGTAGGGATAGGAACCCCGACCTCCACCCCACAAACAATTTGATGGAACAGGATTTGAACCCCGACCTCCATCCCACAATTGCTTGTGGTGGCGGGTGGGCTAAGCCACCTGGTTTAACGATTTAATTTCTTGTGCTTATGTTTAGTGATCCGGATTTTAGGATTTTGGAGTTTAGGCAAAAGTAGAAGTGGCAAAATCAAGTCGGCCCAGTCAACCAGGGTTTGGATCGGTGGGCTATGTTTTTAGGCAGAAAAAGTATGGCCCATTTGGGAACGTCACTTGAATGGCCAGGCCAGTCGGGCTAGCCCAATTTTTTTTTTTTTGGGTATGCTCGATTTTTTGTACATAAAGTGTATGTTTGTGATGGATTGGGTCGATTATTTTTGTGACCCGACCAAAATTGGGCCGGCCCGATCGGACCCCAATTTTTGCAAAAGCCCGATGGGCTCGGCGGGCCCCAACCCGACCCATTGTTAAACTAGGCAAAAAGTGTTAGAAACCAAGAAAGGAAGAGTTAGGCTTAATTGTAAAATGACGACACTAACTATACCCCCAAAGTCTGAAAGAAGGACACTAAATTGAGGACAAAGAGCACAAAGCGCCCAAGTCGGGATAATTGCCATGTGTACCTCAATCTTAAGCTATAATTACACCTTTCAAAAAAAAAGGCTAGAATTACCCAAATTTAGGCTAATTGTTTATGTGCAAAAATAATTACTTAAAATAAGTCCAAAAATTACTTTAAAATTTTACAAATAAATCTAAATCTTAAACTAATTTAAAATTTTACAATTTTACAAATAAATTCTAAATATATAAGAATAAATGTGATAATTGAGCAATTCGGGCCCAATTAGTCTGAATTTGCCAAAAATTTAAAATTATTGTTCTCGAATTAAAAGCCCACATACTTGGGGATGTATGGATGTGTTTCCAAGTCCAATTTCAATTTTAGTGTTGGAAAATGAATTTTCAAACTTTATTGGTTTCGTATGAGAATTGAGAATATGTTTGGTTTGTTTATTCAATTTTGTTTAGAAATGAAAATATGTTTGGTTATAGTATTTTTGACATAGATTTGCGTAATTGATGTGTATTTTTGACATCATTTTGCGTGATTATAGTGTATTTTCACAGCGTAGATTTGTGTGATTGTGGTGAAAACTTGTTTGGTTGTATTTTCAAAAGAACATTTTCATAAAAAATAAAAATTGGAAATGACTTTATTTCTGTTGAGAATTTCTTAAACAAACATAAATTCATTTTCGGAATAGTTAGAAATTGAAAAATTGGATATGAAAACAATTCGATACATAATCTTAATTTTTTTACTATTTTTTTTTTTTGAGGTGATAATTTTTTTTACTATTGAGTATTGTTAGTGTTACTATTTTGCAATTAAGTCGAAGATTTAAAAAAATAAAGAAAAAAATAAAAAGGGTTGATAAAGAAAGAAAGGGGCAGTGGAAGGGAAGTGGGAGGTGATGCAGTAAAGGGGAGACCCACATATTTAGAGGACATTGCCAGCTGGTGGTCTCCCACCTCACATGGCCTCTCTTTTTAGTTTCCCTTATAATCATCTGGGACCCACTCTCAACCAAGTCAGACTCAAAGGCTCCTTGTGGGCTCCACCTCCTTCCATAGAATTCGTGGCACTTAATTATTAGTTCATTAGCTGTTGGGAGGTTTGTGGATAATATTATCAACTTCATTTTCCTCTTATAAATATCAATTCTAGTACTATTTTCATTTTATCCGCACGATATGGTACCTTAATTCTTTTTCAAGATAAATCCAAAAATAAGACATAAGAAAAAGATAAATCCTAATATATGAATAACCATATAAAAATTTGCAAAAACTTTAGCTAAATACGCGTGTATGCCATTTAATACTTGCCTCAAATCACCGAATATATAATTATTCTTTTTGGGATATCCCAAATATATAGTCAGGTTTCATATTTAATAATTTTTTTTCATTCTTTTACTATTATAACTCTATTTAATATGAATTTTATAATTTGCACTATTCATTAAATAATGATAAATCCAGTAAACATTTAGTATATTTGTAGTTTTCAATACCTTTAATCTCTATGAAAAGTCAAACTGAACTTGAACTGGGATGAATGTAGTATTTATTTAATTAGTTATAGAGACATTATTTGTCTTGTACTAATATAGCTTTAGAAGCTTTGATAGACTAATGGGGAGTTGTGAGCCCCTGTTATCCCTCCTTGGATTGAAAGTTGTACCCAAGGTGGCACTTTGCCTTTTGGCTTGTATGCTGTATGTTGTTTTTTCAAGATTAATAAAATCTTAACTATCGTTTTGGGAAAAAAAAATCGATGGTAACAAAAATTAGGTTCATGAAAGAACTAATTAGGTCCAAAAAATGTCCAAAAATTACAAATTAATGGTTAGTCAACGGGAAACATTTATAAGACTTTTTGAAATTGACATTTAAACATACTTTGATCAATCTATTATCCATAATTCCTTTATTAACTATCCAACTGATTATTTTGAAGCAAAACTGATTATCATCCCAGAATTTATGGAAAACTAGTCAGATGGCCCATTAATATAATACAATTTTGATAACTTTTGCCTTATCAAATAGCATGTGGTCACTGGTCAGTGGTCCACTGTCCATATATTTTCTCAAAATCTTTTGGACAATTTTCACTAATACCTTACATTATAAGATAGAAGGCTTTGTTTATTGAAATCGAGTAATTAACATATTGAGGACCAATAATAAATCCTAATAACACTGGACCTAAACCCTATTGTTGTACTTATACCAAAAAGTACAATTGATATAGCGCTCTTAATTAAATCTACAAAAATGTAAGCTAATTAGTACCAAGTTTTAATTTAAGATGTTAACCTAAATCAACCAACCCTTTCCCTTTAATTGCACCTAGACTTGGAATCATAATGGAAGAAAAAGGAAAATTAAAAGCGTTGTCTCAAATACTTGTATCTTTGCCAGAGTGATTGACACACATTTGATCCATATGAGTGTTGTTTCTCCTCCCCTATTTTTCCTCGATTGTACTAAAAAAAAAGTGTTACCTCAAAAGCTTGATCGATCAATGGATGGGCAGTATATTGGGCAAATTCTCAAAGGTTATTGAACCATGCTATGCCAATTCAATGGACCCGATACCTAATGCGTTGGATTCTCTATTTTATTTTGATGTTTGATCCAATATTTCATATCCCGAAAACATATGAAGAACGAGTTACATGTACTTTGTGTACATATATGTGAAAGAAAATGAGAAAAAACGCTAAAGTGGAATAAAAGATTCAGTATGATAAGGTAGCGATTGTATATCCTTTTATTTTGAATTTCTTTTTCTCTTTGGAGAATAATGATGAAAATAATTTGTAAGAAGAAGAATGAATTTTGAGATTGTGATTGAATACAATATTGAAATATTATGGTGAAAGTCGATGTGATATAAAAATAGTAAAATAATAATTTGATATTATTGATAATTAGAAATATGTGAGTGGTAATTTGAATAGTGATATTTGTAAGAAAGTGCATATACAATGATTTTTTATTTTTATTTTTGAAAAAAATTGGTAGATGTGATTGGTGTAAGAAAAATTAAGAATGGATGAATAGTATGTTTGACTATTTTTAAGAATTTTGGTAGACAATCACATTTTGGGTATTAAATTTTCCCTACTATTACAATAAAATAGAAAAAACAATTCGTAGCCAATTCCTACCTAAGTAATTGCCATCCTTTATGTTAGAAATTCGGGCGGAATTCTTTAGGATTGCGGTGAGTGTTGTGCAAGAGTGTTGGCAACACCTCTGAGGTGTCACCAAATGAAACTTGTATTTTTTGATTCTTTGTTTATTTTATCAATTAAGAAAAATAACCAAAGCATAAAAATGAGAATGAACACAGGGAATAAAAATTTGCACAAGTATAAAAATACTTGTGCGGCGCCAATACTAAGGCAAAAACAATGAAGTAGAAAGTTGATTACACAAAATAAAAAAGAACAGGACAAAGACTTCCCTATCAGATACTTTGTCTTTCAACTCAACCTTCTATCAGAATGCGAGAGAACAACTATCTTTATCCCGGATTACATGATTGTCTCTCAAAACTACCAAGAAGATTTAACTTTCAAGAGGTGTTAAGAAATGTGACGTCAACACCTATCGAACACATTTGACACCTCTCCCTCTTCTTGTGAAAAACTTGGACTCTTTTTTGAAAACTCCTCAGGTTCTAAGCTCGGAATCCGTCAAAGTAAGAGAACAACTTGAACCTATCCCAGGATTACAAGTCGTCTCTCAAAACTACCAAGAAGAATCAACTTTCAAGAGGTGTTGTAAAGGTGATGTCAACACCTATCGAACACACTAGGCACCTCTCCCTCTTCTTGTGAAAAAACGGTGGACTCTCTTTAATTTTATGATTTATGTGCTCACGAATCCACAAAGAAATTAAAGTGTGCACTCCATTCCCTTTTATAGATCAGTCATATCCCTACAAAAAGGTCATGCAAACAACTTCCAAGTTGAGGGGTTAGTGGGGAAATTGAGGGATGGTGGTTCTGAAAATAGACTTAATTCCTATTATCTCTCAACTCCCAAATGACCGTCTGTATCTCAATTCCATGAAATGGACCTGCAAAATTATTAGTATATTTTGTTCTAAAAATAGGCAAAATAATAAGATGAAAACAATTTAAAATTATTAGAATTTTGACTCAATAGGTCAACTCTAACACTTTACATTCTTTGTGCCACAATATTTTTGACAGCACAACATATAAACATTCTAAGATATACATTATTATAAAGAATGAGTCACGAACTAATTAACATACTATTCGTCTATTAATACATATTCCACCAGCCCATGTAGACTAAAAAAGAGTTTATCTTTTAATCTGTCGCTTTCTAAGTAATAGTTTAGCAATGCCAAGATTAGCACATATTCATATAGTTCATCAAATGAAGACCCCATAAGATAAGATATATGTTCCTTAAACAAATAGAAACATCATAAGAGAAAAAGTAAAAGACAACAGTGACTGAACAGTGTGATTGAGACGTTCGTCCAACAACTTTTAATCCATTGTTTTGCGATCCAATAAATTAGGGCGTTATAAAATTCAAGACTTATATAAAACCCAACTAAAAAATTCAAGTGTCAATTTGGGCAACCACTAGATAGAGTAGTACTGATCAATATGCCATCCGGTGAAAAGCTTGGTGAGACTGCATCTTGAATAGTATTCGAAAGTGGGTTCGATTGACGGAGATCAAATATACTTTAATTCGGGGTTGAATATATTTGTTTCTTTACCTCGAAAGGATCGGGTTGTCTGACAAAGACACAGAGACCCACTAAAAACACTCGGTCGTGCGCACATCTTGTAGTTTATATTGATGGGGTCAGAGGCTGCGTTCAAGATTCAGCGTAGTCGGACAGCGCAAAAATGAGTTATCAAAAATATATGTATATATATATATTTTAATTGCTTAAGTTTTTTTTTAATACTACAAATTAAATGGTAGACTCCAAGTCAAGATAACTTCTTCAACCCACAACAAAAATCTCTATTTTTATTCTGAGACACCTTCAACCACAAGTAAGAATTTGGGGGTAAGAAAAAGAAAGAAAAGAAAAATTAAAAGCTGACAGATATGATCCCAAAAATCCAGCTTTCATTTTCAGTGAACCTAACTTTTAATAATTCATTGTATTTTCCCAATCCTACCGTTAGCTTGGATGCAAAACAAGTAAACCTATAACAAACATAAGACCCCACTTGATTTCGCTGACTTGGTATGATGTTTTTGCAATCTAGTTTTCGGTTTGTTCCATGCCACCACACGTGTGGTCTGCACGTAATGGGTTTATAAGCGATCATCACACACACATACACACCCACACGCGTGGTGTGTGTCTTGATCCAAGGGCTATAAACCAGTGGGTGTGGCCACCCACTTGGGTGGGATAGAATTTACCCTAGTTTTCTTCATATCTGATTGTTGGATTGTATATTCCTTGTCTCGAACTCTATCTTACAGTTATGGAAAGGACAAGAAGATCAATCTTGTACATGGCTTTTATGTACATGTTACAAGTTTAAGTTAAGGTCTAGTAAAAAGCTGGACTGGTTAGCACTTAGCATTATTACATAGGTTTCATGATAAGACGATTTTGGTCAAAGTATGCATATATATACCTTGTGCAAAATTTATAATCAATATAATTCATGAATTTTATCCAAAGTTGATGGAGTTAAGCCATCGAGTTGGTAATTAACTAATTCGGTGTGTATTCTTTCAAGTGGTATCGTTCACCCTTTGTAAGGATGTTGACCGGAGTTCGAGCCTCAGACTTTTCGGTTTCTTTGAAATTTGTCCCTATCCTCCAACCACTACTCTCAACTTACTAAACAAAAAATAATTTACTATGTATTATATATTGGACTAAGAGTTAAATCTTGTCCAAGTGATAAACCTAAGATTTAAGGGCGTAACAATAAATTGTGGGTTCGAGTCCAAATTATTAATCATAGTAACAAAATTTTCCGAATATTTTAAAATATCCCAACCACAACTGAGAATTTAATATAACGTTGAAAAATCTCGTATATGTCATTCATAAGTAATAATAATATGACAAAATCTCTGAACTTTTCATCAATTAAGCGATTTATTCTTGAACTTGTTTTATTTTATCAATAAGGTAAACTATCTATATTCATTTGTTTTATACTTTTTCAATGCAAAATTATTAGATAATACTATTTTATTGAACTATTCACCGAGAATCTTCACATAAAAATATATTATTTTCTATAGAATAATTAGAATTTGTAACGATATATTTCCGATAATAACGTATTAGTTATACTGACAAATTTTGTTATGTAACCAAGATTTTATCGAATTATTCTCAAATCTCGAATAATACCATATATGAATTTCAAGGTCAATTGGATATTGTGACATGGGTAAATTCAAAAAATTTCCCGAAATTCTGGTTGCGGCCTAATTGCACTACACCAACCAGTCTTCTCACACACTCATCGTACTATTGTCAGCTAAACACGCACACAATGTTCACAATGAAGAAAACAACTCCCAAGTCCCAATTACCCTATACTATTCCCTCACATTTCTCATATATACAAGGAATGCCCAAGCCTTGTAATTGGTTGTTTTTCTGAAAAAGTTACTGAGACTAGTGGTTTAATTCCATCAAATTCAAAATCAATAAATGAATTAAGTTCTTATAATATTGGAGATTACAAAAATAACTCCAAACTAGAGGTGACATTTTATAAGCTAAACATCGTGTTGATATATGTCACAGGAGTTATAGAAGAGCATTGACTAATTAGAGAAAGAGAGCCTTATTTATAAAGTAAAGTGAAATTTACTCATTCTATCTCCAATTGGTTTTAGAATGAAACCTCGGCTTGGTGAGGCAGCTCTCCTCATATGGATCACGTTACTGAGTTCTATGGGTGTGCCATATATATTCCATCATGAGTATCATTGCCAAATTAGCAGGTTATTATAAATCACCTATTATCAAAAAACAAAGTAAAATTACAAAAAAAAAAAAAGGAATAAATGAAAAAAGTTACAACCTTCCTATCTTTATTTTGGTTAAAGAAGCACAATTTTAATTTGGTGAAATTCTTGTGGACGGTGCTTTATGTCCATCAAGGATCAGTAAATTTAATTATAGGGTTGGGCAGAAGTCATATTGTTGAGAGCAATGCAATTGCGGTGGATGAGACATGATAAATTAAGATAAATGGCACTTATATGCTGTTATAACCGATCTGTTTCCTTGAGTCTATATTGTAGCTGTTGATTGCTTATGGTCGAAGGTTGGATTAGAACAAGTTGGATCCTCCATTTTCTATACTATTTCATTTCTTACTTCAGTATCATTAATATATGCCAAATATATAATTGGGCAATACAAAAATTGTCTCCACGGTTTAGCCTAATTATAAAAAAGTTCAATTATCTTTCAGAACTACAAACAATATTTCCTTAGGATTTGTATTTATTTAACAAATATGCTTTTTAATAGGTGAAATATCAACGAGATATTTGTAACTTTAAAATTTTAGTTGGGTTTTCCTTTTTTTAATCAGACGGACCTCAAGGGTATTTTTTTTGTAATTGGCCGTATATAAATTATCACCACAAATATGTGTGTATTATTATCATTAATATAGGAGGGTGAACAACTTTTTGAACCATAGGATTTGTTAGAAAGCCAAACTTGAAGCTAAGATTAAAGAGCATTCATATCATTTGAAAGTAATGAAATGAGTGGGGACGATAAATAAAAGTTACTTCTTAGATGGACCAAAAAAATCTTGAAAAGGAAATGACAGGAGTTATATATTTGTTAGTTTGATTAGTTCATATTAACTTAGATCGATTGTAATAATAATTCTTTTGTAAACATTTGGGATTTCTATGCACAGTACTTGGGAGTTGTCCGAAAGTTGACACTAAACATTTTATTCGATACAATAATTTTGGTGCAGAGTAAACATAAAATAAAATGTTAGGGTAAATAATTTTGGTTGTTTGCTTCTAGAGAATATTACAAAGAAAATAAAATTTAAGAAATATTGTGTAATTTGAGAAAATTCATTTCTCTCACAAAATGTGCAGAATCCATAATGAAAGCATTATTTGTTCCTATTTACGTAGGGATGGCAACATGTCCAGTCTGGACCCAAATTGCACTGATCTCTTCTCATGAATCTCATCTTAGAACCAGACCCGCTCTAATCCATACACTTGTCTAGCGATTAAGAACCGTTATATCTGTCAGACCCGCCAATTTTATATATTTGACCAAATTTATATATATTTTACCATAATAATGCTATAAAAATTTATGCCAAATGTAATTTATGTAATTTTGTAGATATTATATAAATTATAAAACAAACATAAAAATATATATTAAGTGATCTAGCTGGATAACAAGTAATATACCAATATACATGTATCGATTAAATTGGTCGGGCTCTATTAAACCCGTTACTTTCTCCCAAACTTATTATTTATTACAGACCAGGCCCAAGACCGAACCCATTGCCATCCGTATTTTCACGTCCTACTTGATACAACCATTACCTTCTTTTCTCTCTCTTTTTTTTTTTTGGCCCTAGCAGTTTTCTTTACTTTCTTAAAATCCTTGAACCAAACCCACCAAGAAGCCTCTATATTCTAGCAGAAAATCATTGCAAGTAAATCATCCATGATTTGAAGTTTAAATCCCCTGGACCAGTTATTAAAAAAGGCTACCCAAACATGACTTTACCATTAACCCCTTTTCTTCCCAATTTCTAGTTGGCAGCTGAGATGTTTACAGCTTTCTCCCATTCTAATCCATGTTTATATGTATAAATTAAATTATATAAATTACTTAGATCCAGCAAAACATTCTGATTACACAATGAGG
The DNA here is from genome assembly GCA_016081115.2 of Rehmannia glutinosa. Lineage (NCBI taxonomy): Eukaryota > Viridiplantae > Streptophyta > Magnoliopsida > Lamiales > Orobanchaceae > Rehmannia > Rehmannia glutinosa. Next base: position 76,963,654 of record CM071928.1, read on the forward strand.
ACAAACCACATGATGATGGGACTAAAAACTCTTCAATTATACCATATACCATTTGCTTTTTTATCTCCAATTTTCTGAGAGGTCACTACTTTTAGCATGCATAAAATAAAATGCTTTATTCCCACCCCTAAATAAAACTCCACTTTTTTTTCCCATTGTGCTTTCTATCCTTTTTGCAGCCTTGCATCACATGCTCCTATCAAATCTTTTTCTTCTAACATAATATTTATTTTCCTTCTTTTTTATCTTTCTGTCTCCTTTATGCCAACCCCACAACCAATTTTCCTCTATTTATTTAACAAAATAAAATCATTAGTATCATAATTATGACTAAATTTGGTATTTATTGGGTTTGACTGTGCAGTTTTATTAATCAGTGCACTTGTTATATTAAGTACTAATAATTTAAAGATAGACTATAGTTTATTAGAGGAAATTAAATTGGAAAAAAATGTGATTATTAAGATGTAATCATATCACATTTGCTCTCTCAATGCAATAATGAAATCTGGATGTGGTTCTTTATTTTTGTCTTCCTTCATCCACTGTCTTGGATAAATTCCTTTTTCTGGGGACCTCTTTTTATTTTTTATTATTCTTTTTATTTTTTTCCTTTTTCTATCTAATTCTAGATCCACTTCCTTTCATCACAAATTTGTGGACATGGTCATGGGCGGATCCAGGAGCCTCCTGGCGCATCCTAAATTTTTGTATCCTATTTTTTCTATGGGAAATATATATATATATATATATTTTTATGGTGAAGAAATAGTTGGACTAAAAAAAAAAAAAAATGGGTCAGGGATAGTCACTGGCGGTTAGGGCTGGGTCTTTTTTTTTACAAAAAAAAAAAAAAATTAGTGAGAATTTTATTTTTAAAAAAATTAGTTATAATTTGTATTATTATTTTTGGATTTTCTATCCAAGACCCTGCTAGGGTCTCCTGGTGGGGATAGCTAACCGGCTGGCTATGCCCCCTGAACATGGTCATGTGCAATTTGTGCATAATTGTTTTTCATTTTGGGGGCATGCATCAAAGTTTTCTTTTCGAAAGTTTTTGTGCACATTGTTTGCCTACTTCATATATAGTAAAAGTATTAGGTGATGGGGATGTCATATTAGCTTCGAGACAACATAATATTTGGGTCATCGAATTTTAAAATTCAATATTAATTCATGTATATAGAGCTAATATAAGGATGTGTTGTGTTAATCAAAGTCGACGTATAATTTTTTTCATTTTTTCTTTTTGAAGAAATTAGCTGTATTTTTAGAAGAATGGAACCTGCATCATTTTCATTTCCACCATGATTGTCTTTTTCGTACCAGTAGTGAATGAAAGTGAAAATTGGTGGAGCTGGGAATATTTCTGGCTATCCTAGGCCAACCTGTCAGATGCTACTTGGATATTTAAGGAATGTTAACAAGGCCCATTCATATGTGCAAGGCCCAATATCGTGACCATAAATTCCAGCTGCATGTTTATTTTTTCAACTTTACAACACAAAATGGAAATATTAATCAAGAAGATGAGTGATTTATGAACTAGTCATTACAAAAAGTACCCTGAGGTTTGATCTAATTACAAAAAAATCCAGCTAACTTTCAAAATTACAAAAGGTACCTTGAGGTTTGATTCGGTGTAAAAATTAAAGGGTATACTACAATGATTTTATAATATGAAGGGAAATTTTGAATTTTTTTTTCTTATGAAGGGGTTAAATATTAGGAAAAATAAAACATCAGGGGTATTTTTATAATTTCAAAAGTAGTTGGGTTTTTTTGTAATTAGGTCAAACCTCAAAGGTACTTTTTGTAATTAACCAAAAAATAATTTACACTAGGCAAGTACTCTATTAAACCATTTCAGGTAGTTTGCACAATTTTACTACATATTCGCACTATTACAAATTGCAAAATTTGCATTCCGTCTCCAACAGTTTGCGGTAAAATCTACACCAAAAATTAATATTTCATAATATTCTATTTTAGTGCATATTTTCATACACTAAATTTATTTATTTAAAACAAAAATAAAAGAAAAAGTTTGGCTCAACTACATTGTTGCGTTATTTTTGGCAAAACTATTCACATCTTGAAATGACACAGGTGTTGGTATGAGCAAATTTTACTCTAAATTAAAGATAAGTAATTCTCTTGAATCCACCCCTTAAAATTAGGAACATAGCTCCATATGAACGGGAAATAGCTGAGCCTGAACTAACTAAATTTGTCAATTAAACATTCATATCACATTTTTGTTTAGATCATCACATAATGATAAAACTAAATAAATTAAAAAAGAAAATAAATTTATATTTGAGAATAATGAATAGTCACAAATTAACAGATTACAAAAAGACTTATTTCCGTGATGTAAATTGTGATGTAAAGGACATCAAAAGAGAAATATTCCTAGAATCCTTTCTTTCCAACTCATCCACACGTGTCTAAAACACAAGGATTTGAAGTTATGTTCGACTTTTATTATTTCACTTACATTCTTGCTTGATTGGTTGATTGAATATCTCGTCTTTGTAATAAATCCAAACTCCCTTTATTATACTAATACTACTACACATGCAATTTTTGACTTGGGCACGCTCAAGAAATTCAGCAATTCTTACGTCTCCATAAAGAAAGGAATAAATTTATTACGCGTATCTTTTTCTTCAATCCCTTGGCACCGAAAGTCTCATCTTAGAATGTGATGAGTTGGTTTAGAATCCGATCCTATAGGAGTATAGATGGTACTAACCCGTTAATATTTTTGAATTGAAATACATTTTATTTATAGTATAAATAAAACATTGCACTAAGAGAAGCCTAGCGTAGTTATTGAACTGACTCGATATATATATATATTTTTTTTGCTAAGATGGTAAAGCGAGTTATATTAAAATAATTGTTGGATATTTGAATATAGATATCATATTATTTTAAATAGATATAATTGTTTTAAATACTGCACATTATTATTGCTTTTGTTGTTTTATGTTGGCGTTAAGTTTGTATAGGGAAAAATGAGGCATAATTTTAAAGTTCAGCTCACGTAAAAAAATTAATAAGATGGACCATGTTCCTAATATCTCATTTTTTTATTAGGGTTTGATTCGATGTCTACTAGCCAGATTGAGGTTTTTCCAAATGAATTTGTCATATATGTTTTAAAATAAAATATCGATTATTAAATTATTAAATGTTGAAAAATTAAACACAAAAATCAGCAGGGAATTTATATCTACTAATTTAGGAACAAACAACAATAAATAATAACAAGCCGAAAAATAAATATGAGTCAAGTTTTAGGATATCACGGGTCGAAGACGCCGTAGTAGCGCTCTCTTTAGAGAGGAAACGCCCATTGACCTTTGGTAAATTGTTGATAGCACGTCCCTCTCCCAAGATTCGACAACCCGTTGGTGCTCTGTGTGCGTGAAGAGAACCCCGAACCACTTGTGAACTCAATGCTCAAATTAATATAGAAGAAATAAAATTTTGGCGGTTGATGATTTGTTTCTTTTTGTGAATGGACCAATTTGTAAAAGGACCAATTTGTACAATAGCTAATAAACAGATGAGGTTGAGAAAAATTGAAAAGCAATTGAGGTTGCGAGTAAATCCAAAGAGCAATATTTGTAAGCTGTATGTGTGTGGTTTTCACCTTTTTAGTAAAAAAGCTATATGATCCTTTTATAAAGAAGACTTGAAGTTAAAAAACAAGCTACTAACACATGTTATGCACTAAAGTAGGGAAGTGGGTTGAGTTAGCCGTTAGTGGCTAAATTCTTTCAAGACTAGGGATATAGTTTTAAATCAAAGGTAAAAATATTATCCAACAAAACCCACATGATTTAAAACTCGAGAAAGAAAAAATTTTGAGAATTGAAATAAGCATATAATATCGTGTAATAGGTGTAGGTACTTTCCAGGGTTTGAACCTCACTTAGTGTGAATGCACTATCACCTATAGGACAATAGAGATATGGATGTCTTGATCTAAGTCCTTATGGTTAGATGGCAACACATCACACACTATGGTATGAGTATACATTGTGGTTCTATCGGTGGTGCGCTTTCCGGTCATGCGCAAGAATCTTGTATCATGAACGTCATTAGAGAGTAGCCTACACCCCCAAAGTGGCGACCCCCCACCACCATGTTCATTTAGGTGAATCCTCAAGGGTGACTTGTGACCAACCACCCCGCAAAAATTATGCCTTTGGATTCATTAAGAGATAATCTCAACCTCAATCGTCACATAAAGAGCACATATATAACACCATAGGAATGGGACTCGGAAAAATTCCGCAAAAATAATAATTTATTAAAATATTGTGCTCTTCCAAGCCACCCTTTTACAATTTTGTTTGTACCGTTGAACTTCGTTCATGGGATTGCCATACCTACGAAGACGGGTTTTCTTTGTGGCCGACTTAATTAATGAGGCTCCAATCCCATTCCCTCGATGATTGTAAACTTGTCGACTCGATCCCGTCCCTTCGTGAGGCGGATCGCAATGTTATTTTTGGACTTGACAAAATTCAAAGAAATAACACCATGAGAAATTAAAAATTTGTGATTGGTTGTGCTTTCATTCCATTCATTTTCATTTTCGGGTGAATAGTGGTGAAATGTTTTTTAAAAGTGAAAGTTGGATGAGTAGAGAAAAAGTAATAATTGTGTTGATGTGATGGGGAATCTTTTAAAGATGTTGATTGTGTTGTGGAATTTTTGTGGAATTAATAGTGTAAAATATAAAGTAAGAAAATTGAATAAAAATAAAAAATTAAACCAAAAATAAGCAATATGGATCTCATTTTGTAGGTCCCAAGGGGTGTGAGTGTAAGGTTTAGAAAGGCGGTTGAATAAACCTTACCAACTTTTTGATTTAGTCCTTTTAAAATGTTTAGAGTTAATACTTCAATTTGAGTCCTTGATGGACAACTAAGTTAGTTAATCGTGAGTTAGCCACTCATGAGACTCGGATCGATTTGTTGATAAAATAACTCATTTGTGTTGACTAAAACTTAACTTAAGCGTGATATGTTTTATTGGAAGACTTAACACCCTTGAATTTGGTTTAAGTTTGTTTTAATACTTGATATTAGCACTTTGTTGATTATCAATTGGATAACAAATTTATCGTGAGATATTGAAATAATATGCGAGAAATTAATGTCTTTGAAATGTAAATGACACAATAAATTTTTATAGAGGTTCGAAGATGGGGTAATTCTTCTACTCCTCTCTTCTCCAACTCCGGAGAAATCCACTAAGTATTGATCAATATACAAAGTGGTTATCGGTCCGATATGCAAGTCTTGATCACACGAGATGACTTGATCCTTTGGGACTCGATCCTGGAGAGATGCCTTGGTCACACAACCGACTTCTCGTACAACTCGAGCCTTTTCTTCACAGGCGGTTGCGCTTTGCTACTACAGCCCACTTGCTCAAGCTTCTTGGATTTGATCACGAAGCCCTTCAAAACCTTGAGACCGGTTCGACCTTGAACCTTTCTACAATCCTTCGTGGAATGTAGACCCCTTGATTTTTCAAATATTTCCTCTTCAACTGATTGAAGTCGTCTTTTTCCTTCACGGTGAGTCTTTGGATTGATTTCCTTCGTAATGTAGGCTTGAGGATTGAACTTGAATGTCTTGAGTAGGTTATAGTTTGAATAAGAGCTTGAAAGTTCAGGTCACAAAGTTCACACATTTCTCAAATAGATTCTCGGCCTTTTATAGTGTTCTTTTGAAAATTTGCCCGTTGAAGAGATAGGTTAATTTTCAAAAGACACTTGTGGTCGTTGGCTTGTCTTGTTGCGGTTCTTGGAATTGACATTTCCTCGTATGAATGAGTCTTGACTTTTCGAGTTCGACACAGTGCGAGCTTCCCATTGGTTTATTCCTTTTGCACGCTTAAGGGATCGAGCACTTTAAGAAAGATGATATGGAAGTATTACTTGTTTAAGTAATTTTCTTGACTTACATGTAACGGATCTCTTTCGATTATCTCAAACATGACGCATTTTCCTTGACTTCCCAGGTGACTTGAGTCGACTTTCAATCATTGGATGACTCATCTGTCACTTCAACTTGAGATTTGGCTATCTTGAGTTGACTTGACCGACACTTCACTCAATTGCATCTGTTTGCACCTTGATCGAGTTCTGTCTTCTCTTCGCCACACTCATTTGCCTCTCGGTGAGTCTTCTTCTAGTCTCGGTGACTTCTTGCATGTTGAGGCATAGTCGACTTAACTCGACTCGACCCACCCTATCTATTACAATGCAATTTACAACAAAAATGGGGTGCCAACTTTCTATTCTAAGTTTTACATGGCATTCATCAAAATCTAAAAATTAATTTCCCAATAATTTCCCCCTTTTTGATGATGCCAAAACTTAAAACATTCATACAATAATTAAACAAAGAAAGATACGTCTGACATGACAATGTAGAATCATAGAATGTATGCGTAGAATCAATCTTTTATTGATCATAACATTCTTGTTCTTTACCTGTTTGTTCTGAGTGTATCAAAGCTTAAGCGAGTTTAATGTAACCATGCTATTCTATATCTACGCAAGTATAGAAATAATACAATTTTATTCGATGTACGGAGGACTTACATAAGAATGCATTTACATAGTAAAATACATGAAGGGGTGGACAACAACACTTCATCTCCTTACGCCTCATTCTTTCCTCTTCTTTAGCTTTGTCATCTTCGACATTTTTTCTCTTCTTCTTCTTTCTTTTCTTTTTCTCATATGCTTTTTCGATGACTTCATCTCTTCTTTTCCTTTCTTGTCTCTCTTCCCGAGCTGAGTTTGTCTTCTATTTTCTTTTTCAATTCTTTTTACATACTCGGCATTGTTCTTGCCACTTGCGGGTTGACTACTTCGTCAAATCCGGCCCAATAGATCCCTCATTTCTTGCCTGGATCTATATATTCGAGTGTTCTTGGCGAGAGGTCAGGTCTGAAACCTCTTCCTCCTCCACTGCTTCTTCCTCTGCCTCTGGGGCATGTATTGTCTTGGGGCCTTCTTTTTCCCAGTTTGAGTGACCAGAGAGTGACGCCAGTGGTCTGCTGCTGTCGCCTTCTTCACATAGCTTGAGGTCTTTTTCCCAATACAAATCCCCAGGCTTGAGCCATGGACATATTTGTGAAGTAACCTCGGATGCGAGCGTCTTGAATTCATCAACGAGATCTTGGCTTGGTTCCGACGTACGAAATGGCATAGGTGTCTCTATCTGTTGGAATGCCTCCATGTTGTTTTCAAATATATCCATAACTTGGGCATCCATCTTTCCTTCCACCTCTTTCATCCCGCTTCTACTATTTTTCGCTTTTCACCATTGGATGCTGCGGAGTGTTGGAGTGGCGAGTCATCTGGGATTTTTTTGATGATATCGGTGTGATAAGACCTTGTTGGGGTTTTAGCAATCATCGGGTCATATCTTTCGAACCTTCCCCCTCAACAGATTTTCCCTTCTTCTCTCTTCTTAGTTCTTGTTTGTCTTCTCCTTCACAAATGCATCCATCCTCTCAGCTCAGAACCTTTCATCGCCTTTAGGTATTCCTCTTCCCCCTTTTTGGCATCATCAAAGAGAGAGGAACCCCTGAAACAAGCTGGCAATCATGAAGTCTAAGCGGTGATAGGGCTGAGTTATGCTTGAATCTGCTGCGGAGTATCTTTGCACGGAATTGAGCGAGTGGCGTTGGATTCATTTGTCACCAGCTTCATTTCGGCCATGAGGAGGCTGAATTTCTTCTCCATGTTCTCCTCTACGCGCGAAGCTCTTTCTTATGAAATTCACGCGGCGAATTGCATCTACGTGTTGTGAGATTCATGCATTCGATCGATGTTTTCTTGCATTCTTGTCTTCATATCAAAGCATTCTCACCCGCCAGACTAGCAATTTATTGAACAAAGTTCGAAATATCGAACTTGTTCTACACGCATTGTCTCTTTGTTGTTGCCACCATTCCGGATCGACAATTATTCCACGCAGGTCGGCGGTAAGATTTGCGTCTCGGTTATCGACCTCATGCCCGGTGAGGCTGGTGCCTCTCCATCTTCTCTATCTCTGCAAATATGGCCTTGAAAACTTCTCGAACCTTAGTTGTCACTGTCTCGGTGGCGGCCAAGCGAGCGTCAAAGTCGAAATCATTTGGGACGATGGTATACATTGGAATAACGGGATCGGAGTTTATGGAAACGTTCTTGATCTCTAGCCGATTCTTCAAGAAGGTCGGGTAGCTCTAGAGAGAAAGGGAACGATTCTTGAACGGATCATCACGGACAACGGGAATATGTTCAATGGTAACTCGTGCCCATGATGTACCCGATTAAATGGTCGATTCTGCGCAGCTTAGGTAGCTGCTGATTTGATTGTGTCGTGTGGTGGTGGTGTTGGGGTTTTGACCCGGTGGCCGAGCCTCAGTATCTCAGCAACTTCGTCGGTCTGTTGGTTTTTCCATGTGAGTTGTGGTCTCGGCCGTGTCGATAAGCGTCGTCATCGGACGATGATGAGATTTGCGAGGGTGGCTCATCATCAAAATTAAAGGTTTGGCGAGTAACCTTAAGGTCGGTCTTACTCGTGCTTGGGAGAACATCCTCGGTGAGTCTTTTGGATCGGCAATAGGGGATGACTCGGCCCGTCTTCACCTTCGGATCCCAGAAAGGTTACATCGGGATTGTCTTGGGAATCGTGAAGAGCACTTATCTCCTTTTCGGATGAATCAATGATAGTAGGGGGATGTTCGTGCTTCCGTCTCTTTACCCAGGAAGTCTCAACCTCCCGTTGGCCTTCATTACCTCCTGCAGTCTCAAGCTGCGCGAGCGAGGCTTGGACGATCCCTTCGACGGTGTCGGTATGTCTTGGAGTCTTCTCGAGGTGGCATCCACCGGAGTCTCAACTCCATGGATTGCACTTTCATTGCCAGAGTATTAACTCCCAGGCGTTCCTTCTCGTGCTTCGACCGCATCGCTAGCATCGGCGTGGCTGCGCAGAGCGATTGCACGCCAAACGTCTGATCTTAAGCTTAATCGAGCGCCCGAGTCGGTGATAACTTCTTTGTGTATCCATTTGTTGTTCCTTCTCCACTTCACCTCCAAGATTCATTGTGGAGTCACCGCATCCTCCAACCTTCTTTGTAGTGGAGGAGTTTTCCCCACCGGTGGCACACCGGTGAGTGACTTGGAATGGGGTCACTCGTCTCCGGACTCATTGTTTCCTTTGAGTATTCGGCCGTTGGGGCGGGTGGTAAGACACCTTCATTAGGGTTTGGCTTGTGGGGTCCCCACAATCCCGGTTTCATCGCCATTTCCCTTAACACCTTCTTACGAGTGAGCGGGGAAGTGGTGGCGGCAACAACTTGATGTGGCAATATCTTTGCACCACTCCCATCGGATCAATCTCCGGTGTGATGTGGAAGACTCCTGGTCCTTCCAATAACCGTTGTTCATGTAGGACCCTAGATTCCCGCATGGCTTGCCTGCATCTCCAATTTCCAGCGTTGCGGCGCAGGGTCAGATCCTCATCACTCCTAGAGAGAATGTCAAGATGAGGATGTGTATGATCGATGGTTCGAGTAAAGGGACAAATCGGCCTTTTCATGAGCTTGACTTCTCTCGCGCCGCTTCTCCTTGTCTTTGAAGATGCGCAAGATATCGGTCGATTTTTCTTCATCCGGTGTTTGGACCCGATAGTCAATCCGAGAAAGTTCAATAGTTCGTCTTCTTCTTCAATAAACTCCGGTCTTTGCTGTTCCTGGATCGACTCGCCTTCCACTTCCTCCATTCACGCAGACGGTTTTGAATGTCGGATATGGTGGGGATAGGATCATTACATCATCATCATCTTTATCATCTTCTTTCCTTGTCCATCATTCTCGGGCTTGAAGGTAGCAAACTTTGGTGTTTCACACCTCGGCGTCGTTGCGGGAGGGGATACAACCCCCTGTCAACAGGAGAGTTTGCTTTTTCGGCTACTTCTTGAGTCAGTTGCTCGACTACAATTTGTGTCTTCAATTTGCTCTCATTGATTGGCTTCAGCAGACTTGTTCGTTTCATCAATAATTTCAGGAGACTCTACTTCTCCGGTTGTCTCGTGATCTGTTCGGTGAGTGGCAGACTCGGCCGTTTTCTCAAGCTCGATCGCTTGAAAATTCTTCTTCTTCTTTTGGTTTTCACCAGAGGAATATCGGTTCCACTTCCTTCCGGTTCATCGAAGGTAAATGCCTTCGCAGATTGTCTTATAGGCGAGTTGCCTTCCTTGTTGTGATGATCCTCTTCTTTTTAATCGGAGAAGGGATTAATGGTTCCTTCTCCATTGCGGGCTGCGGGAGGGGGGAGACACGGCTGCGGGGGGGTGACTTGTAGGGCGGTGCGATTTTTTTTTTTTTGCGCAGGGGCAGCAATCTTTTTGGTGCATAGGGCAACCTTCTTCTTGAGAGGGGAGGAGACAACTTGTCGGTGATTCCTCCTCACTTGTGTCCGCTCTCTTGGCATAAGCTCTTCTCTCGTGCTCCGAGAGATTTGATCGAACATCTTTTTGTTAACATGGAACACCTTTCCATGTCGAAGAGAAACTCCTTTAACTTCCATCATCGGCCAATCACCAGTCCATACCCCAGGGAACCTCCAAACGAACCATCCTCCTTGAAGGATTTATTCCCAATATTCTCGGCAGTAGTCATTGCATACAAACTCAAAGGTTTACTTTCTTCTCCTCCATGATCGCGGCCATCACGATCGGCTTGGTTTTGGATAGCGATTAAAGCTTCCAAATTTAATGTCCACACACTTTGCAACAATGTCCAAGAACTTGTGGTAATCTTCCTTGAGCTTCTTCTTCTTTGTGTAGACAACCTTCGCAAAGATAGTCGGGTTTGGCCACTTTCTTCCAAGCGGCCAGGTTAACATCGCCTTCATAAATCTCGGCACTCCTTCCGCCACTAATGAGCAGTGTTCGCGGATCTTGGCAAGTGATGGTGAAATCTTTCCGTGTGAAGAGAGGACTTGATGCCCTCGGCGTGAACCGAGCGTTCACATAGAACTGTGCGACCTCTTCCACGTAGGTTATCTGAAACTCCATCGACAAAAAGGGTTTCAGTCCTGATTTTTCCAATTTCTCTGCTATTTTTTTCACAAGGGTTTCGTCTGACCCCTGTTTGATCATGCCCTCGAAGTCCACAGTAGATCCCGTGTGGATTTGCTTTCCCAACTTGACGAAGTCGTAAGTAGATGCCATTTTTCGAAGATTCACCGAAAGAAATCTTGAAGATGAGCTTTGAAGATTTGTAGGGTTTTGAGAGAAAAAAAATGCTTTCTTTACTTGAGAGAGATGAACAGTTTTGGTAAAGTGAGAGAAAATCGGACGAAGTGGTATATGTATGGGTTATGAAAGGACGTGCGGGTGGTTTTTGAAATTTGATCAAGATCAACGGCTTAGATTTTGCACGCCGATTAACATTTAATTTCTCGCATTTAATGCAGCAGCATTTATATTCAATCATAAGCTTGGTATGCAGCTTTTGACTGTACACGTCATAATTATCTTTGATGTCTTTCTTAAAAACATTCCCGCTTAGTAAAAATGACTGCGTTTTTGTCACTTTGTTCATAAATGACTCGAAGCTTATTCCTTAGCCGATTTAACTCTTCTCTCTTTGCACTTAAGCACTCATTTGTCGGCCTAACTCGATGCAACCGATTCTCCGATTCGGTGATTCACAAAACCGATTCAAGAGTTGACTCTTTTTCATCTTTTCGTGTTTCATCTCTTTTCTTTGACTCTTTTGAGTGTCAACTCAGCTCAATTAACCCTAATTCAAGCTTGAGTTCTTCAAATCTTGATTCACATAATGATTTTGTGAATATATCGCCTAATCGCTTATCGGTTGAGATGTATTCCAAGGTGATGTCCTTCTTTTCAACATGATCTCTTATGAAGTGATATCGACATCAATGTGCTTTGTTCTTGAGAGCAACACAAGATTTTGGGTAATTGCAATTGCACTTGTGTTGTCACACATAATTGGAATTTCCTTTTCTTCAACTTCATAGTCTCTCATTTCTTTGTCTCATCCATAAGACTTGAGCACAAAATTTGCCCTTTGCTAGCCTATGTATTCTGCTTCGGTGTGGAGGTTGCTATTGAATTTTGCTTCTTGCTAAACCAGGAAATTAATCTATTTCCAAGCATTTGACATGTACGAGATACTTTTCTGTCAACAACTGCATCCGATCCAAAGATAGTCGAGTCCGAGTAACCAATTAGGTTGAATCCACCTTCCTTAGGATACCATAAGCCAACTTCTTGGCTTTCTTTCAAATATCTCAAGATTCTTTTGTTTTTGATCATGTGGCTTTCTTTTGGAGCAGATTGAAATCTTGCACATACACCTACAACAAAGGTGATGTCGACGACTTCTTTGTGAGTAGAGCAATGATCCAATAAGTGCTCAGTATCTTGTTTGATCCATGAGGCTTGCCATCTCAGTATCCATATCCATTTTTACTCGATGTATTCATTGGTATTTTCACAGAAGATTTCTCTTCCATACCAAATTTCTTCATTAAATCTCGGTGTACTTTGTCGACTTATGAAGGTTCCATCCTTGGTTGTTTTACTTGAAGTCATCGGAAGAATGTCGGCTCTCCCATCATGCTCATTTCAAATTTGCTTTGCATAAGATTTGAGAATTTATCACACGATTCTTTGTTTGTGGATCCAAAGATGATGTCATCCACATATATTTGAACAAGCAAAAGATATACTCTTCCCATCTTGAATTCAAGTGTTCTATCCACTTTGCCTTTTGTAAATCCGTTCTCGGCCAGGAATTGTGATAATGTATCATACCATGCTCTTGGTGCCTGTTTCAATCCATATAAAGCTTTCTTGAATTTGTATACTTTATCTCCAAGAGTCTTTACGCTCAAATCCTAGAGGTTGTTCAACATACACTTCTTCCTCCAATAACCCATTAAAGAATGCACTTTTTACATTCATTTGATATACGGTGAAGTTCTTGTGAGCAAAGATAGGCAAGAAACATCCTTATGGCTTCCAATCTTGCCATATGAGCAAAAGTTTCATCAAAACCTATTCCTTCTTCTTGGCAATACCCTTTGGCTACCAATCTTGCTTTGTTTCTTACCACGTAACCTTCCTCATTCATCTTTTTCGAACACCCATTTAGTGCCAATAACATTTTGATGAGTAGGTCTTTGAACCAATACCACACTTTGTTCCTTTCAAACCGATTTGACTCTTCTTGCATGGCTTGAATCCAATGCGTGTCATCCAAAGCTTGTGACACATCTTTTGGCTCTATTTGTGAGATGAAACAAGTGAACATAGCTTCTTGTTAGGTTCGGATCTAGTTTTCACACCTTCTCTTACATCTCCAATGATTAGTTTCGGTGGATGGTCTCTCACCACCTTACATCGAGGTTGGAGTAAGTTAGCTGGATTTAGTCTTCTTGCAGCTGTGTTATTTTGATTAGCTCTCTCATCATCACTTAGATGCATATTTCATTTGTCTTTGAGACTCGGCTATCTCATCTTCATCCGGGTTTATAATTCCGACTTGAACTTCAACATAGGGACTCTTTCGCATGGTAGGTGATTGAACTTGTCGGTGACTCTTCAATGTCTTCTCCATTTACACTGGGCTCATCAAACACCACATGGATGGACTCTTCGTAACCATTGTCCTCTTGTTGAGCACTCTGTAGGCTTTGCTTTCAAATTTGAGTATCCCAAGAAGATACCTTCATCGCCTTTAGCATCAAAAGCCTTTAAATTATCTTTGCCATTGTTGTGGATGAAGCATTTGCATCCAAATATTTTAAAATATGCAACATTTGGCTTTCTCCATCCCAAATCTCATAGGGAGTCTTTGTCACCATTTGTCTGCATTTTATCATGCATCTATTTTGAGTATAGCATGTTGTGTTTATTGCTTCAGCCCAAAATCTTTTAAGCGCCCTCGCTTACCTAATACATGGTCCTTGCCGCTTCTTTGAGAGTTTGTTTCTTCTTTTCGCAACTCCATTCTGTTTGTGGAGTCCTTCTTTGCAGATAGTTCATGAGCAATACCATTTTCAATACAAATCGAAGTTATTATTCCATTGACAAACTCGATTCTCGTCATCGATCTAATTTTGATAATGGTTTGACTCTTCTCATTTGGATTCTCTTCATCCGAGTTGTGGTAGTTTCGCGGGGTTTTTTCTTCTTACACATGAAAATTGTCCATGTATATCTTGAGTAATCATCTACTACCACCAATGTGTATTTCTTTCCGCTTTATGCTATTTGGTTCAATGGACCAAATAGATCCATATGTAGCGGGTGCAATATTCTTGTTGAAGATGGACATGTCTTTTCTTTGAATGATGATTTGATCCGCTTTCCCATCCGCATGCATCACATACACTTTCCTTTCTTATATACCGAGTCGGAAGTCCTTCCACAAGATTGCTCCTTGCAAGCTTGTTAATTGTTTTGAAGTTCGGGTGACTCGAACTTCTTGTGCCACGGCCCAACTTGATTCAATTTGTGCTCTTTTGCAGCTGAGACAAGTGCTTGGTGTTGCCGTTGACCAATCTACCACATACATGTTCTTTTATCCGCATCCTTGCAACACTACTTCATTAGATTCGGTGTTCTTGATTTGGCACACTCCCATATTCAATCCAACATTATAGCCCTTGTCACGAGTTGACTTATGCTTAGTAAGTTGAAATTGAGGCCTTCAACATATGCAACATCCGTAATTTCTAATCCATTTTTCTTGATGGATCTAATGCCTCTTATTTCTCCCGGAGCTTCATTCCTCCAAATATGACTTTTGCACCTCTAACTTCCTTAAATTTTGTGATTTTTCTTGTTTCTGTCATGTGTCCGGAACAACCACTATCCATGTACCAGGTTCCTTCGCACTCACCGTTTGCTCATTGAATCGCAATCAAGGAAATTAGGTTTTAGGTACCCATATTTGTTTGGGTCCCGAGGGGTTAGTATTGTAAGATGATCCAACCAACCTATAACCAAATGATTTGACTCTATGAGGTTTCCATCTACCAGTGCCATAATCATAATTAACTTTGGCAAATTGCTTGGGGTTTTAGGTTCATACAACTGTCTCTTTTGTCCGTATGCTGTGTATGTGTTTTAGCAATTGCTTTGTTTGGGTAGTTGTTATATCTTTGAGGATAGTGATTGGGTGCATATGTGTCTTGATGATAGTTCTTTTGCCTTTGGAATATCCCTTGTCGGGTTCTAGGCCTTTGCCATTTAGGCTTATATCCCATAGGTCTTTCCGATAGCTCACATTATTCCAATCACTTGGCTTGGGTAATTTCTACCATTCCCATCATATGTGTTCTTTTCATAGAACTTCGGGGCTTTTGGTAGCTTTGTTTCTTCTTTATAGAGTACTTCCTATTTGGAGTTTCTTTGAGGAACTCATTTGAATTTCTTCTCGGTTGTCCTTTCAAAGATACTCACCGGTTGTTTTTCTTTTCCTTTATAACCAAGGCAAGTTTGCTTGTGGTTGTGCTTTGGAATGAATGTGTGTGCACCATTTGGAGTTTTGGATTTTTGAGATGCTTCATTACTTGAAGATCCTTTTTCCAAAATCACTCTTGGAACTTGACTTGGCATAGAGGAATTAAATCTTAAGCTTTGTCTTATCTCCACATTCTCTTTGACTCATAATAAGATCATCCAAAGATTTCGATGCCTTAGTGAATGAGGCAATAACATTTTGAGGTCATTTTCCTCTTTTCAGTAGACTATCTCTGCTTATTAGTTTAGCATTTTCAGCCTTTAAACTTTTATTCTCATCGCCTATGTGACTTAGAGTACTCGGCTCCTTAGTCACCAATTTTGTGAGTTTTGGCTTTGAGTAATTTGTTTTTCTCATTTAGTAGTGTGTGTGAGGATTTAATGTGTTCAAAGTCTTTCATCATTTTGCCTAATGAATCATAAAGATCAGTGGGTGATGAAGTATGTGTGTTACAATCATCGTCACTAGAATACGAGTGTGATGAGTTAGAGTGTACCTCATCTTCTTAGTCGGAGTTGGTCTTGTTCTTTGGCCATTAGATAGATCAAGGCTTCTTCTTCAGAGTCACTTGAGTAGTCGCTTCACTACTCTCCGAGTCACTTGTGTCTTTTGACTTGACTGTCTCAGTGATCTCTGCAGCCTAACATTACCTTTTTCTTTTCTTGTCTTCTTTCTCTCAAGACTTTTCTTTCCTCTTCATTCCCGTATTTGTTGGCTACAGGATATGGGCAATCAATAGCATAGTGACCAGGTTACTGCGGTTCCAAAGATAAATTTTCAACCTTTTGATCGATTCTTTCCATCCTTCGATTGTCACTCTTTGATACTCAACCTTTTGATGCTCTGTTCTTTTGGGTAACCTATCTTCCCTTGACTTGAGTGAGCCGAGTGTCTTCTCGGAGGATTCACCCTTGCCTCTTTTGTAATTCTTGTTGAAGAATTTGTTAAACCTTTTAACCATCGGGCAATCTCCTCTTGGTCAATGACTTCCTTGACCTTAGCTCTTTTACCATCCTTAACTATTAGAGCAAATTTTGTTTTGGGCACATCTGTCTCCTCTAGGTCTTTTCTTCTCACTCAAATTCGTAGGCTTTGAGATCCGAGAATAGCTCATGGTTGGATGTTTTTGATAGGTCCATGGAGTGTCTCGGGGCCATGACTTTCATTTCCCACTGGGAGACTTCTTAGAATCTTCATACACATTTCCTTCTATGTATATTCTTTTCCCGGTCTGAGATAGCTCATTGGTAATTTACGTGAACCTAGCATCCAGTTGATCCAAGGTTTTCTCCTGTAAGCATCTTAAAATTTTCAAATTTCTCAGACAAAGAACAGATAGTTTATTTTCCTTAATTTGCTCGAGCCCTCACAAATCGGGGTTAGCTTATCCCGATTTCTTTTGCAATCTTGCACGATTTGACTTTGTTGAACATGGCTTTGTCCGAGTTTTGTAAAGAATGTCCTTGGCCACATTGTCCAAGTTGTATCTTTTTCTGTCATCATTTGTCCATTCGGCTCTTGGTTTTCAACCATATGGTCCTGGGAGCAACATCCTCTTTCTCCTTCATGCAGCAGCAGCTCCTCCTTGTTTGTGTTCACTTTTAAGATTTGCAGTGGCCCATCTTGTATTACTATCCACATTTTATCATGTAATCTTTGAAAGATGAACTGCATACGAATTTTCCAATCATCAAATTCTTCAATTGTGAACATAGGGATGCGTGTCAAATTTGCTTCCATGATAATAACTTTGCTGAGTAAAAGAGTTTTTGAAAGATCAAGTGCTAAAGCAAGCTTTGAAAGATTGGAGATCTAGTTCAGTAACCAGTGCGGAAGGCTCAATGAACCAACCGCTCTGATACCACTTGTAGGTCCCAAGGGGTGTGAGTGTAAGGTTTAGAAGGGGGGGGTTGAATAAACCTTACCAACTTTTTGATTTAGTCCTTTTAAAACGTTCAGAGTTAATACTTCACAGCTGAGTCCTTGATGGACAGCTAAGTTAGTTAATCAGCAGAGTTAGCCACTCAACAGACTCGACTGAGCTGTTGATAAAATAACTCAGTTGTTTTGACTAAAACTTAACTTGACTGTGATATGTTTTCAGCGGAAGACTTAACACCCTTGAATTTGGTTTAAGTTTGTTTTAATACTTGGTTTTAGCACTTTGTTGATTATCAATTGGATAGCAAATTTATCAGCAGATATTGAAATAATATGCAGAAATTAAAGTGCTGAAATGTAAATGACACAATAAATTTTTATAGAGGTTCGAAGATGGGGTAATTCTTCTACTCCTCTCTTCTCCAACTCCCCGGAGAAATCCACTAAGTATTGATCAATATACAAAGTGGTTATCAGTCCGAGATGCAAGTCTTGATCACACACGGTGACTTGATCCTTTGGGACTTAGTGCGGAGATGCCTTGGTCACACGGTGGCTGGTTCGTACAACTCGGCTTATTCACAGTGGCATTTGCTTTGCTACTACAGCCCACTTGCTCAAGCTTCTTGGATTTGATCACGAAGCCCTCCAAAAACTTGAGACTGGTTCGACCTTGAACCTTTCTACAATCCTTCGTGGAATGTAGACCCCTTGATTTTTCAAATGTTTCCTCTTCAACTGATTGAAGTCGTCTTTCCTTCACAGGTGAGTGTTGGATTGATTTCCTTCGTAATGTAGGCTTGAGGATTGAACTTGAATGTCTTGAGTAGGTTATAGTTTGAATAAGAGCTTGAAAGTTCCAGGTCACAAAGTTCACACTTTTCTCAAATAGATTCCTCAGTCTTTTATAGTGTTCTTTTGAAAATTTGCCCGTTGAAGAGATATGTTAATTTTCAAAAGACACTTGTGGTCGTTGGCTTGTCTTGTTGCAGTTCTTGGAATTGACATTTCCTCGTATGAATGAGTCTTCAGCTTTTCAGAGTTCTGACACAGGTGCAGAGCTTCCCATTGGTTTATTCCTTTTGCACGCTTCTAGGATCGAGCACTTTAAGAAAGACAAGATGGAAGTATTACTTGTTTAAGTAATTTTCTTGACTTCTCTGCAACGGATCTCTTTCAGTTATCTCGACTTGACTGCATTTCCTTGACTTCCCAGGTGACTTCGAGTCAGCTTTCAATCATTGGATGACTCATCATCACTTCAACTTGAGACTTGGCTATCTTGAGTTGACTTGATCGACACTTCACTCATTGCGATCTCATTTGCACCTTGATCGAGTTTCTGTCTTCTCTTCTTCGCACATCACCGCCTCTCACGGAGTCTTCCTTCTAGTCTCCGGTTGACTTCTTGCATAAACCAGGCATAGCCGACTTAACTCGGCTCGACCAACCTTATCTATTACAATGCAATTTACAACAAAAATGGGGTGCCAACTTTCTATTCTAAGTTTTACATGGCATTCATCAAAATCTAAAAATTAATTTCCCAACACATTTTATACCTTTTGTTATCAATATTAAGAGAAAAATAACAAAAATGGTGATAGATTAAGAAATTATCGAATTTTTTTATATGAATAGGATGAGGAGAGTTAAATAAATAGTATAGTTGGGTATTAGGAAGTGTGAAAAAGAAAGAGAGAAATGAGTTATTTTTGGAAAGAAATGAGATTTTCTTTATAGAAAAAACTCACTTTTTTCACAAACAATCACACACCCTATAATTGTTTCTCTCAAAAAATCAAAATTTTGGAAAATCTCTCACAACCAATCACAACCTAAATGTCTAATTGATATGTCTCACCAATCTGCGTCCTTTTCTCATTATAATTTTTGCTTTTAGCTCTAGCAATAGCAACTGATCGCATCACAATGTAAAGAAATAGGAGGAATAGGCTTAGGTAATAAATGAATATCATTTAAAAACTTTTAAGTCATTCACCTCAATGCACGCGACATCTAAGGCAATTAACTCACCTCTCCATAGGACCATAGTTGACCGAGATATTACGACCGCTTAGCGACTTCCATGATATTTCTCCATCTGCCAGTGTAAATACATATCCACTAGTTGATTTTGTTTCCTCCGAATCATTGATCCAATTTACATCACTGTAACCTTCTAAAACATCAGGAAAACCTGAAAAGTTAATAGCATAATTAATAGTTACTTTTAAATATTTAAATAATCTCTTCAATGCATCCCAGTGGGAAGTATTAGGACTATGTGTGTATCTTGCTAATCTACCAACAACATACGCAATATTCGGTCTAGTATGATTCATCAAATGCAACAATGATCCAATAATTTGAGAATATTTATGTTGAGAAACACTAGCACCTTTATTTTTCTCAACTTAACGATTGGATCATAAGGGGTGAATCTGGATTCACACAAGAATAATTAAATTTATTCAATAATTTTTCAATATAGTGAGATTGCGACAAAGAAATAGTATCACCATTTCTAATAATTTTTATCCGTAAAATAACACAACAGGCCAAGGTCTTTCATATCAAAATGATTAGACAAGAATTTTTGGTATCATTAATAACATGAATATTGCTACCAAAATTTAAAATATCATCAACATACAAGCACAAAATTACACAAGTGTCATCGACAACTTTTATATAAACACACTTATCACCTTTATTAATATAAAAATCATTAGAAATTATAACACTATCAAATTTCTCATGCCACTGCATTGGAGCCTGTTTTAATCCATAAAGAGATTTAACAAGCTTACATACTTTCTTTTCTTCACTGCCACAACAAAACCTTAGGTTGGTTCATATAATTTCCTCCTCCAAATCGCCATTTAAAAAGACAGTTTTACATCCATTTGATGAATATCCAATTTATAAACAGAGGCAATAGCAATAAACATTCTAATGGTAGTAATTTTAGAAACAGGCGAGTAAGTGTCAAAAAAGTCAATGCCAGGTTTTTGCTCAAAACCCTTAACAACTAGCCTGGCCTTGTATTTTTCTATGGAACCATCAATCCTCAACTTTTTCTTAAAAATCCATTTACACCCAATTGGTTTACAACCAGGTGGTAGATCCATTAAAACCCAAGTTTTATTATCAAAAGAGTTTCATCATTAACTGCTTCTTTCCAAAAGGGAGCATCTAAAGACAACATAGCATCATTATAGGTTTTAGGGTCATCTTCAAGTAAAAAAGTACAAAAATCATCACCAAAAATTTTAGTTTTTCTACTCCGTTTACTCCTCTTAGGCTCAACAGGTTCCTTGTTAAAAACAGTAGGAGAAGAATCATTATCATTAGACCTAGAACATGCACCAACGGGTCTAGACAATTTATCTTTCATAGGAAAAATATTTTCAAAAAAGACAGCATCTCCAGATTCAATAATAATATCATTGGAAATTTCAGGAACTTCAGAATTAAACACCAAAAATCTATAAGTAGGACTATTTAAAGAATAGCCAACAAAAACACAATCAATAGTTTTAGGATCTATTTTTCTTTTCTTAACAATAGGAATATTAACTTTGGCTAGACACTCCCACACTTAAAAATTTAAGAGTAGGTTTTTTATTCTTCCATAATTCATAAGGAGTTTTGTCGAATTTTTTATAAGGAACTCTATTAAGAATCAAACAAAAGAATATAAAGCTTCACCCCAACAATTTTTAGGCAAACTTAACTAAGAAGTATTGCATTCACCATATCAAGTAAAGTCCTATTTTTTCTTTCTCGCAACACCATTAGATTGGGGAGAATAAGAAGGTGTCACTTCATGCACAATACCATGCAATTTACAAAAATCGTCATTTCATCAAGCATATTCACCACCCCTATCGAGCAAAGAATTTCTATTTTCTTTTCAAGCCGATTTTCAACTTGACTTTATATTCTTTAAACTTATCAAATAAATTACTCTTCGCATTAATCAAATAAACATAGCAATATTTAGAAAAAATCGTCAATAAAAGTAATGAAATATTGATTACCACCACGAGTCAAGATATGATTGCTATCACAAATATCACTATGAATTAATCCAAGCAACATGTTTTTTATCTCTTGATTTATGCGGTTTTCTAGGTTGCTTAGCTTGCACACAAATTTCATATTTTTCTTTCACATTAATAGAAGACTCGGGAATAAGATCAAAATGCATCATTCTTTTTATTGTTCCGAATTCACATGACCAAGTCTACCATGCCAAGTATCACAATATTCAACATTAGCAATAGATAAAGAAGAATTCAAATTTTCATTACTAGAAGAAGGTATTACACTTAAACAAAATAAACCACCAAAATAAAGCCTTTACCAACAACCGACCATGTCCTGAAATTACAACTTTGTTGGATTCAAAAATAAATTTATAACCATTTCTAACTAACAAAGACGCACTAATCAAATTTTTCCTAATATCTAGAATATGACAAACACCATCTAGAGACAAGACTTTTCCGGACGACAAAGTTAACTGGACTTGGCCTTCTCCTAAGACTCGAGCCACACTCTCATTCCCCATGCTTACAATTCTTGTGCCTGATACCTGATATGATAAAAAATAATTTTTATCAGCGCACACATGAACATTAGCCCCAGAGTCTATCCACCAATCATTTGAGTTAAAAATAGTATTTAACTCTGGGTTACTAACAAAATACCTGTTAGCTGGGGAATTAGAGGTGGCCCCCACAGTCACCACATTAGCTTGTGGTTTAGAAGTCGGCGGGAGTTTGGACTGATTATTCTGGCCATGACGGTGAAAACAGTTCCTGGCAATATGATTAGTCCTCCCACAGACCCAACACTGAACTGGACTCCCATTTTTACCTTTTGGCATATTGTTATTGAATTTATTGTTACCAAATCCGCCATTAGCCTTTTTTGGTCCAGTTTTCTTGAAAAGCTTAGGCTTTGGTTTGTGAGGATTTTCAATAATTAAAGCCTTGGCTTGAAAAACAAGTTTTTTGGACTGTTGGGAAGAACGATGTCTATCCTCAATTCTCAAAGCAACAAATAATTCTTAAAGAGAAAATTTTTCAGGCTTATGCTTAAGACCTCTAGCAAAATCAGACCAAGATGGTGGCAATTTTTTAATCAAGGAAGACACATAGACAGAATCACTTTGTTCGACCACTTTTGCTTTCATATCATAAATAAGGTTCTTAAATTCAATCAATTGGTCAGAAATACTTTTTGTATCAATTATTTGAAAATCTAACCAATCATCAATAGACACACGCGTTTGAGACCTTTTTCAGCCAGATACCATAACGATAATCAAGTGCATTCCATAATTCAAGTGCGATTTGGTATGTGAAAAATGCGATAAATACTATCGATAAAGCACTCAAAATTCTCGCCATGATAAATAATATCCTTATTAGCAAGGTCATCGAGTTTTGGTCACTATATTCTTTAGTAGTGTCTTTGCTAGTAGGTGTCTCAAGAGACTTAGTAGCAAAACTTTCACCATTTTCTTTAAGACCATTTAAAATCACAAAAATAATCCTAATTCATCAACCAAAATTTCATTTGTTGTTGCCAACACAAAAAGCTTTTCTCATCAAATTTTTCGGGCTTGGGACATTGACTTAAGTAAATCCATATTAGGTAAGTAGCAAATAATCCTAAATTAATAAAAACAATTATTTTATTCTTTAAACTTGTTGAAAAATTAAACACAAAAACCAGCAGGGAATTTATTTATACTAATTTAGGACAAGCAACAATAAATAATAACAAGCCGATAAATAAATAGGAGTCAAGTTTTAGGATAGTCTGGGTCGAAGCACGCCGTAGCGCTCTCTTTAGAGAGGAAACGCCCCCCTTTGCATTGGTAAATTGTTGATAGCATGTCCCTCTCCCAAGATTCGACAACCCGTTAGTGCTCTCGTGTGCGGCGAAGAGAACCTCGAACCACTAGTGAACTCAATGCTCAAATTAATGTAGAAGGAATAAAATTTTGTTGTTGATGATTTGTTTCTTTTTGAGAATGGACCAATTTGTATAATAACTAATAAACAGTGAAGGTGAGAAAATTGAAAAGCACTTGAGGTTGAGAGTAAATCCAATAGCAATATTTGTAAGCTATACGTGTGTGGTTTTCACCTTTTTAGTAAAAAAACCATATAATCCTTTTATAAAGAAGATTTGAAGTTAAAAAACAAGCCACTAACACATGTTAGGCACTAAAGTAGGGAAGTGGGTTGAGTTAGCCGTTAGTGGCTAAATTCAAGACTAGGGATTTAGTTTTAAATCAAAGGTAAAAATATTATCCAACATTAAATATAATAATTAAGTGTACATCTAAAAATCTAAAACTATATAAGGAACTAATAAGAAGTTTTATAGTTCCAAAGACTTCCGCAGAGGTGTGGACAAAACTTAATTTCCTCCTATGATGGTCATAGATAAATATGTGGTTTAATTGCAACATCAAAAACACTCTCTTTTCTCAAGGCTTAGATTGTGATGCGGAGATTTTAAAATAGAACGAAGAAAAAATTGTCCACAACTAGATTTGCAAACTTATAGATAATGTGTTTCCTATTAGATTAAATAATACACAACTCCGAGATTAGTAAAAAATTGATATTTTCTTCTTCTTTTTCCTTTTCTTCTCATGGTTCAACTCTTCCGGAAAACAAGGCTAGTTTGATGTGATTGTCGCCCTAAACACCCAAGAATCATATGGGTGTTATTATGAACTGTTGTGAGTCCACATAAGACTTACAAAGGTTAATTGTTGGGAGGCGCAAGCACAACTTGTTTTTTTTTAGAAAAAAACCCAAAAAGGGTGGAGGATTAAGGATCCCCTCAACATGTATTATTGATTAAAGGGAAATTTACATCATCTGTTCGATACATCACATTTACAAGTATGACAAGTGAAAAGATTTCCTAGTTCTAAAAAAGGAAAATCCGATTGATCAACCCCGACTAATCCCCTGTATTATTCTAGGTAGAGAAAAACCATTAAAGAAAATATGTCTATGAGTAATGAATCCATTATTAGCTAAAGCATCCACAACCTTGTTCCCTCTCTATATATGTGAGTGATATGTACATTAAGCTCGATAAGTGAGTCTTGATTCTCATCATAAACTCAAGCTTCCGATTCCCTATTTTTTGATGGTGGAGAATGGAGATCATACTTTGGGAATCCGCTTCTATCCATATGTTTTCGCAATCTGTTGTATCCACAAGTTGGAGAGCTCTGTGAAGTGCAATAAACTCTCCAACAAGGCTGTTCAACGATCTGGGATTGAATCGAGAAGGCCCAAATTACATCTCCTAAATGATTTCTCGAGAATACCACCAATGCACCCATGTGATATGTTTTCTTTTTTGCCCCATCCTTGTGAAGGTTTGATCCAAATAACGGGGAGAGCAAGAAAAGCTAACATTGCATCTTATATTGAAACCAAAATTAGCAGTTAAGTGCAAAAAACCCTTCCAAGAACTATGTTTGAACAAGTGCCCAACTTTTAAGAGGTGTATGTGATGTTTCACTTTCCAAATGATTCTCCTATGAGAAAACTTGATATTTTCATGTTTATGCTTATTTCTCTCTAGCCAAATATACCACATTATAAGACAAGGAATGCTAAAAGAGATATGTGCATTGTGTGTGAAAGGTGTGATTTGTTTCCAAGAAGAAAGAAACCTGCCAATATCCTCAGTTCTAGGACAACAATGTCCCAGCATGGTAGAGAAGTGCCTCCAAACAAGTTGAGAATTAGGGCTAGAAAGGAAAAGATGAGAGAGATTCGGGGAGTTCTTGGAGTTGCAACACCAACACTTAGAAGCAAGTGAAATGTTTCTTTTTTGAAGTTTTTGATCCACATGTGTTGGGAAATTTATTGTTTAGATTTTGATGAATGCCATGTAAAACTTAGAATAGGAAGTTGACACCCCATTTTTGTTGTAAAGCGCATTTTAACAAATAGGGCTGGTCAAGCCGTGAGTTAAGTCGGCCTATGCCTAAACATGCAAGAAGACAATGGAGACTAGAAGGAAGACTCATTTGCAAGACAAGTGAGTATGGCAAAGAAGAGAAGACGGGAACTCGATTGAAGGTGCGGTGAGTAAAGTATCGGTCAAGTCAACTCAAGATAGCCAAGTCTCAAGTTGAAGTGACAGAAGAGTCATCCATGATTGAAAGGCGACTCTAAGTCACCTGTGGAAAGCAAGGAAATGCGGTCAAGTCGAGATAATCTGAAAGAGATACTTCGCAAACATGTCCATGGCTCAAGCACAGGACTTATCTTTGAGAAAAGGGTCTCACGCTATGTGAAGAAGGCGACGGGCGGCAGTGAGACTACCGACGATCGCTCTCTTGGTCACTCTCCGGGTCACTCAGTTTGGGAAGAAGAAGACCCCGATCTACAATACACGCCCGAGAGAAAGAGGTAGAGGAAGAAGCGTGGTGGAGGAAGAGGTTTGGACTCCAGCCTCCGCCCAAAAATATTGAGTACATAGATCCAGGCAAGAAAGGAGGGATCTCTGGGCCGAGTTTTGACGAAGTAGCCAATCGCAAGTGGCTAAGAACAATCCGAGTATGTGAAAAGAATTGAAGAAGAAAATAAAAGACAAACTCAGCTATGGGAGGAAAGACAAGAGAGACTAAGAAGAGATGAAGGCTGCCCGGAAGAAGCGAGAAGAAGAAAGCGGTGAAGATGAGAAAAAGAGAAGAAGACGAGAAGATGTGAAGTAGAAGAAGATGAAAGAAGGAGGCAATGAAGGAGATGAAGTGTTCTTGTCCACCCCTTCATGTATTTTACTATGTAAATACATACTATGTAAGTCTTACGTAATAAATCAGTAAATTCTCTATTTTTGCGTAGACATAGATGTTTGCTCTCATACACCTTGTAAACATTGTGTAAAGGACAAGAATGTTATGATCAATAAAAGGATTGATTCTACGCATACATTCTCTCGTAAATACACTATCTATATGTATCTATGCTATTTACATTTTGAATGTTTTAAGTTTTGGCATCATCAAAAAGGGGGAAATTGTTGGGAAATTTATTGTTTAGATTTTGATGAATGCCATGTAAAACTTAGAATAGGAAGTTGGCACCCCATTTTTGTTGTAAAGCGCATTGTAACAAATAGGGTGGTTTGAGTTAACTCACTATGCCTAAACATGCAAGAAGACAATGGAGACTAGAAGGAAGACTCGCCGCAAGACAAGTGAGTATGGCAAAGAAGAGAAAACGGGAACTCGATCAAGGTGCGGTGAGTAAAGTATCGTCAAGTCAACTCAAGATAGCCAAGTCTCAAGTTGAAGTGACGGAAGAGTCATCCAATGATTGAAAGTCGACTCTAAGTCACCTGTGGAAAGCAAGGAAATGCGGTCAAGTCGAGATAATCGAAAGAGATATGTTGCACTGTAAATCAAGAGAATTACTTAAACAAGTAATACCTCCATGCTACCTTTCTTGAAGTGCTCGATCGAGAAGCGTGCAAGGGAATGAACCAATGGGAAGCACTACACCGTGTCGAACTTTGAAAAGTCAAGAACAATTCATACGAGGAAGTGGCAACTCCAAGGACTACAACAAGACAAGCCAACGACCACAAATGACTTTCAAAAATAAGCCTATCTCTTCAACGGGCGATTTTTGAAAGATCACTATAAAAGGCCGAGGAATGACTCGAGAGAAGGTTACCTGACTACTACGAACCACGAACATTTCAAGAAAACATTTGAATCTGTAACCTAAAATATCCTCAAATCATTCAAGATTAATCCTCAAGCCTACACTACGAAGAAAATCAATCCATCACTCCCTTGTGAGGGAAAGATAGCTTCAATCGGTTGAAGAGGAAACCTTGGAAGAAAAGGGGTCTACATCCCACGGAGGATTGTAGGAAGGTTCAAGGTCGAACCGGTCTCGAGTTTTTGGAGGGCTTCGTGATCAAATCCAAAGAGCTTGAGCAAGTGAGCTGTAGTATCAAGGCAACCGCCCGTGAAGAAGTTGAGTCGCACGAGAAGCCAAATGCGTGACCAAGGCATCTCGGGGATCGAGTCCCAAAGGATCAAGTCAAATTTGTGTGATCAAGACTTGTATACGGACTGTTACCACTCGTATACCGATCAATACTTAGTGGATTCCTCCGGGAGTTGGAGAAGAGAGGAGTAGAAGAATTACCCCATCTTTGAACCTCTATAAAAACTTATCGTGTCATTTACATTTGACATTTTAATTCTTGCACTTTATCTCTGTTTAATTCTCTTTGATAAATTTGCTATCCACTTGATAATCTCTAAGTACTAAAACCAAGGATTAAATCATAACTAAACCAAATTTAAGGGTGTTAAGTCTTCCGCTGAAAACAAACTACGATTGAGGTAAGTCTTTAGTCTTACTTGGTGAGTTATTCTTTCAACGGCTCGATCGAGTGCGTTGAGTGACTAACTCTCTTGATTAACTAAATTAGTTTGTCCACCAAGGACACGGTGTGTAGTATCAACTCTAAACTTTTAAAAGGACTAAATCGAAAAGTTGGTAAGGTTTATTCAACCCCCTTCTAAACCTTACACTCACACCCCTTGGGACCAACAAGTGGTATCGGAGCGGTTGGTTCATTGAGCCTTCCCGATTCTGGTTATGAACTAGATCTCCAAATTTCTCAAAGTCCGGTTTAGTACTTAAGTTTTCAAAACTCCTTTTTATCATCAAAAGTTATTATCATGGAAGCAAATTTGACACGCATCCCTATGTTCACAATTGAAGAATTTGATGATTGGAAAATTTGTATGCGTGCTCATGTATCAAAGCATTACATGATGAGATGTTGATAGTGATAGAGGATGGGCCACTACAAATTTTAAAAGTGAACACAATCAGAAGGAGAGGCTGGTGAGGGCGAAGAGGATGTTGCTCTAGACCAGCTATGGTTGAAAAACCAAGAACTGAATGGACAAATGATGACGAGAAAAAGATATAATCTGGATAATGTGGCCAAGGACATCCTTTACAAAACCTTGGACAAAGCCATGTTCAATAAAGTCAAATCGTGCGTAACGGCTAAAGAAATGGGACAAGCTAACATTGATTTGTAAAGGCTCGTGAGCAAATCAAGGAAAATAAATTATCGGTGGCTGTACAAAAATTCGAGAATTTCAAAATGATCGCAGGAGAGAACCTGGATCAACTGGATGCTCGGTTCACGAAATTACCAACGAAGCTATCTCGCTTCTTGGAAAAGAATATACAGAAGGAAATGTGTATGAAGATCTAAAAAGTCTCAATTTGAATGGGAAATGAAGGTCATGGCACTAAGACATTCCATGGACCTATCAAAGACATCCAACCATGAGCTATTCTCGGATCTCAAAGCCTACTGCAATTTGAGTGAGAAGAAAAGACCAGGAAGAGACAATTTGTACCCAAAACATTTCGCTTCTAATTGTTAAGGATGGCAAGAGAGCCGAGGTCAAAGAAGTCATTGACCCGGAGGAAATAGCTCGAGGAAGACAAAAGAGAGCAAGCGGCGAATCCTCCGGAAGACACTCGGCTCCTCTAAGTCAAGGAAGATAGGCCAACCAAGAGAACAAATCATCAAAAATCGAATATCAAAGGGTGACAATCCAAGAATGGAAAGAGCCGATCAAAAGGTTGAATATCTATCTTGAACCGTAGGCAACCGAGTCACTATGCCATTGATTGCCCATATCTCTGTAGTCAACAAATACGGGAATGAAGAAGAAAGAAAAGTCTTTAGAGAAAGAAGACAAGAAAAGAAAAAGGCAATGTTGGCTGCAGAGCTGGCCGAGACAACCAAGTCAAGAGACATAGCCGATTCGTAGAGTAGTGAAGCCGACTACTCAAGTGACTACGAAGAAGAAGCCTTGATCCTGTCTAATGGCCAAGGAACAAGACCAACTTTGACCAAGAAGATGAGGTACACTCGACTCATCACACTCGTATTCTAGTGATAGTGATCGTGACACACACACTTCATCACCCACTCGATCTTTATGATTCATTAGGCAAAATGATGAAAGATTTTGAACACATTAAATCCTCACACACACTACTAAATGAGGAAAACAGCCTACTCAAGAGCAAAACTCACGGTGACTAAGGAGCCGAGTACTCTAAGTCAAATACCGATGAGAATAAAAGCTTAAAGATCGAAAATGTCAAGCTAATAAGCGTAAATAGCTGCCATAGAAAAGAGGAGAATGACCTCAAAAATGTGATTGCCTCATTCACTAAGGCATCTAAGTCATTGGATGATCTTATCATGAGCCAAAGAGAATGTGGAGACAAGACAGGCTTAGGATTTAATTCCTCTGTGCTATGTCAAGCTCCAAAAGTGATTTTGGAAAAAGGATCTTCAAGCAATGAAGTGTCTCAAAATCCAAAACTCCAATGGTGCACACACATTTATTCCAAAGCACAATTACAAGCAAACTGGCATTGGTTATAAAGGAAAAGGAAAAGCGGCCGATTGAGTGTCTTTGAGAGGGCAGTGAGAAGAAATTCACCGTGTTCCTCAGCAAACTCCAAACAGGAAATACTCTGTAAAGAAGAAACAGAGCTACCAAAAATCCCAGAAGTTCCATAAAAGAAACACATATGATGGGAATGGTAGAAAATACCCAAGCCAAGCTGATTGGAATGATGTGAACTATCAGCAAAGACCTATGGAATATAAGCCCAAATGGCAAAGGCCTAGAACTCAGCAAAGACCATTCCAAAGGTATAAGAGCTTTCATCAGCACACATATGCACCTAGGCACTACACTCAGAGATATCACAACTACCCAAAGAAGGCAATTGCTAAAACACATACACAAGCATACGAAAAAAAGAGACAATTTGTATGAACCTAGAATCCCCAAGCAATTTGCCAAAATTAATTATGATTATGGCACTAATAGATGGCAACCTCTCGAGTCAAATCATTTGGCTATAGGTTGGTTGGGTCATCTTATAATACTAACCCTATAGGACCCGGACAAGTATGGGTACCTAAAACTTAATTTCCTTGGTTGCGGGTTCAAGGAGCAGTGAGTGCCAAGGAACCTGGTACATGGATAGTGGTCATTCCGGACATATATGACAGAAACAAGAAATATCTGTCAAAATTCAAGGAAGTCAAAGGAGCAAAAGTCATATTTGGAGGAAATGAAGCTCGGGGGAGAAATAAAAGGCATTGGATCTATCAAGAAAAATGGATTAGAAATCACGGATGTTGCATATGTTGAAGGACTCAACTTCAACTTGCTAAGCATCACCAACTCGTGACAAGGGTTATAATGTTGGATTTAACATGGGTATATGCCAAATCAAGGATCTTGAATCAAATGAAGTTGTGTTGTAAGGATGCGAGACAAAAGAACATGTATGTCGTGGATTGGTCAATCGCAACACCAATCATTGTCTATTAGCAAAGAGCACAATTTGAATCAAGTTGGTCGTGGCACAAGAAGCTGAGTCACCGAATTTCAAAACAATTAACAAGCTTGCGAAGTAATCTTGTGGAAGGACTTCCGGACTCGAGTATACAAGAAGGAGAGTATATGTGACGCATGTCGAAGGAAAACAAATCAAATCATCATTCAAAGAAAAGACATGCCCATCTTCAACAAGAATATTGCATACGCTACATATGGATCTATTTGGTCGATTGAACCAACTAGCATAAGTGGGAAGAAATATACCTTGGTGGTAGTAGATGACTACTCAAGATATACATGGACAATATTCATGTGTAAGAAGAAAGAAACTCTACGAAACTACCACATCGATGAAGAGGATTCAAAATGAGAAGAGCCAAACCATTATCAAAATAAGATCGACAGGAGGAACGAGTTTGTCAATGGTATAATAACTCGATATTGTATTGAAAATGGCATTGGTCATGAATTATCTGCAGCAAGGACTCCACGTGAGAATGGAGTTGCGAAAGAAGGAATAGAACTCTCAAAGAAAAAGCAAGGACCATGTTAGCCTGAAGCAAGGTTACCAAAAAGATTTTGGGTCAAGCAATCAACACGACTTGCTACACTCAAAATAGATGCATGATAAACAGACGGTGACAAAGACTCCTATGAGATATGGACGGGAGAAAACCAAATGTTGCATATTTCAAAATATTTGGATGTAAATGCTTCATCCATAACAATGACAAAGATAATCTAAAGGCTTTTGATGCTAAAAGGCGATGAAGGTATCTTCTTGGGATACTCATTTGAAAGCAAAGTCTACAGTGAGTACTCAACAAGAAGACTATGGTTACAGAGGAATCCATTCATGTGGTGTTCGACTTAACCAAATGTTAATGGAGAGGACATTGAAGAATCGGTGATAAGCTGAATCAACCAACCATGCGAAGAGTCCCTATGGTGAAGTGGAAGCTGGAATTATAAACTCAGGATGAAGATGAGTTAGGTGAGTCTCATAAACAGTGGAAAATTTGCGGTAAGTGATTGCGAGAGAGCCGATCAAAGCAACACAATCGCTAGACGATCAATCCGGCTAACTTACTCGAACCGATGTAAGATGGTGAGAAACCATCCACGAGAACTTGTCATTGGAGATATAAGAGAAGGTGTCAAAACAAGATCGAACTCAACAAGAAGCTATGTTCACATGCTTTATCTCACAAATAGAGCCCAAAGACGTGTCACAAGCATTGGATGACACACATTGGATTCAAGCTATGCAAGAAGAGCTGAATCGGTTTGAAAGAAACAAAGTATGGGAGTTAGTTCAAAGACCCACCCATCAAAATGTTATTGGCACTAAATGGGTGTTCGAAACAAGATGAACGAGGAAGGTTGTGGTAAGAAACAAAGCAAGATTAGTAGCCAAAGGATATTGCCAAGAAGAAGGGATAGATTTTGATGAAACATTTGCCCCTCGTAGCAAGATTGGAAGCTATTAGGATGTTTCTTGCCTATGCACTCACAAGAATTTTATTGTATATCAAATGGATGTAAAAAGTGCATTCCTAAATGGTTTATTGGAAGAAGAAGTGTATGTTGAACAACCTCCAGGATTTGAGCGGAAGACTCTTGGAGATAAGGTATACAAACTCAAGAAAGCTCTGTATGGATTGAAACAGGCACCCAGAGCATGGTATGATACTTTGTCACAATTCCTGGCGAGAATGGATTCACAAAAGGAAAAGTAGATAGAACACTTTTGAGAATTCAAGACAAGAAGAGCATCTTGCTTGTTCAAATATATGTGGATGACATCATTTTTGGATCCACAAACAAAGAAGCTGTGTGATAAATTTTCAAACCTCATGCAAAGCAAATTCGAAATGAGCATGATGGGAGAGCGACATTTTCCTTGGACTCCAAGTGAAACAGTGAAGGATGGAACCTTCATAAGTCAAATAAAATACACCGAGATTTAATGAAGAAATTTGGTATGGAAGAGAAGTCTTACGTGAAAATACCAATGAATACATCGGTGAAAATGGACATGGATGCGGATGGCAAGCCTGTAGATCAAACAAGATCTGAGCACTTATTGGATCATTGCTTTATCTCACAACAAGGAGGCAAGACATCACCTTTCTTTGTAGGTGTATGTGCAAGATTTCAATCTGCTCAAAAGAGAGCCATATGACTGCGCAGCTAAGAGGATCTTGAGATATTTGAAAGGAAGCAAGAAGTTGGCTTATGGTATCAAAGGAAGGTGGATTCAAGCTAATTGGCTATTGGACTCGACTATCTTGGATGTAGAGTTGACAGAAAAGCACTTCGAGGCACATGTCAAATGCTTGGAAACAAGGCTAATTTCTGGTTTAGCAAAAAAGCAAAACTCAATAGCCACCTCTGGTGAAGCGAGAATACATAGTTGCGGGCAAATGTTGTGCCCAAGTCCTATGGATGAGACAAAGTGAGAGACTATGAAGTTGAAGAAAAGGAAATTCCAATCATGTGTGATAACACAAGTGCAATTGCAATCACTCAAAATCTGTGTTGCACTCAAGAACAAAGCATATCGATGTCGAGATATCACTTCATAAGAGATCATGTTGAAAAGAAGGACATCACTTTGGAGTATATTTCAACCGATAAACAGGTTGGCTGATATATTCACAAAACCATTATGTGAGTCAAGATTTGAAGAACTCAAACATGAGTTAGGATTATTGAGCTAAGCGACACTCGGAAGAATCAAAGAAAAGAAATGAAACACAAAAAGGGAAAAAAATTTGAACTCTCAAATCAGCTAAGTGAATCACCAGTATCGGAAGACAATTATAACGAATTTGTCGGTGAGTCACAAAAAGAATTGTGAGAAGAAGAGTTAAATCGGCTAAGGGATGTTTGAGTCATTTATGAGCAAAGTGACAAAAACGCATCATTTTTACTAAGCGGGAATGTTTTTAAGAATGAGCGTCAAAGATAATGATGATGTGTACAGCAAAAGCGCACACCAAGCTTATGATTGGATATAAATGCTTTGCCGCATTAAATTCGAGACATTAAATGCTAATCGGCGTGCAAAATCTAAGCCGTTGATTTCGATCACATTTCAAAAACCACCCGCACGCCCTTTCGTAAAACCATACTTAAATCTTTTTCGTCCGTTTCTCTCACAAATTACCAAAGCTGTTCATTTCTCTCTCGGAAGCAAAGGCAAAACTCTCTCAAACCCTATCAATCTTCAAATCAACTTCTAAGTTTCTTTTCGTGAAATTTGAAATAATGGCATCGACTTATGATTTCGTCAAGCTAGGAAGCAAATCCACACTGGGTCTCTTGTGGATTTCAAGGGTATGGTCAAACAGGGGTCCAATGACGCCCTCATAAAGAAGATTCTTTGAAAAGCTCGAGCGATCCGGGCTAAAACCATTTACGGCGATGGAGCTCCCGATGACCTATGTGGAAAAGGTCGCTCGTTCTACGTGAACGCCGAGATTCACGATGAGGGGATCAAATCCTCTGTTCACGGGAAGGAGTTCATCATCTCGCCAAAGATTTGGCGTAACACCGCTCATTACGTGAGGAAGGAGCACGAGAAATCAATGAATCGATGTAGACTTGGCTGGCTTGCTTGGAAGGAAGTAGCCAAGACCGACTATCTTTGAAAAGATAGTCTACCACCAACAAGAGGTCTTTGAAGGAGGACTACCACAAACTGTTGGACATAGTTGCCAAATGCATAGACATCAAATTTGGCGGACTTTGACCAAGCGTCCCAGAAGTTGATCGTAATGGGCTGCGATCATTGAAGAAAGGAAAGTAAACCGGGCTGAGTTTGTCTACAATGAGACTCGCGACTTAACGTAGGAACAAATCCTTCAAGGAGAATGGTGCATTTGGAGGATCCCGGGATATGGTGCAGTGATCGGCCGGGTGATGGAGGTCAAAGGAGTTTCTCTTAGACATGGAAAGGCTTTCCATGTAAACAAGAGGATGTTCGAGATCAAATCTCTCCGGCACGAAGAGAGCCTACGCCAAGAGAGCGATACAAGTGAGGGGGAATCGGTGACCACGAAGATACAAATTTGTTTCCTCTCCACCAAAGAAGAAAGCTGCCCTGCATTTCTTAAGAGAACTGCTAACGCCCCTGCAGAAAGAAAACCAAATCTGCTCCGCCCCAGTAACGAGTCACTGCCCCTGCAGCCGTATCTCCGCCCCGATGGCGGCGGTGAGAAGGAATCTCAAATACCTTCTCCGGTCGTCAAAAAGAGGAGAAGCGATAAGCCAAGACGGCCGGCTCCTCGAAGAAAAAACAACAAAGACCGACCCCACGCCCAAGACTCAGAAGACACTCTCTCGAACGAACTAAATCCCTCGGTACAAACTAAGAGACGAA
Source organism: Rehmannia glutinosa (assembly GCA_016081115.2). Classification (NCBI taxonomy): domain Eukaryota; kingdom Viridiplantae; phylum Streptophyta; class Magnoliopsida; order Lamiales; family Orobanchaceae; genus Rehmannia; species Rehmannia glutinosa. Next base: position 76,999,002 of record CM071928.1, read on the forward strand.
GAAGAATCATCAAGCGCTCGAACTTGAGAACCGGGTGAGTCGCCCACTCATTGAAACAAATCCGGAGACTGCTGGAGAAGTAGAGTCTCGTAAATTATTAATGAAACAACCAAGTCTCTTTGAAGGCGTCGTCAGAGAGGCAAAATCAAGACCCACTGTAGTTCGAACAAGCGAGACACAAGAAGTAGCTGGGAAAGCTAACTCTTTGTTGACAGGATCGTATCCCCCTCCCGCAATGCACGCGGTGACAATATGGAGCACCGAGCTTGCTACCTTCTATCCCGAGAATGATGGACAAAGAAGAAGAAGTTTATAGAGATGATGATATGATGATCCTATCCCCACCTTATCCGGACATCCAAAATCGTCTGCGAGAGTGGAGGAAGTGGAAGTTGAGTCGATCCAGGAGCAGTTCCAACGGCCGAGTTTATCGAAGAAGAAGAGGAATTGATGAACTTTCTTGGAGTGACCTTTGTGGTCCAAGCCCTGGATGAAGAAAAGCTCGCAGATATCTTGCAGATCTTCGAGGACAAGGAAAAGGAGAGACAGCAGAGGAAGGCTGAGGCACGTGAGCATCGCCCTATCACCGGCACCACAGAACATACACATCCTCTCCTTGACGTCCTATCTGACAGTGATGAGGATCTGGACCCTGTTGCTGCCACAGAAGAGTTGCAAATGCAGCAAGCAATGCACGAATCCAGAGTCCTTCATGAACAAAGAATGATGGAGGGACCAGGAGAGTCCTCCAAAACACAGCTGGAGATAGACCCAATGGGAGTGGTGCAGCATATTGCCACCGTTGTTGCTGCCACCACTTTGACTCACTTGGAAGAAGGAATTAAGGGAACTGGCGATGAAACTGGGATAGTGGGGACCCCAGTCGAGCCAACCCCTAATGAAGGTGTCTTACCACCTGCCCCAATGGCTGAACACTCAGTAGAAACAGCCGGGAGTTTGGAGACGAGTGACCCCATTCCAAGTCACTTAGCTGGTGCGCGCCGTGAGGGGGAAACTCCTCCACCTGCAGCAAGGTCGGAGGATCTTTGCAGGATGACTCTACAACGAATCTAGGAGGCGAAGTGGAGAAGGAACAAACACAAAGTACATAGCAAGTTGTCATCAACGAAGCTCGAGGCGATTGAGACGGTCTCAAGCGAGGTGCCAACCGCTCTGAAGGCTAATGACGCCGCGATGCGGTCGAGGCACATGAAGGATCAGCCCCAGGAGTTAACACTGCAGGCGATGATGAAAGTGCAATCCATGGGGTTGAGACTCCAATGGATGCCACCGCAGAAAGACCCTAAGACAGTGACATCGCCGAAAAGGATGTCAGGCCTCGCTGCAAAGAGAGACTGCAGGAGGTAATGAAGGCCAACGGGAGGTTGAGACTTCCGGGTAACGAAGGCAATACTGAGAACATCCCCCTCCGCTATCATTGATCCATCCCGAAAAGGAGATAAAGCGCTTCACGATTCCCAGGATAATCGATGTAACCTTTTCAGGATCGGAAGAAGACGATGAAGCCGAGTCATCCCACAGAATCGATCCAAAAGACTCAAGCGAGGATGTTCCAACCACGAGCAAGTCGACCTCAAGACTACTCGTCAAACTTTCAATTTTGATGATGAGCCACCCATGGAAATCTCATCATCGTCCGATAACGCTTCTAATAAGGCCGAGGACCGTCAACTCAATTGGAGATACCAGTGAGACCGACGAAGTTGTTGGGACAGGTGAGGCTCGGCAAAAGTGGGTCAACTTCCCAACAGACCCAACCAAACAGAGTCCAGCTGCGCAGCTCCCCAAGTCGCAGCGGAGGTTCGACTCCACAAGGAACTTCACGCGCACCACTCATCATTGAACAAATCCCGGTTGCCCGTGATGATTCCTTTGTAGAATCATTTCCCTTTTCTCCGGAGTACCCGACCTCCCCGAAGAGTCGAGAAAGAGATATCGCGCGCTTTCCACGGACAGATCTGTCATTCCATCGATACCATCGTTCGGTGACTATGATTTTGACGCTTGCTTGGCCATCACCGCAATGCAGAGGAACATCCGAAGTTCGGGGGAGGTGTTCAAAGCATTATTTGCGGAAATTGAATGGATGGAGAGGCACCAGGCCTCGATGGATATGAGATGGATAACGAGATGCCAACTTTATCTGCGACTTGAGAGGCATAATAGTCGAGAATCGGGAGTGGTGGCAATGAAAAACAAACAATGCGTGTGGAACAAGCTAGATATTTGAGGACATTGTTCAACAAGTTGTTGGTATGGCGGTGAGAATGCGATGCAAAGACGCAATTGAGAGAACACATTGAGCACATGCATGAATCTCACACTTCTTGAGATAAAAGCTGCTGCGTGAGCAAAATAAGAGTGAGCTCCTGCGTATGGAAGAAAACATGAATCGAAAGTTCAGCCTTCTCATGGCTGAAATGAAGTTAATTTCATTTGAATCCAACGCTACTCGCACGAGTTTCGCGCCGCATACTCCGCGGCAGCAGACTCAAGCAGAACTCCGCTATCAACAGACTCGACTTCCTTCTTGCTAGTATGTTTCAGGCGTTCCTCTCTCCTTTGATGATGCCAAAAGGGGGAAGAGGAATACCTTAAAAGCGAAGATCGGCGTTGAGAAGGAGGAACATTTGTAAAGGGAAAGACAGTGAGGAGGTCTCAAGAGCAAAGAAAGGAAAGCTGTTGAGGGGAAGGATCGGGAGATGTCACCCTAATGATTGCACAAACCCCAACAAGGTCTTGTCAAGCAACCGATATTATCAATGACAGAAACTCCCAGTGACTCGCCACTCCAACACTCTGCTTTGTGTCTACATGGTGAAAAGAAAAGCGATTGAAGCGGGGATGGAGGAAGTGGAAGGAAGGATGAATGCCCGAGTTATGGATATCTTGAAACAACATGGAGGCATTCAAGTGAAGCGAGAGACACTTATGCCATCTCAGATGCGGAGGCGATCCAAGATCGTTGATGAATTTAAAACGCCGCAGATCCGAAGGATACTTCGCAAACATGTCCATGGCTCAAGCACGGGACTTATCTTGAGGGAAAAGGGTCTCATGCTATGTGAAGAAGGTGACAGCGACGGACTACCGGCGATCACTCTGCTTTGGTCACTCCGGTCACTCACCGGGAAGAAGACCCCAAGACAATACACGCCCGAGAGGAAGAGGTAGAGGAAGAAGCAGTGGTGGAGGAAGAGGTTTGGACCAGGCCTCGCCCAAAAACATTGAGTACATAGATCCGGCAAGAAAGGAGGGATCTCTTGGGCAGTTTTTGACGAAGTAGCCAATCGCAAGTGGCTAAGAACAATCTTGAGTATGTGAAAAGAATTGAAGAAGAAAATAAAAGACAAACTCAGCTATGGGAGGAAAGACAAGAGAGACTAAGAAGAGATGAAGCTGCCAGGGAAGGCATATGAAAAGAAGAAGAAGAAGGCGGTGAAGATGAGAAAAAGAGAAGAAGACCGAGAAGATGACAGAATCAAGAAGATGAAAGAAGGAGGCAGCGAAAGACATGAAGTGTTGCTGTCCACCCCTTCATGTATTTTACTATGTAAATACATACTATGTAAGTCTTCTGTAATAAATCTGTAAAATCTCTATTTTTGCGTAGACATAGATGTTTGCTCTGATACACCTTGTATGTGATTTGTGTAAAGGACAAGAATGTTGTGATCAATAAAAGGATTGATTCTACGCATACATTCTCTGTAAATACACTATCTATATGTATCTATGCTATTTACATTTAGAATGTTTTAAGTTCTGGCATCATCAAAAAGGGGGAAATTGTTGGGAAATTTATTGTTTAGATTTTGATGAATGCCATGTAAAACTTAGAATAGGAAGTTGGCACCCCATTTTTGTTGTAAAATTGCATTGTAACAAATAGGGCTGGTCAAGTGAGTTAAGTCGGCTATGCCTAAACATGCAAGAAGACAATGGAGACTAGAAGGAAGACTCATTTGCAAGACATTTGAGTATGGCAAAGAAGAGAAAACGGAACTCGGATTGAAGGTGCGGTGAGTAAAGTATCGGTCAAGTCAACTCAAGATAGCCAAGTCTCAAGTTGAAGTGATGAAGAGTCATCCAATGATTGAAAGTCGACTCTAAGTCACTGTGGAAAGCAAGGAAATGCGATCAAGTCGAGATAATCGAAAGAGATATGTTGCACGAGAAATCAAGAGAATTACTTAAACAAGTAATACCTCCATGCTACCTTTCTTGAAGTGCTCGACCCGAGAAACGTGCAAGGGAATGAACCAATGGGAAGCACTACACCGTGTCGAACTACGAAAAGTCAAGAACAATTCATACGAGGAAGTGGCAACTCAAGGATCGCAACAAGACAAGCCAGCGACCACAAGTGACTTTAAAAAATAAGCTATCTCTTGGGGGTGATTTTTGAAAGATCACTATAAAAGGCCGAGGAATGACTGCGAGAGAAGGTTACCTTGACTACGAACCACGAACATTTCAAGAAAACATTTGAATCTGTAACCTAAAATATCCTCAAATCATTCAAGATTAATCCTCAAGCCTACACTACGAAGAAAATCAATCCATCACTCACCTGTGAGGGAAAGATAGCTTCAATCAGTTGAAGAGGAAACCTTTGAAGAAAAGGGGTCTACATCCCACGGAGGATTGTAGGAAGGTTCAAGGTCGAACCGATCTTGAGTTTTGGAGGGCTTCGTGATCAAATCCAAAGAGCTTGAGCAAGTGAGCTGTAGTAGCAAGGCAACCGCTCCGTGAAGAAGTCGAGTCGCACGAGAAGCCAGTGCGTGACCAAGGCATCTCCGGATCGAGTCCCAAAGGATCAAGTGTTTGTGTGATCAAGACTTGTGATCACGGTACATTACCACTCGATATCTTGATCAATACTTAGTGGATTCCTCCGGGAGTTGGAGAAGAGAGGAGTAGAAGAATTACCCCATCTTGAACCTCTATAAAAACTTATCGTGTCATTTACATTTCAAGCATTTTAATTTTTGCACTTTATCTCTGTTTAATTATCTTTGATAAATTTGCTATCCACTTGATAATCTCTAAGTACTAAAACCAAGGATTAAATCATAACTAAACCAAATTTAAGGGTATTAAGTCTTCATTTGAAAACAAACTACGAGTTGAGCTAAGTCTTTAGTCTTACTTGGTGAGTTATTCTTTCAACGGCTCGTCGAGTCGTTGAGTGACTAACTCTCTTGATTAACTAAATTAGTTGTCCACCAAGGACACAATGTGTAAGTATCAACTCTAAACTTTTAAAAGGACTAAATCAAAAAGTTGGTAAGGTTTATTCAACCCCTTGTAAACCTTACACTCACACCCCCTTGGGACCAACAACATGTAATCTATCTCGGCGGTGTCCATATAAAAATGGAAATAGTGGGGGTTAAAAGGATGTTCGGATGTTAGCAAAGAGAGTGAGGTAAATTACCTTTGATAGTCCTCCGCGAGCGTAAGATAAGGAGAATTCTCCATTTCTTTGATGGCATCCATCTCAAGATGTCATGAGACCGATGGTGATAGGAATTTGGCAAATTTGGTTGGCCAAGTAGGACCCACAATTTTATTGAGCCTATCCACTAGGGATGAGCAAAACCGAAAAAACCGAGCCGAACCGATGAATTTGGTTCGGTTCGGTTCGTTTTTTAGGGAAACGGTCTGACTCGATTTCTAAAATTCAAACCGAAATAATTTTCGGTGCGGTTCGATTTTGCTATAGGAAATTCGGTTTCACCGAATCGAACCGCAAAAGCGCCTCTATATTTTTATTTTTATATTTGTTTATATATTATTATTATTTAACTTCTATTTTTCGGTTTGCCCTAATAAGTCCTATAACCCTTATTACTTGTTAGCGCCGCTCAATTAGTATTCACTCTCAAAGTCTCGAAGTCGGACCTCTGCTTCTCACTGCGCCTTGATGTGTGACGCGCCGACGCCCATATCCCGCCTATTTATCCTTTAGCACCACGCCATTACATACACATAGACCAAAACCAGTGGACCACCATAGTTATTAGTTAGAGCCACAACTCATTCAAAGTTAAGCGTGAAAAACGAAAATGGTAAGAATCAAACTCAATTGATTGAGCTGTTTGAACATTGAATGATGATTATGAAGCTATTAAGTGTTTATTTATTTTGTTATTATGTTATGGATCGAATTTGAACGTCTAAAAATTATCAAATATAGGCATTTTTAGCAAAAAAAAAATAACAACCCAAAGTAAAGTCAAACCGAAAAACCGAACCGATTTGGTTTGGTTCGGTTTTTCTAACATTTAGGTTCGGTTTCGGTTATCCGAAAAATAAAAATTCGGTTTTCGATTTTTGTGGTTCGATTGGATTTGCACCGAACCGATTATTTGCTCACCCCTACTATCCACATCCCATATATGATTATGCTAAAAAATGCAACATCAATATTCTCAAGCCCAAATTTATCAACAGAGATGAGAGAATCAAGAGTATTATCATTGAACCATTTGTCATGCCAAAATCGACATGCCCTTTACCTAAAGCCCAAAAAATGTTATGGTTAGCTTGAGGTTTGATTTTGCAAATTCTTTTCCAAATAGTGTTGTCGGTAGATTTAGAGGAAACAAGAACATCATCACATCCACCAATATATTTGGCATGCAAAAATTGGGCCCAAAGGGACGATTTCTCTCGAATCTCCACCAAAGCTTATAAGAGGCCGCAAACACAACTTATCTCCATATTTGGATGATATTTGACATTTTGAGCATATGCCCTCATCGCTTTTTTTTTGGGCTTTACCCAACGGGGTCCATACAAAAGGAGACATTTACATTTTATCTTATTAGGCCGTTTGAGTGGCAAAAATTGTCCAAACCCGTCATCTCGCAAGAGGTTGAGGTGAGTTTCATTTTTAGATATCCAAAAGGATCGATTCTATTTTGGCCCGACCAAAGCTCGACATGCCCATAACGGCTCGATCAAAATACACGTGTTGTGTTGGGTAGCCCACAAGAAATACGGACCGATGAAATTTCGATTCATCCTGACCCGACTTGATTTTTATGATTTGACCCACTGGCCAGGGGATGGGTTTGGCTGGTTCAACCCATTGTTAGTTCTAAAATCTATGACTTTCTCATATCTTGCCAATGTGGGACTTTGTTTGCACTTACTAACAATCATCCCCTATAGCAAAGGACCCCAAACCTCCCCTTAAACGATATTCGATTCCCGCCTATCTTCACCATGTAGGAAGCTCATGCCTTACATGAAGAAGATTTTGCTCGCTAGAGCCCGCTCTAACCAAGTCAAGTTTGTCAGTTCAATAGAGCCCAGTGAATACTCCACCGATAGCCTAGGGCCCACCATCTTTGTTCTATGTTGGGAATTTTCTCATCACCCACATAACTATGTTTAGATCTAGTTAATCTCATACAATTTGCTAGGAGTTTGGACACCACCTTCTCCACATTGGTATGATATTGTTTTTTTGAGCCTAAGCCCTCATCGTTTTATTTTTGGGCTTCAAAGAAAAAGGCCTTATAAGCCCATGACCTTTCCCATATTTATATTGACAAACTAGTTTTACTAATATATAATGGAAAAAAAAAAGTAAGTTTGGTTTTTATACTGCGAGGTTTAGGGGATAAATTATGAAAGTGACAAAATTTAAGGATGCAACTGGATATTTAAAAACAAAAAAAAAACAAAAACAAAACGGCTATTGATCGGTGATGGATAATTGATTACATAAGTATTTAAAACGCTCTGAATCATTAATTGCAATTAATATTCTCTATTTAAATAGGAAATTCTATGTAAGTGCTATACTTCAAACATGTAAGTTCTTCCTCAAAAAAAAAAAAAAAAAAAAACATGTAAGTTGACCCTGTATTTCAATATAGATGATCCAACAGTTGTGCCCACTTGTTTTAATGGGCCTGCCAAGACTTCCAAGCGAAAGCCCATGTATTCACAGACGCTTATTCGAACAAACATCAACGTTTCCTTTTTTTCTTTTTAGTACATCACCAACATTTCTTCAAACTCAACAAAATTGAACTTCCCAAGTGTAACAACTATTGCACTTCTTCAATCTTCATAAAGGAGGATCCCAATTTGTTGGCAGAAATGTAAAAGTGCATGAGAAATTGTTTTATTTGCAGATCCCATATGGTGCAAATTAAAACATTTTACAAAGATGTAAAGACTCTTATAAATAGGCGAATAATATAATAATTGTTTATTTAATAAAAGTAATTAAAAAATAAAAATCCCACTTGTGGTTCTTCAGTATAATTTTAATGATCATCAGTCCCTGAAAAATGCCTTTACAATATATCAACTATTTGAAATATGTCTGTTTTATTTATTTGCTAATCTTGCTTAGATTTGGAATTGAAAGATAATTAGTCTAGACCTGTTGTAATGCATCACGATAATCGGACCAATGGAGTGAAAGATGGTGAACAATTTGGGCTTCAACTGCTAGTCTAGTATTAAATTGGGCTTTATGAATTGGCTGCTGGCTTTATGTATTAATTTGGTCTCCAGAAAATAGGCTCTCTTAGGAAAGGTCTCACGAATTGATGGGCTTTACTAGTATTTGTGTTTTTTATGTTTAATTAAAAAAGTTATGTACAGAAAATTAGAATTTAGGAGTGGTGTGCATTGATAAATAACAAGTTCTCGCTTTTTATACGGATGAATGAATAATGAGTGTCTAACTACTTATAAGATTAAACATTTGTCATTCATCCATATAAATAGTGAGACTCATCACACATATTATTCATTCATCCACCAAATGTAGTGAATCGAGAGTAGCATGGATAATCTGAGACTTCACGCATAGCATCTAATAGACCGTAGTAGAAAACCATCAAGATTAGCAAAGTGCGAACGGTTCAACTCAATTTGCAAATTAAGGTAATCACTGTATATTGCTCCAAACTAGCTTTTCCAGGCCAATTATTTTTGTAGTTTGTTCTATAAGTATCGATAGTAATCAAGATACCTGCTCAAAATTAAGTCGAGAAATATATTATAATATTCTTTTACAATGCATATATTTTTATTGATTTATGAATAAACAAGCTAAATGGTTGTAAATAGTATGAATCGTGTCACTTGGATATCTGATTTTAATTTTTAAGCCCTATATAACTTTTCTAAGAATTCAAGTTGTTATTTACAAACACGTAGCGTATTTCTCCTATTGATAAGGAAAGGAATATATGACCATGATTAACCTTGTGTCTCATGGTAGAGTCTTTGTTGTAAGGGCGATTGATCAGGGTTTGATCTCACGAATCGCATGTTTCCACTCCCCTACTATTTCTCATTATACCGAAAAAAAGGTACATGTCATGAGTTGTGACCAGCGCTAAAGAAAAATTAATTTTGACGAAAGATCTGAAAATGTAATTAGGGGGGGAACATACTTTTAATTAATTATAAAGAATAAAGTGTTAAAATAATTTCCCTCAAAAAAGTGTCAAAACTAATTAATTGGTTATCTTTTGCATCGGTAAAACCTTAACAAAGAATCTCGGAAGCTACTTTCTTTTTCGTCTTTAAAAAAATGAAAGGAAAGAAAGAAAAAAGGCACTGCAGTTATTGTGAAGGACAAATACAAATTAAAGGGGTTTGCCGACCTCTACTAGTCCTTGAGAATAAAAGCGCACAAGTTAAAAAATCAGCATAAAAAAATAGACAAGACTTTATGGTTTTGGAAGGTAGAGTTGAGTGGGAGTTATTGATATTTGTTTGGACAGGACATAATAAAAGGTTTTGTGTGGAACTGTTTCAGTGTTTCAGATCACATGACTATATGCAAGATTTTAACCATCCATTTGTAATTCTCTTCCAAAAGGTAATCAGATTCTTTGTGGTGTTGTCATGGAATAAATACACTGTTTCTATTGAGATTTGAGAGTTCTGTCCAATACTAGGTCCTATTATGTCGGTCTGCATTTTTCATATATTTATTTTTTTATAATGGAATTATTGCGATGTCAAAAAAATATAATGGAAATATTGCGTGCACCGCGACATTAGATACTAAGGGTCCGATTTGATACGCGAAAATTTGAAAATTTTCCTTTTGCTAGATAACGGTGGTAAAAAAATTGAAAGGAAAAAATGGATTTTGAGAGTGTGATTTGGATTTGAAATAAAAAAAAAGTAGATTGAAAATTGATTTGATTTAAAAATAGTTAAATAATGATTGTATATGATTGGTAAAAAATGCGTGAGTGAGTGAATAATGAAATTTGTGAGAGAATGTTTAATAATAATTATCGTTTTGTGAAAAAATGTGTAGATGTGATTGATAAGAGAAAAATGGAAGTGAGAGAATAATATATTTTTCGAAAATTTTCATAAACAATTGATGTTTGTTTAGAAAAATTTCTCGGTAGGAACAAAAAATGGAAATTCTTCCATATCCAATCACAACCTTACATTATCAATCATCAACAATCATAAGGAAATCGATCGGTAGCCTAGTGATAAGACATTTGTAAAAGTCAAGAATGAGTTTAGGTTCGATTCCCACTTAACTTCTTCCCCTACCGAATTTGTACTATAGTAAAAAATAATTATTAACAACAATAAGAACATGTGTCCGGATTTGAATCCCACCTAATTTTCTCCCCTACCAAGATTAGTACTATAAAAAATTCTTACTTAACGATCGATAATAACATTTAACTGTTAGTTTTGTCGCATGAATTATGTTGCAAAGTTTGCTATTAATTTTTTAATTAAAAATATAAAATACTTCCAAACTAATAGAACTTAAACAACCTCTTGATCAATTGCTACTAATTTATTTATGAGTAGGTCTCCAACAAGAAGATCTCCAGGATTTTGAAAATGGGATAATGGTGTCAATAGATATTAAAAAGATACACATAAAGGTTGTTTAATAATTAAAGTCATATAATCCAAAATATTCCAATAAAAAAGTATATCATTGTATTAAAAATTACAAACGCAATCGAGTCCGATGTGTCTACATTTTTTTGAAAGGAATCAATGATATCGTCATCGGAAACTTGTAGGAACACATCTTCTCAAAGTGATCGAACAATCATTTAGTAATATGCTCATGTGCTTTCCGTCGAGCAAAAATTGTTAAATATATGTATGAGAATAGAAAGTTGGACCAAAATCCATAGAAATTAAGAGTACATGTTAAGAAAAATTGAACCAAGGAAATAGTCCATGTTGAGAAATATTGTAGATTTTTTTTTAAATTTTAAACGGTATATTAAAGAATAACTTTAGTAAAAACGGGTACAAATTTATTATTTATTTATTTTACTAAATATTATTTTTGGATTTTACCAAATTGTTGTTGAATTTGGTTAAATAAATTGGGTGTTGACCAAATTTTGACCAAATATTAAAGTGGTTTTCATTAGTGAAAAATAGAATTAAATTATAAGATAAATTTCTACTAAGTGAGTAGATGAAATTGACATTTGGAATTTCTCAAAACCAATTTCGGGTGAATGAGAAATTAATCTTTAGAAGTTAGCCACTTAAAACTAGAAAATGGTATGGAAAATGTAAAATGTGAGAAGGAGAAAAGCTACATCCCACATAGGAGGAAAGACCAAAGTTTGCTCAATCTATAATCCAGAAGTTGGACAATTGGGTTTGGGCCCAGGGCACCAAAGTTTTTAAAAGGGTGAGGACCTACATACTTGTGGGTTTGGTTCAAAACACACATCCATGCGCCACGCAGCATTGGCTCGGCCTGGCCTGTGATTCGGGATCACGGGCTTGGGCTTGGAGGCCCTTATACCTTTTGGACCAAATTTATTTAAAACCTTTTTAAAATATTAATTAATTAATCTTAATTAATTCCAACAAATGGGTGGTTGTTAGAGATTTTTCTAACCGCAAGTCTACGGTGTCAAGTTTTAATATAGTGAAAGTAAGGTTATCGTATCCACGGGGAATAATTATCGAATTGTTGCTAAGTACTATAATATAGTAATCCAACTTTATTTAGAAATTCAATATTCGATGGAGTTTATTATACTAGAATAACAAAAATAAATTAAGAATATGAAAATAAAAATGAGTTTATCCAAATGATTAAATGAAATTCTAGAGGTGTGATGAATCTAGTTATCCTTTATGTTATCAATATGGTTTATCAATCATCAATTACCAATTTATAGGTCAAGATTTCTACAATAATCATTTCTCTCGAAAGTGCCAAATGATTTTAGATCTCAATTGGGAAATCAATATCTCTCGTAAAAATCACCAATTGAAATCTCAATAAAAACTATGAATCTTAACAAATGACTTCAAAGGATTCACAAATCTCTCAATTCTATGAAATCTAGGTTATGCTATTTCAAGGTCATGTATTCAATTACCTCTCTCAAGTGTCAAATCAAATACACCAAACACTCTAAATTATTGATCAAGTAATTTAGAAGCAATAGATCCAAATAGCACAAATAAATTGAGAAATCTAGATTGACAAACCACAATCTCAAAACATAAGTTCAAACATAGATTACATCATCCCTCAGAATTATAGAGTTTAGCTCATGATTGAAGAAAATGAATCCATAAGAATACAACAATACATCTTACAAGATATGAAGAAAGCAACAAAATAAGAACGAGAGTTCGAAGATGATAGAAGCCTTCCAATCTTCTTCTCCAAGCTCTTCCCAAGATGTCCCAAGCCTTCTTCCTTGTCTTGTAGCTGTTTTATTGGCTTCCCAAGGTCCAAGATCCCTAATTTCATGCCCCAAGGCTTCTATTTATAGCCCCACAAAAGTCCAAGAGGGTAGGTAAGCATAGGAATTTCCGCCCCGGGCACAGGCGCTACGGCGCCAACAAATTTCCCACAAAAATACGCTCAAGGCCAGAGCCCGCTGGCGTTCGTTGCAGCGCCCACCTGAAATTTGCAACATCCAGCATTTTGTGCCCGGGCGCGTACCGGCCTTGGCGCCCGTAGCACCCGCCCGTCTTAAGGATACAAAATGCAATTTTTCTTCATTTCTTCTAAACTTACCCGTTCGTCGTCATGCCGTAGCTTCAGTCTAAACTGCGCAGCACGCACGGGCCATGCGAATGGCACACGCTCCGCCGTGCATCCTGCTATAGTAACTCTTCGAGACCATGCGGCACGCACGGGCCGTGCGCATGCCCTACCCGTGCGTGTTCGTACCAAACTTTGAATTTTTCAATTTTGCAATTTTTTTTTTTAAAGGAAAGCAATTAAATCCTAACTAATCAAAGGGAAAACGAAATAAAAAGTTATACAACAAACCATTGGGTTCCTCCCAACAAGCGCTAAATTTAACGCCATAGCTTGACGCTGTATAACTCGATCGGCTCCGTAAGGTGAAGCGTGATACCTCTTCTTTTTGATCTATATGAAAGTAGTGCTTAATGCTCGACCATTCACCATGAATGTCTCCCCATCTCGAGACAACAATTCTACTATTCCTGGAGGGTCTAACTATTTCTTAATCACAAACGGCCCCGACCACCGAGACTTGAGTTTTAGGAAAGAGTTTAAGACGCGAGTTGTACAAGAGAACTTGTTCATCCGATAAAAACTCTCTTTTCTTAATCATTCGATCATGCCATATCTTGGTGCGCTCCTTGTAAATTCGGGAATTCTCGTAGGCTTCATCTTGGAATTCTTCCATCTCATTTAAATGCAATAACCTCTTTTCCCCATTGTTTTGAAGTCAAGATTTAACTTCTTTACTGACCCAAAACGCAATGTGCTCTAATTTCACCGGTAAGTGACATGATTTCCGAATACCAACTGATAAGGTGATGTGCCCAATGGTGTCTTGATTGCGGTCCGATATGCCCATAACGCATCATCTAACTTCATAGCCCAATCCTTCATACTGTTTGTCTTTTCTAGATTTGCTTAATCTCTCGATTAGCTACCCGCTTGCCCGTTTGCTTGCGGATGGTATGCTAATGCCACCTTGTGCCTAACCCCATACTTTTCAAGCGTCTGCTCATCAATTTATTCACAAAGTGTGACCCCCGTCGCTAATTAAAGCTCTCGAGGTTCCAAATCGAGTGTATATATTTTTCTTTAAAAGCGCATCACTACTTGTGCATCATTCGTTTGTGACGGAATCGCTTCAACCCATCGAGATACATACTCTTTTTCGCAAGAAGAATATATTGATAACCGAAGAAGATGGAAAAGGACCCATGAAGTCAATCCCCACACATCAAAAAGCTCGACTTATCTCACATTGGTCATAGGCATCTCATGTCGTCTAGAAATATTCCCCATCCCTGGCACCTATCACACTGCCTGCACATACAAATAACAATCACTATACAAAGTAGGCCAGTATAACCCACTCTGCAATACCTTCGCCGCAGTGCGTGTCGGACCGAAGTGTCCCCCAGAAGGTGAAGAATGACACTGTTGTATAACTCCCTCCCACTCTTCTTGAGGCACACATCTTCTAATGATCATGTCTGCGCAACTCTTAAAGAGCAAGGGGTCATCCCACATATAGAACTTGACGTCATGGAGGAACTTCTTCTTTTGATAAGAGGATAAAACGGAGGCATGACTCCGCTACCAAATAATTCACAAAATCTGCGTACCATGGGAATTTAGCCTTTGTAATATCAAAAAGCGCTCATCGGGAACTCCTCCTTGATTACATCCGTACCTCTTTCTCATCCTTCATGTACTCAAACGGACAAGTGGTGCGCTACCATATTCTCACAACCCTTCCTATCTCTCGATTCCACATCAAATTCCCGCAACAAAAGTATCCACCGAATCAGTCTCGGTTTGGCATCCTTTTGTCGAATATATATTTAATCACCGCACGGTCTATGTGGACTATCGTCTTCGTTCCAATCAAGTGAGATCGGAACTTATCAAATGCAAAAACAATTGCCAAAGCATTTTCTTCTCGGTGGTGGTGTAATTTTGTTGGGCATCGTATAATGTTCTCCTCGCATAATAAATGGCTCGAACAACTTATCCCTTTTTCGACCCATAATTGCCCCAATGCGAAATCATCGGCATCGCACATCACTCGAAGCGGTCGATCGCAATCGGAACTACTAGAATTGGTGATGTCACCAACGTCTTCTTCAAAATCTCGAATGCTTGCAAAAATTATCGGAAAAATTGAAAGCATAATATTTTTCTAATAAATGACTCAAAGGTTTGGTGATTTTAGAAAAGTCACGAATGAACCTTCTATAGAATCCGGCGTGTCCCAAGAAGCTTCTGATTGCCTTATCATTTGTTGGAGGAGGGAGTTTCTCAATCGCTACAATTTTCGCTTTGTCCACTTCTAAACCTGCAGAAGAAACTCGGTGGCCTAATACAATGCCATCTTGTACCATAAAATGGCACTTCTCCCAATTCAAAACAAGGTTAGTTTCCTCGCATCACTGTAAAACTAGAGAAAGATTATCAAGACAGTGATCAAAAGAGTCTCCAAATATAGAAAAATCTTCCATGAAAACCTCCATTAATTTCTCAATAAAATCATGAAATATAGCCATCATACATCGCTGAAAAGTCGCGGGTGCATTACATAGTACGAAAGGCATTCGGCGGAATGCAAACGTACCATAGGGACATGTAAATATCGTTTTCTCTTGGTCTTCCGGTGCAATCATGATCTGGTTATACCCGGGATAACCCGCCAAACGATCTAACATCATATCAATAACGGGGAGGAAAAAGTGATCTTTACGAGTGGCATCATTTAATTTTCTATAATCAATCCCAGGAACTATCCTAGTCGCAATTAATTCATCATTATCATTTCTTACTACGATCATCCTCATTTCTTTGTACCACTTGTCTTAGGACTCACCCAAGAACCATTAGATAAATGGTTTTATCATGATTTTGATGATTTTATTTTTAAACCAAAACAATGTTTCTAAATATTGTCCAAATACTCCCGATCGATTTAAAATGTTTTTACTAATTTTTTGGAGTATTTCTTGGAGTTTAATTCGATAAAAATTGGATAACACTTTTGTCTCGTGTTCAACCTGTCGCCCTATAGGGCAACTCGTGTACGAAAGATGATTTCCAAAACATAAACGAAATGTTTTGAAAAACCCTGGAGGTCGACCAAAAGGTCGACCGATGCTTGAAGAGAATATAGAATATCTCTGTTTCTCAAAATTGAAGCGGGGTGACCGGTCCCTAGGTCGACTAGGTCCAACCCCTAGACCGGTCCAAGTGTTGATTTTTCTGTGTAAAATTGTTTTTCGTATTTGTGCGCGATCGCCGCCCTATTATTTTAATGACAAAGAAGTTCTAACAGTTGTGCACGGAGACGGCTTTTTCCTAAATTATGGGGTTGATTTGTAACACTATAATCTTGATTTTAATTGCATTTTTCTGTAGATTTTCAATCCCCAAGAGGAGCCTATCCATGATCAACCATCTCCTATAAATAGAGGAAGATTTGAAGCAACACAACAAGAGAGCATACAATACAACACAACAAGAAATCTGCAAAATTGTCTAAGTTTTTATTGTCAACATTCTTGTTGTAATAACCTAAGTATTTCACTTTCACATCTTGGGGTCTAGGCTTAATTCTTGATTACACTTGCACTCAAATTTATATTGTTCACCATAGAGTTGTAATCTTGAATTTTTGTGGTCATCATTCAACACAAGATATCCTTATGAGTGTTCTTATGGTAAGAACACACTTGGGTGATCTAGGTGTTAGGTGCAAGAAGATTGTGGTAATCATCTTATTAAAGAGTGTGGTGCTCTTTGAGGTGTTGAAGAATTTGGTGTTCTTCAAGGTTGAAAATTGTGGTAATGTCGTTGAAGATTGTGGTAATCTCCAAAGAGGTGTTGAAGAAGAGTGTGGTGCTCTTCAAGGTGTTGTAAGGTGATGTTGTATTAAT
Organism: Rehmannia glutinosa; assembly: GCA_016081115.2. Taxonomy (NCBI): domain Eukaryota; kingdom Viridiplantae; phylum Streptophyta; class Magnoliopsida; order Lamiales; family Orobanchaceae; genus Rehmannia; species Rehmannia glutinosa. Next base: position 77,015,946 of record CM071928.1, read on the forward strand.
TGTGGTAATTAATCAAAGAGGAAGATACCATCAACAATGGGAGAGACACAACTCATGGAAATGGCGTAATTGGTGAACCTTATCCCCTATTTTAAATATGCATTTTATTTTGTTATTATGCATAATTTTATTTGTGCCTTTGAGTTTTCAAATATTTGTTTTTAAATTAAGGTCCTCAATAAATTTTTTGTTTTTAAAATCTTTTGAAAAAGAGGACCTTGCATGTTGAAACTCTTGTGCATTTACTTAGACTAAGGTGTTTTATTATCTCATATGATTTTATATAGCATAAGCATACTTGTGATATCTCTTATTGCCTTAGCCTACACTTGTATCATAATGTTTTGTGCTAGTTTTGTTTAAGAATGTGTAGGATATATATACATATATATATCTCAATAAAAGAGATGCATAAACTATCGAGGTATGCTCACCATTGTTATTTATCTCACACTCGATATATTTTTGCAATGCCTATGTGCTTGCTTTTCAAGATATTTCAAAGTATCTCATACAAGTGCCATTAAGAGGATTTTTGTTTTGTGAAAGGCATTATTCGATAAAGCTCTTTTTATCCGAGACTTGTAAAGGGTTATATTTGTTTTGATAAAACATTCGATTTATACCCTTCTCTCAAAATTATGTATTTGATTGCACATATTCATTCTTGTCAAAACTCTTGTTCAAATACTTTTTTTTTTTTTAAATGAGGTCTCAACTATATGCTCTCGGATATTCAAATTTCAAAAGGGACCTTATATAGTTTCCTATAAGCATATTTGAACTTACATGTTTTTATGTAACTCTTGATGATTTGTTTTAAAACATAGTAAGTGTTACTTGTTATAGTGTCTCTATTATTCGATATTACTATGCTCTTGTGCAAGATATCTTGTTAAGATATTGCGTAAATTCTTGGTATTACGGAACAAGCTTGATGACCAAGGCGAGGTTAGTAGCTCATTGATATTGTCAAATAGAAGAAATTCTCTAAGTTGATGCAAATTGAATTTAAGATGAGCATGATGAGGAGCTCAATTTCTTCCTTGGACTTCAAGTTAAACAATGCCAAGAAGGTGGTTATATTTCAATCAAAGTATACAAAAGAACTTTTGAAGAAGTTTGACATTGAAGAAGGAAGAACCGTCTCTACTCCTATGGAAACCTACATCATGATTGATCAAGTTTGAGAAAAGCATATTAGTTGACAAACAAATTCGAGGTATGTTTATCTACGTTTATTACTCCTTTAGACTCGACATTTTTATGCCTTATGTCTATATGCTCGACTTCAAAACTATCCTAACGAATCTCATTAAAGTCGTTAAAAGAAATTTTCATATATTTGAAAGGTACTTCTTCTTATGGCTTATTTATCCAAAGTTTTTAAACATTCATATTTTTTGAGATAACAAGTCTGGTGATAATAATTCCTCAAAATATGGTTCATCATAATCGAACTAAACATATTGAGATTCGACATTTTTGTTAGGATTGCATTTCTTAACAAATTTGAGATGTGTTTAATTCCGTCTCAAGATTAACTCGCGGATTTTTAAACTATTAACCGCCGAGTCTTTTACCTCAATTCGAGCTTGTTTAGGCATAATGTATATTGAATGAGGTCTATGTTTGTATTTTGTACGTTTTTAAAACTTAGGGGTGAAAAATCGAATTTTGGATCAAATTAGGAATACTTGGAAACAGTGCAGCCGGGGGGCAAAATAGAGGAGGTCGACTGGTCGGCCTCTCTACATCGACCGGTCGCCCTACCCTATGATTTGGTCGCCCTATGTGGAAATTTTGATAAAATCAGTTCACTATATTCGCACCTCTTTGCAAATTTCACATACAATTCACTCAAAATGATTTCTTTCTTGTCAATTATATATTTTTGAGTTCATACTATTGTTATATCATCCATGATACCCGACCTCTCCGATTAATTGGCAATAATTCTTCTTCTTTATCTCAATCGGGTTGAACCCTTGAGAATGTGCTTCTTCTTTAATATTTTGTTGGAATTCTTGTATATTTGTGTTGGGCATGATGACCGATGTTGGCTTCTATTTGTATAATTGCTTTTGGTGATGAAAAATTTGGCTTGGTTAATTTTACAAGGGCTATATACATCTTCCTTATTATTTGACGCCCGCCAAGTGTTCGATAAAATGTTTCTATGAAAAATTCATCACCTACATGATTCTCACGATTTCAAAAGTCTTATATATTTATAGAGATCATGTTTTGCAAATCAAATGAGCTTTTACGAGCTTTTACAAGTCATATGATCAACTCTTCTCTTAGCTTTTGACATTTTAAGCTTAATGTAATAGCTCGATAAATCGGTTAAATTGCACACTTTGATATGATAATATGATGTTTTTATTGTGCTAACATTCTTTTGATGATTCCAAAGGGGATAAACAAGTTATAAGCTCATTAGCTCAAAGAAGCTAAAATAAGCTCACAAAAGAAGCTATAAGCTATGGCTCTTTAAAGCCAAAAGTTGTGAATCATACTTAGTTCATTTGTTGTATTGTGGACTCATTTAATGTCTAATGATGTTTTGATGACAAGGGGAGCTTATAAGCTCTTGATACTTAAGCTCAATATGTAATAGCTGAGCTTTTAGGTTTTGGTTGATTGTTTCTTTATTACTCTTGTTGTGCATATTGATAGGGGGAGCTTTTGCAAAATGTTTTTGAAAATCTCTACTCCCATCCTTGTGATTATTATGTGTGGAATGTTGTCACTCTCAACGGATAATTTATTTTTAACTTGTAAAATTGTTTTCTTTTCAAAATCGACTTCCTTAAATTGTTTTGGTTTGTAATCATCAAAAGGGGAGTTTGTTAGATAAATGGTTTTATCATGATTTTGATGATTTTGTTTTTACACCAAAACAATGTTTCTAAATGTTGTCCAAATACTCCCGATCGATTTAAAATATTTTTACTAATTTTTCGGAGTATTTCTTGGAGTTTAATTTCGATACAAATTGGACAACACTTTTGTCTCAGTGTTCAACGGACGCCCTATAGGGCAACTTTTGTGTCGAAAGTTGATTTCGAAAATAGAAACGAGATGTTTTGAAAAACCCGGAGGTCGGCCGGTGCTCAAGAGAATCTGAGAATATCTGTTTCTCAAAATTGAAGCAGGTGACCAGGTCCCTATGGGGCGTCGGTCGAACCCTAGGGTAACCGGTCCAAGTGTTGATTTTTCTTTGTGTAAAATTGTTTTAGTATTTGTCTTGTGACCGTCGCTTCTATTGTTTTGACATCAAATTCTAACCGTTGTGCAACAGACATCTTTTCCCTAAATTATGAGGTTGATTTCTAACAAGCCTATAATCTTGATTTTAATTGCATTTTTCTGTAGATTTTCAATCCCCAGAGGAGCCTATCCATGATCAATCATCTCCTATAAATAGAGGAAGATTTGAAGCAACACAACAAGAGAGCATACAATACAACACAACAAGAAATCGCAAAATTGTCGAAGTTCTTATTGTCAACATTCTTGTTGTAATAGCTTTAAGTATTTCACTTTCACATCTTGAGGTATAGGCTTAATTCTTGATTACACTTGCACTCAAATTTGTATTGTTCACTATAGAGTTGTAATCTTAAATTTTTGTGGTCATCATTCAACACAAGATATCCTTGTGAGTGTTCTCATGGTAAGAACACACTTGGGTGATCTAGGTGTTAGGTGCAAGAAGATTGTGGTAATCTTCTTATTAAAGAGTGTGGTGCTCTTTGAGGTGTTGAAGAATTTGGTGTTCTTCAAGGTTGAAGATTGTGGTAATCTTCACAAGGTGCCATTGAAGATTGTGGTAATCTTCAGGGAGATTGTGGTAATCTCCAAAGAGGTGTTGAAGAAGAGTGTGGTGCTCTTCAAGGTGTTGTAAGGTCTTTGTATTAATTGTGGTAAATAATAGCATACACAATTCAAAGATCTAACCTTTTTAAAACTTCCTTCCTAACAACAACTTGCATTATAGGATTTAGTCGTCTCGATTCGCGATGAAGGTTTATAGACATCTTCCATACGAATTTTATGCATGACAATCGATGGACTTATGCCCTTTAAATCGATATCGACCAACCTATCGCTTGACTTATGTTTTCTCAACACCCTAAGCAATTTATCAAGCCGAAAGCTGAAGTTAAAAGAGATGATACGACAGGATTCGTGTTGTTTGTTCCAAGTAATGCGTATTTGAGATGTTCGGGCAATGACTTGAGTTATGAGTTTGAAACGGAAGCCAGGATCACGCACGCCGCGTGCGTCCTTCAGGGTGTTCATTATTTTCTTCGGCCTCACGCATGTCCTGGTCGTGCTCAGGCGTATGTTTTTCATCAATAGCTTTGGCCTCGCGCACGGCACAGGCGTGCTCCAACGCACGGTCGTACGCCCTGCAGACTTGACTCTTGCACGTTTTTCTTCATGTGTTCGCCTCTCGCGCTTCTCGGTAGCTCCCCGGATATTATCTAGAGCACAAACATAATCATACAAGTCTTGATTATCGAAATCAAGCATTACACTTGACGTCGAACACGAATGTGTCAAACCAAACTCTAAATCATCCTTAGACAATGTATGATTTACATACTCATCAATGCAAGACTCAACTACGTCTACGAAATTACAGTTCTTAACACCATTATGAAATTTCATTGCCTTATAAATAGAAAATAAAACATGCTCATCATTAACTCGTAATGTGAGTTCTCCCTTTTGCACATCTATCAAGGCCTTCCCGGTAGCTAGGAATGGATGCCCAAGTATCAAAGGGACGTCACTGTCCTCCTCCATATCCAGCACCAAGAAATCCACAGGAATATGAATTTATCAACTTTTACAAGACATCCTCGATGATTCCTTCGGATAAGTGAGTGATCGATCCAAGTTGTAAAGTGACCGTAGATGGCTTCACCTCTCCCAATCCAAGTTTCCTAAAAATGGACAAGGGCATCGAGTTAATACTTGCTCCTAGATCACAAAGTGTTTTATTAAAGAAAACACCACCAATAGCACTGAGGATAGTGAAACTCCCGGATCTTCAAGTTTTTATGGTAGTTTCCTTTATATTATTGCACTACATTCCTCAGTCAGTTACTGTCTCGAAACCAGTCATCTTCCTCTTCTTTGACATAACATCCTTTAAGAATTTAGCATAATTGGGCATCGCTCCAATGCATCCGCAAAAAGGTATGTTGATATCTTTGTTTCTTAAATATATCAAGGAATTTTGCAAATTGTGCATCTAACTTTTTCTTTTGAAATTGTTGGGGAAAAGGAAGGGGAGTAGTAAGTTTAGAAAAATCGGGGTTAGAGGAAGATTTAAGCTTTCGGCCCCTTTTTGCTCATCAATATGCCTCAACGCTTTCATCGGCCTCAACATCGCCATTTGCTTCCGTTCCCGTATCTCCGGATCGACAACCGGCGACTCAGAAGCACGCACGACGACCGGACCATGCGGGTCGTGCGGGCGTGCCCCGCATATTTTCGTATTTTCCGGCATTCTCGGCCCCTCGTATTCTTTTCGACTCCTCGGACGAATGACTTTACACTTCTCCTTTGGATTAACCTCGGTGTTGCTCGAAAATTGGTCTTTACGATCGCCCACCAACAATCGTAGCTAATTGGCCAATTTGGGTTTCAAGATTTTTCATTTGGGACCCCATGGTGTTGGCCAATTGAGTGACATGATTCTCAATTTTATTCAGCTTCGCCTCATCCTTATTAAATTGGTTCCTCGTCTCATTTATAAATGAGGTGAAGATGTCCTTCATAGATGGCTTACCCTCAGATTAATGACACCATTTGTCACATTACACCCGGTGGTGGTCACATCATATTCTTCGTATTTACATAGGGGAAGTTTTCATGGTTCCTCAAACCCAGGGTGGTAATGAGTAAGAGTTTGATTGTTCCGGTAATTATTGAAATTTCGGTTATTGACATAATTTGCTTCTCCATGGGACCTAGAGGAACTCCCCATTACTTGAACCCACGTTTCCTTGATCCCCTTCGTCAATAAACTAAATCGATTTGTCAACACACGGTATCCGAGTTGTCAATGCCTTAATGGGTCCGAATCGAGACTTGGCTACCCTTTTCACACTAGTCCTCTCGGAGGGCCACCGATAGCTATTCATTGCCATTTCTTCCAACAAGTTGAATGCATCTTGTGGAAATTTAGCCAAGAAACGCCTCCTGTTCTCCAAAGATCCACAAACGACCTAGTCTGTCCCATCAACCCGTTATATAAGAAGCAAAGTCGGGCCGATCCTCGAAAATCCGTGTTGCGGGCACCTCCTCAATAAATCCCAGAATCTCTCTCGGCCTCATACGGTGGCTTAATCAAACCTGCTCAATCGCGTAATACGTTTAAGTCGCAATGTCTTACTTGGTGGGAAGTATTTAAACAGAATTTCACTCAACTCGTCCCAAGTATTCACACCGAGTTAGCGTGCACTAGCAGTTTCTAGCCTTATCTCTTAAAGATAAAGGGAATAGCGCAAACGTATAGATCATCAGTTACCCCATTCATCTTGATTATGTTGCAAATGTGCATGAAGTTCGCAAGATGAGAGTTGGGATCTCGGATGGAAAACCCCAAACTGTTCTGCCGCACCATCGAAATCGTGTTGGCTTTAGCTCAAAATTATTCGTATTAATTGGGACATTGGCAATTCCACCATAGTTGCGATTGTTTGTGGGCAAAAGTAATCGCTAATCGCTTGTTGCCGGTTGCGCTTAACTTCTCGTATTGCTAACTCATTAATGACCCTGTTGCCCCATTGTTACCTCCGTTGTTGACTCGTTATTGCCCCCGTTGTTCTCTTCCACGCCCTCATAGCATGATCTTGCTTTTTTCTCGCCCGTTTGTAGCCGCACTAATTCGCCTAGCAAAAGCCTGAACTACGGCGTGAACGGTGATAATTCTTTTTGCTTCGAGCTCGTGTTCATGCACTACTGAACCAACTAAAAGAAAAAAGTCAAACATAGTAGGAGTAGAATTAAACAACAAATAAAAAGAAAGAAAAATGTCTAAATTAAAAATAATTCTATTTATCGCAATATCAGTACTAAAAATTTAATTAGTCCACGGCAACGGCACCATAAACTTGTTCGCCTTATTTTTAGCTTCACCGAAGTGTATGGTGTAGTTTATAGAATAGGGTTAGCAAAGTCGAATCCACAAAAACTAATAAATTAATGTACTAAGTATTGAGATTGTAATAGTCTTATTTTTATCTAAACGGATAAATTGAATGATTGGTTTTGTAAAAGCTAGACAAGAATTTATCATAAAAGACAGAATAAGTGTTGATTGAAAGATCAAGGAGATGAATGGATTCCTGGGTTATGGTTTTTGATTAATATCCCCTTTTGTTATCGATTAATCACAAACAAAGATATTATTATTCTTCCCTATAAGACAACCACTAAAGTATTTTACCCTCTCTCTCGAGATGTATGTAAAAACGTTGATTGGATTATCTATGCAGCATCTCTACTCAACATAAGATATCCAACTCGCAAATGCACAAAAGATTATCAATTCTCACAAATATTCACAAACTTCTCAATCTTGCAAATATTCATGTCAAATACTCAAAGATCTAGTATTGAAACTCATCTCCGAATTATGAATCAATACATCAAAGCAAGTTAAACCAATGGCCATTTGATAAAACAAGTAATAAAACAAAGTACTCGAATAGTGGTCCGAAAATAATAACTTCAATTGCAATTAAACATCAACAAAAATATCCATTAACCTAATCCCAAACCAAGGGAATCACAAGATGTTTAGCCGGACATGGAAAATAAATAATTCATAGACAAATTATTCAAGTTCATATCTATTTATACTTGTGTGTGGATCAAAACACGATCTTTAATCCTCAAGCGTGTGGTTGCGACCTCGATCAATCTCTCAAATCCACCGGTAGAAGGTTGCTCTTTGCTCTGCTTTTTAGGGCAAAAATCAGTCTGCCCTCGTTTGTGGCTGCCTCGTCTCTATTTATACTGTGTGTGGATCAAAACCTGATTAGAATCACAAATCCCTATTTTCCCGCACGAGACACATGGGCTTTTCCCGCACAGACGCATGGGCCATGCGCCTCGCGCACGACCAGCCCGTACGTTAGGCTGTAGGATAAGTCATGCATTGAGTTGACGCACGGGCCGTGTGCTTCACGCACGACCAACCTGTGCGTTAGGCCGTGGGCAATGTCTTCTCGTAATGGCGCACGGCCGTCTATAGACGCACGCCCGCCTGCGTGCGCACTTGCTAAAGCCGATTTTACTTTATTTCTTTCCGTTTTTTTATCCGGTTCGTCTGACTTCTTCTCGATTCAACTCCAAACATCATACATTAGCTCAAGTATTGGCGGTCCATTACCACAATGCTCGAATTGTCGCAAAATGCTACAAAAATTGATTAATTCCTACAAAACGAGCAAAGCATAATACCTTTTCCACTTTACGGGAATATAGCCCATTTTACTCAAGTAATGCATGCATATCAACTTATTCTAACCACAATTAAGCCCCAAATACATGCAAAACTCATACCAATCACGGATCCGCTCACGAAAGGAATAAATCGAGATCAGTAGTATAAATTGTTAAGGGAATGAGTTTAAAATCCCTTAAATAAAGAATTTTCATAGTGGTAAGTAGGGGTGTTCACGGTCCGGTCCGGTCCGGAGATTTACAAATCTCCAGAACCGTCCCAATGTTCGGAGATCACAAAATTAAATCTCCAGAACCGAACCATGGAATAAAATCTCCGTCCCGAACCATTCAAAGTTCGGTAGGTTGTCACGAAGATTCGGTTCTAATGCTACGGTATGGAACAGTTCAGACGATTCGGAGAAATGGAGATTCAAATATTTCACAAATAAAACACACAAAAAAGTGAAAAGAAAAACTAATGTAAAATCCATTAAACGGTTATACTTTCAATCCTTTTTAGGAATTTCAATAATACATACTAAAACTATTAGTACTATACGAGTTTAACTATTTGATATTTTATATTTAACTTATACATAATATTTCTTTAATTCATATTTAAGTGCTAAATTTTTAAAATTGTATTTATAAATCATTCTTTCATGATATAGACTATATATCTTTGCATATTAGTTTAATATCAATTTAACTTTTAAATCATTTTTATCTAATTTATAGGTAAAAGTATTGATTTTTCTTTTTGGATTTTAACATAACATGTTTCGGATATTATGTTATTCATAATAGCGAGAAAAGTGTAGAATCTCAATGAATGACAAATTTAGTAGCCTCTATTACACAATAATATTCTATGATATTGACACATTTCCACTCTTGACTTAGGAAAAATATAATTGACTAATAATTTTATAAACTAATATGAAACAAAAATCTATAGTCTCAATGTCTTAATTTTTTGGTTAGACGATTACTATAGTTTATGTGCAATATACTAATCATTTAACTAATTTTAATTCAATTAATTTTCTTGATTAGAGGATGAGTCTAGTTATGTGATTTGACTGATATTTTGCATGTATTTTGGGCTTAATATTGGCTAGAATGTGTGGATATGCATGCGGTATATGAGTAAATTGGGTATTATTCTTGTTTTGTGGAATGGATTACGCTTTGCTCGTTTTGTAGGAATTTATCTATATTTGTAGCATAATGGCAACAATTCGGGCATTGCAACCGCCAATACTTGACATGAGTGACGAAGTTTGGAGTCGAATCGAGAAGAAGTTGAATGACGAACCGGGCGAGAAACGGAAGAAAATAGTCTATGTGCATATTGTTCCCGGTGAGCACGGGCGGGCGTGCTCTCCAGCACGACCGTGCTCAACCCAAATATGAGGACTCAAAGTTCTAAGATAGGCACGGGCAGCCCGTGCCATATTGGCACGCCCGTGCTCTCTCAAGAAAGATTACAAATTGTTCGGCACCCAAGACGTGGCCGTGCCAAAAGTGGCCCGTGCCATCTTCATGAAAAACAGAGTTTATCCAATTTCAACTAGGTTTCGACCGAACGAAGTACAAATAGACCGGGCGGCCACAAACGAGGGGATTTGATTTTTACCCTAGGAACCAGAAAAAAGCGTTTTCCAGGAAACTTGAGAGATCGATCAAGACCGCAACCACACCTTCGAGGGTTGAAGATAGATCGAGAGATCGTCATCATCCCCGAGTCACTCATTCCATCGTGATCGTTATTTCAATTAGTTAGATTTTGATTATGAATAATTTGTCTATGAATTGTTTATCTTCAATGTCCTGGCTAAAACACTTGTGATTCCGGGTTTGGGAGTAGATTAATAAACACTTTTATGTGATGATTAAGGATAATTGAAGTTAATGTTTTCTTTCTCTATTCAAGTACTTTGCTTTAATTCTTGTTTTATCAAAAGGCCTTTGATCTAAACTTGTTTGATGTATTGATCCATAATTCTAACCGATGAGTTTCAATACTAGATCTTGAGTACTTGACACAAATAGATTGCATGATTGAGAAGTCTGTGAATATTTGTGAGATATTATAATCTTTTGAACTTTTGGGAGTTGGGTATCTATTGTTGGGTAGAGATGCTAGCATAGATATTCCAATCAACGCTTTTACATACATCTCGAGAGAGGGGTAAATTACTTTGGTGATTGGTCTATAGAGAAGAATACGTTTAACCTTGGTTTGCTTAACTCGAGCATAAAAGTGGGATATTAATTGAAACCATAACCCAGGAATCCATCCATTCATACTTGATCTTTTAATCACTCTTTACTTTGTTATTTTAGGATTAATTTCGCTTTAGTAGTAATAAAACCAAACCTTCAAATTTCGATAGTTTAGATAAAAATAGGACTATTATAATCCAATACTTAGTACATTAATTTATTAATCCTGTGGATTCGACCTTGCAAACCCTAGTCTATAAACTCGATCCGTACACTTGCGGTGAAGCTATAAAAATAGGCGAACATTATGATCCTTAATAAGAAAAATATTATCAATTTAAACATTTTCTACAAATCAAATATGAATTTATAATTTCATTTATTGGTTCATTTAAATAAACTAATATGAAGTAACTATTAGTGAATTAATATATATTCAATTATTCATTTGACATGATTTTGATGATTTTGTTTTTATACCAAAACAATGGTTTTAAAGGTTGTCCAAATACTCCTAAATGATTTAAAATGGTTTTAATATTTTAGGAGTATTTCTTCAAGTTTTATTTTAGATAAAATTGGACAACACTTTTAATGATTTTGTGTTAATGTGTTTTTACACCAAAACTATGTTTCTAAATGTTGTCCTAATACTCCCGATCGGTCTAAAATGTCTTTACTATTTTTTGGAGTATTTCTTGAAGTTCAATTTCGACTAAAATTGGACAACTCCTAAGTTTTGAGTTCAACCAGTCGCCCTATAGGGCAACCCGCACTGAAAGTTGTGCAAAACAAAGAATTTCATGTTTCTTTGAAAATGGTGAGGGTGACCGGCTGGACCCCCTCCGACCGGTGCCGTCGATCGGTCGCCTATATAGGGCGATCGGTGTCCTGGGAGCAATTTCAAACAGAACTTTCTGGACTCATTTTTTGGTTTTGCTCGGCCATTTGGGCATGGGGTCGACCGTCGGACCGTCGATCGATCGGCCGCCTGTGTAATGTTATGTTCTTATTTTCTAACGTCTATTTGTGCGCGACGGCCGCCTCTATTGTTTGACAATAAAATTATAACCGTTGAGTTTGCTGAGACAACTTTCCTTAAATCATGGGGTTGATTTTAATAGCTATATTCTCCATTTGTCTTGGAATCTTTTACAGATTTCAAGTCCCCAAGAGGAGCCTATCTATGATCAATCATCTCATATAAATAGAGGAAGATTTGAAGCACAACTATAAGAGAGAATACTACAACACAACAAGATACACTCAAACAAACATATTTGTTCTTCATTGTTATTATTCTTGTTGTAATAGCCTCAAGGTCTTTCACTTTCACATCTTGAGGTCTAGGCTTATTTCTTGATTACACTTGCACTCATAATTGTAATATTCATTATCGAGTTGTAATCTTGAATTTTGGGTTATCATTCAACACAAGATATCCTTGTGAGTGTTCTTGTGGTAAGAACACACTTGGATGATCTAGGTGATAGGTGCAAGAAGATTGTGGTGATCTTCTTGTTGGTATGGAGAATTTGATATTCTTCAAGGTTGAAGATTGTGGTAATCTTCACAAGGTGCCGTTGAGGATTGTGGTAATCTTCAAGGGAGATTGTGGTAATCTCCAAAGGTGGTGTTGAAGAAGAGTGTGGTGCTCTTCAAGGTGTTGTAAGTTGAATTTGTATTAATTGTGGTAATTAATAAAATTCTTTTTCTTTTTCAAAACCCATCCCGGATATCTTTGGGGTGGTAGTAGATTAGGCCCTAGGTGGGTTGAACTACTATAAATCGACGCGTGTTATTTACATTTCACACCTTTTCTACCGTCTTGGCTTGTTTTGTTAAAAAAAAGAGGCGAAATCGTAAAGATGGAGATAATATATTCACCCCCTCTAGATTATCGTAGCCGCTTGGACTTACAAGTGGTATCAAAGCCAAACTCTTTGGCAAGCCTGCGTTCCACATCGCGAGTAAAGAGGAACGATCACCGACTACAAATGAAGTCTACCCCACGGCGCCTCCACCACCAAGCCACCACTATTTGATTCCAAAAATTATACATTTTGGAAAGAAAGAATGGAATGTTATCTACAAGGTTGCGGGTTCGATATTTGGAATACGGTCGTCAATGGAGAATCTATTCCGATAAAAGATACACCACACACTTCCAAAGTCCTCAAGGAGCTCAATGATGAAGAGAAGAAAATCATCTCCTTAAATGGTAAAGCTCTAAATATTTTGTATTGTTCACTTACCACTTTGGAATTTGATCATATTGTAGGAATTCGATCGGCACATGAAGTATGCAAAAAATTAGAAACCATCTATGAAGTATATGAAAATGAAAGGAACAACTCAAAAGCATCTACTTCTCAAGTGGATACAAAATCAAATCAAGGAACAAGCCTCTTACAACTTCCAACTATGAAGAAGTTGAACAATGTCTTATGGGCTTGAAGAAGAAAATGAGGTAAGTTCTAAAACCTCTACTTCTTATGATAATGAATTTCATAATGATTATAATGATTTGCAAAATGATTTGATGAGATTCAAAATGAATTCCAAAGCTTACTTGTTAAATACAAAACTTTGAAAAAGGAATTCAATGTTTTGAAAAATGAAAAGGATAGTTTATTTACTTCCTATGAATCACTTTCATGTGCTCACACCACCACACTTGATAAGGTTAGAAACCTTGAAAAAGAAAATAGTACTCTTGTTGAGAATATTAATTGCATGAAAAAGGATTTATCAAAATCCAACTTGAGTACCGATAAAATGACCGATATTGTTGATGTTCATAGTCGTGATAAATTTAAACAATGACTTGATCATAAGCCTAGTGTTGTTAATCATATGAAAAAGAATCAAGTCTCTCTATGCATGTTGGTCACTATGCTCTCGAATTATTACTTGTTTTTATTGTGGTAAAAAGGGTCACACAGTTAATACTTCTCAGGCTAGAAATAGCTCTAATTATTATTGGAGACCTAAAAGTCTCAAAGCTAATATCAAAGGACCCAAACACTTGAGGGTACCACAAAATAATGTTATATTAGGTACCCGGTAGGAATAAATATCAAGGAAAATTCATATCGCCTAGAAGACATCAAATGACCATCTCATTTGATCAAAGGAGAAGACATCACCACAATGAATTTCAAGAGAAAGACATTATCAACAATGGGAAAGACATAATCCTTTGAAATGGAACAATCGGAGAAGCCATCATTAACAAGACGATTTTCAAAGGGGGAGATATCATCAACAATGGGAACGGCACAACTCATGGAAATGGCGTAATTGGTAAACCGTATCTCCCATTTAAATATGCATTTTATTTTGTTATTATGTATGTTTTTAATTGTGCCTAATTTTTCAAAATGAGTTTTTCAAAATTTAATTTGAAATCAAGGTCTTCAATATATTTGTGTGTTCTTAATTTGTTTTTAAAAAAAAAGAGGACCTTGCATGTTATCTTTAAAACTCTTGTGCATTTACATGACTAAGGTGTTTTTATTATCTCTTATGGTTTTATATAGCATAAGCACATTTATGATATCTCTTATTACTTAGTCTACACTTGTATCATTATGTTTGTGCAAGACATGTTAGGAATTGTGTAGGACATATATATTTTCATCAATGGTTATTTTCATAAGAGAGGACCATAAACTATCGAGGTACGCTCATCATTGGTATTCATCTTATAGACTCGATATATTTTTGTCATATGCCTATATGCTTGTTTTTCAAGTTATTTCAAAGTATTTCACATAAGTGCCATTAAGAGGATTTTTCGATTTTTTTTGAAGGGCACTATTCTATGAAGCTTTGTTTTTATCCAAGTCTTGCAAAGGATTATATTTCTATTTTGATAAAACATTTGATTTTCATCCTTTTCTCAAAATTATGCATTTGATTGCACATATTCATTATTGTCAAAACTCTTGTTCAAATGCATCTTTTAAATGAGGTCTCAACTATATGCTCTCGGATTTTCAAATTTCGAAAAAGGTCTTATATAGCTTTCTATAAGTCTATTTGTACTTACATGATTCATTTGATAACATGGTATATGTTACTTGTCATTGTGTCTCTATTACTATGCTCTTGTGCAAAGATATCTTGCTAAAACTTTGCAGAAATTTTTGGTATTTTGAATAAGCTTGATGACCAAGGGAAGGTTAGTAGCTCATAGGTAATGCCAAGAAGAAGGTATTGATTTTGATGATACATTTGCACCGTAGCATGTTTTTGTAGCTATTTGTATTTTACTTGCTCATTCTTGTTTCAAGAAAATTTCAAGCTTTACCAAATGGATGTTAAATCCAATTTTCTAAATCGTTCTATTCAAATAGTAGTCTATGTAAAACAACCTAGGGGTTTGAAAATTTTTCTAAGCCAAATGATTTTTATAAAAGGCCTTGTATGTTTAAAACAAGCACCCGTGTACGGCTTGATAGACTTAGCTATTTTTTGCAAAATGATTTTATAAGAGGTAAAGTTGAAACTACTCTCTTTGTTATTGAAAAAGGGAAAGATTGCTTATTAGTGCAAATTTGAGTTGATTTGGTGCTACTAATGAATGTTTGTGCAAGATGTTTTCTAAGTTGATGATAGGTGTATTTGAGATGAGCATGGTGGGGAGCTCAATTTCTTCCTTGGACTTCAAGTTAAACAATGCCAAGAAGGTGGTCATATTTCACAATTATGTATACATAAGTACCTTTGAAGAAGTTAAGCATTGAAGAAGGAAGAATCATCTCAACCTCTATGGCAATCAATGTAAAGATTGACAAAGGTTAAGAAAAGCATGTTGAGTGACAAACATATTCGATGTATGTTCACTAAATTTTCCTATTCCTTAGATTCGACATTTTCTATGCCTTATGTCTATATGCTCGACTTCAAAACCGTCCCAACGAATCTCATTAAAGTACCGTCAAAAGAAATTTTCAAATATTTGAAAGATATTTCTTCTTATGGCTTGTATATCCAAAATTTTAAAATGTTCATATTTTTCGGGATAACAAGTCCGGTGATTAAAATTTCTCAAAATATGGTTCGTCATAATCGAACTAAACATATTGAGATTCGATATCTTTTTCTAAGGGATTGCGTTTCTAAAAACGAAAAATTGAGATGTGTTTAATTCCGTCTCAAGGATAACTCGCGGACATTTGTTTTCAACCGTTTACCGCCGAGTCTTTTACCTCATTTCGAGCTTTACGATGACATAATGTATATTGAATGAGGTCTACGTTTGCATTTTGCACGTTTTTAAAACTTAGGGGCGAAAAATCGGATTTTTGGATCAAATTTCGGACTTTTGCAAAACAAACTGAACCAGTAGGCTGCCAGGGGAGAGGCCAACCGGTCGCCCACAAGCTCGATCGGTCGCCCATGGCTATTTTTGTTTGATAAATGGTTTTATCATGATTTTGATGATTTTGTTTTTATACCAAAACAATGGTTTTAAAGGTTGTCCAAATACTCCTAAACGATTTAAAATGGTTTTAATATTTTCCGGAGTATTTCCTCAAGTTTATTTCCGATAATATTGGACAACAATTTTATTGATTTTATGTCAATGGGTTTTACATTGAAACTATGTTTCTAAATGTTGTCATAATACTCCCGATTAGTCTAAAATGCTTTTACTATTTTTCTTGGAGTATTTATTAGAATTTATATCGGACAACACTTTTTGTGTTAATGTGTTATTTCATCAAACTATATTTCTAATGTTGTCCTAAATACTCCCGATTGGTTTAAAATATTTTTACTAAATTTTCGGAGTATTTCTTGAGTTTTATTTTTGACAAAAATTGGACAACATTTGTCTCAAGGTCAACCGGTCGCCGTGTGTAGGGCAACCGTGCACGAAGATAAATTTTGGAACAAAAATTGAGACGGAAGTGAAAATAGACGGTCGCCCGGTTGACCGGCGTCGGCCGTGTGTCGATCCTGTCGTCGACGGCACACGAACATTTTAATCAAAGCGAGCGAAACCTTCTTGTTTTCTCATTAATGGGGACCGGTTGGAGTTAAGATCGACCGGTCGAAGTACCCTATGACCGGCCGCCTGTGTTGTTTTTCAATGTGTTTTTCAAACGTCTATTTGTGCTTGCGACCGTCGCATCCCTCAAGTTTGACAACAAAATTCTAACCGTTGTGCAATGACTTTTCCCTAATTTGTGGGATTGATTTCTAATAGCTATAATCTTGATTTTAATTGCAATTTTTTGTAGATATCGATTCAAGAGGAGCCTATCAAGTATCAATCATCTCCTATAAATAGAGGAAGATTTGAAGCACAACTCACAAGAGAGAACAACACAACACAACAAGATATACTCAAGCAAATACTTGGTCTTCTATTGTCATTATTCTTGTTGTAATTTGCCTAGCTTATCCGTAGGTCCCAAGGGGTGTAAGTGTAAGGTTTAGAAGGGGGGTTGAATAAACCTTACCAAATTTTCGATTTAGTCCTTTTAAATCTACGAGTTGATACTACGCATTTGTGTCCTTGATGGACATGATCAACTTAGTCACTCAAGTAGAGTTAATCACTCAACAAACTCAACCGGAGTTGTTGTTAATGGAATAACTCATTTGTTAGCTCTAAATTAACTCGATTTGTGGTTTTATTTTATTGGAAGACTTAACACCCTTAAGTTTGATTAAGTAAGAGTTTAATGCTTGGTTTAGTACTTATAATTTGTCAAGTGGATAGCAAATTTTTGATCCTTTGGGACTCGATGTCCGAGACGCCTTGATCACTCGGTGGCTTCTCGTGCGACTCGGCCTTCTTCACGAGGGCGGTGCTCACTACGGACTGACTCACTTGCTCAAGCTCTTTGGATTTGATCACGAAGCCCTCCAAAAGCTTAAGACTTGGCTCAACCTTGAACCTTCCTACAATCCTTCTGGAATGTAGACCCCTTGTTTTCGAGTATTTTCCTCTTCAAGCGATTGAAGTTATCTTTCCTTCACGGTGAGTGTTGGATTGATGTTCTTCGTAATGTAGGCTTGAGGATTGAGAATGTTTGAGTTTTTCTACTATGCTTGTATATCTCACATGTGTGTCATCTATATTTTTTTCAAACAAACTCCTCGGCCTTTTATAGTGAACTTTCAAAAATTTGCCCGTTGAAGAGATAGGCTTATTTTTGAAAGTCACTTGCGTCGTTGGCTTGTCTTGTTGCGATTCTTGGAATTGCCATTTCCTCGTATGAATTGTTCTTTCACCTTTTCGAGTTCGACACGGTGTAGTGCTTCCCATTGGTTCATTCCTTTTGCACGCGGGGACTCGAGCACTCGAGAAAGGTGGTATGGAGATATTACTTGTTTAAGTAATTCTCTTGATTTCGATTTGCAACGGATCTTTACGATTATCTTGACTTGACCGCATTTCCTTGCTTTCCCAGGTGACTTAAGTCGACTTCCAATCGTGGATGACTCTTTGTCACTTCAACTTGAGACTTGGCTTTTCTAGAGTTGACTTGATCGATGCTCCACTCACCGTATCTCATCGCTTCTATAGTAGAGTTCTGTCTACTTTTCTTTGTCATACTCAAATTGTCTCACGGTGAGTCTTCCTTCAAGTCTTTAGTTGTCTTCTTGCATGTTAGGCGTGGCTGACTTAACTCGGCTTGGGCGGCTCTATTTATTACAATGCATTATACAACAAGAATTGGGGTGCCAACTTTCTATTCTAAGTTTTACATGGCATTCATCAAAATCTAAACAATAAAATTAAGTAACAATTTCCCCCTTTTTGATGATGCCAAAACTTAAACCATACAAAATGCAAATAACAAAGATACATACTGAGATAGTGTATTGACATAGAATGTATGTTAGAATCAATCTTTTATTGATCATATCATTCTTGTACTTAACACAATTGTTTACAAGGTGTATCGAGCATATAATTGTCACAGAGAAATAAAGAATTTGACTTTATTACAGAAGACTTACATTGTATGTATTTACATAGTGAAATACACGAAGGGTTGGACAGCAACACTTCATCTCCTTCGTTGTCTCCTTCTTTCATCTTGTTCAAGATCTTCTTCTCTTCTTCTCTTTTTTCGTCATCATTTGCCTTCTTTTTCTTTTCATATGCCTTCCTGGCAGCTTCATCTTTTCTTATTCTTTCTGTCTCTCCCGCCATAGCTGAGTTTGTCTCTTGTTTTCTTCTTCTATTCTTTTTGCATACTCGGCGCTAGTTTTAGCCACTCACAAATTTGCCACTTGATCAAGCCCATTGAGTAGATCCCTCCTTTCTTTCACGGATCTACGTATTCAATATTCTTGGGCAGAGGCCTAGGTCGAAGCTTCTTCCTCCACTACTGCTTCTTCCTCTACCTCAGGCGTATCTTGTCTTGGGGTCTTCTTCTTTCCGGTGAGTGACCAGCGGAGTGACCAGCAGAGTGATTCAGGTAGTCTGCTGCCTGTCGGCTTCTTCACATAATGTGAGCCATAGACATATTTGCAAAGTATCTTTCAGTTCGAGCGTTTTGAATTCGTCAACGATCGTGGCTCTGTCCCGACATCCGAAATGGCATAAGTGTCTCATCTCTTTTGGAATGCCTCCGTGTTCTTTCAAGATGTTCATAACTCGGGCATCCATTCTTCCTTCCACTTCCTTCATCCCCTGCTTCAATTGTTTTTCTCTTCTCGGCCATAGATACAGCAGAGTGTTGGAGTGGTAGAGTCACGGGAGTTTCTTGCTATAATAATGTGTGTGAGGACCTTGTTGGGGGTTTGTGCAATCATCAAAGTCACATCGTCGACCCTTCCCCTCAACAAGCTTCCCTTTCTTTTGTTTTAAGACTTATCAATTGATTTTCCCTTCCCTTCTCCTTCTTCTTTCTTCGCCAGATTTTAGCGTTTTAAGGTATTCTCTTCCCCTTTTTGGCATCATCAAAGGATAGAGGAACCCCGAGGGAACATCTTGGCAAGTATGAAGTCGAGTCTTCGATGGTCGAGTTCCTTGAGTCTGGCTGCGTTGTATGCAAAGACGGAATTCGGATCGAGTAGCGTTGGATTCTGCTGAAATCGGCTTCATTTCAGCCATGAGAAGGCTGAATTTTCTAGTCATGTGTTCTTCCAAACGCTGTATATCATTTGTATTTTGCTCACGCAGCAGACTTTATCTCGGCAGTGTGAGCTTCATGCATATGCTCAATATGTTCTCTCGGCTTCGTTTTTGCATCGGCATTTTCAGACTCTCCACACCGCACTTGTTGAACAATGTCTGAAGTATCTTACTTGTTCCACACGCATTGTTGTTTCTTCTTTGTTGCCACCATTCCCTTATTCTGACTTGTTGTTATGCCTCTCAAGTCGGCTGTAAGGGTGGCATCTCTCTGTTGTCCGTCGCATGTCTAAAGAGGCCTGGTGCCTCTCCGTTCGTTCAACCTCGCAAATAGTGCTTGAACACTTTCGAACTTCACTGATTCTTTGTTGAAGGCCGATGGCCATGCATGGCGTCAAAATCATAATCATTTGGAACAATGGTGTCGATGGAAGAACAGGAGCTGGTTTGTGATAGCGTGCTTGTTCGTTTCGACTCTTCGTGGAGTTACGTATCTCCGGTGAAAAAGGGAAAGATTCTACAAAAGATTCATCGCCGCCAACCCAGGATCTGTTCAATGATGAGCGGTGCGGCGTGAAGTTCTTTTGGGAATCGATCTGCTGCGGCTTGAGGAGCTGTGCGGTGGTGCATTTTTCACCGGGTTTTGTTTTTGAAGTGGTCCCGGTTCTTTGAGCCTCACTGTCTCAATGACTTCATTGGTCTCGGTTCTTGAGCCTCACTTATCTCAAACACTTCATTGGTCTCGGCTAATTTTTCCAATTGCGTAGACTTGTCCTCGGCCTTATCGGTAAGCGTCATCGGATGATGATGAGAATTCCATTGGTGGCTCATCATCAAAGTTAAAGGTTTGACGAGTAGTCTTGGGATCGACTTGCTCGTGCTTGGAACATCCCATGGTGAGTCTTTTGGATTTGCACGGGGATGACTCACTTCTTCTTCGCTTCCGATCCCGAGAAAGGATACATCAGGATTATCCGGGAATCATGAAGTGCGCTTATCTCCTTCTCGGATGGGTCGATTATAGCGGGGAGGGATGTTCTCTCTCTGAGCTTCTTTACCCCGGGAAGTCTCAACCTCCCGTGGGCCTTTAGTACCTCCGGAGTCTCTCTGCAATGCGAGGCTTAGTCCTCCTTTCGACAACAGTGTCATTTTATGTCTTAGGTCTTCTTCACGGTGGCATCCATTGAGTCTCAACCCCATGGATTGCACTTTCATCGCCCAGTGTTAACTCGGGCGTTCCATCTCGTGCCTCGATTGCATCGCCCGGCGTCATTAGCCTTCGGCGGTTGGCACCTCGGTGATCTCAATCTCTCAATGCGAGCTTCGTTGATGGCAACTTGTTGTTCTTCTTGTGTTTGTATTTTCTCTATTTCGCCTCCTTGATTCGTTGTGGAGTCATCTACATCCTCGACCTTCTTTGCGGTGGAGGAGTTTCCCCTCGGTGGCGCACCAGGTGAGTGACTTGGAATGGGGTCACTCGTCTCCAAGCTCCCGTCTGTTTCGATTGATTGTTCGGCCGTTGGGGCGGTGGTAACACACCTTCAATAGGGGTTGGCTCGTGGGGTTCCACTATCCCGGTTCATCGCTAAGTCCTTATTGCCTTCTTCCGAGTGAGGGAAGTGGTAGCGGCAACAACATGGCGATTTCTTTGAACCACTCCCATTGGATCAATTTCGGTGTGTTCGGAGGACTCTCCTGGTCCCTCCATCAATCTTTGCTCGTGAAGGATTCTTGATTCGTGCAATGCTTTGCTGCATTTGCAACTCTTTTCAAGCGGACAACATTCTCACGATCCTCATCTTTGTCGGAGAAGACATCAAGGAGAGGATGTGTGTGTTGTGGTGCCGGAGATAGGGCGGATGCTTGCCTTCTCACGTGCCTCGCTTCCTAGGAAGCTTGCTTTTCTCTCTCCTTTTCCTTGTAAATCTGCAGGATATCTAGCAGCGATTGTCTTCATCAAGTCTTTGGGGCACGATTTTTAGTCGAGGAAATTTAGCGATTCCTCTTCTTCTTCTATAAACTCGGTCGTTGGGCTGTTCCCTTGACTTACTCAACTTCCATTTCCTCCACTCACATGCCAGGCGATTTTGGATGTCCTGGGTAAGGTGGAGATAGGATCATTACATCACTATCCGCTCTAGCAGTTCTTCTTGTGCTTCAGGTGTGTGAACTACTGATTGTGTCTTCGGGTTGCCTCTGTTGATCGCCTTGAGACTTGGCTGTTTCATCAACTACATCCGGAGACTCTACTTCTCAGTGATTTCCGTTATTTGCTCTATTGAGTAAGCGACTCATTTGGTTTCTCCGATTCGGATCGCTTGATGATTCTTCTTCGTCTCCTTGTTTGTACGGAGGATTTCTGGTTCGAGACGGTGTCCTTTGAGTCTTGGCGGTGGGGCGTGTCTTGGTGTCTTTCGGGAGCGGTCGTCATGGCTTCTCGGTTCTCCTCTTTTGACGATCGGAGAAGGTATTTGTGAGTCCTTCTCGACCGCTGCTGCGGCGGGAGAGACAGCTGCAGGGCGGGTGACTCCGCTGCGGGAGGAGCATGTTTGGTTTTTTCTTTGCTGAGGGCGTGATCTTCTTAGTATTTCTTGAGGCGCTCTCTTCTGGGTGGAGAGAAAGCATTTTGTATCTTGAGTGGTGGTGATTCCCCTCACATTTTGGTGTCGACTCTCTTGGCGTAAGCTCTCTTCTGCGCGAGAGAGGTTTGCTCTGAACATCCTCTTGTTAACATGGAATGTCTTCCCATGTCTAAGAGGACTCCTTTCACCTCCAATAGCGGCCAATCACCAGGCCATATCTGGGATCCTCCAAATGTGCCATCTTCTTTGAAGGATTTGTTCCCCACGTTCGGGCAGTCTGCTTTGTAGACAGACAAACTCATTGAGTTTATCTTCTTTTTCTGCGATGATTGCGGCCATTACAATCAGCTTTGCCTTTGTGATTGGTCAAAGTCGCCAAACGATGATGTCGATACATTTGGCAACTATGTCCAAGCGCTTGTGATAATCCTCATTATTGAGTCTCTTGTTTGCTTTAAACACAATTTTATCGGCAAAGTCGAGGCTTGGCTATTTCTTTCCAAGCATCGGCCAGGTTTACATCGGCCGTTAATCTCGATGCTCCTTCGCCTAGTAGTAGTGGCGTTAATGGTCACCAAATCCTTGGCGAGAGAGATCATTGCTTTAAAGTGAGCAGAGATGACTTGATTCCTTCATCATGAATCTCAACATTCACGTAGGGTGTGCGACCTCCTCCACATATGTCATCGGGTATTCTATCGTCGGCTGTTTTAGACCTAGGACGTTTCTAACTTTTCAGCGATTTTCTTCACTAGGGTGTCGTCGGACCCCTGTTTCATCATTAAACGAAATCCACCCGTAGAGCGGTGTGGATTTGCTTTCCTAACTTGGTAAAGTCATAAGTTGGTGCCATTTTTCGGGATTATATCAAGGAAAAACTCGAGAAATTGACTTGAAGATAGATAGGGTTCGAGAGAATTTTGCCTTTGCTTTTGAGAGAAAGAGATGAGCAGTTTTAGAAGTGTGAGAGAGAAACGGATGAAAATGGTTTAAATATGGTTTATGAAAGGACGTGCGGGTGGTTTTTTTTGAAATGTGATCGAAATCAACGGCTTAGATTTCGCACGCCTATTTAGCATTGCATGTCTCGTATTTAATACGGCGACATTTATATCCAATCATAAGCTTGGTGTGCGAGGAACTTTATGTAATGCGTACACATCATCATTATCTTTGACGTATTTCTTAAAACATTCCCGCTTAGTCAAAGCGCTGACATTTTTGTCACTTTGCTCATAAGTTATTCAAACTTATCCCTTAGGCCGATTTAACTCTACTACTCACGATTCTCTTAGTGACTCGCTATCGGTGACCGAATTATCTTTGTCTTTCCGTCTGGTGATTTCTTGGTGATTTACATTTTTCACTCTTTTTCACCCTTTTTTTCCATTTCTCTTCTTTGATTCGTGCGAGTGTCGGCTCACTCAATTAACCCCAACTCATGTTTGAGTTCTTCAAATCTTGACTCACATAATGGTTTTGTGAAGATGTCGGCTAGTTGTTTATCGGTTGAAATATATTCCAGGATGATATCCTTCTTTTCAACATGATCTCTTATGAAGTGATATCGACATCAATATGATTTGTTCTTGAATGCAACAGGATTTTAAGTAATTGCAATTGCACTTGTGTTATAACACATGATTGGAATCTCTTTTCCTCAATTTCATAGTCTCTCTCATTTCTTTGTCTTATCCATAGGACTTGGGCACAAATTTTGCCCCAACTATGTATTACGCACCAGTCGGTGTGGAGGTGGCTATTGAGTTTCTTCTTGCTAAACCGGGAAATCGATCTGTTCCTAGCATTTGACATGTGCTGAAGTGCTCTTCATGTCTACTCTGCATCCAAGATAGTCGAGAATCCGAATAGCCAATTAGCTTGAATCCACCTTCCTTTGGATACCATAGGCCTCTTCTTGGCTTCCTTTCAAGTATCTCAATACTCTCTTAGCTTTGTCATATGGCTTTCTTTTGGAGGCGATTGAAATCTTGCACATACACCTACAACAAAGGTGATGTCGGCACCTTCTTTGTGAGATGAAGCGGTGATCAATAAGTGCTCTATATCTTGTTTGATCTCTGGCTTGCCATCGCATCCATGTCCATTTTGGTGATGTGTTCATTGGTATTTTCTGAGAAGACTTCTCTTCCATACCAAATTTTTCATTAAATCTCGGTGTATTTTGTCGACTTATGAAGGTTCCATCCTTGGTTTGTTTCACTTGGAGTCGAGGAAGAATGTCGACTCTCCCATCATGCTCATTTCAAATTTACTTTGCATGAGGTTTGAAAACTTTTCACCTGACTCTTTGTTTGTGGATCCAAAGATGATGTCATCAACATATATTTGAACAAGTAGAATACTCTTCTTGTCTTGAATTACGAAAAGTGTTCTATCTACTTTTCCTTTTGTGAATCCATTTTCGAGTTAGGAATTGTGACAAGGTATCATACCATGCTCGGGTGCCTGCTTCAATCCATACGGGGCTTTCTTGAGTTTGTATACCTTATCTCCAAGAGTCTTGTTCAAATCTGGAGGTTGTTCAACATACACTTCTTCCAATAAACCATTTAGGAATGCACTTTTTACATCCATCGATATACAATGAAATTCTTGTGAGGTGCATAGGCAAGAAACATCCTTATAGCTTCCAATCTTGCTACGGGGGCAAATGTTTCATCAAAATCTATCCCTTCTTCTTGGCAATATCCTTTGGCTACTAGTCTTGCTTTGTTTCTTACCACAGAACCTTCCCTCGTTCATCTTATTTACGAACACCCATTTGGTTCCAATAACATTTTGATGTATGGGTCTTTGCACTAATTCCCATACTTTATTTCTCTCAAACAGCGATTGACTCTTCTTGCATAGCTTGAATCCAATGTGTGTCGTCAATGCTTGGGACACATCTTTGGGCTCTATTTGCGAGATGAAGCATGTGAACATGGCTTCTTGTTGAGTTACGGATCTTGTTTTGACACCTTCTCTTATATCTCCAATGACAAGTTACGGTGGATGGTCTCTCGGCCATCTTACATCGAGTTGGAGTAAGTTATTTGGATTGATCGACTTCGGTTGTGTTCTTTAATGGTCAGCTCTCTCGTTATCACTTATTTTGCAAATTTTCCATTTGTTTTTGAGATTCGGCTATCTCATCTTCTTACGAATTGATGATTCGGCGGCGTCGGCATAGGGATTCTTCTCTATGGTTGGATGATTGAACTTATCGGTGACTCTTCAATGTCTTCTCCATTTGCATTTGGCTCATCGAATACTACATGAATGGATTCTTACGTAACCATAGTTCTTTTGTTGAGTATTATGTAGGCTTTGCTTTGGTGAGTATCTAAGAAGATACCTTCATCGACTTTAGCATCAAAAGCCTTTAGATTGTCTTTGCCATTGTTGTGGATGAAGCATTTACATCAAATATTCTGAAATATGCAACATTTGGTTTCTTCGATCCGGATCTCATAGGAAGTCTTTGTCAATTTGTCTATTTATCATACATCTGTTTTGGGTGTAGCAAGTTTGTGTTGATTGCTTGCCCAAAATCTTTTTGGTAACCTGCTTGACTAACATGGTCTTCTTTCTTCTTTGAGGGTTCTATTCTTCTTTCTACGCAACTCCATTCTGCTTTGTGGAGTCCTTGCTGGCGATAGTTCATGACCAATACCATTCTCAATACAATCTTTGAGTTATTATTCCATTGACAAACTCGGTTCCTCTATCGATCTTATTTTGATAATGGTTTGACTCTTCGTTTTGAATCCTCTTCATCAATTTGTGGTAGTTTTTGTAGAGTTTCTTTCTTCTTGCACATGAATATTGTCCATGTATATCTTGAATAGTCATCTACTACCACCAAGGTGTATTTGTTTCCACTTATCTTTGTTTGGTTCCTTTGGGCCAAATAGATCCATATGAAGCGGAGATCAATATTCTTGTTGAGGATGGGCATGTCTTTTCTTTGAATAGCGATTTGATTTGCTTTCCTTGACATGCATCGCATATACTCTCCTTCTTGTATCTTGAGTGCGGAAGTCCTTCAAGATGACTTCTTGCCGACTTGTTAATTGTTTTGAAATTCGGGTGACTCGGCTTTTTGTGCCACATGACTTGATTAATTTGTGCTTTTTTTTGCTAGTAGGCAGTCTTGGGTGTTGCGGTTGACCAATCCACTACATACATATTTTTCTGTCTACATCCTTGCAACACAACTTCATTTGATTCAATATCTTTGATTTGGCATATTCCCATGTTGAATCCAACGTTGTAACCACTTGTCCGCGAGTTGGTGATGCTTAGCGAGTTAAAGTTGAGTCCTTCAACATATGCAGCGTCTGTGATTTCTAATCCCTCTTGATGGTTCCAATGCCTCTTATTTCACCAGGAGCTTCATTTCCTCCAAATATGACTTTTGCTCCTTTAACTTCCTTGAATTTTTGATGATTTTTCTTGTTTCCTATCGTAATATGCAGAGCAGACCACTATCCATGTACCAGGTTCCTTGGCACTCATTTGTTCCTTGAACTGCAATCAAGAAATTAAGTTTTAGGTACCCATACTTATGCGGGTCGAGGAGTTAAATTGTAAGATGATCCAACCAACTTATAGCCAAATGATTTGAGTCTAAGGGGTTGCCATCTATCGATGCCATAATCATAATTAATTTCGGCAAATTGGTTGGGGATTCTAGGTTCATACTGTTTGTCTCTTTTGTCGTATGCTGCATATGTGTTTTAGCAATTGCCTTCCTTGGGTAATTGTGGTGACTTTGAGTGTGATGCTAGGTGCATAGGTGTCTTTGATGAAAGCTCTTATACTTTTGGAATGGCCTTTCTTGAGTTCTAGGCCTTTGCCATTTGGGCTTATATTCCATAAGTCATCGTTTGATAGTTCACATTATTCAAATCGACTTGGCTTGGATATTTTCTACCATTCCCATCATATGTATTTCTTTTATGGATTTTACGGGATTTTTGGTAGCTCTGCTTCCTTTTTCTGAGTATTTTCGTTAGGAGTTTCTTTGAGGACTGGTGAATCTCTTCTCGGTATCCTTTCAAGCACACTCAATGGTCATTTTCCTTTTCCTTTGTAACCAAGGCGGTTTGCTTGTTATTGTGCTTTGGAGTGAATGTGTGTGCAACATTTAGAGTTTTGGATTTTTCGGACTCTTCATGACTTGAAGATCCTTTTTCCAAAATTACTCTTGAGGTTTGACATAGCACGGAGGAATTAAATCTAAGCTTTGTCTTGTCTTCACATTCTCTTTGACTCATAATAAGATCATCAATGATTTAGATGCCTTAGTGAATGAGGCAATAACATTCTTGAGGTCATTCTCCCTCTTTTCTATAGCGGCAATCTCTGCTTTATTAATTTAGCATTTTCACGCTTTAAACTTTTATTCTCATGCTATTTGACTTAGAGTACTCGGCTCCTTAGTCGGCTTTGAGTTTTGGTTTTTTTAGTAGGTTGTTTTCCTCATTTAATAGTGTGTGTGAGGATTTAATGTGTTCAAAATCTTTCATCATTTTGCCTAATGAATCATAAAGATCGAGTGGGTGATGAAGTGTGTGTGTCACAATCACTATCACTAGTGTACGAGTTTGTTGAGTTAGATTGTACCTCATCTTCTTGATCTTGTTCTTTGGCCATCAAGCGGATCAAGGCTTCTTCTTCTTGAGTCACTTGAGTAGTCGGCTTCATTTGCTCTACGAATCGATTGTCTCTCTTGACTTGTTTTTTTCGTGATCTCGTGACCATCATTGCCTTTTTCTTTTCTTGTCTTCTTTCTCGAAGATCTTCCTTTCTTTCTTCATCCATGTACTTGTTCACTACAGGATATGGATGATCAATGGCATAGTGACCTGGTTGTCTGATTCCAACATAGATACTCAACCTTTTGATCGGCTCTTTCCATTCTTGGATTGTCGACCCTTTGATACTTAACTTTTTGATGATTTGTTCTCTTGGTTGGCCTATCATCCCTTGATTTGGAGGGAGCCGAGTGTCTTCGGAAGATTCACCCTTTCCTCTCTTGTAGTTCTTATTAAGGAACTTGTTAAATCTTTTAACCATCGGGGCTATTTCTTACGGGTCAATTACTTCTTTGACCTCGGCTCTCTTTCCATCTTTAAAGATTAGAAGCATTTGTTTTGGAGTACGATTGTCTCTTCCTGGTCTTTTCTTCTCGGCTCAAACTCGTAGGCTTTGAGGTCGAGAATAACTCATGGTTGGATGTCTTTGATAGGTCCATGGAATGTCTTAGTGCCATGACCTTCATTTCCCATTCAATTTGGAAGACTTTTTAGGATCTTCATACACATTTCCTTTGTGTATATTCCTTTTCCAAGTGCGAGACAGTTCATTTGTGATTTACGTGAACCGAGCATCTAGTTGATCCAGGTTCTCTCCGAGATCATTTTGAAGTTCTCAAATTTAGACAGCTGACTGATAATTTGTTTTCTTTGATTTGCTCACGAGCCTTCACAAATCAATGTAAAACTTGTCCTGATTTCTTTAGCCGTTTTGCATGATTTGACTTTGTTGAACATGGCTTTGTCAAGGTTTTGTAGAGGATGTCCTTGGCTACATTGTCAGGTTATATCTTTTCTGTCATCATTTGTCCACTCAGTTCTTGATTTTTCAACCATGGATCTGGTCTAGGAGCAACATCTTCTTCTCCTTGTGCAACTCTTCGTGCAGTTTGTGTTCACCTTTAAGATTTGCGAGAGGCCCATCTTCATCACTATCCACATCTCATCATGTAATCTTTGATAGATGAGCACGCATCACGAATTTTCCAATCATCAAATTCTTCAATAGTGAACATAGGGATGCGTGTCAAATTTGCTTCCATGATAATAACTTTTAATGATAAAGAAGAGTTTTGAAAGTTTGAGTACTAAAGCGGACTTTGAAAAGTTTGGAGATCATTCGATAACCGGTGCGGAGGGTTCAATGAACCAACCGCTCCGATACCACTTGTAGGTCCCAAGGGGTGTAAGTGTAAGGTTTAGAAGGGGTTGAATAAACCTTGCAAATTTTCGATTTAGTCCTTTTAAATCTCTGAGTTGATACTACCACGATTGTGTCCTTGATGGAATGATCAACTTAGTCACTCATAGAGTTAATCACTCAACAAACTCATTTGAGTTTGTTGATGGAATAACTTATTTGTTAGCTCTAAATTAACTCGATTGTGGTTTTGTTTTTTGGAAGACTTAACACCCTTAAGTTTGATTAAGTAAGAGTTTAATGCTTGGTTTAGTACTTATAATTTGTCAAGTGGATAGCAAATTTATCGTGAGATATAAGCGATTAAAATTGCAAGAATTAAAGTCTTTGAAATGTAAATGACACAATGAAATTTTTATAGAGGTTCGAAGATGGGGTAATTCTTCTACTCCTCTCTTCTCCAACTCTGGAGGGATCCACTAAGTAATGATCGGTTTACAAAGTGGTACAGATCCGGATACAAGTCTTGATCACCTGGTGACTTGATCCTTTGGGACTCGATGAGACGCCTTGATCACTCGGTGGCTTCTCGTGCGACTCGGCTTCTTCACAGGCGGTTTGCTTGCTACTACTGACTCACTTGCTCAAGCTCTTTGGATTTGATCACGAAGCCCTCCAAAAGCTTAAGACTTGGCTCAACCTTGAACCTTCCTACAATCCTTCCCGGAATGTAGACCCCTTGTTTTCGAGTATTTTCCTCTTCAAGCGATTGAAGTTATCTTTCCTTCACGGTGAGTGTTGGATTGATGTTCTTCGTAATGTAGGCTTGAGGATTGAGAATGTTTGAGTTTTTCTACTATGCTTGTATATCTCACATGTGTGTCATCTATATTTTTTTCAAACAAACTCCTCGGCCTTTTATAGTGAACTTTCAAAAATTTGCCCGTTGAAGAGATAGGCTTATTTTTGAAAATCACTTCGATCGTTGGCTTGTCTTGTTGCGAGTTCTTGGAATTGCCATTTCCTCGTATGAATTGTTCTTTCACCTTTTCGAGTTCGACACGGTGTAGTGCTTCCCATTGGTTCATTCCTTTTGCACGCTCGCGGGGTGAGCACTCGAGAAAGGTGGTATGGAGATATTACTTGTTTAAGTAATTCTCTTGATTTACGTGCAACGGATCTTTTACGATTATCTTGACTTGTTGCATTTCCTTACTTTCCCCAGGTGACTTAGAGTCAACTTCCAATCGTGGATGACTCTTGTCACTTCAACTTGAGACTTGGCTTTTCTTGAGTTGACTTGATGATGCTCCACTCATTTGTATCTCACCGCTTCTATAGTAGAGTTCTGTCTACTCTTCTTTGCCATACTCAATTTGTCTCACGGCTAAGTCTTCCTTCAAGTCTTTAGTTGTCTTCTTGCATGTTGGGGCGTAGGCGACTTAACTCGGCTTGGCGGCTCTCTATTTATTACAATGCATTATACGACAAGAATTGGGGTGCCAACTTTCTATTCTAAGTTTTACATGGCATTCATCAAAATCTAAACAATAAAATTCCTAACATTATCACTTTCACATCCTTGAGGTCTAGACTATTCTTGATTACACTTGCACTCAATTGTATAATTCATTATCGAGTTGTAATCTTGAATTTTTGGGTTATCATTCAACACAAGATATCCTTGTGAGTGTTCTTGTGGTAAGAACAAACTTGGGTGATCTAGGTGTTAGGTGTAAGAAGATTGTGGTAATCTTCTTGTTGAGGTGTTGAAAAATTTGGTATTCTTCAAGGTTGAAGATTGTGGTAATCTTCACAAGGTGCCGTTGGAGATTGTGGTAATCTTCAAGAAGAGATTGTGGTAATCTCAAAGGTGGTATTGAAGAAGAGTGTGGTGCTCTTCAATGTGTTGTTGTAAGTTGGTGTTGTATTAATTTTTGTAATTAATAAAATCTTTTTCCTTTTTGAAATCCATCCAGGATATCTTTGGGGTGGTAGAGGATTAGGCCCTAGGTGGGTTGAACCTCTATAAATCGGCGCATGTTGTTTACTTCCCGCACCTTTATTATTGTCTTGGCTTGTTTTGTTCGAAAAGAGGGTAAAATCGAAAAGATGGAGATAATCTATTCACCCCCTCTCAGATTATTGTAGCGCTTGGACTTACAAGTGGTATCGAGCCAAACTCTTTGGCAAGCTCGTTTCACATCGCGAGTGAAGAGGAACGATCGTCGGCTACGAATGAAGCTCATCTTTCGGCACCTCCACCACCAAGCCACCTCTATTTGATTCCAAAAATTATATATTTTGGAAATAAAGAATGGAATGCTATTTACAAGGTTGCGAGTTCGATATTTGGAACATCATCATCAATGGAAAATCCATTCCAATGAAAGACACACCATACACCTCCAAAGCTCTCAAGGAGCTCAATGATGAAGAAAAGAAAACCATCTCCTAAATGGTAAAGCTCTCAATATTTTGTATTGTTCACTTACTAATTTGGAATATGAACATATTGTAGGAATTCGATCGGCACATGAAGTATGGAAAAATTAGAAGCCATCTATGGAGTATTTGCAAATGAAAGGAGTCAAACAAAAACATCTACTTCTCAAAGGGATACAAGTTCAAATCTAAGGAACAAGCATTTTACAACTTCCAACTATGAAGTAGTCGAACAATGTCTTATGGGCATCGAAGAAGAAAACGAGGTATGTTTTAAACTCTCTACTTCTTATGATATTGTTATTCAAAATGATTATAGTGATTTGCAAAATGATTTTCATGATCTTCAAAATGAATTCCAAGGTTTACTTGTTAAGTACAAAAATTTGAAAAAGGAATTCAATGTTTTGAAAAATGAAAAGGATAGTTTATTTACTTCATATGAATCACTATCATGTGCTCACACCACCACACTTGATAAGGTTAGAAACCTTGAAAAACAAAATAGTACTCTTGTTGAGGATATTAATTGCATGAAAAATGATTTATCAAAATCAAACTTGAGTACCAATAAATTGCCCAATATTGTGAATGTTAATGATTGTGATAATTTGAAGAGTAAACTTTATCATGAGCCTAATGGTATAAATCATATGAAAAGGAATCGAGTTCCTATGTATATTAGTGGTGTTACTTGCTTTTATTGCGGTAAGAAGGGTCATACGGTAAATACTTGTCGGGCTAGAAATAGCTCTAATTATTGTTGGAGACCTAAAAGTCTAAAGACTAATCCCAAAGGACCCAACACTTGAGGGTACCAAAAAACAATGTTATATTAGGTACTAGGAGAACTAATAATCGAAGAAAATTCATACCACCAAGAAAACATCAAATGACCATTTCATTTGATCAAAGGAGAAAACATTTTCGACAAAGTCATTTTCAAGAAGAGGAAATAATCAAAAATGGGATAAACAAAATCCGTGGAAATGGCAAAGACATCATCAACAAGATGATTTTCCAAAAGAAAGACACTTTCGAAAAAGAAGGCCACAATGCTTGGAAATGGAGTAATTGGAGAAACCGTCATCAACAAGATGATTTTCAAAAGGGAAGATATCATCAAAATGGGAACGGCACAACCCATGGAAATGGCGTAATTGGTAACCCGTATCTCCCTATTTAAATATGCATTTTATTTTGTTATTATGCATGCTTTTATTTGTGTCTTAATTGCAAAAAGAGTTTTTATGTTTTTATTTTTAATTAAGGTCTTCAATATATATTTGTGCTTTTAAAATATTTTTGAAAAAAGAAGACCTTATATGATGTTTTTAAAACTCTTGTGCATTTTTGCAAACTAAAGTGTGTTATCATCTCTTATGGATTTTTATGGCATGAGCTTACTTGTGATATCTCTTAGCCTACACTTTTATCATTATGATTTGTGCTAGACTTGGTTTAAGAATTGTGTAGGATTTACATATTTTCACAAATGGCCATTTACGTCATTATTTGTCAAGAAAGGCATAAATTATCGAGGTACGTTTACTTGTGTTATTCTTACTCTTATAGACTCGATATATGTATTGCCATATGCCTATGTGCTTGTTTTTCATAGTATTTCATACAAGTGCCATTAAGAGGATTTTTAGATTTTTCGAAAGGCACTATTCGATATTTGATTGCACATATTTACTTTGTCAACTCTTGTTCAAATACTTCTTTTAAATGAGGTCTCAACTATATGCTATCGGATTTTCAAATTTCAAAAGAGACCTTTTGTAGCTTTCTTAAGCTTATTTGAACTTGCATGATTTATTAGACTCTTGATGATCTTGTAAATGCATAGTGTGTGTTTCTTGCTTCATGGTCTCTATATATAGTGTCTATTTCTACTATGCTCTTATGCAAGATATTTTGTGATTGATGATTGAGGCATGTTTTTACACTTGAGCTATTTTTTTTTTTTTTTTGCTTATATAAGCGATGCGGTAATGAGTTTGTTAAGTTGTGTAGATGAGAAATGAAGTACTCCAAATATTAGTTACCTCAAAATATTTGGATGTAAATGTTCTATTATGAACACCTTAGATCAATTGGATGCCCTATGATGATAATGATGAAGAAGACAAAAAAGGGTATTAGGAACAAACTCGATGACCAAGGCAACATTGGTCGAACTAAGGCGAGGTTAGTAGCTCGAAGGTATTTTCAAGAAGAAGGTAATTAATTTTGATGTAACATTTGCACTCATAGCACATTTAGTAGCTATTTGCATTTTACTTGCCCATTCTTGTTTTAAGAAAATTTCAAACTTTACCAAATGGATGTTAAATCCAATTTTCTCAATGGTTTTATTCAAATAGAAGTCTATCGGAGTTTAAAATTTTTAGGCCAAATGATTTTTATAAAAAGGCCTTGTACGGTTGATACAAGTACCCGTATATGGTTTGATAGACTTAGCTATTTTTGCAAAATAATTTTACAAAAGGTAAAGTTGATACTACACTTCTTGAAAAAGGGCAAGTTTGTTTACTTGTGCAAATTTATGTTGATAATATTTTTGGTGCTACTAATGAATATTTGTGCAAGATATTTTTCAAGTCAATGCAAGGTGAACCTAAGATGATCATGATGAGGAAGCTCAAATTTGATCATTGGAATTCAAGTTCAACAATGCCAAGAAGGTGATTATATTCCACACTCATAAGAAGAAGTGAGACATTGAAGAAGAAAGAACCATTTCAACCTATATGGCCACAAATGTGAAAATTGACAAAGGTTGAGGTAGGCATCTTTGATTGACAAACGAATTCGAGGTATGTTTATTCGTTTATTACTCCTTAGACTTGACATTCTATATGCCTTATGTCATATGTTGGACTTAAAACAATCCCACGAATCTCTTTAAAGTGCCGTTAAAAAAATTCAAATACTTGTAAGGCACTTCTTCTTATGACTTGTTCATCCAAAGTTTTAAAACGTTATTATTTTTCGGGATAACAAGTCCGGTGTAAATTTTATTTTTCAAAATATGGTTCGTCATAATCGAACTAAACATATTAAGATTCGATATTTGTTTAAGGGATTGCATGATTTAACAAAAACTTGAGATGTGTTTAATTCCGTCTCAAGGATAACTCGATGACTTTTTAATCACTCACCGTCGAGTATTTTACATCATTTCGAGCTTGATTATGACATAATGTATATTGAATGAGGTCTACGTTTGCATTTTGCACATTTTTAAAACTAAGGGCGAAAAATTGGATTTTTAGATCAAATTTCGGACTTTCAAAATAGAACAGAACGTGGGCTGCCGGGGCGGGGCCGGCCGTCGCCCACTAGCTCGGCCGGTCGCCTATGCCTGACGGCCGCCCACCTGCTGAATGTTGGTTAAAACCATCTCTGCTCTTGCGTTTTGGCATTTTGATGTTTTTCTTCCCATTTCGACCCCTTTGACATTTTCACACACAATTCACTTCAAATGTGTTTTGTTGCATAAAATTCATATTTTGGGGATTACCTAGCTCGATTATCATCATCATTGCTCGTCTTTACCGATTGAATGGTAAGAATTCTACTCATTTATCTCAATTGGGTGGAACCCTTGAGAAAATGCATATGTATTGATTTTTGTTGGAATTCTTGCATATTTACGTTGTGAATAATGATTGTTGTTGGATGATGTTTGTAAAATTGCTTTTGGTGATGAAAAACTTGGCTTGATTACATTTACAAGGGCTATATACATAGTTTTTATTTTTGGCCCGACAAGTGTTCGATAAAGCGTTTAAATGAAAAACTCATCACCTACATGATTCTCTCGATCATCAAATGAGTTTTCATAAGCTTCTACAAGTCGTATGATCGACTTTTCCCTCCCATTTGGCCTATAAGCTTCATTGTTCAAATAGCTCGATACATCGGTTTAGTTGCGCACTTTGATATGATTATATGATGTTTTTATCGTGCTAACATTCTTTTTGATGATTCCAAATGGGGAGAAACAGGTTATAAGCTCATTAGCTCATAAAAGCTAAGTTAAGCTAAACAAAAGAAGCTATAAGCAATGGCTTCCTAAAGCCATAAGTTGTGAATTATATTTAGTCCAATTGTTGCTTGATGGAAGCTCTTGTACTTAAGTTCAATATGTAAAAGCTAAAGCTTTTAGCTTGTGGTTGATTGCTTTTACATTACTCTTGTTGTGCATATTGATAGGGGAGCATTTGTAATATGTGTTTGAATATCTCTACTCCCATCCTTGTGATTATATTGCGTGGAATGTTGTCGCTCACAACGGATAGTTCTTTATAATAGGTAAAATTGTTTTGTTTTCAAAATCGACCTCGTTAAAATTATTTTGGTTTGTAATCATCAAAAGGGGGAGATTGTTTGATAAATGGTTTTATCATGATTTTGATGATTTTGTTTTTATACCAAAACAATGGTTTTAAAGGTTGTCCAAATACTCCTAAACGATTTTAAATGGTTTTAATATTTTCCGGAGTATTTCCTCAAGTTTATTTCCGATAATATTGGACAACAATTTTATTGATTTTATGTCAATGGGTTTTTACATTGAAACTATGTTTCTAAATGTTGTCATAATACTCGATTAGTCTAAAATGCTTTTACTATTTTTCTTGGAGTATTTATTAGAATTTATATCGGACAACACTTTTTGTGTTAATGTGTTATTTCATCAAACTATATTTCTAATGTTGTCCTAATACTCCCGATTAGTCTAAAATGCTTTTACTATTTTTCTTGGAGTATTTATTGGAATTTATATCGGACAACACTTTTTGTGTTAATGTGTTATTTCATCAAACTATATTTCTAATGTTGTCCTAAATACTCGATTGGTTTAAAATGTTTTTACTAAATTTTGAGTATTTCTTGAGTTTTATTTTCAACAAAAATTGGACAACATTTATGTCTCAAGGTCAACCGGTCGCCGTGTAGGGCAACTCGTACTGAAGATGAATTTTGGAACAAAAATTGAGACGGAAGTGAAAATGGGCGGTCGGTCGGCCGAGTCAGGGCGTCGGCCGTGGCGTCGACCGGTCGCACTCCCTATCGACCGGTACACGAGCGTTTTAATCAAAGCGTAAGCGAAACATTCTTGTTTTCTCATTAAGGGGACCGGTTGGAGTTAAGGTCGATCGGTCGAAGTACTCTATGACCGGTCGCCATGTGTTGTTTTTCAATGTGTTTTTCAAACGTCTATTTGTTGCGACGGTCGCCTCAAGTTTGGCGACAAAATTCTAACCGCTAGCGTGATGACTTTTTCCTAATTTGTGGGATTGATTTCTAACACTATAATCTTGATTTTAATTGCAATTTTTTTGTAGATATCGATTCCAAGAGGAGTTTATCAAGTATCAATCATCTCCTATAAATAGAGGAAGATTTGTGTTAGGAATTTTATTGTTTAGATTTTGATGAATGCCATGTAAAACTTAGAATAGAAAGTTGGCACCCCAATTCTTGTTGTAAAATGCATTGTAATGAATAGAGTGAGCCGTGAGTTAAGTCACCACGCCTCTAACATGCAAGAAGACAATCAAGATGGAAGGAAGACTCTGCTGCGAGACAATTTGAGTATGGCAAAAGAAGAGTAGACGGGAACTCTAAAAAGCGGTGAGATGCGGTGAGTGGAGCATCGATCAAGTCAACTCAAGAAAAGCCAAGTCTCAAGTTGAAGTGATGGAAGAGTCATCCAATGATTGGAAGTCGACTCTAAGTCACCTGGGGAAAGCAAGGAAATGCAATCAAGTCAAGATAAGCGTAAAGAACCGTTTTACGTAAATCAAGAGACTTACTTAAACAAGTAATATCTCCATACCACCTTTCTTGGAGTGCTCGGTCCCGAAGCGTGCAAAAGGAATGAATCAATGGGAAGTACTACATCGTGTCGAACTCGAAAAAGTGAAAGAACAATTCATACGAGAAACGGCAATTCCAAGAAGCGCAACAAGAAAAGCCAACGCATGCAAAGTGACTTTCAAAAATAAGCCTATCTCTTCAACGGGCAAATTTTTGAAAGTTCACTATAAAAGGCTGAGGAGTTTGTTTGAGATAAAAGGGTGACACACACGTGAGATATACAAGAATATTAGAAAACTGAAACATTCTCAATCCTCAAGCCTACATTACGAAGTACATCAATCCAACACTCACCTGTGAAGGAAAGAGAACTTCAATCGGTTGAAGAGGAAAATATCGAAAACAAGGGGTCTACTTTCCCGGGAAGGATTGTAGAAAGGTTCAAGGTTGAACCAAGTCTCAAGCGTTTGGAGGGCTTCGTGATCAAATCCAAAGAGCTTGAGCAAGTGAGTTGTAGTAACAAAGCATTTGCCCTGTGAAGAAGCTGAGTCGTACGAGAAGCCGGTGAGTGATCAAGGCGTCTCAGATCGAGTCCCTAAGGATCAAGTCGCTGTTGTGATCAAGACTTGTATACGGGACTGTTACCACTTTGTAAACTGATCATTACTTAGTGGATTCCTCCGGGAGTTGGAGAAGAGAGGAGTAGAAGAATTACCCCGTCTTGAACCTCTATAAAAACTTTCTTGTGTCATTTACATTTCAAACATTTAAATTCTGCACTTTTAATTGCTTATATCTGCTGACAAATTTGCTATCCATTTGATAATTTATAAGTACTAAATCAAGCTCTAAAATCTTGCTTAATCAAACTTAAGGGTGTTATGTCTTCCGCTGAAAATAAAACCACAGTGAGTTAAATCGTAGCCAACAGGTGAGTTACTCCATCAACAGCTCATTGAGTCTGTTGAGAGATTAACTCTACTTGAGTGACTAATTCGATTGTCCATCAAGGACACATTTGTGTAGAATTAACTCTGTAGATTTAAAAGGACTAAATCGAAAATTTGGTAAGGTTTATTCAACCCCCCCCTTCTAAACCTTACACTTACACCCCTTGGGACCTACAAGTGGTATCAGAGCGGTTGGTTCATTGAACCCTCCGCACTGGTTACTGAACTAGATCTCCAAACTTTTCAAAGTCTGCTTTAGTACTTAAACCTTCAAAACTCTTTTTATTAAAAGTCATTATCATGGAAGCAAATTTGACACGCATCCCTATGTTCACTATTGAGGAATTTGATGATTGGAAAATTCGTATGCAGGCTCATCTATCAGCATTACATGATGAGATGTGGATAGTGATAGAAGATGGGCCTCTACAAATATTAAAGGTGAACACAGCTGTACGAAGAGTTGCAGGTGAAGGAGAAGAAGATCTTTGCTCCCGGACGGTCATGGTTGAAAAACCAAGAAGCGAGTGGACAAATGATGACAGAAAAAGATACAACCTGGACAATGTAGCCAATGACATCCTCTACAAAACCTTGGACAAAGCCATGTTCAACAAAGTCAAATCATGCAAAAAATTAAAGAAATCTGGGATAAGTGACATTGATTTGTGAAGGCTCGAAAGCAAATCAAAGAAAACAAATTATCGAGTGCCTGTACAGAAATTTGAGAACTTCAAAATGATCTCGGGAGAGAACCTGGATCAACTAGACGCTCGGTTCACTGAAATCACAAATGAGTGTCTGCACTTGGAAAGGAATATACACAGAAGGAAATGTGTATGAAAATCCTAAAAAGTCTTCGGCCCGAATGGGAAATGAAGGTCATGGCACCGAGACATTCCATGGACCTATCAAAGACATCCAACCATGAGTTATTCTCGGACCTCAAAGCCTACGAGTTTGGCCGAGAAGAAAAGACCAGGAAGAGATGACTATACCCAAAACATTTGCTCTAATTGTCAAAGATGGGAAGAGAGTGAGGTCAAAAAGTAATTGACCCAGGAAGAAATAGCCCGATGGTTAAAAGATTTAACAAGTTCTTTAACAAGAACTACAAGAGAGGAAAGGGTGAATCTTCCGGAAGACACTCGGCTCCTCCAAATCAAGGGAAGACAGGCCAACCAAGAGAACAAATCATCAAAAAGTTGAGTATCAAAGGGTGACAATCCAAGAATGGAAAGAGCTTGATCAAAAGGTTGAGTATCTATGTTAGAATCGTAGACAACCAGGTCACTATGCCATTGATTGTCCATATCTGTAGTGAACAAGACGGGGATGAAGAAGAAAGGAAGATCTTGAGAGAAAGAAGAAAGAAAAAAAAAAGGCAATGATGGTCAGGCTGAGATCAAAAAGCTTGACCAAGTCAAGAGAGACAGTGATTCAGAGAGAAAGCAGTGGCGACTACTCAAGTGACTACGAAGAAGAAGCCTTGATCCGCTTGATGGCCAAAGAACAAGATCAAGAAGATGAGGTACAATCTAACTCAACAAACTAGGACACTAGTGATAGTGATCGTGACACACACACTTCATCACCCACTCCGATCTTTGTGATTCATTAGGCAAAATGATGAAAGATTTTGAACACATTAAATCCTCACACACACTATTAAATGAGGAAAACAGCCTACTCAAAAACCAAAACTCAAAGTCGACTAAGGAGCCGAGTACTCTAAGTCAAATAGCCGTTGAGAATGAAAGGTTAAAGGTGAAAATGCTAAACTAGTAGCGAGAAATTGCTGCTATAGAAAAGAGGGAGAATGACCTCAAGAATGTTATTGCCTCATTCACTAAGGCATCTAAATCATTGGATGATCTTATTATGAGTCAAAGAGAATGTGGAGACAAGACAAAGGCTTAGGATTTAATTCCTCTCGTGCCATGTCAAACCTCAAGAGTAATTTTGGAAAAAGGATCTTCAAATCATGAAGAGTCCGAGAAATCCAAAACTCTAAATGTTGCACACACATTCACTCCAAAGCACAATAATAAGCAAACTGGCCTTGGTTACAAAGGAAAAGGAAAACAACCGAGTTGAGTGTGCTAAAAAAGGTACCGAGAAGAGATTCCAGAGTCCTCAAAGCAAACTCCAAACGAGAAAATACTCAGAAAGAAGAAGCGAGCTACCAAAAACCCAGAAAATCCATAAAAGAAAAACATATGATGGGAATGGTAGAAAATATCCAAGCAAGCTGATTGGAATAATGTGAACTATCGGCACGGACTTATGGAATATAAGCCCAGGATGGCAAAGGCCAGAACTCAAAGAAAGGCCATTCCAAAAGTATAAGAGCTTTCATCGACACACATATGCACCTAGGCACTACACTCAAAAACACCACAATTACCCAATGAAGGCAATTGCTAAAACACATATGCAGCATACGAGACAAAAAGACAATTTGTATGACCTAGAATCCCCAAGCAATTTGCCAGGATTAATTATGATTATGGCATCGATAGATGGCAACCTCTTAGAGTCAAATCATTTGGCTATAGGTTGGTTGGATCATCTTACAATTCTAACCCCTCGGGACCCTGACAAGTATGGGTACCTAAAACTTAATTTCCTTGATTGTAGGCTCGACAACTGTGAGTGCCAAGGAACCTGGTACATGGATAGTGGTTGTTCCGGACACATGACAGAAATAAAAGAAATCTGTCAAAATTCAAGGAAGTCAAAGGAGCAAAAGTCATATTTGGAGGAAATGAAGCTCCTGGTGAAATAAGAGGCATTGGATCCATCAAGAGGAATGGATTAGAAATCACGAGATGTTGCATATGTTGAAGGACTCAACTTCAACTTACTAAGTATCGCCACTCTGTGTGACAAGGGCTACAATGTTGGATTCAACATGGGGATATGCCAAATCAAGGATATTGAATCAAATGAAGTGGTCTTTGCAAGGATGTAGACAGAGAAAAATATGTATGTAGTGGATTGGTCAACCGCAACACCCAAAGACTGTCTACTCATGCAAAGAGCACTGGTGAATCGGGTTGGATGTGGCACAAAAAGCCGAGTCACCTGAATTTCAAAACAATTAACAAGGGGCAAGAAGTCATCTTGTAGAAGGACTTCCGGACTCAATATACAAGAAGGAGAGTATATGTGATGCATGTCGAAGGGAAAGCAAATCAAGTCGTCATTCAAAGAAAAGACATGCCCATCCTCAACAAGAATATTGCATCTATTTCATATGGATCTATTTGGCCCAAAGGAATGGAACCGGCCAAAGCATAAGTGGAAAGAAATACACCTTGGTGGTAGTAGATGACTACTCAAGATATACATGGACAATATTCATGTGCAAGAAGAAAGAAACTCTACAAAAACTACCACGGTGATGAAGAGGATTCAAAATGAGAAGAGTCAAACCATTATCAAAATAAGATCGGATAGAGGAACCGAGTTTGTCAATGGAATAATAACTCGAGATTGTGTATGAGAATGGTATTGGTCATGAACTATCGGCAGACAAAGAACTCCACAACAGAATGGAGTTGCGAAAGAAGGAATAGAACCCTCAAAGAAGCAAAGAAGGACCATGTTAGTAGGCGGGGGTTACCAAAAGATTTTTGGTCAAGCAATCAACACGACTTGCTACACCCAAAAGCGGATGTATGATAAATAGCGGTGACACAAAGACTCCTATGAGATCCGGATTTGGAAGAAAACCAAGTGTTGCATATTTGAGAATATTTGGATGTAAATGCTTCATCCACAACAATGGCAAAGACAACCTAAAGGCCTTTGATGCTAAAGTCGATGAAGGTATCTTCTTAGGATACTCAACAAAGCAAAGCCTCTGAGAATACTCAACAAAAGAACTATGGTTACTGAGAGGAATCCATTCATGTAGTATTCGATGAGCCAAATGTAAATGGAGAAGACATTGAAGAGTCGGTGATAAGTTGAATCATCCAACCATACGAAGAGTCTATCTTTGTCAAGGTCAAGCCGGGAATTATAAACTCGAGAAGAAGATGAAAGTGCCCAAGTCTGCTTGAAAGCGATCGTGAGAGGCAACCGAAGACATTTGTAACTCTTCACAAACAAGCACAAAAGAACCCGCCGAGCATATAGTGATGTAATGATTCTATCCCCACCTTACAGGACATCCAAAATCGTCTGCGTGAGTGGAGGAAATGGAAGTTGAGCAAGTCGAGGAACAGTTCCAACGGCCCGAGTTCATAGAAGAAGAAGAGGAAGCTGCTAAATTTCCTTG
Organism: Rehmannia glutinosa; assembly: GCA_016081115.2. Lineage (NCBI taxonomy): Eukaryota > Viridiplantae > Streptophyta > Magnoliopsida > Lamiales > Orobanchaceae > Rehmannia > Rehmannia glutinosa. The sequence continues at coordinate 77,058,828 of CM071928.1, forward strand.
GACTAACATCTGTGCTCCCAAGACTTGATGAGGATAACTCGCTAGACATCCCGCAAATCTACAAGGACGGGGAGAGAGCAAAGCAAGTCAAGAAGCGAAGCACGTGAGAAGGCAAGCATCGCCCTATCTCCCGGCACCACGTAACACACACATCCTCTCCTTGATGTCTTCTCCGAAAGTGACGAGGAACTGAGAATGCTTACGCCACGAAGAGTTGCAAATGCGGCAAGCATTGCACGAATCAAGAATCCTTCACGAGCAAAAGATCGATGGAGGACCAGGAGAGTCCTCGAACACGGTTTGAAATCGATCCAATGGGAGTGGTTCAACAAATAGCCACTGATGTTGTCGCTACCACTTCCCCACTCACTCGGAAGAAGGCAATAAGGGAAATGGCGATGAAACCGGGATAGTGGGGACCCCGGTCGAGCCAACCCCTATTGAAGGTGTGCTACCACCGCCCCAACGGCTGAACCATCAATCGAAGCAGTAGGGAGTTTGGAGACGAGTGACCCCATTCCAAGTCACTCACCGGTGCGCCCGAGGGGGAAACTCCCTCCACTGCGGCAAGGTCGGAGGATCTGCAGATGACTCCACAAAGAATCAAGGAGGCGAAGAAGAGAAATTACAATCACAAAAAAACAAGTTGCCATCAACGGCTCGAGGCGATTGAGATGTCTCACCGAGGTGCCAACCGCTTCTCGAAGGCTAATGACACGCTGATGCAATCGAGGCCTGAGAAGGAATGTACGGGAGTTAACACTGCAGGCGATGAAAGTGCAATCCATGGGGTTGAGACTCAATGGATGCCATCGTAGAAGACCCTAAGACAGTGACCTTTGTCTAAAGGGAAGGCAAGGCCTCGCAGCAGTAGAGCGCCGGAGGAAATGAAGGCCACGGGAGGTTGAGACTTCCTAGGGGTAAAGAGGTGAAGTAGAGAACATCCCTCCCGCAATCATTGACCCATCCGAGAAGGAGATCGGCGCACTTCATGATTCCCAGGACAACCACGATGTCACTTTTCCGGGATCGAAGGCGAAGAAGAAGAAGCGAGTCATCCCCATGACAAATCCAAAAGACTCAGTGCGGGTGTTCCAAGCACGAGCAAGTCGATCCCAAGACTACGTCGTCAAACTTTTAACTTTGATGATGAGCCACCATGGAAATCTCATCATCGTCCAATGACGCTCGATAAGGCCGAGGACCGCCATTGAAATGGAAAAACCGGTGAGACCAACGAGCCATTAAGCTATTGAGCTCGGCAAGCGGGTCTACTTCACAACAAGACCACTCAACAAGAGACCATCACTGCGCGGGCTCCTCAAGCCGCAACAGGATCGACTCCCAAAAAGGACTTCACGCGCACCGCTCATCATCGAACAGATCCGATCGGCGGTGATGAATCTTTTGTAGAATCTTTCCCTTTTCACTTTGGAGATACGAGAACTCCACGAAGAGTCGAAAACGAACAAGCACGCTATCACAAACCAGCTCATGTTTTTCACTCGGGCACCATTGTTCGGCCGATTTTGATTTTGACGTTGTATGGCCATCACCGCAATGAAGAATGTTGAAGTTCGAGAAGTATTCAAAGCACTCTTTCTTTGAGGTTGAACGGACGGATGGAGGCATCGTGCCTCTTTGGACATGCGATTGGACAACGAGAGATGCAACCTTACGGACCCGACTTGAGAGGCATCACGGTCGAGGATAAGGAATGGTGGCAACAAAGACAATCAATGCGTGTGGAATAGGTGAGATACTTGAACTTTGTTCAACAAGTCTTCAGTGTGGAGAGTGAAAATGCTTGATGCAAAAACGAAGCTAAGAGAACACATTGAGCATATGCATGAAGCTCACCTTTGCCGAAATCAAGCTGCTGCGTGAGCAAAATACAAATGATCTACAGCGGTTGGAAGAACACATGACAAGAAAATTCAGCCTCCTCATGGCTGAGATGAAGCCGATTGTGAGAATCCAACGCTACTCGACCAATTCCGTCCGCATACAACACCCAGGACTTGCGAGTAACTCAACCATCGAAGACTTCGATTTCATGCTTGCCAAAGATGTTCCCTGGGGTTCCTCTATCCTTTGATGATGCCAAAAAGGGGAAGAGGAATACCTTAAAGCAAAATCAATTTGAAAAAAGAAAGGAGCGATTGATTGAAGGAAGCAAGTGAGAAGGAAAATCACCGAGGAAATTTTGAAACGAAAGAAGAAAGGAAAGCTTGTTGAGGGGGAAGGATCGGCGGATGTAACATTGATGATTGCACAAACCCCCAACAACAAGGTCACATCACGGTGACATAATAAGCGACAGAACTCCCGTGACTCGCCACTCCAACACTGTTGTATCTATGGCCGAGAAGAGAAAAGCAATTGAAGCGGGGATGAAGGAAGTGGAAGGAAGAATGGATGCCAGGGTGATGAACATCTTGAAAGAACATGGAGGCATTCCGGTTGACAAAGACACGTATGCCATTTGGATGTCGGGACAGAGCCACGTCGGTTGACGAATTCAAAACGCTCGAATCAAGGATATTTTGCAAATATGTCCATGGCTCAAGCTTGGGACTTGTCTTGGGAAAAGGGTCTCACGTTATGTGAAGAAGGCGACGAGCGAGAGACTTTAGCGATCGCTCTGCTTTGGTCACTCCGCTAGTCACTCACCAAATTTGGGAAGAAGAAAGACGAAGATATGCCCGAGGTAGAGGAAGAAGCGATAGTGGAGGAAGAAGCGGACCCAGGCCTCCGCCCAAGAATATTGAATACGTAGATCCGGGAAAGAAAGGAGAGGGATCTTTCGGGATGGGCTTGACCAAGTGGCAAATTTGCGAGTGGCTAAAACTAACGCCGAGTATGCAAAAAGATTAGAAGAAGAAAACAAGAGACAAACTCGGCTATGGCAGGAGAGACAGGAAAGAATAAGAAGAGATGAAGGCGCCAGAAAGCATATGAGAAAAAAGAAAAGCGGTGACGACGAGAAAAAGAGAAGAAGAGAAAGAAGATCTTTGAACAAGATGAAAGAAGGAGACAGCGAAGGAGATGAAGTGTTGTTGTCCAACCCTTCGTATATTTTATTATGTAAATACATACAATGTAAGTCTTACGTAATAAAGCTATAAATTTTTTATCTTTTGTGAAGACAATTATATACTCGATACACCTTGTGATTGTGTTAAGTACAAGAATGATATGATCAATAAAAAGATTGATTCTGCGCATACATTCTATGTCAATACACTATCTGTATGTATCTTTGTTATTTGCATCTTTGTATGGTTTAAGTTTTGGCATCATCAAAAAGGGAAATTGTTAGGAATTTTATTGTTTAGATTTTGATGAATGCCATGTAAAACTTAGAATAGAAAGTTGGCACCCCAATTCTTGTTGTAAAATGCATTGTAATGAATAGAGTGACAAGCCGAGTTAAGTCGCCTACGCCCTAACATGCAAGAAGACAATCGAAGATCGGAAGGAAGACTGCTGCAGAGGCAATTTGAGTATGGCAAAGAAGAGTAGACGGAACTCTATTGAAGAAGCGGTGAGATGCGGTGAGTGGAGCATCGGTCAAGTCAACTCAAGAAAAGCCAAGTCTCAAGTTGAAGTGTGAAGAGTCATCCAATGATTGGAAGCGACTCTAAGTCACCCGGGAAAGCAAAGAAATGCATCAAGTCAAGATAATCGTAAAAAAGAACCGTTACGTAAATCAAGAGACTTACTTAAACAAGTAATATCTCCATACCACCTTTCTTGGATTGCTCGATCCCGAGGAAGCGTGCAAAAGGAATGAACCAATGGGAAGCACTACACCGTGTCGAACTCAAAAAGTGAAAGAACAATTCATACGAGGAAACGGCAATTCCAAGAACGCAACAAGACAAGCCAACGACGAAAGTGACTTTCAAAAATAAGCCTATCTCTTCAACGGGCAAATTTTTGAAAGTTCACTATAAAAGGCCGAGGAGTTTGTTTGAGATAAAAGGGTGACACACACGTGAGATATACAAGAATATTAGAAAATGAAACATTCTCAATCCTCAAGCCTACATTACGAAGTACATCAATCCAACACTCACCTGTGAAGGAAAGAGAACTTCAATCGGTTGAAGAGGAAAATATCGAAAACAAGGGTCTACTTTCGGGAAGGATTGTAGAAAGGTTCAAGGTTGAACCAAGTCTCAAGCGTTTGGAGGGCTTCGTGATCAAATCCAAAGAGCTTGAGCAAGTGAGTCGTAGAGTAACAAGGCAAAGCTGCCCTGTGAAGAAGCCGAGTCGCACGAGAAGCCGGTGAGTGATCAAGGCGTCTCGGATCGAGTCCCTAAGGATCAAGTCGGCTACTGTTGTGATCAAGACTTTGTATCCGGATTACCACTTTGTAAACCGATCATTACTTAGTGGATTCCTCCCAGGAGTTGGAGAAGAGAGGAGTAGAAGAATTACCCCATCTTCGAACCTCTATAAAAACTTTAATGTGTCATTTACATTTCAAAGATTTAAATTCGCACTTTTAATTGCTTATATCTCATTTGACAAATTTGCTATCCATTTGATAATTTATAAGTACTAAATCAAGCTCTAAAATCTTGCTTAATCAAACTTAAGGGTGTTAAGTCTTCCATTGAAAATAAAACCACGGTGAGTTAAATCGTAGCCAACATTTGAGTTACTCCATCACAACTCAAATTGAGTCTGTTGAGAGATTAACTCTCTTGAGTGACTAATTCGATTTGTCCATCAAGGACACATTGTGTGTAGAATTAACTCAGTAGATTTAAAAGGAATAAATCGAAAATTTGGTAAGGTTTATTCAACCCCTTCTAAACCTTACACTTACACCCCTTGGGACCTACAATTTGAAGCACAACTCACAAGAGAGAACAACACAACACAATAAGATATACTCAAGCAAACACTTGGTCTTCTATTGTCATTATTCTTGTTGTAATTTGCCTAGCTTATCACTTTCACATCCTCGAGGTCTAGGCTATTCTTGATTAAACTTGCACTCAATTGTATAATTCATTATCGAGTTGTAATCTTGAATTTTTGGGTTATCATTCAACACAAGATATCCTTGTGAGTGTTCTTGTGGTAAGAACACACTTGGGTGATCTAGGTGTTAGGTGTAAGAAGATTGTGGTAATCTTCTTGTTGAGGTGTTGAAGAATTTGGTATTCTTCAAGGTTGAAGATTGTGGTAATCTTCACAAGGTGCCATTGGAGATTGTGGTAATCTTCAAGAAGAGATTGTGGTAATCTCAAAGGTGGTGTTGAAGAAGAGTGTGGTGCTCTTCAAGGTGTTGTTGTAAGTTGGTGTTGTATTAATTTTGGTAATTAATAAAATCTTTTTCCTTTTTGAAATCCATCCCGGATATACTGGGGTGGTAGAGGATTAGGCCCTAGGTGGGTTGAATATCTATAAATCGACGCAGCGTGTTGTTTTTCTCGTACCTTTATTATTGTCTTGGCTTGTTTTGTTCGAAAAAGAGGGTAAAATCGAAAAGATGGAGATAATCTATTCACCCCCTCTAGATTATCGTAGTCGCTTGGACTTACAATTTTTGGTTAAAATCGTCTATGTTCTTATTTTTCGCCAAAATGGTTCATTTCACTCTATTTTCGTCTCCTTTGCAAATTTCACACACAATTTCAAATGAGTTTTGTTGCATACATTACATATTTTGGGGATTATCTAGCTCGTTTATCATTATTGTTACTCATCCACACCGATTAAATGGTAAGAATTCTACTCCTTTTATCTCAATTGGGTTGAACCCTTAAAAAATTGCTTCCACTTGATATATTGATGGAATTCGTATATAATTGTGTTATGAATGATATTTGTAAAATTTCTTTTGGTGATGAAAAACTTGGCTTGATTACATTTACAAGGGCTATATATATCTTCTTCAATTTTGACACCCGCCAAGTGTTCGATAAAATATTTCAATGAAAAATTCATCACCTACATGATTCTCTCGTTTTTCAAATGTCTTATGTATTTATAGAGATCATGTTTTCGCAAATCAAATGAGTTTTTATAAGCTTCTACAAGTCGTATGATCGACTTTTACCTCCTATTTGGCTTATAAGCTTCAATGTTCAAATAGCTCGATAAATCGGTTACATTGCGCACTTTGATATGATTATATGATATTTTTATCGTGCTAGCATTTTTTTTTGATGATTCCAAAGGGGGAGAAACAGGTTATAAGCTTATTAGCTCAAAGAAGCTAAAATAAGCTCGAGATAAGAAGCTATAAGTTGTGGCTATTACAAGCCATATTGTTGTGAATCATACTTAGTCCGTTTGATGTTTCATGGACTTGTTTACATGTCTAATGATGTTTTGTTGACAGGGGGTGCTTATAAGTTTTTGATACTTAAGCACTATATCGATAAGCTAAGCTTTTAGCTTTTGTTTAAGTTGGTTCTATTTTACTCGTTGTGCATGTTGATAGGGGGAGCTTTTGCTATATATGTTTAATATCTCTACTCCCATCCATGTGATTATATTGCGTGGAATGTTGTCACTCACAACGGATAGTTCTTTTTAACCGGTAAAATTATTTTGTTTTCAAAATCGACATCGTTAAATTGTTTTGGTTTGTAATCATCAAAAAGGGGGAGATTGTTTGATAAATGGTTTTTATCATGATTTTTATGATTTTGTTTTTATACCAAAACAATGGTTTTAAAGGTTGTCCAAATACTCCTAAATGATTTTAAATGGTTTTAATATTTTTCCGGAGTATTTCTTCAAGTTTTATTTTAGATAAAATTGGACAACACTTTTAATGATTTTGTGTTAATGTGTTTTTACACCAAAACTATGTTTCTAAATGTTGTCCTAATACTCCCGATCGGTCTAAAATGTCTTTACTATTTTTTGGAGTATTTCTTGAAGTTCATTTTCGACTAAAATTGGACAACTCCTCGGTTTTGAGGTCAACCATCGCCGCTATAGGGCAACATGTACCGAAAGTTGTGCAAAATAGAGAATTTCATGTTTTCTTTGAATATGTTTTCCTGGACTCGTTTTTGGTTTTGCTCGACCCGTGGGCATGGGGTCGACCGACGGACTTCGTCGACCGTCGCCTGTGTAATATTATGTTCTTATTTTCTAACATCTATTTTGCGCGATCGGTCGCCTTATTGTTTGACAATAAAATTCTAACTGTTGATTTTGCAGACAACTTTTCTTAAATCATGGGGTTGATTTCTAACTATATTCTCCATTTGTCTTGCAATCTTTACTGATTTCAAGTCCCCAAGAGGAGCCTATCTATGATCAATCATCTCCTATAAATAGAGGAAAATTTGAAGCACAACAATAAGAGAGAATACTACAACACAACAAGATACACTCAAGCAAACATATTTGTTCTTCATTGTTATTATTCTTGTTGTAATAGTCTAAGGTCTTTCACTTTCACATCTTGAGGTCTAGGCTTATTTCTTTATTACACTTGCACTCATAATTGTAATATTCATTATCGAGTTGTAATCTTGAATTTTGGGTTATCATTCAACACAAGATATCCTTGTGAGTGTTCTTGTGGTAAGAACACACTTGGATGATCTAGGTGATAGGTGCAAGAAGATTGTGGTGATCTTCTTATTGAGGTGTTGAAGAATTTGGTATTCTTCAAGGTTGAAGATTGTGGTAATCTTCACAAGGTGCCGTTGAGGATTGTGGTAATCTTCAAGGAGATTGTGGTAATCTCCAAAGGTGGTGTTGAAGAAGAGTGTGGTGCTCTTCAAGGTGTTGTAAGTTGAATTTGTATTAGTTGTTGTAATTAATAAAATTCTTTTTCTTTTTCAAAACCCATCCCGGATATACTTGGGGTGGTAGTAGATTAGGCCCTAAGTGGGTTGAACTAATATAAATCGACGCGTGTTATTTACATTCCGCACCTTTTCTATCGTCTTGGCTTGTTTTGTTCAAAAAAAGAGGGCGAAATCATAAAGATAGAGATAATCTATTCACCCCCTTTAGATTATCGTAGACGTTTGGACTTACAATGGTCCAGGGTAAAACGGATACAACGTGAGAACAACACGTGTTAGAATTGTTATTATGTACGCGTCTGATTGTCTCGGTTTACACAAAAGGCCGAGTAGTTCAAGACATCGCGTCACCAAACTAGTAAATCCGAATGTATTTTACTAAGGAATGTTCAAAGTCACAAGCTACCTATCCTAATGCAATACTTGTTCACCGAGAATTTCATGCGAATTTGCATACACGCATGCATTAATTTCATTCATATGGGGATTGTTGGAATTTGGTTAGATAAATTTGGTGTTGACCCAATTTTGACCAAATATTTAAGTGATTTCCATTAGTGAAAAATAGAATTAAATTATATGATAAAATTCTACTAAATGGGTAGATGATATTGTCATTTGGAATTTCTCAAAACTAATTACGGGTGAATGAGAAATTAATGCTAGAAGTTAGCCACCTAAAACTAGAAAATGGTATGGAAAATAAAGAATGTGGGAAGGAGAAAAGCTTCATACCATAGAGGAGGAAAAGTCAAAGTTTGCTCAATTTATAAATCCCAAGTTGGACAATTGGGTTTGGGCCTTGGGGCACCAAAATTTTTAAAGGGGTGAGGACCTACATGCTTATGGGTTTGGTTCAAAACACACATGGGTGGTGTCTGGTGGTGTCTTGTGGGCGCCACACCGCGCGGATAGTGAGCATAATTAGACGCGCTCGCAGTGCATTTTTTGGTTGTATGTTTTTCGATCCAAAAGACATGTCCTTTACACCGGATACATTGATGCCTATAAATACAAGGCCCCCGCAGATGAAATCTAGTATGAAAATCATAAGTCTAAATCGAGTCATTGCATTATAACATATTGATATCACTCTCTTCAAAAGCTTGAAAGTTTCAAACACTATATAGTTCGTTGATAGTTCGGTTTTGCAAGTCTTTCGCTAAATCGAACTCGTTTGAATCATTGTATATTAGGGACGATCGCTCTAATCGTAAGCACTTCCTATACAGGGTGATTTCGTCTTGAGGAGACTGCATTAAATATAGGCCTCGACTTCAAAATCTTGCCATGTTCTCCGTCTATACACTTTTAGTCATTTTCTTATAAATAGTAAAACACCCAAACAATAATTGTACCCCATGTTCCCTGCTATATCCGCCACTCATCATACGACGAGAAAAAACAAAAGTAATAATTTTAAAGTAAAAAGAAGAAACAAAAGGTATGTTCATACAAGGTATTATTTTTATCCTAAAACTATTAATTTTCACACTTAGAAGTTTTTTTAAGAAAGAATTATAGCGCGGATATTTACCAAAAGTTTTGCAGAGTGAGGATGATTGCGGATGTGATCACATTCACAATCACATGCAATGAATTTTGAAAATAGTAAAAGTACACACGAATTAAAATTTGTCTACAAGCCAACAAGCTTGTAGACGTGTCAATATGGCGAAACTTTCCACTAGTACTGTCGTTTGATTCCGTATACAAAAATACTAAAAACTCAACTAGCGAAAAACCAATGAAAACTCCTATCTAGAATAGATCCGATCTATGTAATTCTACTCATCCAACAATAGACATTTGTGGACTTCGCTAAACTCAATACTAAAAAACAATGGATGAAAAGCTAACAAACATGATGTGCGGTGAATGTGATCTCGAGATGTAGTCACATTCGAGATCGCATCCGGGGGTAGTTCGAGACTCCTTGTGCTTGAATGACTCTTAATTCTCTCAAGACTCTTGTATCTCTGGTGTATTTCTTGTGTTCTGATTATGCACATCCTCTTCCCTTTATATAGCCGTCCAAACCCTTCAAGAGACCTAATACACAAGGAAAGAAGATATATACAAATATATGACAAGTAAATCACTTATGTTAGGAAACAAGATAACTATCCAAGAGTCCTAATATATCAATACCATATCAATATGATTTCTTTCCAAATCTAAAAAGTCCTAAACATACCATAAGTCTAGAAAGGCAAAACAAATCAAAATCCAATCTTTATAATTTTGGAAATTATTTTAGGCGATAAAAATCGCCCTAACAATCTCTCCTTTTTGCCTTTCTGGACAAAACACTTATCAAGCACAAAATAAGCAAAACTCCCCCTAAACATAACAACTCCCCTGAATATTATGCTGAATAAAGAAATACTGAAGCGGATGTAATCACATTTTAAGACACATTCATGACTGCAACAAAAATATCATAAGAGAGTTTTAGCAAGATATCAACAACCAAAAGCAAATAAACCTAAAGCAAGAGAATATCGGTTAGTACATCCCTTAATCAAAGATTATAAAGTTCATCAGTGGACACATTTGCATCCATCTGTCATTCAAAATCAAATTGAAGACCCTCATCGCCTTCACCCTGTCCAGCTAATGGTGTAGCTGCAGCAACATCTTGGGCTGCAACATCTTCAGGAATTGGAGCATCAGTTCTGGGTGTCTCAGTTCGCATAACTCCCCCTTGAACAGTGTTTGGTCCAGCTATATTCTCTCCCCCTTTTTAGCTAGAAAAGAGCCAAGGATATGTTGCAATTGAGACCGGAGAGCAGTGAAGTGAGCAATCTGTTGCTCAGCAAAAGCCAGTTGAACCTGTAAGAAAGCAATAGAAACAGGTACAAAGGGAATGTTAGAGAAAATAGGAGCGGGAATGTGGCCAACATCCAGAACCACATCCAGGGCCACATTCGGACGGACTCGGGGATGGGGGCATCGATGATCCGGAGAAGAAGCAGAGATTGGAGTCGTAGGAGTAGGTGGAGCATCTCTGGATAGACGAGGGGCAAATCAACAATGCGATTTTAAGAACTCGAGCAGGGTCGGGACACATGAAAGACCCCAGCCGATTTGTAAAGTGATCACCCTTCTTTGGCTCAAATCCTTGTGAGACCAGGAGTTTATAGATAAGACTAGGAAATAGCAGGACCATCTTTTAGATTCAATGGTGGCAAAGAATGTGACCTCTCGAACGCTAATTTCCCAAAGTTAAATGGCAGCCCTTTCTCAATTTGGTATAGAATTCGTGCATGCGGCCCGTGACAATGGAGTTATTCTTGAAGGAGACCGGTTTGCACAACATATGTTGTGCAAAAACCCATAGAATGGCGTAAGGAAGGAGGAGACGAGTTTTTGGGATGGTCGGGCCAATCTTGCATACGTCCACCGGTGAGAAAACGAGCCATTTCATTGTAATCGAGGGAATCTCACTCTCCTCAAAATCGTGCATGTCAAAGAAACGATTAATGATCGAGGGATCGAACTCATATATCTTATTGCAAACAAAAACTTTGCCAAACTTAGGAGAACGGTGAATGGCTATTCTAGTAGACATGTTGGCATAAAACTCACTGGACTGAGTCAATGTAAAGAGAAGCGATGTCAATCGTGGTTAACAAATTGCGTTCTTCAAAAAATCAAATTCAGGTTATACTTTTCAAAGTGCTCATAATCTATGCATTTTTCATCAATAAAGGAACGGAATTTAAAGCATGAAAACCGGAAGTTGCAAAGCATTTTGTGTAAAATTGCTCGTGAGTGAGCTCGCTCAATATCAAACTCGAGTGAGATGTGTCGCTTCGGATGATATCACATCCTCCTCTACATCTGCAGCAGCAGCGCCTCCGTCCGTTCTCGACCATCAATTCATCACCCACTTCATCTACCATAGCCTCATAATCAATCTCGGTGTTTGGTTTCTTGGAAGCATCAAAATCATCGTCACTGAGTCATCGAACTCGAACTAAACCGACATTACCGCAATGGATGTTAGCCGAGATGTGGTCACATCCTTGGCCACACCTTTGCCTTTTTCGGCTTTTTGAACCATCGTGCGCAAAGGAACATCATCATCACTATCTTTGGGCTCATTCTCAGATTTTCTCTTGGTCGTACAACAAATTGGTTCACATTATCGTTAGAATCACTCGAAAGACACATGAGGAATAGGCAAATCGTCTCTCCCCTTTATTCGAAGAACCCTCTAAATCAATCTTGTGCTTCTTATGTGAAATTTCAGAGGTAGAACCAGAATCTTCGAAGACCTCTAGAGAGTATTGACGAAGCCTTTTCGAACGTCACACATTGGGGTTTCCCAAAGGCCCATGAAAGTGCCAATTACCTCAAAATTTGGAGGATTGTCGATGTCATTTCATTATCCTTCTCCCGGGAAGAACAGAGGTAAGGGAGTCGTCTTGAAATGGAACTGGGATGATAACAGTAGGAGTCGAACTTGGAGGGGATGAGTGCTCAGGGAGAGAGGATTCCAAACCTGGTTCCTTGGTTGGAGCAATGGGAAATGCGGTCCCGGATGCGGGGACATCTTCAAGCCCGGATGCATGGGCATCGTGAACTAACGTGGGGGCCGAGATTTTTAGAGATGGAGGAGTGATGGTCTCGCAACGACCCTGGAGTGGGAGTGGAGGAAGGAGTTGCAATAGTATAGGTGGTATCGAACTCTCGTAATCGGAGAAGAAGATGAATTCGGGCGACGGAGATGCGGTGTCGGATGGGGTTCCATCTCTCGACAAAGATTCGAACAATACTTTCTTCCATGGACCTGTCGGACTTAGGGCTTTCGTAATTGTGCGAGGAGGATGATGATTTGTTGGGGCTTCAAAACGGGTTCTTGATGGATGAAACAAATCGAGCCATGGTAAGGAGAAGAGTCTTGAACCACGAAAAAAATCTCAACCACACAAGTACTTCAAAAATTGTGAGAGAAAGTAGGAGAAGTGTAATCAAGTGCTGCAAGTAAATAGGGATTAGAAAGAGTCATAATCGTGCACGTAAATCGAAGTATAATAGGAAGAGTTTTAATTAGGAAATAATTCCTCATGGTAAAAATCAAAAAATAAGGAAAGAATCAGAGCCCAATTAATCTCAAACTCTACTTTACAAAGATTCCAAATTATGTCAACTTGTGATAAAATAAAAAAGATTTACCCTAATCGTCCAAATCGGTTCAACCCTCAAAATATATCCATCAAGATTTTCAAAATTTTGGGAAGAGAAAAATATCACTCTTAGATTATATATGGAAGCCAAATCTCAGCAAAGAATCCAAAATCACCAGGACATGCAAAAACCTAATATGCCTAATGCAGCAAAAAAAAATGCACACAAGAGGTGAAAAGTGCTGCAACAATGGATATAGGTTCAAATGTCGTCCCATTTTGAGTCACACATGTACTAGCCGATTCAATGAATCGCAATCCGAAATCCGACTTATCAAAATTTTCGAGTTTTCTTCCATTTTTTCGAGTCTCATGAGGAGTTAACCATTAGGGAGCTTTCACTCAAATGCCAAAGGTATCTCTTTTCACATGATCATGCCTTTTAGACAAAGAAAATGCATGAAGAAATTGGTCACAAGGAATAGCTTCACACAATGGGTTGGTAGTTTTTTCCTAGAAGGCCTCCAAGCATGATCAAGACATTATTCACAACTCATCTATCGGGAAAATATCATTTTTTTGAATTGGAGAGATCAACTCACACCAGTTTCCCAAGGGAGACAATATATGTGACTAGTTCGAACCATCAGTCCACTTTTTGCAGATATGCATGAAAGCTTACAATGCAGGGATGCCTACAACAAAAATCAAGAACAAATAGAGGAGAAGGAAAAAGATGCGATTTTGGATGTCACGGCGGATGTGATGTGCGATGTTGTGACATCTCGTGTAACATTTCGTAGAACACACAAACCGAAAGACTTCCTTAGATTGGAGAATCTCTTAAAATCCAAAGCCTTGGTGAAGATGTCCGCAAGGAGCTTTTCAAAGAAGCAATATACTCAATTCGAATAATATTTTTCTCAACTAAATCTCGAATAAAGTGATGTCTAATATCTATGTGTTTAGTACGAGAGTGTTGGACAGATTTTTGAAATATCAATCGCACTCATATTATCACAATAGACAATCGGTGTTTCACTTTGCAAACCACAATCCTCAATCATTTGGTTCATCCATAAAAGTTATGTGCAACAACTCCTAATCTGCTACATATTCGATACAACAATCGAAAGAGATACACAATTTTGCTTTTTGCTATACCATGAGACCAAATTATTTCCCAAATAAAAACATCCACCAGCTTGTACTTTTTCGATCAACAACATCTCCGGCCCAATTAGAATCACTAAATCCCACAAGATTAGTGTTAGTATCTTTGTATACCAAATTCCCAAATCGGTTGTGCCTTAGATGAGTAACCTTGGGATCAGATTGATAACGAGCACATAAACAAACACGAACATAATATCGGGCGATCGCGTCAAGTACAACAAACTTCCTATCATGCTTCTATACAAGGTGTGGTCAACACTTTCACCACATCCCCTTTGCTCAACTTTTGACTCGACCCCATGGGAGTCTTCAAGTGAGAGGCATTTTCCAGATCAAACTTTTTCATAAGATTTTTGGCATACTTGCTTTGTGAGATAAAAATTCCTTCCTTTAATTGTTTAATTTGCAAGCCCCGGAAGTAACTTAACTCACTTACCATACTCGTTTCAAAAGTGGAGGACATGCAAGCAATGAATTCCTTTAACAGTTTATCAGAGGAAGAACCAAAAACAATGTCATCAACATAGATTTGAGCAATCATGATGTCGTGGTTTTTCCTTTGAATGAACAAGGTTTTATCAACTTCACCACGTTTAAAATCAATTTGAAGAAGATACTCGGTTAGCCTACCGTACCCAAGCTCTAGGGGCTTGTTTGAGACCATAGAGAGCCTTTTAAGCTTGTACACGTGGTTAGGCTTAAAAGGGTCCTCATAGCCTTTGGGTTGTTCAACAAAAGCTTCTTCTTCTAGAAATCCATTTAAGAAAGCACTTTTTACATCCATTTGGTGAAGAGATAATCCCAAGTAACATGCAATAGCAAGCAACAAATGTATGGACTCAATACGGGCTACAGGAGCAAAGGTTTCATCGAAATCCACCCCCTCAACCCGAGTGTACCCTTGAGTGACTAAACGAGCTTGTTGCGAACAATCTTTCCATTCATCCTGTTTTATTTTTGAAAATCCATTTTGTTCCAATGACATTACCATCCTCCGGCCTAGGGACTAAAAACCACACATCATTTTTGTGAATTGATCTAGTTCCTCTTGCATAGCATGTATCCAAAATTCATCTTTAAGAGCGTCAACAATATTCTTAGGTTCAAAATTAGACACGAATAACATGTTCTCACATTGATACAATCAAGAGACGAGCAGACCATTCTTACCATATCACGATAGTTCACTTTATATTTCCTCTTGTCTTAATACCATCGGTAGTGTTACCAATGATCCGAGACGTAGGGTGATTTTTCGAATCCTTGTAGGTATGTCCGCCACGATCCACGATTGGATTATTATTTTCTTCAATAGGTTCATTGTCAGAGTCAGAGTCTGACTCAGCTGCAGCAGACACGGATGTGGGCGCAGATGCCGTCACATTTGGTTCTGCATTTGAGACAGTTGTGGATGGGGCTTCAATCACATTCTCCATTACATACCGTGCCTACATCCTTTTTGCAAGGCAGTCTCAACAAACTCGAGCAGATCCACATGATCTTCTTCACTCTTTCCCGCAATATCCGAGAGATCATCGAAGACCACATTTCTGATTCCATGATTGTCTTAGTACGAAGATTATAAACTCGATAGACATGACTATTTAAAGTGTAGCCTAGAAAAAGACACTTGTCACTTTTGGAATCGAACTTACCAAGATTATCACGATCATTAAGAACATAGCACACACACTCAAAAACATGAAAATATTTGAGATTAGGTTTCCTTCCCATAAGAATTTCATAAGGGGTCATAGAACATCCAAGCCTCAAATACACACGATTAGCTATATGGTAAGCGAGATTGAGCTTGACCCAAAACCTTTTAGAAAGTTTTTAGAACTAAGCATGACATGGGCTATCTCTTGCAATGTACGATTTTTCCTCTCCGCCACTCCATTTTGTTGTGGAGTTTTAAAGGAAAATTCATGAGAAATCCCCTTTCTATCACAGAAAGACGAAAGAAGAATTCTAAAATACTTACCATGGTCCGATCTAATTTTGGTAATAGTTAAATTATACAAGTTACAAACCTTTTTATGCCGACTTCTAAAAAATCAAAAGTTTGATTTCTCACGTAGAAAATAAGTCCACGTATATCGTGAAAAATCATCAACAATCACATAAGAGTACTTTCTACCACCCAAACTTTCAATCTCAATAGGACCCATGAGATCTATATGAACTAACTCGGACATCTAGTGGTGTGAAAATGTGATGTCATTTGATGCGACACTCTTTTGTTTACCCCTTTGACAACTTTCACATACACCGACACTTTTCATAGACAATTTAGGCAGACCAACAAAGACTTCCAGATTTCACAAGTTCCATTAGCTTTTTATGGCTAACATGGCCTAATTTTTATGCCATAGATCGGTGTCATTCGTGTGTGCCCTGTGACAAAGTTGCTCATTACAAGATCGATAATGTTGTCGGCGACCTCAAGCGATAAGGATACAAGTGTCGACTCATCGAACACTTCACAAGAATTTTTGTTGAACTTTACATAGAGATCATCATCACATAGTTGACTTATCTTTGATGAGATTAGCATTAAGACCAACTACATGAAGCATATTACGTAGCTTGGGTAGTCCTTCAACGTTCAACGTCCCTTTCCCAACTATCTTCCATTTGGCTCCACCTCCATAGGTAACATTGCCACCATTGTAGACTTCATAGTCAGTTAAATACTCCAAGGTACCTGTCATATGTCGTGAGCATCCACTATCGAAGTACCAAGATCCTGCAACGTTAGATCTCAAGGAAGTATAGATAACATGACATTTAACATCGATTTTTTGACCGGACATATTTTGAAAAATGATTACGAGGATGTCGTAGCATCTGCGCGATGACATCCAGTCGGACGAACCCGCTCTTAAATCCGATTTGATTTATAAAGAATGGTTTAATGTGTCCAGGAGCATGACAACAATGACAAATAGAGTGGCGTTTCCGTGGTATAGACTTAAGGAAAAATTTCTTTTATTGTTGGAGGAACGAGGATTCTCCTTGTTCTTTTGCTTTAACAAAAACCGGAGTTTTATAACCAAGGCCACTTTATCATCACTACCCATGGAAATAATATCATCTAGTTTTGCTTTCCCGAGAATTAAACTTTTTCATGCTTTCAAGAGACTCTTCAAGTTTAGAATTTACCTTTTCGAACTCAAGTTTTTCTTGGTAAGAGAGGCCTCCAACCTGGTAACCACTTCTCTTTGATCATCATTCTCCTTCTTGAGTCGATCATTCTCCTTTTCAAAGATCTCGTTCACTTTAATCCTTTTCAGCCAATCCTTATACAGGTTCGCGTACGTGTCTTCCAGACTTTCATCATCAGATTCATCATCCTGTTCAACATCATCAGGAGCAGAGGTAGAATTGAAACAAAAAAGGTTAGAGACAGATAAGAGATCATGTTCTTCAGATGTGACCTCAGATGTGATCAGAGAAGGTGTGATCACATCTCGGGCCACACCTCTAGCGACACCTGAAGGATTTATTTGGAGAGACTTTCGATCTTTCACCAAGGTGGTCAGAACCTTGGGTTCTTCCTGTTCATTCTTCTGACTGTCAGATTCGTTATCACTCAAGGTCATAGTCAGGCTCATTCCCTTTTTCATAAGAGTATTAGCACATTGGGCAGCATAGTGACCATACCCAGTACATGCCCTACACCTAATGGAGTCGATTTTTAGTGTTAGACTTGTTCGATTTATCACCGTAAAAACGTTATTGATTCTTATCAAATGTGTTCTTTTGAGGGAACTTGTTTGGCTCGGACTTAAAAGGCTTTGTGAAATTTTGAGGCTTTTTCGACTTTTGAGTTTAAGGATCCTATCAAACGCGTTTTGAGTACATGGCCATAGAGTCATCTCCTAGATCAGATTTTTCAATCTCATTGGAAAGATTAGCAAAATCATTGGTAACTTTGGACTCAAGTTGAAAAGGGGACTCAATTTGAAAAGCAACGTTTTGACCCATACTCTCCATCCTGTTGAGCCATATTCATCTCATAGGTTTGAAGAATGCCAGCCAAGTTTTTCGAGACTTAAGGCGGACAGATTGTGGGCTTCTTCTATGGGTGAAATTTTGATGTTGTACCTAATGGGAAGAGATCTCATCATTTTGATCACAAGATTATCATTAGAGATGGGTTCACCTAGTGCTTGAGCTTCATTGGCAATATCACATAATTTGGCATTATAGGTGGCGATATTCTCATCCTCACGCATTCTAAAGTTCTCAAACTTATTGGTAAGCAACCTCGGTTTGGTTTTTCGCACACCAGCGAGATCCCTCACAATGACTTTGCAGAGTATCCCAAGCATCTTTTGCAATAAAATTTGCTATAATATTGAACATATTTTGATCCACGCAGTACCAAAGATTGCCATCAATGCCTTCGAGTTATAATTGGACGGAATTAATTCATCATTAGTCCAATCAATTTCTCCTTTATCCTTGTAGTCACCTTCAATATCAATGAGTCGGAGGTGACCACCTGGTGAGGATTATACGCCAGGCCCTTTCATCAATTGATTTGATGTAGCCCGAACTTTGACCTTCCAAATAGAATAATTGAAGCCATCAAGAATGGGGTGACAAAAAGTGGGGTTATTTTGAGTATCCATGCTAACAAACACTCAAGATCAACACTTAGTGTCGTCAAGTGTGGGCTCTATATGCCAATTGAAAGAATTATAGCACGGATATTTACCAAAAGTTTCGCAGAGTGAGGATGTGATTGCGGATGTGATCACATTCACAATCACATGCAATAAATTTTGAAAATAGTAAAAGGACACACGAAATAAAATTTGTCTACAAGCCAACAAGCTTGTAGACGTGTCAATATGGCGAAACTTTCAACTAGTTCAAATCGTTTGATTCCGTATACAAAAATACTAAAACTCAACTAGTAGAAAATCAATGAAAACTCCTATATAGAGTAGATCGATTTATGTAATTCAACTCATCCAACAATAGACATGTGTGGACTTCGTTAATCTCAATACTAAAAAACAATGGATGAAAAGCTAACAAACACAATCTGCGGGACTGAATGGGATCTCAGATGTAGTCACATTCGAGATCGCATCCAGGGCAGTTCAGACTCCTTGTGCTTGAATATGACTCTTAATTCTCTCAAGACTCTTGTATCTCGGTGTATTTCTTGTGTACTTATTATGCACGCCCTCTTCCCATTATATAGCCGTCAAACCCTTCAAAAGACCTAATACACAAGGAAGAAGATATATACAAATATATGACAAGTAAATCACTTGTGTTAGGAAACAAGATAACTATCCAAGAGTCCTAATATATCGGTTTCATATCAATATGATTTCTTTCCAAATCTAAAAAGTCCTAAACATACCATAAGTCTAGAAAAGCAAAACAAATCAAAATCTAATCTTTATAATTTTGGAAATTATTTTAGGCGATAAAAAAATCTCCCTAACATTTTCATCGCACGATATGACCGTCTCACATAAATTTTTGCTTTTATTTTTTGAAATCTTTCTTTTTTGACGGGCCGACGGTGAAATCTAATCTATTGAGATTTATTAATGCTCAAAATATACTTAAAAATTACAAGATCTAAAATTATGATCATTCTTAATCGGTCGTTTATTATGAATAAATTAACAAGTCAATAATAACTCAGAGATAGCTAAAGGAAGCAAACCAATCATTTGCACCCCAACAAAAGTTGGTAATTCCATCAAAAGCCCAAAATAGCCAACCATTAATTTTTGCCTGCTCCGCTGCATGCGCCACCTTTGGCTTTTATCTTTCGTTGTTTTTATGCCTACTTTTTGTCCACTGCCAACAGTTCGTTATCTGCTTCAAATAAGCACTTATAATAAGCTACAAGTTGTTGACAAGGAATGTTTTCAATGCTCGTTGGTTTATCCAACTTGTGCGTTTTCCCAACCTCTAAACTGCCCACTTGACTTCCACCTTTATCAAATGCATGAATCAAATTTAATAAGCAGCAAAATAATTAATTGGTAACTCGGATTCTTGTGAATTATTAGGTTGACATGCAACCTAGCTTTGCGGCTATATCTAATTAATAACTAAAAAAAATTAACTAATTTGTAATATAGACAAGGTTTGGTCATTGTCAAACATAGGTTAGTAAACAACTCATAGCAACTTTGACGAATTATTGGAATTTCTTTTTACATATTTCAATAAAAAATTGTCATAATTTTTTTGAATAAATTTTATTTTTATTTTGAGAGAATGAAACAGTCGATTTACGAGTACCTTTGTATTATTTTATATTATATTGGACTAATACACGTTATCTGAATTTGAATTTCAATTCAAATTATCAAATAGGAAGTTAAATCAATTTTGTTGCATATCATTTCTTTGCTACATTCACTAAGAACATGTCATGTGATGCCCATGTTTGGGACAATGTTCCATCTCATCTTTGTCATTTTTTATTGGGCGATTTCCAGAACCTTTAATTAATAAAAAATTTCCTTTCAAAAAAGACAAAACGTCCTATAACTTTTTTTTTTTTGAGGACAAATGTCCTATAACTTTAAAGTAAGGTTAAACTGCGAAATTGGTTGTGACTATAAGAAGCTAACTATTTTGGTCATGTAAATATTTAGATAGTAATTTTGATCTCGTAAGATTTTGATTATGTGCGGTTTTTGATTCCATAAGTTCTAATTTGTATATTAATGTCCTACAAGTTCTATTTTGTACGATTTTGGTCCCAACCTGGATATTTCAAATTTCATTTGTTCCTATAATACCCTTGTCGATACTAAGACACCTAAAATACATATGATTGTTAATAGTAACAGAACTATAATTGCTATTTTAAAAAGAGTAAAATCGTCAGAATTAAAATTACTACATCAATAAGTTATAGGACTAAGATGTGAAACGTAAGAGTTAGAAGACTAAAATAGTAATTAAGCCTAAAATTAACAAGAAGTTCTATATATATATATACCAGCTACTTTTGTTTTTTTTTTTTTGTTTTTGTTTGTTTTGATGCTTTAAAAACAATGGGGGCATGTTATAGCATTACAAAATCATGAGTTGAAAAAGAGACAAAAATGAGGTTGAAATTAGGACATGTAACCGAACAAGACACAGTGTGTTGTCCCTTTGGTTTCCGCAACCCGATTGGTCCTTGCGTAGACGGAAACATCGTTTTATTGCTCTAACCTCATCAATCCAACACCGACCTACTCTTATTTTGTTTCTCGTCCATATTAAATGTTTTTGGATTACTTTTCATTTTTATGCTGTGAAAATAGTCTGCGTAAGTTATAAAGTTTGATCAATTGAATTAATTGGTAAATAAAGAGTATTTTTAATTAATATGTTCATCTTTTCTTTTGAAAAAAAAAAAACATTTTAAGCTTTGAAATATGGACTAGATAATTTTATACAAATATTATTTGGAAAAATAAATTACTTTTATATAATACAACAACAAAAAAAACAATTACAATAACCTATTTATATAATAAGTAGGACTCGAACCTAATATTTTTAATATTTAAAATTAACAGGATTCTAATTCAGGTCATACCTCTTAAAGTATTTAGGTTTCATTTGGATGAGATGGCATGGATTTGAGTGGAGGGTTTGGGGGATGATTTCAAATTACACCAAATAGTATGGATTTGAAATCTACAACCATTACTCCAAAAATAGCGCAAAATGGAATTTAAAACTTATTGTATAATGATCAATGGATTTGTTATTATTTGAAATTCATAGCTTCAAATCCATCCAAATGAAGCTTTAGAGTTGAACTTTATTTGTATTATTAATTCCACCCCAAATTCTTAATTATACTATTCAACTAATTGAATTTAGATTAGATTATAATTAGTCAAATAACTGACCATCAACTTAAATTAATTATCATCATGACATGAATTAATTTACGGATTATTCAAATTAACCATCATTGTGGAGGAAATGTATTAGAAACTTCAGAAGTCAAAATTAATACCGTGCTGCTTCTTTGAACCCCAGATGATTTAAAATTCAAATAATAAAGATGTTTAAAACAAACCATAGTGCTAACAATTTTAAATTACAATCAAAGTTAAATATTATAATAACTTGACAAATGGCTGAAGTCTATTCTCGAAGCTCAAAATTTTACCACACATTTGTCAACAAACTGAAACCTTCAAGCATTAATTACTGTATTAGATCGTATAAATTAAACCATTAAGTGCTTATCATAAACTCAATGTTCTAATGATTATTAATAAGTTGGGTCTATTCAATTGACGCGTGTTTAAAGCAACAACTTAACCACATTCTAGGGGAAATTACAGTTTTGGTACCCCAACTTAACCTACTTTTTGCTTTTGATACCCCATGTTCCCACTTAATCAAAACTCGGTACCCAACATTACATATTTTAATCGGGTCTCGATACCTACCGTTAGTTGACCGTCAATGACTAACGGAATGACTTGCTACTGATGGGTAAAGGGAGTGTTTGCCCTATTCAACCGGTTTACTGAAACACATCCCCCCCAATTCGATCCAAACCCTTGTTTTTTCCCCCAATTCGATCCAAACCCTAATTTCTTAATCCTACCCATAAATTGACTCAATTTCATAATCAAAATCGGGCGAACTCATCGATTGTTGTCCGAAATTTGTAAAATCTCTTGCTCCATGAAGATTCGAAGGTGAAGTTGCAATCAAGATTCGAAGGTGAAGACAATGGCCAAAAGAGGAGACTTTCAACCTAGTCCCGATTATGGTATGTTCGATTTTTTAATTTTTATGTATTTTTGAGTTTCTTAACTGAAAGTTTGAAACTTTTTATGAATTTGTATGAATTTTATCTGAGTTTTGCTTTTTTTTTCTGTTAATGTAGAGGCGATTGGGCAAAATTCGCTTTTTACATTAAAAATTTATCATGGTGGTATAATGAGGGAATACCCTGTGAGGAATTATTCGGGTGGACAGTTTAATTTTTTTGACCGGGTAGATGGGGATGAATTTGGGTTAATAGAATTAAAGGACTTTGTGGGGCAATTAGGCTATGATAAAAGAAGGTTAGATTTTGGCATCAATTTGGGAGTAGTTTGCATATGGGCGTAGGGTGCTAAAGCGACTACGATGTATATGGGATTGTGGAGCAAACAAAGTGGAAGAGGGAGCAAGAGATTTACTTAGAGCATATTGTGGACCTACCAAGTGTACATGAGTCGAACCCGATATTCAACCCTCCAACATAGAGTACTCAAATCTAAATACCGATTTTGAACCCGTGATTGACTTCTCTTTCCTTTGATAATGTCCCTGAATCACCTAAAAATATGAATGCTTCATCTTCTAGTCGAGTCTTGAGAATCAAAAATCAATGCTTCATCTTCTAGTCGGTCTTGAGAATCACTATTTTATAGTGATATCGAATATGATATGGATGAAGATGATAGAGAGAGTTTGAAAAATATGTAGATCATAATGTTGAGTGGGATGGTGTAATAGGGAAGGGAAAAAATGTTCAAACTGATGATAAGATGGATGGGGTAGTTGAAGAAGGGGATGCAGACAGTGATGACTTTGAGAGTGAAAAAGAAACATCTGATGAGGGTAGTGTTCCAAAGTTAATTAAATACAATCCCAAGACGGATAATAAAAGTCCTAATCTAAAAAATGGGGGACTTGTTTTTAGTTCAAAAAAGGAAGCAAAGGAAGTTATTGAGACATACAGTCTCAGGAGGGGAATGATAATCAAATTTGTATTCAATGATAAAAGAAGATTAAAAGCAGTGTGCAAAAAAGAGGGGTGTGAGTGGTATATCTATGTATCACCTATGCAGAATGACAATTCATGGCAAGTGAAAGGGTTTAATTCATTTCACAATAAGTGTTCATGGAACTACAATAACCCCACTCTCAAGTCTAGTTGGATTGGGAAAACATTTGTTAAAAAATTCAAAGACAATCCAAAGTTAGGGGTAACTGAGTTCAGAAATGAGGTTTGTACAACCCTTAAAGCTAATGTATCTAGGCAACAAGCATATAGGGCAAAGATAAAAGCATTGTCAATTCTTCAGGGCACTTTAAAAGAACAATTTAGCAAGATTAGGGATTATTGTGAAGAGTTGCTTAGGAGTAATCCAGGTTCTGATTGTCTTAAAGCTTTCAAACCTGTGAGAGAGTGGGGGGCAACCTACATTTTTGAGGTTGTATATTTGTTTTGATGCATGCAAGAAAGGTTTTAAACATTGTAGAAAAGTTGTGGGTGTGGATGGTTGTTTCTTGAAAGGTCCACAAGGGGGCAATTGTTAACTGCGATTGGGGTTGATCCCAACAATTGCATGTTTCAATTGCTTTTCTTTGTGGTGGAGAATGAAAACTTGAGGGATAGTTGGGAGTGGTTTTTAAGCTTGTTAGAGAATGATTTAGAGATTGATAACCAATATGCATGGACCTTCATGAGTGACAAATGAATGGTCTCATTCCAAAGATTTGAGTGCCTATTCCCGATGCGAGAAAATAGATTTTGTGTGAGACACTTGCACACAAATATGAAAAGGGATGGGTTTCTGAGTGTCAATCAATAAAAAATGCTCTTTGGGTGCGCTAGGGCAACTAGGATTGAAGAGTTTAAGGCAAAAATGGATGATTTGAAAAAATTGGATGAAAATGCATATAATTGGTTAGTCAAAAACCACCCAATCAATGGTCAAGGTCTCATTTCAAATCCTTATCCTAAATGTGACATTTTGCTTAACAATATGTGTGAGAGTTACTAAGAAGGACAAAGCCTAGTCATTTTATTTCTCTGTTTCAAAGACACTTTGGATGTTTCATTTAGATGAATATTGTCAAAACAATATCATTGTTGTACTTGTTTGTTGGATGTTTCATTTGGCTGTTTGAGAACAATATCATTGTTGTACTTATTTGTTGGATGTTTCATTTGGCCTGTTTGAGAACAATATCATTGTTGTACTTGTTTGAACACTTGGTTGTTTGGATATTATTGTCGTAATGAATGCTTGGATAGTTTGGTTAAGCTGTAATGAACAATTTGGTTAGTTTGGATGTTTGTTGGATGAATTAGATGTTTGGATATTTTGTATTGTTAATATTTGTATTGTTCACAGGGCCTTACAATGAACATGATTAGAAACATCATTTTATTGAAATGAAAGAGTAGTTGCATTTACAAAAGCATCATAAACTAACCAAGCAGTGACAATCATCTAGTTACATTAAGAATGCAACACTAACACCAACAATTACACAAACAGTCACATAACAAAACAAGATCAAAGATCTATTTTTTTTCTTCAGTTCAAGAACTTCATGGTCCAACATAGCAAGCCTACTATTAGCCATATTGATCTCTGATTCGAATTTCCCTTCTTTCGACTGAAATGCTTCGATTTCTTCTTGTAACTTGTTAATTTTTGCAAGCAATCGGGTATGATTTGCTTGGCTCTAGAGCACATTTCATCATCCGCCCATTTAAAATACCCGCAATATCCATTTTTTGTAGAATTTAAAAATATTTCATAAAAAATCGAATTAAATAAAAAAAAAAAAAAAGAAAAAATTAATTTTTACCCCATATCTTGAACATGCCCAAAATCTTCTACCAGGGTTTGATTTCGTCCAAGAAGTCTTCAATAATGCATCCATTCCACAATTGCAATGCATTCCTCATTGTTGACCGTATTGATCGAATGTGAAGATTTAGAAGAACTAGGAGTAAAGGATTTCTTCATTGTTAGGCTTTAGAAATGAAGAACAAATGCAAAATGAACTTATGGGACAAAAAAACAAGCTTTAAACAAAGGATTACTTTGTGTAGCAAGTTTCAGTTGCATTTGATCAACTAACGGTAGGTATCGAGACCGATTAAAATATGTAACGTTGGGTGCAGGTTTTTGATTAAGTGGGAAAACATGGGGTATCAAAAGCAAAAAAGTAGGTTAAGTTGGGGTACCAAAACTGTAATTTCCCCACATTCTAGAGTTATTTTTAGTATTTGATTTGTTTCATATTTGTCGTGCCTTAGACAAATGTAAATAAAATTAATATTTGTATATATAAATAACCTGGGAGAGATTTTGGGTTCGACAAGAGATTTTTGAGTTTGCGTAGGAGAAGTGGAACTGCTGAAAACATCCACGTTGCAAAATCAGCCAAACATTCAAATTCTCATGGCATAAATGTCGACCACCATAGGCTAAAAGTGGGATTTTTAGCTTTCTTCCCTTATTTTTTTATAAGAAGGTCGTATTTATTGGACAGTACTTACCAATAATTATTAACTAAATGAAAATGCAGATTTCATATAAAAATTTTAGTTAATTGTTCCGACGAATATTGTCAAATGGCTTTAGATTTTCCGAATGATTCTCATTGCCTATTCCATTTTATGTTTTATTTTATATTCCTATGAATTGTGTAAATGACACGTGTACAAAAATAACATCATCATGTATATGTAGCATGTATTGATTATATCATTAAATGATGAACCCCATTCCCGAGAGGGCCCACTGTTTTGCCCTAGAGCTTTGTGGTAGAGGTAAATTGCGGGATGTGCCTCAAAGTCCTGAGCTGTCATAGACTGAGTCACCACACAAGAAATCCTCATTCACCCTGTTAACAGGGGGATTCGAACCTCCAAGCTGCAGGTATCAGCAAGCAGACAACATGTCACTCAGGTCCTTTACCAGTTGAGCTATGCTCCGGGGGCGCACATATTGATACCATTAATTTAGAAGATGAAATATTATACAATAGAGGGTCTCAATATAATAGAGTTGTTAGTGGACAAGTGGACTCTCTTCCTTAATTAATCAATGTAGGAGACAACTCAAGTGACATATAACACGCCCTCCCACTTGTGAGTCCTTCGTCAATTCCTTAATCATCATCAATTCATCACATGATCCTCCATGATCAAATCACATCATGTGATACGGCCCACCTTGGACCGAACATGGGCTCGCTCTGATACCATGTTAAATTTGGGGGACTTAGTACGGTTCCACACATAAAGCGTACTCAATATGGGAGACAACTCAGCCCACCAAGTGAGGTTTCATCCTAAAACCAATTGGTGATAGAATGAGTAGCTCACTTGGCTTATAAAGTGGACTCTCTTCCTTTAATTAATCAATGTGGGACAACTTACAAGTGACATATCTTAACATATATCATACAAGATATTGTATTATATAAAATATAATTTTTATTTATCCATGAATTAATTAATATATGTAATTACGTGCAGCTATATAAATATTTTTTATATTTATAAATACGAATACAGTAATATATTATCATTCATAAATTTATAAATTTAAACAATGTGTATATGTGTTATAGTAAAATAAAGTAACCCCTATTTAATTATAAGTGTTTATATTTTAATATGTGTTATGTATTTTATCCGAGTATCGTTAAAAAGAGCGGTATAAAATAAAAAGAAAATTTATATTTATCAATATATATAATTAAGTGAACAAAACAAAGGGGTGTCGAATATTATTTCATTTCACTACATTCAATATATGTGATATGTCCATAAGCAAACAAAAGAATGAAATAAGATCATTTCACGTGAACTTCATTCTGTTTGAAGTGGTATTTGTCGTGAAATTAATAAGCTTTAAAATATCAACAAATCAAATAAATCTCAATAAGCCAAAATGTCATCAGGATCACCATAAAATTAAATCACAATTCATGTAAAGTTTCCAACAGCACTTTAGACTATTCAAATATGTCC
Source organism: Rehmannia glutinosa (assembly GCA_016081115.2). Classification (NCBI taxonomy): domain Eukaryota; kingdom Viridiplantae; phylum Streptophyta; class Magnoliopsida; order Lamiales; family Orobanchaceae; genus Rehmannia; species Rehmannia glutinosa. Next base: position 77,086,721 of record CM071928.1, read on the forward strand.
TTTGTCATCTATCATGCACTATGTACATGGCCGTTCCTTTAAGGCCTTCCACGAAAAAAAAAATGGTTATCTATATTCATATAAAAAAATGGATTTCTATATTCATATAAAAAGTTCAAAAAAAAAACTAATTAATTAATGTTATGAAAATTAATTTCAGTAGTCACACATATAAAATAATAAAATGTTTATATGACAATTTTAATATTTCCAATTCATTAAAGGCAAAAACTCATATAGACCGTCTTACGGTCTCGATTCGTAAAAGACACATCCTATTTGACTGCGGATCCGCGGATCCCGTTGACCAGTCCGCGAGTCAATAGCAGCTCCCGCCCTTTTTTTCCATTTTTTCTTCCTCAAGAAAGAATGATTTTATGAGAAAAAGTATCGATTAAGTATCATATTTTTAATATAGCCCCTGATTATGATTTCATTACATTGAAGGACAATAAATATATTAAAATTAAATTATCACCTTTATGAGTAAAAATATATATTTTTAGACAAAATATCATGTTTTAAGAGTAAAAATATTTATTTTTAAATAAAGTATTACTTTTTTAATAATAAATACAACGAAAGATGAATAATAAATATGATAGACTTAATGTAATACTTTTATAAGTAAAAGTATTTGTTTTTTGAGATAAAGTAACATATTTTTAATATAGTCACAAATTATGAATATATTGCAATAAATATATAATGAGTTAAAGTAACACTTTTATACGTTAAAGTATCTATTTTTTTGAGATAAAGTATCATGCTTTTTAATATAGCCACAAATTAGAAACGAAGGAAAGAAGGAAAAATAAAAAATAAAAATGATATAGTTAAAGTAACACTTTTATAAGTAAAAGTATCCGTTTGTTGAGATAAAGTATCGAGAATTCTTAATACTGACTACAAAGTAGGAAAAAAAAGAGGAAAAATAAAAAATAAATATGATATAGTTAAAGTAACACTTTTATAAGTAAAAGTATCCGTTTGTTGAGATAAAGTATCGATTTCTTAATACTGATTTACAAACTAGGAACAAAAAAAGAGGAAAAATAGAAAATAAATATGATGTAGTTAAAGTAACACTTTTATAAGTATCCATTTATTGAGATAATGTGCCATGTTTTTAATAGACTTGGGTACGATTCTTAGTGTCTTCCTTTAGGCGTTATTAATTTTTATTCAATTTACTGGACATATTTATGAATGACTTTATATACATGGTTCATAATCGAAATTGCACAACAAGTATTTGTGGTGTAGTGATAGAACACCACCTTATGTTTGTATAGGTTGCGGCTTCGTCACCCCTGTGGAGTTTTTTAAATAATGAGTTGGGTTGTGGTTGGGGCGCGGGTTGGGTTGGAGGATCCGTCTTACGGAATAGGATCCGTAAGACGATCCTACAAGAGACCTACTCTTCATTAACATAGTGCTACAAAGTAGATATTTTAATATCATTACATCATATATTTAAAGAAAAAACTACCAATAAATTAGCTATAAAAAATTGGTTTCCTTGCATTTTTTTTTTTTTGAGTTTAGATACATTTTTATTGCAAAATCATCAACCAATATATATTTTGGATAACTCAAGCGGTATCAATACCTATTGTATTTGGATAGAAGGATTTAGATTTTTGGGAGATGATTTGCGAAAGGATTTCAAATGACTATATTTAAGATGAATTTGAAATACTCAAAAATAAAAAATGACTCCCAAAATAGCTTACAAATATTTGAAATTCATTATAGAAATACTCCATCCAAACAACCTCAATGGATTTATTATTATGGATTTGAAATCTTTAACTCCTAATTCATAAATCCAAATGGAGTCTGAGACTTATTCCCTCTTAAAACACTCTAAGGAATAAAGGGTTTTATTTTAGATGAAAGAGAATGAAATCATAATGAGAAAATAATAAATATAGATAAAATTAATGTTAATGGTGAAATCAAACAACTAAATCTACATATATCTTAAATTTCAAAAAAAATTGAGGAATAACTATAAATAAATATAATAGACATTACCAAGATAATAAAACTGTAAGCAAAATAAATAAAAATTGACTAACGCTCCAATTTTTTGTTTTATTTGAGGACAGAAAAAAACAGAGTTTTTTTTTTATTTGACGAAAGAAAAAAAAGAAAAAAGAGAGTTGTGCTGCTACAAGAGGTAGAACCAGCAACTTTAATGAGAAGAAGGGAGCACTAACCAGTACATAAATATTTTTTTTTAATCGGGAACTAGTGGAAAATGAATCTAATGACCTCAATAAGCAATGAGGGAGAACAACCCACTAAGCTAGGCAACTCTTTTGTTAAATATCCCAGCATTTATCATACATATCAAATGTTATAAACCTTTAAATTATAAAAAAAAAAAAAAAAAAAAATCCAATCGTCGGAGGCGGCTTTGTGCGGCAGCACGATCTTGACCTCCCCAGGGACATGAGATCTGGCTATGTACCATGAAAGAGGGCAGAGGCGGTTGCAATATTAGCGAGCGATATATTATCGCTAAAATCGATATGGCCACGACATATATTTATAACGACTACAATTTGTCATCGTTAATAATTGTATATACCATATAGTAGTGTGTTCGAATAATCAATGTTGTAAAAATCGGCCTAGGCGGCCGACTAGGCGCTAGGCGCCCTAGGCCGACCCGATTTTCCGAAAATCGGCCAAAAAAAAAAAATCGTCCTGGGGCAAAAATCGGCCTAGGCGCCCGCCTAGGCGGGCTAGGCGGCCTAGGCGGGCGCCTAGGCGGCAAAAAAATCGGAAAAAATCGGGAAAAAATCGGTCTAGGCGGTCTAGGCGGAATAAATCGGCCAAAAATCGGGAAAAATCGGCCAAAATACAAAAAAATAAAAAAATAAGAAAAACTTGGGCTTTTCTAGGCGCCGTCTAGGCGCCCTAGGCGCCCGCCTAGGCGCCTAGGCGCTAGGCGCCGGTTGCCGCCGACCCGGCGCCTAGCGATTTCGCAACCTTGCGAATAATATAATACTACTACCTTCAACATTTATTTTCCAAGCAAAAAGATACGAGAAATAATTTAATTAGTGTCAACCCGAATATGAAAAATAAAAATGGGAGGCGCAACATACACTACATCATAAATGACGTTAGGTGCAGAACACAAATTTTTTAGAAGACTTTTTACATAAAGGTACATATGTAACACATGTTTGTAACACTTTTTACATTACAATATTTATCTAACACTTTTGTAGCACTTTATCAATATGTAACACTTATATGTGACACTTTTATATAAGTAACACTTTTTAAGTATCACTTTTTTGTTATTTCTTTTTTGTAACGCAAATAGGTAACACTTTTATCAATATGTAACGTTTGTATGTAACATTTTTATATAAGTAACACTTTTAAGTATCACTTTGTTTTTGTTATTTCTTTTGTAACGCAAATAGGTATCACTTTATTTAAAAGAACTCTTGGCAATACTATATTTTATTGATTGTAACATTTTTAAGCTATATTTTAGTAACACAAAATTATATAACTATCATTAAATCATGTCAAAGATTTATTTAATTAGTTAATGTCACCAAACATAAAAATTGTAGACATCATGTACTCTATTTTTTAATCGAATTTTTGTTTTCTTTTTACAAAGTATTTTAGTTTTGCTTTTGTTTTTTATTTTTTATGAAGGCAATTAATTACGTTTTAATAAACGAGAAAATGCGCATGTATATATTTTATTATTTATTTATTTATTTTTATTTTTACTAACGGAGACCGATTTAATCGTTTACCTTTTTTTATTTTTTTACTTTATTAAGAAGAATTATCAATGAAAATTGATGTTGTTGGTAATTACTTAGGAATATTTTCCGTCGGTAAATTATTTTTCGTTATTTTCTTTATTATTTAATTTTTTTTGTTAGAACTTTTTTATCGTCACAAAATTAATTTTATATTTTTATATATTTTTATTTTACGATTGAATATTTATCGGTCGATAAATTTATTTTATATATTTTTGATATTTTTAATTTGTTGTGTCTTTTAATATATAATATAATATGATTTTCAAACTATATACTATACAATATAAAATTTGATATAAACAAAGTGTATAATATAAATTAATGCATATATTGTAAAATATAATATTTATTATATATAATATATATATATATATATATGTGTGTGTGTGTGTGTGTGTGTGTGTGTATAAAACAAAGCAAAAGTTGTAATAAGAATCAACTTGGCTTAGTGGCAAATTGCCACTTCCATACATAACATGTCGTGGGTTCAAATCTACTTGGTGGCAAAAAATAATATTTCTACGAAGTGCTACAAAAAAAGTGTTACATAATATTCATATGTAACACTGTAGATTTTTTTTTTAAGTGTTACAAATATAATAAGTGTTACAAAAAGTGTTAAATAAGATTCATATGTAACACTTTAGAAATATGCTTCAAAGTGCTACCAATAAAAAACTTAATGTAACACTTAGAAAAAGAGTTACTAAAAGCTAATAAAAGTGATACATTAGACTATAGGTAGCACGAAGTGCAAGTCTTAGTAATAAAAGTCTACCTATTGTCTATAGTAACATTTTATGGCCATTAGGTAACATTTATTGGTGTTATCTAATGTCATTTATGTTGTAGTTATATTTTCATTCTTTAGGTTGCATGATTTCATGTTTGATCTTTCCTTTAAAATTATTCTGTGATTTAACAATTGAGAGGTACTCTTAACCAACTTTGCTACATGGGATGTAGATGGTGCAATTATATGATAATTGGATATATATGCGCGTTTTATTTTGATTGAGAAATATGCAGAGGATTTCCAATTTTCTATGACTTAATTTTTCTATTTGGTGTTTCAAGTATAAATGTTAACGTATATAAAATGATATTATTAATAATATTATTATCTACAATATGTTGTCTAACTAAGCCTTTTTAGGCATTAACGTTTTTCTATTAAAAAAATTTTAAAAAAAAAGAAAGAAAAGTAACCATGGTTTTTTAGCCATTTTTACTAAAAATGACAGAAACGCTTTTGTGATCAATTATTGAGTAATTTACGTCGCGATCGGGGACTGGTTTCAAGATTTTGGAGGGAGGATCCTATTTTAGAAGACAAATAGAAAGAATATTTTTCAAATTTTTGGGGGAATAAAATATATCTTAGCTTATACATAGTTATAGGCAAAAAAAAAAATTTTGGTCCTTTATCTAACACCACTTTGAGATTTCATCCTTTTTCTTCTCGCTTTTGACAAATAGTCATTTTTCTCAACAAAAAATTGAGATTTGGTCCTCTCACATGCTATAACAGGTTACTTTAACTTGTTGGTGATGTGACATTTTTATTTTCAAAATTTTTAATTTTCATTTAGAAAACAATATTTAAATCTTACATGGCATCCTACTTGGCTTAAATGATGGAAAAATTAATTAAATAAAAGATTTTTATGAAAAATCTGAAAAAAAAAAATTATCTAAAAATTCGACAATTGTTTTACTAAAATTAAAAATTATTTAAATTTTTGTAACAAAGTCTTAAAAATTCAAAAACATATTAAATCTAAAAAATAATATATATAAAATCTGATAGCTTTTGTAAAAAACTAAAAATAGATTGAAATTGTTTTAAATTATAAAAAATATATATGAAAATTGTTAAAAAAACTATAAACTGTTTCAAAAAATCTGAAATTTATTTGAAATATTATAAACTATTTTAAAACATCAAAAATTGTTCAAAAAACGAAATTTTGTCTGAAAATCTGAAAATGGATTAAAACCAAAGACTTTTTGAAAGTTTTATAAAAAACAATATCTGATTTTTTTATAAAATAAAAAATAGAGTAAAAACTTAGAATTGTTTTTAAAAAACTATAAATTATTTTTCAAAAATCTAAAAATTATGCCAAATATGTTAAAAAATCTGAAAATTAAAGTAAAAAATCTGAATTTTTTTAAAAATTAGATTATTTTTATATATTTGGCGTAATTGTCAGATTTATTTTAAAAAATAATTCATATTTTTTTGTAAAAATTTAAAAGTCTTAGTTTTAATCCATTTTCAGATTTTTAGACTAATTTTCTTGTTTTAGATAATTTTCAACTTTTTTATTTTATATTTTAATATTTCAAATAATTGTAAGATTTTTAACAATTTTTTAGTTTTTTAAACAAATTTTCAGATTTTTAAACATCTTTTAGTTTATAAACAAAATTTTCAAAAAAATTTGAGTTTTTCTATTTCAAAAATAAAATATTTTTCAATATTTCAAATAAATATCGATTTTTGAGACAGTTTATATTTTTTTAACAACTTTTGTATTATTTTTTTCTAATTTTAAAATAATTTTGATATTGTTTTTACTACTTTTAGTTTTTAAAATAAATTATCAAATTTTAGAAATTTAATTTTAAGATTTTAAAATGGTTTTTTGAATTTTTAGGATGCCATTAAGATTTAAATATTATTTTCTAAATGAAAATTAAAAATTTTGAAAATAAAAATGCCACATCACCAACAGTCAAAAAGTAACTCGCTATAGCGGTAAGAGGACCAAATCTCAATTTTTTGTTGAGAAAAATGACTATTTGTCAAAAGCGAAAAGAAAAAGGATGAAATCTCAAAGTGGTGTTAAATAAAGTGGTGTTAGGAAAGAAAAGTAACCATGGTTTTTTAGCCATTTTTACTAAAAATGACAGTAAAACGCTTTTGTGATCAATTATTGAGTAATTTACGTCGCAGTCGGGGACCTGGTTTCAAGATTTTGGAGGGAGGATCCTATTTTCGAAGACAAATAGAAAGAATATTTTTCAAATTTTTGGGGGAATAAAATATATCTTAGCTTATACATAGTTATAAACTAATTAACAACTAAATTATAGAAGAAAAATAATTTAGAAAATTTTTTGGATGCAGCAACCCCTTCTTGCATTTGAAAAAATATTGATGCGGTATATTTTTTTCGGTACTAATTCTCGATCCCAAATAAATGTATTGGTCTTGAGAAATCAAGAAAAAAATTGAGAATGGACAATTGCACTAAAAATGGTTAAAATTATATTTTCAAAAAGCATAGCTAAAAAATAATTTTGGACAAATGGTCAAAATCTAGTTGAACTCTCTACATTATAATGGTGTGTTGAAAATTAAAAAATAGAGAGAAAAGCGTGCACAATAGGGATATATATATTAAATATGTAAACACTGATACACATACATATGTTTATGTCGGTCGGACAAAATTGTAGTTATCTCATAAACGTGGCGGCCGACCCAAACGACACACTAGCAGCCAACTAAGCACGCCCACTTATGCGTGCGCCTCATCCTTACTCCCGCCCTTCTCAATCATGCTTCCATTATTAAACCCACTATTTATTTTTTTCTCCAATTAAATTAGTAAATTCTCATGCACACTTTAAAGTGCAACTAAATATAGTATCTTTTAGAGGGTGTTTGTTAAGCTTATTTAAAGAATTTTATAATGTCATACATTTTATAAGTTGTTTTTATAGCTTATAAGATGTTAGATTTTAGTTTTTGAATAAGTTGTTGCGAGTGTTTGAATAAAATAAGATAAGTATAGTTTTTAAGATGATAATAATGACAATTTTGTAATTAAAATAGTCAAAATTAAAAGAGGTTGTTGAAATAAGATTTTATTTTGAAAAACAAAAGTTAGGGTTCCCTACTTTTTTAAAAACAACTTCTAAGCTCTTGACGTCTTATTTTGGGAGCTTATAAGATCTTTTTAAAAAAATTATCAAATAAATTTAAACAATTTATAAACTCTCACACGCCCTATAAAATATTTTGAAGGGTTTATAAGCTTAGCCAAAGACATTCTTAATATTTAAATTGGCATAGTGATTATTGTATAAATTTACAAGCATGTACATTTGGAAAAGAAAAAAAAATTACACTTCATTAGTGTATTATCACACTTCCAAAAAACTGATTAGGAAAGCATCAAGCACTTGTACTTTCAAGGCATGTTCGATAAAGTGCAAAAGTCTAATTTTGTTACATATATTAAATTTTTTATTTTAGAAAATAGTCAATTTGACTGTAAAGAGTATTAACCATTATTGGTTTTGAACTCATCATAATCTTCAAGTGTTAGCCAGTTTATCAACATGGTCAAAAATGTGATGAATTATGAGATTGAGATTAAATTATTCAATAAAACTGATCTTGTTTAAATCGACTATCACTCCAAATTAAAGATTCTCGAATAATGTTTCATTTTTTTCTCAGTGGTTGTTTTTCGAGCTAGAAACTTGCTTGTGACGTGACAATTCAATAAATGTTAGATATGCCATGAAGTTGTCGAGAAAAGACCTCCAACGCCAAGTCAATCCCGTAAGAGAAAAATCCAAAGCAAAGGACAATAATTAATTGCGAGTGATAGATTAATGCGGATTACTAACAAATAATAAACGTTTTTTTTTATCCTGGATTAATGAGTTGAAGGGGCCATGTAAGATAAAGTAGACCATTTGGGTTTGTACGGGCTCACGTGGGCGAATTATTATATCTACGATCCAACAACAATTAATAATATTGGATAATTAATTTAGAATTAAAAAATTAGTAAAATAATAAAAATAAATATTATTGGAAAAAATCAATTTTGTTCCCAACAAAAACCAAAACATATTAGCATAATATAATTTAGATGATTAATTAGTTAAATATTCTAGTAAAAAGTTTTTTTAGTGGATTATCAAGTTTAATCTTATTAAAGTAACATATTATTTGATTTGTGATTATAATCACATATATTTTAGGGGAAGTGTAATAATCATTCATCCAACTTCATAGATTTGACATATTATTCACAACAATAGTTATTTATTGATTTATTTCTTGACTTAATTTTTTTGTTATGAATCATCAATCAAAACAAAACGATATTTTCATATATCAAATCAAGCCACATAAACTAAAGCAGACTATTTGTGTCAATTTTGGAATCAAAATAAAACATAACCCCCATAAAATTCTAGTATAAATAAAAGAATATAACATGTACTATATTTAAGCTACATAATTAATAAAAAAAAATCTTTTAATAATGACATGAATTAAACCCATCAGAGTCCACCTCCATATAAATTCAGACGAATCGCATCAAATTAAGTGTTTTTCCAGCATGAGTTGCTAGCTTAGAGTATTTTCTTTCCTTCATCCCTTCGTCACCAAAGACGAATATTATCAAGCCCTAACTTTCTCAAAAAATCACCCAAACCCAAAAGGAAAGAAAAAAGAGAAAATTACAGAAATAAATCAAAAGTTTCGTTAATTTTATTCTCTTTTCTTTTTTTCTCGATTCGGAATTAAATGGAAGGGGCTTGCTGTACAACTTCGTCAACAAATTCACCCGTCACGGAGATATCCAAGCGAAAACAAAGGCAAATCCAGCAAGACAAACCCTATCGAGGGATAAGGATGAGAAAGTGGGGCAAGTGGGTCGCCGAGATAAGGGAGCCCAACAAGCGCTCCCGAATCTGGCTCGGCTCCTACTCCTCCCCAATCGCGGCGGCGCGTGCGTACGACACGGCGCTGTTCTACCTCCGCGGCCCCTCCGCCCGCCTCAACTTCCCAGAGTGCTTAGTTGAGGACGTCGTCGCCGACGAGCCGCGCGATTTGTCCGCCGCCGCCATTAGGAAGAAAGCCACCGAGGTTGGGGCTAGGGTCGACGCGCTGCAAATCGCTGGTCGTGCACGCGCCGTGTCGAACAAACCGGGTCGGGTCTCGGAAAAGCCCGATTTGAACGAGTATCCGAGTCCGGAGGCGTGGGAGGATAATTAATTGAAATGGTATATTAAATATGGTTTGTATTATTTTAAGTTTATTTGTGTTTCTAATTTGCGCCGGGATGGATAGGAGTTTAGAAGGGGTATTTTAGGGTTTTCTGAAAATAGGAAATTATATAGAGATTAATTTCTTATCGGGGATTATTGGGGGTGTTGAAAATATAAATATAATCCAAAGGGATTATACATGTGTTTATATATGGTTCAAAGTTTCTTGATTAGTTGATTGTAAAATTATTAGTGAATTAACAAGAAATTTGAAATTTATGAAAGCAAGTTATATGTTGGATTGAGATTATTTTATGTTTGTTCAAATTATCATTCATTTGTTGCGTTGAGTGTTAATTTCAATTAAGTTTTTTAATATAAAAATTAGGCCAACATGCTGATATTTTTGGAGCACTTGGTAGTATATGGGGCACTGTTCCATTGAATATTTGTAGTGTTATTTTCAGAGAGATGATAAAGGAGAGGGTATGGCCCACTTTAGTGAGTTGGCTTCATTCTCAACTTGATAAGAAGATAAGGAAGAGAGTTAGAGAGAATGGCATTTTATTTTTATCTGACGTGTATATGGACACACCAATCACCACAAATCATAAAATTATAAAATAAAACAAAATAACTGCCCAGCTCCATAGTGGCTACTGGGCTGGTGAATGATGGGCAGGTGTCGTGCTCAGAATTTTTTTTATTATATTTTTCTATTTGTTGGCATGTATATGTTTTCTGTTCACTTTTAATATGTTTTCGAATATACCCCTCAAAAAAAAAGGTAGAGTCGAATATAGCTGTTCAGTCTTATATGTATTTTTATCCAACTCTAAAAATCGTGTTTGAGTTTGGTTTTTATTAATCGAATTGAGCTTGAATGAGCTTTCAAGCTAAAGTAATTTGACATTTTTACATGTATTTTAGTTTTTTTTACTAATTGGATCGAGCTCGAGCTAAGCTCTATATCTTGTGTGTCGAGCAAAAAATTATGTTCAAGCTTAATTTCTCATATTAACGAATTGAGCTCAAACTTATTTTGGTCCAAAAAAAAAAAAAAAAGTCACTACAGTTAGAGCTGAAAATCATACCAAACTATTGTATACTCAACTCGAGATCGTGTATGATAATTGTCATAGTAGTTCCTTCAAAATAACAATCTATTTGAAATCTCCAATAGTGATTGATTCAAAATTATTGGTACAAATGATTTCTTATTTATGATATTTTCGTGAAAATTGATGTCCTGATCGGGACCACACTGATGGTTGTATGTTCTAAAATTTGCTATTCTTAATCATAAGACAAGTAATGTAGGGGTTATACAATCATTTACAGAAACATAATTGGTATGGAAGAAATTATAATATTACATTCGATAAACGATATTTCATAAAAAATTCCAACTAATATCGGAGAGTTTGTGTTGATAAATGGTAGGGGTGATCACATCAGTTTTGCGGTTTTTTTAACAAATTTGAAATTGAAATTGCCTTATGCAGTTTTACTAAAGTTTAATTTTAAATCAATAGGTCTTTTATGAGACAAGTGTGAGGCAGAGTGAGACGTTGATACTTTTATTGAACAAGTGATACTTTTAATGTAAAAAGTGATACTCAAAGTAAATATACTAATTTAAGTGTATTTAGACAAGTATCTCTTTTTACACTAAAAGTATCACTTTTTACACTAAGAATATCACGGTCTCACGGAAATTCACCGTCTCACATATGTTTTTGTAATTCTAAAACAGCGTTCCGGACAAGAAGGCAGTGTTGGTGTGGCTACCATTTGATATTTTAAATCGCGGTTTTAGTCATGATTAATTAGCAACAAGCGATGTGTTGCTATGTGGTTTGAGCGGTTTCTTAATTTGTGATCACTTCTAATGAATGGGTCACAGAAGATGAGAACTTTTTCTTTTTCCATTTTATATCTTAATTGGCCCTAGTTCGATTATAGATTTATAGTCCATTGTTCTTGTGTCCTATGGGCTATAACACATTCTTCACAGTTAATCCTAGTACGTCAATGAAAGAATTTAAGGGGGTGAATTCTGAAGTTACAGTGAGTGTTGTGCAGAGTGTTGCCAACACTTAAGATAACACAGCAGAAGACTTTATGGCAAAAACACAAAGCATAATAATATGATGAAAGACTCGAATTTAGCAAGATGGAAATGAACACAATATTTTGATTTTTGCACAAGTACTATATAAAAATATACTTGTGCGGTAGCCTTAGGCCAAAAATTCACTAATCGAAATGTGTACAGATACAAGTAAAAAACAAGACAAAAGCTCCCCTTTTGATCTTGCTCCGAAAATTACATTCACTGTAAATGAGAGATTCCTCAGATTCAATCTATATAGCTCTCCACTACAAAAGAAAGGCTCTCTCGAAAATCACAAGAAAAACAAGTTCTAAGGAAGGTGTTGCCAAGTGTGACATCACACTTCGAACACACTTGACACCTTTCAAAGAACCGAAATGGATGACTCTTTTTTATGTCCTTAAGCTCTCAACAATGGCTCTCCGTTTTTCCAGCCTTTGGTCAGCTTATATACATGTAGAAGACATCCTTCCACCTGTAAAACACATCCAAAAAGATAGCACTAACACAACAAATGTTAATGGGTTAGTAGGTTAGCACATGGATAGTGTGTTAGCACATGGGTTAGTGGAATGTACAAGATAAAGAGATAAACATGTGTTATGTTAGAACATGGGATATGGGTTAGTGGAATGTACAAGATAAAGAGATAAACAAGAGTTAGGGGTTAGAACATGGGATATGGGTTAGTTGAATTAATAAATTGTTAAGTGGAAGCATGGTCATAAAGGCAAAAAATAAATATGGTTGAAATATAGAATTTCAACACCAACAATCTCCCCCTTTTTTGCCTTTCTGGACAAAACCTGCACAAGAACAATATTATCCCAACAAACCTTATACCACAATAAATAAATAAACTCCCCCTAAAACTAATAACAAGAAGTCTAATAACCTAACTATTTACATCCATCATCTCCTTCTTAAGAATCCCGATTCTTCGGTGTTGCAAAAGTGTTGTCAACACTTGTTGCAACACCTTCTCACATTCACCTTCTTCACCAACTGTTTCATGCTCGATTTTTCACAAACCTGTTTTTGTGCATAATCTTCTCCCCCTTTTTGTTCAGAAAGGAAGACATATCTCCCCCTCAAATGATTATGTAATTCAGTTCAAAGGTCGTGAAGAAATAATAACACAATAAGAAGAAGAGACAAATGAAACAGTAGCTTAGAAAAACATAGAGTACATAAAGAAAGGAAACTTGGAGAAGATGAAAGTTTTTTTTTGTTTTTTTTTTAAAGAAAAATGAACGATACTCAAACAATCTGAAAATTTTTGATGTGAAAACGCTTGATGGACTTATGAAATACAAGGCAATATATTAACCATATAAAAAATCCACTAAGTGTCGTAAATATCCCGGATCTCCGATTTTAACTCCCGCATTTTTTAACTCACTTTATATGCATGTCCTAATTATGCCTAAAAATATGCGAAATTAAAAAAAAAACAAAAGAAAACAAATGCAAGCAAACACACACACAAAAATAAAAAATATCATAAGGTGTTCATAGAAGGTGTTGGCCACATCTCGCTAAACACTTCTCAAATTTCATCAAATTTGAAAATTCATGGTCATACTCACATTTATGAGGAATTTTCCTTACACAAATTCATACAATCTCAAAAAAAAAAAAAAAATTTGGTATTTTTTTCTCCTTTTTTTGAAGACGTTCGAAACTTCTACTAGGTTTCACGGAATTTTCATCGGAAACTCCTAGAGTGTTGTTGCATACACATATTTGAGTCGCCGTTTTACATAAAAGACAAACACGGGGCACATGAATGCTTCTAGTTCTTGAGCAACATCAAAAAGCGGAGTATAGTCTCAATTTGTCTATTTTTTTGTTGGAACATGAAAGAAGGCTCATATCTACTTTGTCATTGTTTCATATGGATACTCAAGTGAAAGATTATCCAACTACTCCAATGACTTACAACAGAGGAGCCAAGAAAGAAAGCACAAAAAGAAAGCAAGAATTATGTGCAAGTATTTGAAATATATTCAATCCAATTTTTGGCCATAAAAATAAATCAATCCAACGAAAAGTTTCACAGATGGCACACATAATATGAAATCCTTGAAGATATTATGCAAAATGCCTAAAAAACCTAAAAAAGCAAAAAAAAAAAAATGAACAGGTGTTACAACAAGTGTCGTATTACCTAAGACAACACAAGCAAATAAAGATACATAAAATACCCAAGAGATTTCCAAGACTGAAAATCTCTCAAAATCCAATGATTTAGTGAAAATATCTCACGATTGATTTTCGGTGGCAACATGATCAATGTGAATTAAATCTTTTTCAACCAAATTCGTATACAAAGGTGTTGAATGTCAATGTGTTTAGACGGAGTGTTGTACCGCATTTCTCGAGATATATATTATACTTAAGTTATCACAATACATGATCAATATATCACTAGAAATTCCATAATCATCAAGCATTTTTCGCATCCATAGTAGCTGCTCATAAAAAGAATCAACAAACATAAACACACTTTCGACACTATAACAAGACACCACATAAAAATAGTCACCAAAAATATTTTTCTTATCATTGAAGTCTCCTACACAATCAGAACTACAAACCATAACATTAAGGAGACTAATAATAAGAAAAATAAGCTTTCAGCCATGTTTCTGTGACCAATACATTCGACATCACTGGACTTGCACAATTCATTCAAGTTATTGATCCAACATTCATCCTCAATAACTTCATTCACATTTTCGAGTTTAATAGATGAGACAAAATAGATAGATATCTCCATGAAGCACATAGAAAGAAGTAAGAAGGTCGACCTTATCCAGGGATTTGATTCTCTTTTCTTCTAGTTGTAATGCTATCAGTTACCTCACTAAACACCTGTGATGGAGGATTCTCTTTATGAATTCTTCCTGGTAGATCTTGCAGAACTGGAACAAGATTACCATCCACATCTAAGTCAATTTCTGGACCAATTTTCAATTTTGTAGCGATCAGTGAAGGTGAGACTCGAGGTGACGCGTCACACTGGTATCATCTTTTGAATCAACTTGATGTTCAGCTCCATTCTTTGAAGGTGTGGCACGAGGTGACATCTCACCCGTAACATCTCACCTCCGTAACATCCTCGTGAATCAATCAAAACAGAAACATGTTTCTCCACAATTACAGAATCAAGCAAATCTGCAAACTCTTCTTTTGATTTATTTCCCAATCTTTTTATGACCTCATGATGACATGTCTGATTCTTGTTAAGTAAATAACAGTTATCTGTTGATCTAGTGCCAACCATGACACAATTATTATTGTTGTCAAAAATCGAACGAGAATAACTGCTTTCAAACTTCACATGCAAGTCATCATCATACAATTGACTTATGCTAATTAAATTAGCAAGAAGTCCTTCGACATGAAAAACATTTTTGAGTTTAGGAAGATCTTTGACATTAAGAGTTCCTTTACCAATTATCTTTCCTTTTGCACCACCACCAAATTTCACTCTTCCACCTTCACACACTTCATAATCAGTTAAATGTGACTTAGTACTTGTCATATGACGTGAGCAACCACTATCCAAATACCAAGTACCATCAATATTAGAGCCCAATTAAGTGCAATATGACAAGATAAATCATTGTCATTACAACTCAACCTGGAAGTGTTACTTTAAATATCAAGCATTTTTTCGAGGTGTTGTCTTGTGTGTGACGCGTGTCACTTTAGACAACACTGACCATTTTGTCCATCTTTCTTGGTTTGAAACAGAAAGGTCTAATATTGCCAGGGCAAAACAATCGTGACAAACATATTTACGTTTGGTTTTCGAATGTTTTGAGGAAATTTTTTCAGATTTGCAAGAATCGACTTTTAAGAAAAAAATTTAGATTTTTCAATATTTCTTTTTCCTTTAGTAAAAAGGTGTCTTACTCTTTTTGTGTAAATTTGACAAAGTGTTTTTATTTTAACCCAAACCAGTCTATCAAATCTAGCTTTTAGAAAAATATCATCAATAACCGTAGAGCTAGAATCAAACTCACTTACAATCTTTTGGAGGCTTCCAAGTCCAGATTTTACCTTGTCAAGTTCTTTATCCTTTCGATCAAAATAACTTCCAATCTACTTATCGAACTTTTTAGCCCTTCATTCTCCTTGGTAAGTTCTTCATTGATATGACCGATTTTGAGCCACCTTTCGTTGGGAAATTTATTGTTTAGATTTTGATGAATGCCATGTAAAACTTAGAATAGGAAGTTGGCACCCCAATTTTTGTTGTAAATCGCATTGTAATAAATAAAATGGGTCAAGTGAGTTAAGTCAGCCTATGCCCAAACATGCAAGAAGACAATGGAGACTAGAAGGAAGACTCATTTGCAAGACAACCGAGTATGGCAAAGAAGAGAAGACGGGAACTCATCAAGGAGAATGAGATGCAATCGAGTGGAGTATTAGTCAAGTCAACTCAACAAAAGCCAAGTCTCAAGTTGAGGTGATGAAGAATCATCCAATGATTGGAAGTTGACTCTAAGTCACCTGGGGAAAGCAAGGAAATGCAGTCAAGTCGAGATAATCGAAAAAATCCGTTGCACGTAAATCAAGAGAATTACTTAAACAAGTAATATCTCCATGATACCTTTCTCGAAGTGCTCAGTCCCGAAGCGTGCAAAAGGAATAAACCAATGGGAAGCACTACACCGTGTCGAACTCGAAAAGGTGAAGAACAATTCATATGAGGAAATGGCAATTCCAAGGATCGCAACAAGACAAGCCAACGACCACAAGTGACTTTAAAAATAAGCCTATCTCTTCAACGGGCAGATTTTTGAAAGATCATTATAAAAGGCCGAGGAATGACAGAGAGCAGCGGTGACCAAAACCACAAACATTCAAGCAATTATTAGAATCAGTAACTCGAAATATTCTCAAGTCATTAAATGCTCAATCCTCAAGCCTACACTACGAAGAACATCAATCCAACACTCACCCGTGAAGGAAAGATTACTTCAATCAGGTTGAAGAGGAAATTATCAAGAATCAAGGGTCTACATTCCACGAAGGATTGTAGGAAGGTTCAAGGTCGAACCAAGTCTTGAGCTTTTGGAGGGCTTCGTGATCAAATCCAAAGAGCTTGAGCAAGTGAGTCAGTAGTAGCAAGGCACGCCTGTGAAGAAAGCCGAGTCATACGAGAAGCCACCGAGTGATCAAGGCGTCTCTAGACCGAGTCCCAAAGGATCAAGTCACTGTTGTGTGATCAAGACTTGTGATCAAGTCAATTGAGTCCTGTTTTAGAGACTAACTCTACTTGATTAACTAAATTGGTCATTGTCCACCAAGGACACAATGTGTAGTATCAACTCGAATTTTTTTAAAAGGACTAAATCAAAAATTTGGTAAGGTTTATTCAACCCCTTCTAAACCTTACACTTACACCCCCTTGGGACCTACAAGTGGTATCAGAGCGGTTGGTTCATTGAGCCCTACGACCGGTTATGAACTAGATCTCCAAACTTTTCAAAGTCCGCTTTAGTACTTAAACTTTCAAAACTCTTTTTATCATTAAATTTATTATCATGGAAGCAAATTTGACACGCATCCTTATGTTCACAATTGAAGAATTTGATGATTGGAAAATTCGTATGCGAGGCTCATCTATCAAAGATTACATGATGAGATGTGGATAGTGATAGAGCATGGGCCATCGCAAATCTTAAAGGTGAACACAACCGTATAAGAAGAGCTGCAATGGTGAAGGTGAAGAGGATGTTGCTCCTGCATCACCCATGATTGAAAAACCAAGAATCGAATGGACAAATGATGAGAAAAAGATACAACCTGGACAATGTAGCAAGGACATCCTTTACAAAACCTTGGACAAAGTCATGTTCAATAAAGTCAAATCATGCAAAACGGCTAAAGAAATCTGGGACAAGCTAACATTGATTTGTGAAGGCTCGGAGCAAATCAAAGAAAACAAATTATATCGGTGGTACATGACGAAATTTGAGAACTTCAAAATGATCTCAGGAGAAAACCTGGATCAACGGACGCTTCGGTTCACGAAATCACCAACGAGCTATCTCGCACTTGGAAAGGAATATACACGAGAAAGAAATGTGTATGAAGATCCTAAAAAGTCTTCCAACTGAATGGGAAATGAAAGTCATGGCACTAAGACATTCCATGGACCTATCAAAGACATCCAACCATGAACTATTCTCGGACCTCAAAGCCTACGAGTTTGAGTGAGAAGAAAAGACCGAGGAAGAGACAGTTGTACCCAAAACAATTTGCTTCTAATTGTTAAAGATGGGAAGAGAGAGCCGAGGTCAAAGAAGTCATTGACCCGGAAGAAATAGCCCTACTAGTAAAAAGGTTCAACAAGTTCTTCAATAAGAACTACAAGAGAGGCAAGGGCGAATCCTCCGGAAGACATTCAGCTCCCTCCAAATCAAGGAAGAAGGCCAACCAAGAGAACATATCATCAAAAAGTGAATATCAAAGGGCCGACAATCCAAGAATGGAAAGAGCGATCAAAAGGTTGAATATCTATCTTTGAACCAAGGCAACCAGGTCATTATGCCATTGATCGCCCATATCCTCGTAGTCAACAAATACGGGAATGAAGAAGAAAGAAAGGTCTTGAGAGAAAGAAGACAAGAAAAGAAAAAGGCAATGTTGGTGCAGAGAAAATGCAGAGTCAAAAGACACAGCGATTGATTCAGAGAGCAGTGAAGTCGACTACTCAAGTGACTCGAAGAAGAAGCCCCGATCGTTTGATGGCCAAGGAACAAGATCAACCCGACCAAGAAGATGAGGTAAACTCCAACTCATCAAACTCGATTCTAGTGATAGTGAATGTGACACACACACTTCATCACCCACGATCTTTATGACTCATTAGGCAAAATGATGAAAGATTTTGAACACATTAAATCCTCACACACACTACTAAATGAGAAAAACATCCTACTCAAGAGCCAAAACTCACGGTGGCTAAGGAGCCGAGTACTCTAAGTCAAATAGTGATGAGAATGAAAGTTTAAAAATTTGAAAAAGCCAAGCTAATAAAGTAAATTGCCGCCATAGAAAAGAGGAGAATGGCCTCAAAAATGTTATTGCCTCATTCACTAAGGCATCTAAATCATTGGATGATCTTATTATGAGTCAAAGAGAATGTGGAGACAAGACAAAGCTTAGATTTAACTCCTCTGTGATATGTCAAACTTCGAGAGTAATTTTGGAAAAAGGATCTTCAAGCAATGAAGAGTCTAAAAATCCAAAACTCTAAATGTTGCACACACATTCACTACAAAGCACAATTACAAGCAAACGGCCTTGGTTATAAAGGAAAAGGAAAAAATGCCGATTGAGTGCGCTAAAAGGACAGTGAGAAGAGATTCACCGAGTTCTCAAAGAAACTCCAAACAGAAAATACTCAGTAAAGAAGAAGCAGAGCTACCAAAAACCCTTAAAATCTATAAAAGAAATACATATGATGGGAATGGTAGAAAATATCCAAGCCAAGTGATTGGAATGATGTGAACTATCAAAGATAGACTTATGGAATATAAGCCCAAATGGCAAAGGCCAGAACTCAAAGAAAGGCCATTCCAAAAGTATAAGAGCTTTCATCAAAGACACATATGCACCTAGGCACTACACTCAAAGACACCACAATTACCCAAAGAAGGCGATTGCCAAAACACATATGCGGGCATACGACAAAAGAGACAATTTGTATGAACCTAGAATCCCCAAGCAATTTGCCAAGATTAATTATGATTTGGCATCGATAGATGGCAACCCCAGAGTCAAATCATTTGGCTATAAGTTGGTTGGATCATCTTACAATTCTAACCCCTCGGGACCCGGACAAGTATGGGTACCTAAAACTTAATTTCCTTGATTGCGGGGGGAACAACCGAGTGCCAAGGAACCTGGTATATGGATAGTGGCATTCCGGACATATGAAAGGAAATAAGAAAAATGTCAAAATTCAAGGAAGTTAAAGGAGCAAAAGTCATATTTGGAGGAAATGAAGCTCCAGGTGAAATAAGAGGCATTGGATCCATCAAGAGGAATGGATTAGAAATCACAGATGTTGCATATGTTGAAGGACTCAACTTCAACTTGCTAAGCATCGACCAACTCGTGACAAGTGGCTATAATGTTGGATTTAACATGGGTATATGCCAAATCAAGGAGGTGAATCGAATGAAGTTGTGTTGCAAGGATGCAGACAAAAGAACATGTATGTAGTAGATTGGTCAACCGCTACACCCAAAGACTGCCTACTAGCAAAAAGCACAATTGAATCAAGTCAGCCGTGGCACAAAAAAGCCGAGTCACCGAATTTCAAAACGATTAACAAGCTTGCCGAAGTAGTCTTGTGGAAGGACTTCCGACTCAAGATACGAAAGGAGAGTATATGTGACGATGTCGAAGGAAAACAGATCAAATCATCATTCAAAGAAAAGACATGCCCATCTTCAACAAGAATATTGCATCCGCTACATATGGATCTATTTGGCCCAAAGTGGAACCCTAGCATAAGTGGAAAGAAATACACCTTGGTAGTAGTAGATGACTACTCAAGATACACATGGACAATATTCATGTGTAAGAAGAAAAAAACTCTACGTAAAACTACCACAAACGGTGATGAAGAGGATTCAAAATGAGAAGAGCCAAACCATTATCAAAATAAGATCGACGGAGGAACCGAGTTTGTCAATGGAATAATAACTCAAGATTGTATTGAAAATGGTATTGGTCATGAACTATCTCATGACAAGGACTCCACAAACAGAATGGAGTTGCGAAAGAAGGAATAAAACTCTCAAAGAAGAAGCAAGGACCATGTTAGGTGACGGGGCTACAAAAAGATTTTGGTGAAGCAATCAACACACTTGCTACACTCAAAAGAGATGTATGATAAACAGACGGTGACAAAGACTCCTATGAGATTTGGGTGGAAGAAAACCAAATGTTGCATATTTTAGAATATTCGGATGTAAATGCTTCATCCACAACAATGGCAAAGACAATCTAAAGGACTTGATGCTAAAGCCGATGAAGGTATCTTCTTGGGATACTCGGTGAAAGCAAAGCCTACAAAGTACTCAACAAAAGGACTATGGTTGCGAAGAATCCATTCATGTGGTATTCGATGAGCCAAATGTAAATGGAGAAGACATTGAAGAGTCACCGATAAGTGAATCATCCAACCATACGTAAGAGTCCCTATCTTTCAAGTCAAGTCGGAATTATAAACTCGAAGAAGATGAGATAGTGAATCTCAAAAACAATTTGGAAAATTTGCAAAACTAAGTGACTACGAGAGAGTCGATCAAAGCAACACACCTGCTAGACGATTGAATCCACCCAACTTACTTCAACCGATGTAAGATGGCCGAGAGACCATCCACCGTAACTTGTCATTGGAGATATAAGAGAAGGTGTCAAAACAAGATCCTTAACTCAACAAGAAGCTATGTTCACATGCTTTATCTCATAAATAGAGCCCAAAGATGTGTTACAAGCATTGGATGACACACATTGGATTCAAGCTATGCAAGAAGAGTGAATCAGTTTGAAAGAAATAAAGTATGGGAATTAGTTCAAAGACCCACCCATCAAAATGTTATTGGTACTAAATGGGTGTTCAGAAACAAGATGAACGAGGAAGGTTCCGTGGTAAGAAACAAAGCAAGACTAGTAGCCAAAGGATATTGCCAAGAAGAAGGAATAGATTTTGATGAAACATTTGCTCCTGTAGCAAGATTGGAAGCTATAAGGATGTTTCTTGGCTATGACTCACAAGAATTTTCTTGTATATCGATGGATGTAAAAAGCGCATTCCTAAATGGTTTATTGGACGAAGAAGTGTATGTTGAACAACCTCCAGGATTTGAGCAGAAGACTCTTGGAGATAAGGTATACAAACTCAAGAAAGCTCTGTATGGATTGAAACAGGCACCCAGAGCATGGTATGACACGTTGTCACAATTCCTAACTGAGAATGGATTCACAAAAGGAAAAGTAGATAGAACACTTTTCAGAATTCAAGACAAAAAGAGTATACTGCTTGTTCAAATATATGTGGATGACATCATTTTTGGATCCACAAACAGAGAGCTATGTGAAAAATTTTCAAACCTCATGCAAAGTAAATTTGAAATGAGCATGATGGGAGAGCTGACATTCTTCCTTGGACTCCAAGTGAAACAACTGAAGGATGGAACCTTCATAAGTCAAACAAAATACACCAGAGATTTAATGAAGAAATTTGGTATGGAGGAGAAGTCTTCTGTGAAAATACCAATGAATACATCAGTCAAAATGGACATGGATGCAGATGGCAAGCCTGTAGATCAAACAAGATACAGAGCACTTATTGGATCATTGCTCTATCTCACAAAGAAGCAGGCCGACATCACCTTTTGTTGTAGGTGTATGTGCAAGATTTCAATATGCTCCAAAAGAAAGCCATATGATGACCTAAGAGAATATTGAGATACTTGAAAGGAAGCCAATAAGTTGGCTTATGGTATCCAAAGGAATGTGGATTCAAGCTAATTGGCTATTGATTCGACTATCCGGATGCGAGTTGATGGAAGAGCACCTCAGGCACATGTCAAATCTTTGGGAAACAGTGATTTCCTGGTTTAGCAAGAAGCAAAATCCAATAGCCACCTTTACGGTGTGGCACAGAATACATAGGCTGCGGGCAATTGTTGCCCAAATCCTATGGATGAGACAACAAACGGTGAGAGACTATGAAGTTGAGGAAAAAGAAATTCCAATCATGTGTGATAACACAAGTGCAATTGCAATCACTCAAAATCTCGTGTTGCACTCAAGAACAAAGCATATCGATGTCGATATCACTTCATAAGAGATCATGTTGAAAAGAAGGACATCATCTTGGAATATATCTCAACCGATAAACAATCGGGCCGACATCTTCACAAAACCATTATGTGAGTCAAGATTTGAAGAACTCAAGCTTGAGTTAGGGTTAATTGGTGAGTGACACTCGGAAGAATCAAAGAAAAGAAATGGAACACAAAAAGGGAAAAAAGAGTGAACTCACAAATCGCCTAAGTAAATCACCAGATCGGAAAAAGACAATTTATACCAAGTCACCGACAAATTTGAGTCACAAAAGAGAACCGTGAGAAGAAGAGTTAAACCAACTAAGGGTAAAAGTTGAGTCATTTATGAGCCAAGTGACAAAAACGCAATCGTTTTGACTAAGCGGGAATTTTTTAGAATTACGACAAAGATAATTATGACGTGTAAAGCAAAAGCCGCACACCAAGCTTATGATTGGATATAAATCTTTGCCCGCATTAAATACGAGACATTAAATGCTAAATCGGCGTGCAAAATCTAAGCCGTTGATTTCGATCACATTTCAAAAACCACCCGCACGCCCTTTCATAAACTATACTTAAGCTTTCCTTCTTCTCTCTCTCATATTACCAAAACCGTTCATTTCTTTGAAGCAAAAGCAAAACTCTCTCAAAACCCTATCTATCTTCAAATCAACCTCTAAGTTTTCTTCGGTGAAATCTCGAAAAATGGCACCAACCTATGATTTTGGCAAGTTAGGAAAGCAAATCCACAGGGTCTCTTGTGGATTTCGACGGCATGGTGAAACAGGGTCCGGCGACACCTTAGTGAAGAAAATTGCCGAGAAATTGGAAACGTCCGGGGCTGAAATCGTTTCTAACGATGGAATATCCGATGACCTATGGTGGAGAGGTCGCACGATTCTACGTGAATGCTTTGAGACTCACGATGAAGGGATAAAGTCATATGTTCACGGAAAGAAGTTCACCATCTCTCGCCAAGGATTTGGTGAACACCGCTCACTACCGACGGAATGAGCATCGTAAATCAACGATGCTGATGTAAACCTAGTTCCGCTTGGAAGGAAATAGCCAAGCCCGACTATCTTTGATAAAATTGTTTACAAAAAGAAACAAGAGGTCTTGAAGGAGGATTACCACAAACTGTTGGACATAGTTGCCAAATGCATAGACATCAAATTTGGCGGCTTTGACCAATCGTCAAAAGCAAAATTAATCGTAATGGTTGCGATCATTGAAGAAAAGAAAATAAAGCGGGCCGAGTTTGTCTACAGCAGACTCGCGAGAATGTAGGGAACAAATCCTTCAAGGAAGATGGTGCAATTGGAGGATCCCTAGGATATGGCCTGGTAATTGGCCGGTGATGGAGGTGAAAGGAGTCCCTCTTAGACATGGAATGGCGTTCCATGTAAACAAGAGGATGTTCAGATCAAACCTCTCTCGGGCGCATTAAGAGAGCCCACGCCAAGAGAGGCGACACGAGTGAGGGGAATGACCACCTCAAGATCTGATTGTTTCCTCTCCACCTAAGAAGAAAAGCGCCCATGCAATTTGCTAAAAAAGATCGCTTCTTGCTCATGCAAAGAAAGAAAAACAAACTTGCTCCCGCCCCGCAACTGAAGTCACCCGCCCCGCAGCGTGTCTCTCGTCTCCCAGAATAGCGGTCGAGAAGGACTCTCAAATACCTTCTCCGATCGTCAAAAAGAGGAGAATCGATAAGCCAAGACGGCCGCTCCTCGTAAGAAAACACCAAAGACCAGCCCCCTCGGTACAAACTAGAGACGAAGAAGAATCATCAAGCACTCCGAGCTTGAGAAACCGGCCGAGTCGCCCACTCAGTGAGCAGACATCTGGGAGACCGCCGGGAGAAGTAGAGTCCCCGGATATAATTGATGAAACTTGACTAAGTCTCAAGGCGTCAAGTCAGAGGCAAATCAAGCTCTGTTTGTAGTCGCATGGTGAGACACAAGAAAGAAGCCGATAGAGCCGATAGTGATGTGATGATCCTATCCCCACCTTACCCGGACATCCAAAATCGTCGAGAGTGGAGGAAGTGGAAATTGAGTCGATCAAGGGAACAGTTCCAACGGCCTGAATTTATAGAAGAGGAAGAGGAAGGCTGTTGAACTTCCTTGGAGTGACCACCGTGGTCCAAGACCGGACGGGAAGAAAACGCACGAGATATATTGCGGATCTTCAAGGACAAGGAGAAGGAAAGACAGCGAGAGGAAAGTCGAGGCACGTGAGAAGGCCAAAGATCTCGCCTATCACCGCACCACGAAACACACACATCATCTCCTTGATGTCTTATCCGCTTGATGATGAGGATCCGGACTCTGCTCGCCGCCACGAAAAAGTTGCAAATGCAGCAAGCAATGCACGAATCCGAGAATCCTTCACGAGAAAAGATTGATGGAGGGACAGGAGAGTCCTCCAAAACAAACCGAAATTGATCCAATGGGAGTGGTTCAAAGAAATCGCCACCGTTGTTGCCGCCACCACTTCCCCACTCACTCGGAAGAAGGAATTAAGGAAATGGCGATGAAATGGGTTAGTGGGGACCCCGTTGAGCCAACCCCTAATGAAGGTGTCTTACCACCGCCCCAACTACGAACACTCAAGAGAAACAACCAGGAGTTTGGAGACGAGTGACCCCATTCCAAGTCACTCGGTGGTGCGCCACCGAGGGGGACACTCCCTCCACTCGCAAAAAGGTCGGAGAATCTTTGCGCAGATGACTCCATGACGAATCTAGGGAGGCGAAGTGGAGAAGGAACAACCACAAAGTACACAACAAGTTTTCATCAACAAAGCTCGAGACGGTTGAGATCTGTCTCGGTGAGTGCCAACCTCTCCAGGCTAATGACGCTGCGGATGCAATCGAGGCACCTGAGGGAATGCGACCCGGGAGTTAACACTGCAGGCGATGAAAGTGCAATCCATGGGGTTGAGACTCCAATGGATTCCACCACGAAGACCCTAAGACAAATGACACATCGCCGAAAGGGAGGTCCAAGGCCTCACTGCGATTGAGAGGCTGTAGGAGGTAATGAAGGCCACGGGAGGTTGAGACTTCCGGGGTAAAAAAGTCAAGTAGAGAACATCCCTCCCGCTATCATTGATCCATCCGAAAAGGAGATAAGCGCTTCATGATTCCCAGGATAATCCCGATGTCACTTTTTGGGATCGAAGGCGACGAAGAAGCCGAGTCATCCCCCGTGGCAGATCCAAAAGACTCATTGCGGATGTTCCCAAAGACGAGCAAGTCGATCTCAAGACTACTCGTCAAACTTTCAACTTTGATGATGAGCCACCAATGGAAATCTCATCATCGTCCGATGACGCTTCCGATAAGGCGAGGACTATCCACTCAATTGGAGAAACCAGTTGAGACCAACGAAGTTGCTGTTGAGACGGTGAGGCTCGGCAAGTCGGGTCCACTTCACAAAAGACCCCCCGGTGAAACAGTCTCGCACGGGCTCCTCAAGCTGCAGAGTTCGACTCAAAAGGAACTTCACGCGCACCTCTCATCATTGAACAAATCCCAAGAGGTCGTGATGATTCCTTTGTAGAATCATTTCCTTGCTCCCTGGAGGTACCAGGCCTCCCCGAAGAGTCGAGAACGAGCTCGCATGCTTCCACGCAGACCAGCTCCTGTCATTCCGTCGTAGGTACCATCGTTCAACCGACTATGACTTTGACGCCGCATGGCCATCACCGCAACGGAAGAAACAATCGAAGTTCGGGAGGTGTTCAAGGCATTATTTCTTTGAAATTGAACGGATGGAGAGGCACCAGGCCTCTATGGACATGCGATCGACAACAGAGATGCCAACCTTATCACGACTTGAGAGGCATAACTTGATCGAGGATCGGGAATGGTGGCAATGCAAAGAAACAATGCGTGTGGAACAAGTTAGATACTTCAGGACATTGTTTAACAAGTCTGTTTGGTATGGAGAGCCGAGAATGCCGATGCAAAAACGAAATTGAGAAAACACATTGAGCACATGCATGAAGCTCACACACTGTCGAGATAAAGGCGATGCGTGAGCAAAATAAGAGTGATCTACAGGCGTATGGATGGATACTATGGAAGAAAACATGAATAGAAAATTCAGCCTTCTCACGGCCGAGATGAAGCTAATTTCAGCAGAGTCCAACGCTACTCGCTCCGAATTTCGTGCCGCATACACCGCAGCTGGCACTCGAGGCGAGAACTCGGCTATCGCCAGGCTCGACTTCCGCTTGCCAAGTATGTTTCAGTGTTCTCTCTCCTTTGATGATGCCAAAAAGGGGGAATAGGAATACCCCAAAAGCGCTAAAGAGATCGAAGGTTTGAAAAGGAGGAAGCGATTGTAAAGGGAAAGACACTTTGAGGAAGTGTCAAAACAAAAGAAAGGAAAGTCCGTTGAGGGGGAAGGATCGAAAGATGTGACCCCGATGATTGCACAAACCCCCAACATGGTCTTATCACGGTGACATTATCGTGAAGAAACTCCCAGTGACTCGCCACTCCAACACTCGCCACTCCATCTTGAAACAACATGGAGGCATTCCAGTGACAGAGACACTTATGCCATCTCGGATATCGGGACCGAGCCACGATCGATTGATGAATTTAAAACGCCGCATCCGAAGGATACTTTGCAAAAATGTCTATGGCTCAAGCTGGGACTTGTCTTTGGGAAAAGGGTCTCACGTTATGTGAAGAAACCGACAGCAAAGCAGACTACCGGCATCGCTCTTTGGTCACTCCGCCTCGGTCACTCACTCAATTTGGAAAGAAGAAGACCCCTGACAATACACGCCCAGAGGTAGAGGAAGAAGCAATGGTGGAGGAAGAGGTTTGGACTCCAGGCCTCCGCCCAAAAACATTGAGAAGACGTAGATCCATGCAAGAAAGGAGGGATCTCTGGGCTGGTCTTGACCACGTGCCAATTTGCAAGTGGCTAATACAAGTAAAAAACAAGACAAAAGCTCCCTTTTGATCTTGCTCCAAAAATTACATTCACTGTAAATGAGAAATTCCTCAAATTCAATCTATATAGCTCTCCACTACAAAAGAAAGGCTCTCTCGAAAATCCCAAGAAAAATAAGTTCTAAGGAAGGTGTTGCCAAGTGTGACGTCACACTTACGAACACACTTTACACCTTCCAAAGAAACCGAAATTGGGTCGACTCTTTTTATGTCCTTAAGCTCTCAACAATGGCTCTCCATTTTTGACCTTTGGTGGAAACCTTATATACATGTAGAAGACATCCTTCCACCAGTAAAAACACATCCAAAAAGATAAAGCACTAACACAACAAATGTTAATGGGTTAGTAGGTTAGCACATGGATAGTATGTTAGCACATTGGTTAGTGGAATGTACAAGATAAAGAGATAAACATGTGCTATGGGTTAGAACATGAGATATGGGTTGGTGGGATGTACAAGATAAAGTGATAAACAAGAGTTAGGGGTTAGAACATGGGATATAGGTTAGTTGAATTAATAAATTGTTAAGTGGAAGCATGGTCATAAAGGCAAAAAATAAATATGGTTGAAATATAGAATTTCAACACCAACGATCAAAACGCGTGATGCTTTGGAGGTGAACATATCGAGCAAATTAAGCAAAATGATTTTTGTAATGTTTGATTTACGAAAAAGAAATTGGCCAAACTGAGGGTTTTATCACATTTCTATCACCTAACCTTCCGAACTCATCGGTCTTATAGATATTTTGTATTTATAAACCAACAGGCAACAACTTACAACCTATTTTCTCTCTATTCTTTCGTAAATCTTGTTTGCTCAACCTCAAATCCTTCAAAAGTTTGGGATTAATCTTGTGCTTTAGTGTAGTGGCAGATGCAGGAATTGAGACGTAGAAGAACCTAATTTTAAAGACATATAGAAAGAATTTTTCCCAAAATTTCCGAGGGCAAATGTAATTTTTCCTTAGTTATAGACTAAATAACATATAAATTAAAGAGAAAAAATAAATTTTAGAAAATGTTACCCCCACTTGCCCCTTGGTTCCGCCACTGCTTCAGTGGTAGAGACTTATATTGTTAGTGTGATTGACCCGATTCAATCCTATACGAGTGCGTGTGTCACCTCTACTACTATTCCTATTGTACTAAAAAAAATCCGTCAAAAGTTTGCCTGAAATAGAAGCGATGTCAACTTATGTATCTAATACAAGTCCAAAAGTAAATTTTGTGAAATTTATAAATTGGCAATTATATACCCCTCAAAAAGAGATGGGGAGAGGCATTATTTGGTCAAAAAGAATTTTCGTGGCATTGTTTGTGGAAAATGTGTAATTGTTGTGCATCTGTGTGTCAGTGTGTGTCCATTGGGGGACCAGTCATGAAATATAGTTTGGCAATTCTATAAATTTTATTTTGGACTCTTCTTTGTTTAGGCACCTCTTTTATGGCACAAAGGTTATGCAGTTGCCTAACTGCTATCAAGTTCTTGACTTTGTTTAAGTTACTTAAAAAAATCATTTTGCATGATATACATAATACTATTTTTAATATAATTTGCATGAAAATTATTTGATCAAGTTCATTTAATTAAAAAATAAATCTAATCTAATTGTTTCACGTCAAACGAAACGCAATTTCTCTCTCTAAAACCGCGAACGCATCCATCACGAAACTTCTTCTTTCCTGTTTTTCGCCGAAATTGCAACGGCCCGGGCCCGGATCCGGCCGTGCCGGTGCGGGCGGGCGGTGAAACGACGGATTGGGTTGGTTTTAGAGCAAAATCGCCGCCTTGTTGAAGTTGTTAGGTGTTATTCCAGGATAGATTGTCTCCTTGCATTTATTTGTGATGGTAAATTTTGTGCATTTGGATAATCTAAGACAACACAAAGAAAGCGAGAAAAAGATAATCATAAAAGAAACGGGAGACGGTGTGATTGAGACTTTACGGGAAGTACGAACTAAAAGGTGGAGCCTGTTGGAGTATTATTTTTTTATAATTAATCACGTCAAATGTTGAAGGTCTTGTCCTCGACAAGTATGTTTGTTCTTGTTTTTAACAAGTGTGATCTTTAGTTTTGTTTTGTTGTCTCACTTATTTCGCTTTTAGTGTGTTTTTTCTTTTTTTTTCCTTTCGTTCTTTGTGATCATGGCGGAAGCCAACCAAACTATAGTAATAGGGATATGGAACTTCATCACGCAAACATGGTTGTTGTCTTTGGGCATATGGTGGTGAAATGGCATTTGAAGCAATAGGGATAAGAGAGGCTTTGAGTTGGTTGAAAGATTGTTGGAGTAATGCTAATGTTTTTTGGAGACAATTCGCTTTTGGTGATCAAATCATTAAGAGGAAAATTAATGGACAACTCGTATTTTTCGGATATTTTCATGAAGTGTAGGAATTTGTTGGAGTACCTTCCAAATATGACTTGCTCTTTTATTAAGAGATCGCGAATAGTGTTGCTCATGTGTTAGCTAGAAAAAGCATCGTATTCTATGTATGGTGTCAAAGAGTGGCGAGATGATCCTCCCTCTTTATCAAGTAATGAATCATGATTCGATCCGCTTTATTAATGAAAGTTCTTCTTTTTGTTTTCAAAAAAAAAATCTAATTATATTAGATTAGTGATGGGAGTTTTTATTTCTTTATATATTTATTTTTGAGAATGCACTAGATTATACAACCGTCGCAATCAATCTAATGTGCATTTATGTTGTATTCGAACCAAATTAAACTTAGATAATAATTTTCAGAAAATACAACAAATACGAAAAAGAAAAAAAAATAAAGCTTAACTGCAAAATTGGTCCCCTAATTATAGGGCTAGCAATTTTTGTCCTGTAAATATTTTAGGTAACAATTTTGTTCCCATAAATTTTAATAATGTGCAATTTTGATTCCATAAGTTTTGTGCGAGTATTGGTCTACAAGTTCGATTTTGAGTGATTTTGTTCCCACTAGGGGTTGAATATTTTATTTGTTTCCACAATACACATGTCTTTTAGCCAAAATATCTAACATACCTATGACCGTTAAAATTTACAGAACTATAATTACTATTTTTACTAAAGGGTAAATTGTAATGGATCGAAATTGCCATGTCAAGCAGATTATAGGACTAAAATTGCAATCTATCCGGAAAATAGATACTCCATCCATCCCATTGTGTTACGTTTTCTTAATAATACGAAATACACTAATTGTCTATTTTAGTGGGACGGATGGAATATAATACAGCTAGATATTCCAGAAAGTTTGGTCGGTTGTTCTCAACTCGTAAAAATTAATCTAGCTAGTGTAGAATGAATAGTAGCATGGTGTTCCAACAAAAAAATTTATAGCTGCTGGACCATCTAAAATAGCAGCGTAATATTAATGTTTTGGGCGTCCAGAAAATTAATTAACAAGCTTTTAATTTTGTCTTCTTTGAGTCTCTTTTTCTTCAATTTGTCCAAACTCCACACTAAAGCAGAGACGACATGAAGAAGAACAAAGGGTCCAGGGAAGAGTGGATACAATTTCAATTGAAGATTTCTGAAACGGCTTCTCACAAGAGTACATTTTCATTCTTTTAACCAAACTACAACAAGAAATATATTTCAAATAGAATTTTTATTTCTATTCTAATATTTTATTTTATATACTTACTGATTTAGAAAGATAAATCGGATGTACCTAGGGTTTCAAAGAGCGCGGTGAGTCTTTGTTCGAGAATGGCCTAAGATCCCAAAGAAGCGGTGAAGTGACTTTGTTCGAGAGATACCTAAAACAGAAGTACATGTTAGGCTAGCGGGGTGACCCCTGACTAAGGTCATCGATGCCTAAGTCGAGAATCATGTAATTGAGGTAAATTAGAAAACTAAACAATGAGGTAATTTAGAATAATGGCAAGTTACCTTTTACATTGATCTTCGTGTCGTATTTATAGCACTATTCACCGTGAAATGCGGATCATCGTACACATGGAGCTTCATCGACGGTGGAGAGCTCGTGGGCAACCCGACCGAATTTTTGGTCGGGCCGGGACCCGTATAAAAAAGTCGCCGATCCTGGGGACATCTTGGTAATTGCTAGCGAGGGCGAGATCGAATGGTAATTTCGACCTAGACGAGAATAATATAGTAACTTCCATATCACTTACCTTTCTCAAAGTATATGTGATTATTTATATGGAACACAGGACAAAACAATAATTAGAGTAAAAAAAACCACCATCGTAACTACAAAAAAACTTCTAATTTACCAAGAGAAATAATTGTCACTAAAATTTTACAAAACGACAAAATCAAAAATGTTTTTCCCCCAAAATATGTCTATTAATTATCGACAAATCATCATGATCTTTCGAGAAAAATTATAAGTATTAACCAACGAGTTTTATATTTTGTCGTTATATATTTACCTCAACAATTTTACCCATTTGTTGTTTGGTGGAATTATGTCGCATCTCATAGATTCGAATAATTTTTTAATACGTACCTACATATTTTTGTAGGTAAATAATTTTATTTTTTGTAGTGTGTTTAGTTACATTGAAAAGGATCGAGTCGTTCCAAGCAGGATCCATTAAATTAAATGGGGGAAATTAATTCTTTTCTATGATCTTTTTTTAATTTTTTAGAGTGGTAAAATAATAAAACTTAGTAAATTTTTATAGAAAATTTACACTAAATCTTCAAATTTTATGTAGTAAAAGAAAGCGATTGCCAGTCACGGCTCGAAACAGCATCTACAGGAGCATTGTTCACTTTACACGCTTTAGATATACTATAAATTGGATTAAGATTTTATGTTTTATTTTTCCTATTTCACTCTTATTCCACCATAAACGTATTATAGAGATTTAGTAAAAATTCATCTACCCCTGTCCGTAACAATACTGGAAAGGGAAAATTCATACTCTATATATATAGACTATAGTGTAGATTTTTAGGTGAGTAATAAATTTGAGGCGTCGCCGTCCCAACTTTGAGTAGTCAAATATCACATTAAAACCAGATAAAATTTGAAAGCTCTATAATCAAGCATTGTTAGGTTATGCAATCACTGGTGCAAGCCCATCTTGATCTTTGATTCATCACGGGACAAAGCGGGACATTGGTTTGATGTGGTATCACTCTCGGCTTAGTAGTAGTCTATATAGCTAAATTCAGGTTGTTGATTGAGTTATTACATGCTTCACAAAAAGTCGTTAGAGGGTGTGAAGAGTTGACCCAGTGAAGACCTTCCGACATCTAAATCAGTTTCAGAATAAATAAGAAAAAGTCAAAGCACTTGAGACTTGAGAGCAATTGAGTTAGGAGTGACCAAATCGAACCGAAACCGAGTTCCAAATTAGAACCGGAACCATAGTCAATGGTTACGGGAACCGTTGACCTGAACCGTGTAGGCCGGTTCTGGTTCTGGTTCCTTGGTCTAAAAAACCATGGAACCGGCGGTCTTAACCGTCGGTTAAAACCGTCTGTTTCAAGGTTAAAACCAACATTTTTTATTTTTTTGGGTAAAAATATGTTAGAAGAAATGTTAAATGTTTATTATGATATTTTATATTCGTAACTATATGAGACACGTTTTAAGCGGACTACGTGAACTTTGATTCTTCTATACTCTAATAATATATATAGACAGTTTAATATTATTATTAATATTAAGTACAAAACTTAATTGAATATTAAATACAAATCATTTTCTTTCTTTTCCCCTTTTTGTAATTGGAATTGATAAACCATTTTCAAAAAATTAAAAAATTATCAAAAGATAAACAAAGCGGTTTGGTTAAAACCGGAACAGTGAGCAATGGTTCCGATTCCTCCAAAATGAGGAATCGGAATCGCGTGTTTCGAACCGCCAGGTTCGAACCATGGTCACCCCTAAATTGAGTACTAAATGAATTGCGTACCTTTTAGTGATGTGGATTTGAATTATTTATAGATCCGAATAGATGGGTATTCGTTATCCTTTTGGCCTTATGGACTTAATTAGGTATGTTTATCCAAATTAAATAAATGGCATTTACTACAATTAATTATGTTGGACTTTGATTTTATCCAGAATGTTGGCTTACCTTAATTATAGCCCATCAGACATCAGGGCTGTTTTCATAAACTTTTGGATATTTGGTAATAAACTGAAGATGTAATCTAATTTGGGATAATTATTAAAAAAAAAAACTACCTATCCTGAGGTTTGGTTAATTATTTAAAAACAAATATTTGAAAATTATAAAATAAAAAAATACCTTAATGTTTGATTTTGTGTTAAATATTGTAAGGGAGTAATTGTAATAATCTTACGAATGTAAACGGGCGTTTGAAATTATTTTGCTTATGATTTGGGTAAAGTGTAATACTTGATAAAACCTTACGCGGTTTTATAATTTTAAAAATATTTGGGTTTTTTTGTAATTAAACCAGACCTCAAGGCTATTTTTGTAATTACCCCATTTAATTTTACAGAACACCCAGTTATTAAAGCATTTTTTAGCAGAAAAATAATCTGAAGTCTGCACCAGTGCCCATAATTAATTTTATATCCCTTCATTGAACAAAGAAAATCACTCATATTCCAATTTTAATGTAGCTTGCAAAATATCTTCACCTATTATTGCTAGAGAACACGGACTTCAAGAATAATATGCTTTCCGGATAAATTTATTGGCATTTATCAAAGATGTACTTGAGTTGATATGAAAACGAAATATACAAGAAGCCATGTGATTATGTAATTTGGCACCATAACATAAGAAAAGACCTGCCTTCCGCTCAATCTCCATATCTTTGGTTGAAATAAACCATTCTAGAACTTAAATTTGGAATTCTATGAGCTTGTAATATAAAAAGCAGGTTGATGACAATAACAATTTTTGCATGTGATGCTCGTCTGATTTTTTTTTATTTTAACTTTTTATTTAGATTGCTTGTGTTTTATTCAGATTTTTTTCTTTTTTTTTTCTTTATAACGAGATTCCATGTTAGAATGCACGATGGGCAAGTCCTAATATCCTAAACATCACAAGACAATGTGTCATCCCTCAAGTGATTGCTTCATGTTGGACTCATCTCTATCCAGTCGGAGGCTCCCCACACTGCCGCTTAAAGCACTCAATATTAATTATTCCACCATTGTGCTCCGGGGGGATCGAACCCTTGACCTCTCCAAAGAGAGACCAAGAATTACATCACCTTGACCAATTGGTCAAGGATCATTGAATTGTTTTATTTAGATTAGCTTGTATTTTAGATGGAGGAAGTAGGTATACTTTACAAGAATATTAGATTTAGAAGATATTTAAGAGCTTATAAATTCTCAAAAACTATTTGATAAAGTTTTTATAATAAGATCGTATATGCTCCCAAAAATAAGCTCTGTTTAAAAAAGTGAGTTATTCCACCTTATTTTTAAAATAAGATCTTATTTTAATAATTTCCTTTCACTTTGACTATTTTAATTACATAATGACATTACTATCTTTTAAGTTATTTCATCTTTATTTTATACAAACACTTCAATTACTTATTAAAATAAGATCTTATATGTTTTAGCTTATACGTTATTTTAAATAAGCTTAGCCAAATACTCTCTTAGCCTCCAAATACAGTAGACTCATAGCAACCCAATGGAAGAGTTATTGCCAGCTTACACAATACACTGCTATGAGATCTTTGATCATGACTTTGAGTCATGTAGAAGGGAGTTGGAAAACCAACTAATATCCATCTTTTAAAAAAGTGCGGACTGAGGTTGGATCAGCCCAGGCCCAATTCAACCGAAGGTCTTTTCGGCCCAATTTGGGCTTGA
This sequence comes from Rehmannia glutinosa, assembly GCA_016081115.2. Lineage (NCBI taxonomy): Eukaryota > Viridiplantae > Streptophyta > Magnoliopsida > Lamiales > Orobanchaceae > Rehmannia > Rehmannia glutinosa. The sequence goes on from CM071928.1 coordinate 77,122,327, forward strand.
AGCTGTTTGAGATGGGCTGAATAGTGTTTCGGAATCGTAGGATCAGCTAGCTGGTCAAGTATCCCGATATTAGTGGGTCGATCCCAAACGGGACCCGGCTTCTTAGGCTGGGGCCTAGTTTTTTTTCTTTTCTATTTTTGAAATATAACTATCTTGAAATTTATAATTTATTCTAAAGTTCGATTTGTAATTTTATTTAATTATCTAATTTATCATAATGTTTTAGAGTTATTTGAAGTTTTACTTAGAATTTTCATTTGATTGTTTGTAACATCATAATTATGGTTTTATTTGATTATTATTAAGGGCAAAATACAATAACACTCCCTGAACTTAGCCCAATGTCTCATTTACTCTCTGAACTTGTCAATGTAACATTTACCCCCCTTAATCAAAATAAAATTTAATGTATGGACAAAATTGCCCTTATTAACAATTAGTTTTAGCATGTTGTAATAATTGTACCTCAATTTTTTATTTTTATTTAAATTACTTTTTTAGAAAACGCTTAGTAACTTAAATAATTCAAATATTACAAATATTTAATAATAGATGGTATAAAAAATATACAAAAATACTGAAGTTACAAATTATTTTGATTATTTGAGTTTAATGTAAAAATAACTTTCAATTTAATTTTAAACTCTTCCAAATAATATGAATAAATAATTTTTGTATACTAAATATATATACAATCATGTTCTTTTCAAATTATTGATAATTTATATTTCTGATATACTTATATATGTAATAATTTGGTAAGAAATAAGAAATAAAACATATTTTCTTTGGTAATACTTAAATATTTTAAATAATTTTTGCTCAAATAACAAAATTTAATGTCTAAGATAGTTTAAAGAACTTATTTGGTGTGTTTTCAGTTCATTTCATTAATAATATCGATTATTCGTTAAAAATGATAATTTATTAATGCTTTGTTTTGTACTATCAATCATATTGAATAAACAAGAAATATATGAAGAAGTGTGGAATATATAATGAGAAATAAGTTTAAGAAAATATATTTATTCATATGTTTATAGTATTGAAAGTTTATTTAAATTAAATAGTTAATACTTTGTGTATTTTTCATTCATCTTTCATATTTATTTTTTGTGAATTTATTGTACACTACTTTAGGTTTTTAAAGTTTAAATTGCTTGAGATACAATTAAAAAAATCACTTTTTGAATTTATTAAGAATGTAAATCAAATAGCGCACAAAATATCCAAAATTTACTAAAAATTATGTAGTTTTATTTTTATCAAAGGTAGTTTTGTCTATAAATTATTAAATTTGATTGAGGGGAGTAAGTGTTATATTTGCAAGTTTAGGGGGTAAATAAACATATGACCAAGTTCATGAGGTGTTATTGTATTTTATCGTATTATTAATTAGGAGCTGCTACAAGCCTACAATGTCGTTGGATGGGTAAATTTGAGCCTAAATAGTAATTTTCATTGTAATCAATCTCAATCCGAAATAGTCCACTACAAAATAAATACCTACAATAGTTCTGTTGTCAAATTTAAAAATTATTGGTGATTCATTGGTAATTAGTCGGTATAATTTGTGGCAAAATGATACTTTTTATTTTGTTGGTATTTTATAGGTAATTGTAAACTTTAGTGACATTATCGTTTTTTGCGGTAAATTCTGATAGTAAACTGAAAGTTTTTTTTTTTTTTTTGTAGTGGTCCACTTGACTTGTTAAGATATGAAAACTAATATATCAAAATTGCATAAATATTTACATACATTTTTTTAAGAGGAGTATCTGTTAGGACGGTCTAACGGTTAGACAGATCCGATCTAATCGATCTACCCGACCAGCGACCCAATGACCCAAATGAGAATATTAATACTTTTTAAACAACATACTATTACTTTTTAGTAGGACTATTGATATGTTTTATTATAAAAACTAATACTTTTCAAGGAATTCTTGAAAAATTTCAAGTGAAAACTAATATTGTTTCGGAAGAACTACTAATACGTTTCACGGGGAATACTAATATTTTGACGGAAAAAATTAATATTTTTAGGGGTTATTAAATATTTTCAATTGAACTACGTAATAATAGGGATATAAATGAATCAAATCGAAGTCGAATATCAAGATATTGTATTCGTATTCGGCTAATATAGAGAATACTTTTATTCATATTTTTTAATACTTGAATACAAAAATCGATTTTTATTCTTATTTGATAATATATATGAATATATATATGGACCTATATTTTTTTCTTTTCCGACAATATCTAATAAGATTACAACAATAATTTAAATCTAAATATTTGTTCACCTATGATCTCTTAAGATGATTCATCTATTCTTTTATTTCTTTCTTTTACTTGTAATCGTATATGGGTTTAAATTATATCCGGGCTTGCTAATTGTATATGAGATTACTAGTTTTTTATAAATAAATATATGGTTTATTGTATATTAATCTATATTATGTAAATATAGTATATATATAACATTATTCGAATATTTTTGAATACTCGAATCGATTATAATGATATTATATTCATATGCGCATATTATACGAATCGGAATAAATATTCTTATTTAGATTCGTATTCTCACTTTTCAAATTCGAATGTCAATTTATGAATTCGAATAACGAATCGAATAAAAAAGATTTGCTTATTTTACATCCCTACATAATGATACTTTTCAGATGAACTACTAATACTTTTCAGATGAATACCTAATACTTTTCAGCCGTCTCGTGGTATTATATCACTGTCAAATATTACAAAAATTAATACTTTCAAGTGAACTACGTGCTAATACTTTACAGATGGACTGCTAATACTTTTCAGATTGATTATTAATACTGGTCCCTGCTAATAAAATAAAAACATCACAGGGACGAGTTTTGGGACCCGTCTAACAAATTTTGGTCCGTTAGACCATTTGACAGGAGTTTTTGTTTTTTTTTTTTAAATAACACTGATGAGTACCTATTATTGGGGGCTCACGAGAGTATCTCATACAAATATTTTCCAAGTTATATTTGGTTTCGACTACCAAATGCTGTGGATTTCACTCGTTGGGTGAGAGGATGACCAGAGACCGAAATGCCTAATGTTAGTGGAAAAGAAAAGGGCAAAGATAAAGATAAATTTGGACATTATGAGGAGGTCAAGATTTAACTCTTCGAGTGAGTGCAAGTGTGCAACCACCACAAAAGAGGTTAAAATTCCTAGAAGAACACAAAGGACACCCCAACAAACAAAAAGGCAAAGAGGGAATATGAATGAACCATAACATTGAGTGGTAAGTGGTCTGCACCATTGCTTTGAAAGATATCATGGATTTGAACTATATTTGTGGTAATAACTCGTGAATCAATTATTTATAAGGGTAAAAACTTTGCCATCTATGATAGATTTTTGAATTTTGGAGCTAAAGTTTTTTAATATAGTTAGCCATTTGAATTGTATGATTTTTTTTTATTTTGCCATCGGCACTTGTAACTTTTGTCGTGATTATGTCATATTCATTACACGCTACTTGTTTTGTGCACTTTTTGATTAATTCAGTTATTATATGTGCAATATGGTAACCTATCTAACTTTTCAGGCTTAACAATCGGAATAGAGCGCATCAAACAACCTAGAATGACCAAACTGTACACAAACAAGAGGCAACATGCATGTGACATACTTCCGGCGAAAAATTTGTTGATCTCAATGGCAAAGTGCAAAAATCCGTCTTGTTCAGATGACAGCAAAGTGTAACGAAAAAAATCTCCGAAAAGTACTGAATCATCATACATTTGTATGGCAAAGTGTCCCCCCTTATTTATACGATGTCGAGGCTTTATTTTTGCTATAATTCTAGTAGGTTCTTCATAAGTATCTTATTTCGTAAACAATATCCCTTGTTTCATTCTTTGCTTCATAAATATTTCAACACACTAGATGATGCGACATATACAAATAACGACATTATTATACATCAGACATTCCATTATGTTGCATGTGTTGGTAAAACAAAGAATAAAACACGAAATGAATATCCTTTTTGATAATAGTGTAGTACTATTTTACCATACACTCCTATAACAACACCCAAAAAGGACGTTACTATATTATGATCATGTATATTTGTGTTCTGTGGTCGAAGTTTGTGCTTTCAAGACAATTGACTTAGATTTAATTCATATGTATAGTGCGTGTGTTCATCATCTATTGGCTATTGTACCCCAAAAGAAAAATGTTCGGATCATCTCTCTAAGTTTATGTCGACAACAACACAAAAGGCAATTAAAATTAAGAAAAGTTTGCACTATGTACCGTTCAAATATTTGAGAGCCATCAAATCACTAAATAGTTGTTTGGACTGTCATCCATTGCCACTCCCTTGTAACAAAAACCCTTTTCCCTCTAACATTTGCACCCACTTTCCCTTACACGGCATGACAAAATTCTCTCCATGCGATCATGCCATCATCCCACACATTCTCTTTTTTTTTTTTTCCTCGGGAAAAAAAAAGAAAAAAAGAAAAAGGAAAGTAAAAAAGGGATTTCCACTCTAGGACATAAAGTCATGAGCTAAATGTCCAGAAAAGATGCTAATCTAAATCTAACTGGCAATAAATTTCAATCAAGGCAATCATTGCTACAACAAATTAATTCACTTTATTTAATTTTGTCATAATTTTGACAAAGGGTCAGTGGTAATAGCATATATATCCACCGATCCTTTTCCATCAACTTCAAGGTTAAAAAGGTTTCCTAGCAAAACGAAAACTAGCTAGGTGTAGAAATATTAAAAGTCATTGGGAAAAGTGGCCGAATTTGACATTTTGCTGTACTGCCAAATGCCAATAAATGTATGAGCCTTCGTACAAAAATGTTTGGGGTAATTATAAAACTTAGGCTTAATAGCAAAATATGCCCTATAACTTAGGCCGTTTTGCAGTTTTGCCCTTTAATTATTAAAGTTGCAATTTATGCCCTGGACAATTTTGCCCTTATAGCCAAATAGCAGTTTTGGTCCATTTTCTTTTCAAAGGTAGCAATTATAGCCTATAACTTTTTCGAGAATTAGCAATTTCAATCCTTTCATACCATAGCTATTTTTCAATAAACTCAAATTTCATAGATTATGAAAATTTACATTTTTCGATACCTATTTTGTTCGTGGCATTGTTACACCTACTTAGATCCAGTCTCTATTCGAGGTTTTAAGTGGATCATGTCAGGTTTTCACCTATAAACTCAATAGGACATACTTACTCGTAAATGATTCATAATTCTAAATAAATTCGATTTCGGACTAAGGTTTTGATAAAACAGATATAGTCCATCACGACCATATCGGCCCAACATGCTTCCGTAAAATTAATAAATCCCTTAAAATTCATACCTCTTTTGACCAAACAAAGACCAGGGTTAAGTGGTTCGCAACGCCACCGATCGGAAAATTATCGCCCCGGATCGTTTGGCAAACAGCTCCTCACTGTTTAACCTCACCCTCGGGGAAGATGATCGCAAGTTATCCGAGCTCCTTAAATCGCCACAGCCTTGGTTCGTTTCTACTCCAAGGCGTAAAAGTAATCTTTAAACGGGATGAATTAATGGAACATTATGAAGACATGTTGAAGTTAGGAAGCTCCTTTTTATTAAGAACTTATTGAAATATTTATTACATTAGTAATCTCCTTTTGGGAGGAGAATCGGTTTAGTTTAGCCTCTCATGGATGAGGCTTTCACTCGTAAATACATAAAACTTAAAACTAAAACACTCAAACTATTACAAATTTATCACTCAGATTTTATTGTAAGAAAACTAAGAAAATGTTCGATGATCCTAGCTTCCTTCAAATCCTGCAATTTATAGAGGTCAGTCCGGACTTGAAATTCGGACTTCAAATCTTGTTGAGATGTAAGACGTCACTGCTTACGTCATACTCCTGATTTATTGCTCGCCACTGCCTTTCCTTCTCTTTCGCGTGACTCAACCCATGTGATGGTTGTCGGGGAATCTTTTAAAAAGTTGGTCTGCGTGGTCCCCGAGGAAAACGCGTCTTGTGAGCTGGGCCCTTATCTTTTCCAGCTGTATGGTCTTGTCGGTCGGGTTTGGGTCGGAAACCTTTCCCAAACTCGGGTTCCTTCTGTTCGGGCATGCTTGACAGATCCGGTCGATCCAACGGCCAACATGCGCCGTATGTTACAGAATTTCGGTAAGTTTCTTTGCTCGCCGGAATCTTGTTTTCCCTGAGAATTCTCCTTTTGGTTTGAAGAGTTCTTCCGCAAATCCCGTGGTTGACCGGTCATCGAATTCAAAAGGAAAGATCCATTCGCCGATCTCGGAAGAACTTGAATGGATATTTGACTTTGTCCATTTCATTAGACAAACCCAAAGACCCCTTTATGCTCAAATGGTAGAAGCTTCGTCTTGAGAAAATGCTCCTACTAACACTGGTCCTTCTAAGGGTGAAGCCGCTTTAATGTATTTTAAAGCGTTTCCATCCGGTCTTCTTAGCTTGATGAAATGAAAAGCTTCATTAAAGCCTTTCTTTCTTTGGTTCAGAGCCGCACCGATAAAATACAGTTCCAAAATATCCCCCGGCCAAATGTGGATTATTTGCCCAGGTCTCGTAAACCGCTTCCCAATCCATTTCGGTAGTTTTGAAATTTCGGGAATCCTGGTGACACGGTATAAATTGAAGCTAAAGCTCCAAAAGTATACCATTCTCGTACTTCATTTGGATGACTTAGGGTTTCATCCAAACTCTTGGATACTTGCCCGAGATATCAACCATTGTTTTTTCGGGTTAATACCTTTGTCTTGTAACTAATTTCTCCCATTCGATATACCGCATAGGAGAAATCTTAATCTCGTCAGTTTGAACCTTAGATTTGCACATGTCGTGGCCTAAGATTCAACTCTCCCTCTTTACCCCCAGGTCTTTGGGTTGACTTGAAGACTCGGGTTGTGACACCGGAGCTTCAACATTAAATTCTGATTTGTACACCTCGGGGATGCATCATCACCGCAACACTTGTGATTATGGTACTTGAATCCATAACCTCCAGGTTAGAGCCCCGTACTCTCTCGGCCCCTTTTTTGCACCGTAGGAGATGCGGCTGGAAGAGAGGCCCTTGCAGTCTTTCAAGAACAATTGTCTCGAAGTTTAACCGACATGCTCGTATTTGACTAGAAACGGATTTCTGGTCGACTGTTGAAGTCGTCCAAAGAACTACGCATTGAGACATAACGCCCCAAAATCTCGTTCTAGACTCTCCAGGTTTTCCCGAGATGTCTTACTCGTTTAAGGACCTCGTCAAGAACGTCCTTCCATCTCGTGTCAAGAAATCGCAAGAATATTTTCATGAGATTTTATAATGACAATATCATAATCATAATATTGACATTCAGCTTGCCATCTAAGTAATCGAGCCTTTTTTGGTTTTGATTCAATTTTGTTTTTTCAGAAAAGCCTTGACACTTGAATTATCAATTTTTAAAGTAAACTTTTTAGCCAAGAAAATAGAGGCCATTTTTAAAAGCCTTTCGATGCAAAGAATTCTTTCTCGTTAATATGCCACCGAAGTTGCTTCACTAGGGGTGAATAAACGCTGCGAGATCTGCATGGCACTTCCTCATTTGGTGTGACTTTCGTAAGAACCGCCGCCCACCAATCATCACGGCATCCGTGTAAAGAACCATTCGTCTCGTCTTGGGAATTGCCACTTTGGAAGCTTTTTACAAACTTCTTTAAGTTGCTTAATTCCTTCTTGATGTTCATCTTCCCATTTGAATATTGCATCTTTTTTTTTTAAGCAATGGGCTAAACACCTTCCTGTAATATGCCGATTGTTAATGAACATCCCAAAAAATTAACAACTCCAAGAAAACTCTGGAAGCGCTTCTTGTCTTTCGGTGTATCCGAAATCCTCGTATCTTTTCTACAATATGATTTTGTAGAATAATTCCGATTCATCGATTTTAATTCGAGGAATTCAATCTGTCTTGTTGCGATTACACGCCTTCTTTTCCGAAAGCACTAATCCTTCTTTGTGACAAACATCTGAAAATATTTCCAAATGTTTGAGATGCTCCTTCATGCTCTTTGATGCGATTAGAATATCATCGATATACACGAACATGAAACTGAAATAATCTTTGAAGAGATTATCCATCTTCCTTTGATATATCTGGGGTGCGTTAGCCAATCCCATAGGCATCACGTTCCAAATATAGTGTCCTTGAGGTGTAGAGAAAGCTGTAAACTTCTTACTTTCTTCCTCCATCTTAATCTGGTAGAATCCAGACTTGCAATCGAACTTTGAGAATATCTTGGCACCTTTGATGCGATTAACGGATGTTCTCTACTTGGGATATAGTATCCGTCGAATTCCAAAATGTTATTAATCCCTTTGTAGTTAATAACAAGTCTTGGCTTTCCTCTTTTGATTTCTCCATGGTTTCTGACTAAGAATCCTGGACTGCTGTATGGAGAAACTCCTGGTGAAATTAACTTAAGGTCAAGATGTTCCTTAAGTATCTTCTGCATATCCTTACGATCCTCCTGGTTCATAAGGATTGGTTTGAATCTTACGAACTCGTACTCCTTTCCAGGTTTAACCTTTAAGGATGCCTTGAGCTCATTCTTGTCCCACCATGCCAAAGGATCTTCATTGTAATTCCTTTGGATCTTCTTCTTGATATCCTCGAGTGATATTTGTTCCTTAATGGTTACATCACTCTGTGGATTCTCCATTAGACTCATCCATAATTTTGCAATGGCTTCCGGAGTGACTCGTTCTTCTCCTTGTACTCACGAATGAATACAAGTTATTATCCCATATCTTCGGATCCTTCGAATAGAACCAAATTGTCATAGGATAATAAAGCTTCACCAAATTTCCTTCGATCCGCCATTTTTGGATTGCGAAGTTTGGCTTCATCACCACGCTTTCTGCGAAAATTAATAGGCATTCTTCTCAAAAATGCTTCCCAGATCTCACGGACAATAATCTTATGATCACATAAGGTTGTGAAAATAAGTCTTCTCGTCTCGTTCTCTTGTGTGAATCGCTTGAATGTTTGTAGGAAATTGTTTCCTAGCAAAATATCTCGCACTGTATCATGGAAATAGATTGGTGGCGTCTTTACTTTGTACCATGGGGGTCTTGCCCGCGCCTCCGATCATTATTTTCGCTTGTTTAATTTCTGTTAAGGATAAGAATCCTTTTAGAGAAATCTCTTCCCGCAATAGCCGGTAAATCTTCTCCAATTTCTTTAGGAAAAACATCCGCTTTGCAAGACATATTCCGCACTGAATCAATATAGGCGGCGAAATACTTACCTGTATTCAGTATATAACATTCCAATAGAAATGTATATAGAGAATGGACTAGTGGTCATTTGATTAGTATCTTTTATTATCCATTGTGAATTCCATTCCTTCTTGTAATCTTTCCCAAGGTTTATGATCCTCGAGAAATTCAATTCCCGGTGTTTGTTCTCGGGATCTTTTTCCGCCGCTCCTTTGATAGTGAGCTCAATTTCTCCTATCTTGAGGCTTCCTTGATACCTTCCAACTATTGGTTGTTGGAGATAATATAGAACATCACAAGGAAAAATATTATCCTTTTGGGTGATGTCAAATATTACTTCCACTTCTCGCCATCTTCTCGGACATTTCGGCTCTCCGCTTTGTTTTGAAAACATCTCGGGATACGTTTGAATCGCATTTCTGGTCTCTTTTCTTCCCAACGGCTACTACTCGTCATTCTCGTCGTTGGAAAGACATCCTTCGCTCAACTCGAGACTTCGACTTTTGTTGAAGATGGTTGATCTTGTATTTTCATATCGATCTCCTTTATAGTGGGAGATTCAATAATTTACGGTAGAACCACCCTGCAAAGTCCTCGAAGATTCTTGAGACTTCAATGAATTCCTTTCTCAAGAATACTTCGAATGATGTGTATTCGAGAGAGCATAGGATATCTTGTATGTGATCGAGTAGGTCTGTTCTTCTTTCATCAATTCGACTCTTTTGAAATCTTGATGAAGAGTTAGGACTCGTTGAAATCTCGATCTTCCAAATTGTATGCAATTCTAGGATAGACATTAAATGCCAATTTTCCCGCATACAAATTTCTCAGAATCGCTCCAAGACATGAATCCTTGAGGTTTGAGATTCGCTTGTCAAAGATAGCCAGATTGAGTGGCGAATCTATTCCTTCTTTGAATGTTGCTTTAATAATGACTCTTATAGCTCCGATATGAATCCATGAGAGTGTATTTGCAACTTCTCTTTTAACTCGCTTTTGATCTCCTCGTATTTCTCTAATAGGGACCAACCGCATCTCGATCGAGTTTCATTAAACTCCATCGAATGGCAAATTCTCCGGTTGTTACCCTATGGATAATTTGGTGTTTTTTATTACGAAAACCAATCTTATCCAAAGCCTTTTCCATCGCCCCTATTGTAAATCCATCATAGATTTGAAGCTTTGGATCTTCCTTCATAATTCTCATAAGAGTCTTATGAGCAGTAGTGTGAGAGAGGAATCCTGACATATCCTCCCTTTGTCTGTTGAAGAATTTCTTCTTCACTCGATTCGAACTAGATTCACTTCCATCATCGAGAATAGATCTCTTCTTCATAGATGCTTTCATCCGAGGGAATATCCTCAAATTGATACACTGTATTAAGTCACGATAATGATGCCTTCTTCGATTTTGGTGTGGCCTCGAATCGACTCGACTCGTTTTTGATTATGCGGGCAATCCGTTGAGATATGCCCTCTTGCTCGCATGTCCAAGCAATTACAGATCTTTGAAACTTTCATTAGCTCGGTGTGAGGACGCTGAAAGTTCTTCCCCGGTGTTCTCACTTTGGTACTTGCTTGATTAGACCCGATGAAGAGGCTCTACTCTGCCAGTGCCGGGTCTTTGCCCTAATTTATAACCGGGCTTTTGTTTTGACTAACCTTCTAGGTCTCCATGAAGACCTACTTCTTTTGTTGTTGCTTCCTCGGCGGTATGGATGGCTTCTCTCCTTCTTCTTCTTGTGCCGCCTTGGTTGACCTCCCACAACTGTTGGGATATCATTATCCACGCAACATAGAGGAACTACTTTGTTAATTCCTCTTAATCTCTTGTAATTCTGTGCGGAAGAGTCGCTGATAGCACCATTCGGATAACTTGGCCTTTAGGAAAGACATTTTTTCGCCACGTTTCTCTTGACTCCACCCTTGTATTCCCGATAAGCATTTCTCTCCAGGGACTCGGAATCTTGGCAAAGAAGAATAGGCATGCGGCAGCCTTCCTTTTCCTCAATCTTGGATTTCCACCGTATTCGGTGAACAACTTGATATATTCGTCAATATGACAAATATCCAAAGAATCTCAAGGCTATAGAGGGCTTGTTTATATTTCTTTCTTTTTCATCCTCTAATCCCTCGAAATAACCCGTTTGATGAATTGGATTTTGAATAGTTTTGCCATACCATCGACAATTCCTTTAAGTGATTCCCCCGATGTGACCGAACTTTTCGTACTAGATCGGTCATATCCCGAGCAATCTTCACCGATCCTTCAAGACTCATCTCAAGGAGTAAAATGAATGAATCCTTTGTAAGATCGAGGTTCTCTTTGAAATTCTCATAGTCAAGCCCATTCATCAATGAGAACTTCTGCTGTTTTTAAAATCGGGATGTCAGATTTAACATCAACCCATACGGATGTATTGGGTCGAGGTGCGATCTTCCATAAGGCGTCGATAAACATTCGGCCTTCCGGTAGGTTATGCAGTTTCCGCAAAGAGGGTTTCGACCTCCCGCCCCTCGAAAGTGGATCACTCCCGGTCGTGAAATCCCCGGCGTGTGGCATCCTCTCGCCCCTAGTTCCATGATGCGAACCCGCGTACTTTCTTCGACGTTAGGATTAATGGTGGTGGTGGTAGAATTGGTCTACCTTGTGGGTCATAGGTAACCAAAGTTGATTCTCACTGCGTTCATCTTTAAATCTACAATACCTAATCCCGCCAAGGATTACGCTAGTCATGTAGATCTTTAAGATTCATCTTTTCAATATCCATCTTTTTAATTTTTGATGGATTTTCCTTTGATTAGAGCAATGAGCTTTTCCTCATCCGTCATTTTTCGTATGACTTGGTTGGTTTTCCCTTTTGGTGTAAATAAGGTACCGCCCCAAAATCAATACGTTTCCTTCCTCAGGATGAACTTGGCCTGTCCTCCAGGTTCTTGACTCGCTTTTCGAATATCATGAAGGAGTTCAAGAGTTTCTTTATGATATTTCACCATCGTCTCCATCCAGTTCGATCTGGATCTCGATGAACTTGTCTTGGTAGATGAATATGGCGATTGCCATAATTCGCACCGTCTTCGGATTTCTCTAAGATCTTGGGAAATCTTAGATTTGTCTGGGAAGTATCTCGTTCCACTCGGGTACTCCATCGGGAATCATTGTTCGATGGGAATTTTCATGAACCGTTTCTTGAAGGTTCATCAGTGAACATATAAGTGTCCAGTTAAGCATCCGGAATCGCCTATAATATTCTCGCCATTTTGCATTGCGCTTAAGGTTTCCCGTCGGCTCTCGCCGTTTCCTTTTCTTCATATTGGTATTCCGATATGAAACCTGGTCAAGGTGTTCTTGTGTGTACATCGTCAATATTTGACGATATGTCCTAAAGGGGTACATCTCGGACATCGGTCCGGATCCATATTTTCGGAGAAATTCTCCTCACCAATTGTCAATTACATAAATATAATAAATATAACCAAAAAGTTCTTAATAAACCGGGCTCTCGATACCATTTTAAGCAAGACTCTTAGTCAAATCGGCCATGTGTGTATGAATAAGGGTATAATTGGTATTTTGAAAATATGCAATTATTCCGCTAGACCAATTTTGCATCAACTCAAGACTTATAGGACACCAATTGCTTCCGGTATAAACTTGCGGGGACCAATTTTACGTAAGCGTTATAAACTTACAGGGCATATTTTGCAAAACTTGAAGAACATACAGGGCATATTTTGCAAACCCAATAACAAAAGTCCGAAAATGCATTTTTACCAAGTTACAGGATATTTTACGCAATTAAGCCTAAAACTTATCAGGAAGTTTAGTCTAATTAGAAAAAATTAATTATATTTCAAAATATTATCGAATACACATTTGGCATTTCCTTTTCTTTTATAAATTGTATGATCAAAATTAGGGATGGCAATTTCCTCCGAACCCGACGGAGGATCCGATGCACCCGACCCTAACGGAGGAGGGTATGGAGGGTAGTTTTGTACCCGATTAAATAAATGGGTACGTGGGTATGGATATTTTCGGGTATGGGTATGGAGGTGGGTCTAGGTACATCCTACCCATACCCTACCCGATACCCGATTAAATAATAATATTATAAATAAATATATATGTAGATATATATTTATTTATAATATTTTACATATATTTTTTATTTATACAACTCTATTTATTTATATTTAAAGAAAATGATTTTTCCCCAAGTCTCAACCAAAATGTACTAACCCACTAACACTTTTGTTTAATCTTTTTTAATATTTTGCTATATTTTTATAATATATAGTTCGCTAATTCTTATCTGGTTTTTTTTTTTCCTTATTGTTTCCTTTAGAATTTAGTAAATATCTATATTTTTATTTAAATAACTCAATTTTTCTCTTTAAAAAAGAAATAACTAAAATTTGAAAAAAATACAATTGTAAGTGGTAAGAGGGTATGGGTAGGGTATAAATACCCGATCCTCCGATGGGTATGGGGATGGGTATGAAAAACCGAATACCCGATGGGTATGGGTATGGGTATGAATATAATAAATGGGTATGGGGATGGAGGATGTAGAATCTTATAGAATCCTACCCATTGTCATCCCTAGTCAAAATGGGTATTTGTTAAGTAAATACAAACATGTGTTTGTAAACAATTTAAGGGGTGCCGTATTTGTAATTACAAAAAATAATAATTAGAATTTTCTGTAATTAAACTAATAAATCTCGTGGTACTTTTTGTAATTCTCTAAATTATTTAGTGTGACTGCTTTTTTTTTTGGGCCATTTTGCCTTACAGTGGGATATTGCATTATTCCACCTGTCAATTTTCATATCATGATACATATTTAAAAAGATATATTAAATAACTATAATCTCTTGACAAAAAAGTTTAATGATTTATGTTTGTCACTTATCATATAATTGGTTCATATGATTCTTTCTTCCTAATGCATACATGATTCTTAACTCTCATAGTAGAAGAAAAATCTTCAATGAAAAATATGTTAAAAATCAAGTTAAAAATATATGAATTTTAAATTTGTTTGGTTCGGGGGTAAACCGGCCAATTAGCTGATGGGACGAAGAAAATCGATGACTTGTTGATGCCGGACAAAGAAACAAATAATCATTTTCAATAATTTTTTCTATTACTCTCCCTCTCATTTCTCGGGAAAAAAATGAGGCAAATAAGTTATTTCCAGTTCCAAAATATTTAATTTTTCAAATTCTACCAAACACAAAAAGTGTTTAAAATTAAAAACTAAAAGAGGAGAATTTTGGTGCACACGAGTGAATCTGTGAATGCACCAGTTTGAATATACCAATAATTATTATGTAATATCTTTTGAAAATTCAAAGAGGAAGGGCATCATGTTTGCGTGCACATGATCTGCTGCTTTTGAATGGCATTTGATTAGGCCGTACCACTCACCCCACTTCTCTATCTTCAATTTGCATGATGTATATGGGTTCAAATCGGGACGAATGAAGACACGTGTACTGATTATAATCTTATTTTGTATATGCGTCCATTCATCCGATGGAATTAACAAGGAAGCGGAAGAGAGAAGTGGAACACGAAATCTCAATCCGAGACGATCGACCAGCATGAGTATGTATGTCCATTATATTTCAGAAAAATAAATTAATAAACAATATAATCGACTAATTTATTATTTATACAAATGTTGTATAAAAGATTCAATTACCCACGTGAATATGATACGATGGATTGTGTGATAATCAAAATACGTATAGAACTTGATGCTACATGAAGACGCCCAAATATGAAATATTATATAATTATAAGTATATTCTATTGTCAGATATAAAGATCAGGACTTACACTAAGTCACTAACTAATTAGATTTACATGCAATTTACATCGATTGTCAATATTTTGAACGAGTGAAATTGATATATATCTTGGAGTGGCTCGAGTAGTGACTGTATGTCGAATATTAAAGCTGAAATTCATTAGAATCAACACTGAAATTGTGAACCAAAATGGATAAATATCAACACCTATTCTCAATCAAACTTCAACAATGGGGAAATATGGGAAAGATATATAAGAGGGAATGTTGTTATGGGCCTATGGACACGTGCAAATGATGGGAATGTCTTGTTCTGGTAATGATGGTTTCCCACCGTTTCTTCCACTGTGTGGGCCCAATATTTTTTTATCATGCCATCCAACTTTTTGTTTGACCAAACAATTAACCCCGTCAAATCACACCCTTTTATTACTACTAGTCTACTACTACTAAGTTACTAATATTACTGTTATTCTCCGCTAAAAGTTCCTTCGCAAAGCCGAGCCCCGAGGTGCGTGGGATGAAATGAATTTTAAATCTATCTACTAAAAGAAAAAATAAAATTCATACGTGTCATCACCGATTAATTTTGGAGCATTTGTTAACTTTTCATCATCTTAATTCCACATGTCGTCTTCGTATTTATCTATGTGCCAATTATATATATAAAATTAAAAGATAATAAATTTAATCTAAATTCTAAAAGATAAAATATAATCTCACAAATAAGGATTTGCTCACAATTAGTTTGGAAAAATTGATTCCGGTCAAATCTATCCCAAGATATTTTTATTTGCAAAGACTTTATTAGTTCAGAATATATATTTTGAATTTAAAATATAAAAAATTTAAGAAATAACAAATAATCCAAAAATCAAGAATTCTATCTACACTATCTTTTAAATTTGTGACAGTAAAATTTTATTTTTGGATGAATCCCGTGTAACACATGGGTGTTATTCTAGTACCTTTAATATAATTGAATACGATCATCTGTTTCTGCTTTTGTACAAATACCTTTAATATTGGAGTAGTTTTCTCCCCTATGTGGGAGTAAATTTTTCCTTGTTTTTTTAGATAATTCAGATATAAGTAAATTTGCACTTAAAAAAATACTAGGCTTCGTCTCGACATGGGAACAACCCTACTCCTCTCTTTTTTTCGTCGTCGTGACAACTCCGCCAGGGTTGATCTTTGCTTGTGTCCATCGACTTGGACAATGCTCTCTTTTCCGAAATTTCTTCCCCACCCTTTTACTGACAATCGCCGCTTGTCATATCCGTGATCAGATTGTCTACAATTCCTACCCCTACTCCTCCCACACACTTGCTGCACGGGGACTTTCGGACTATGCAATTTGTTTTCCTCTATCGCAAACCCTCATGGTTCAATTAGGGTTTCCGCTCCGAGTAGGGCTCCTGAATCAGGTCTTCCTGCTGCCCAAGTTTTACCGTCTACTACTGCTCCGTCTTACAACAGAATGCTAAAACAAAAATCTAATATTGTGGCCACCATGCATGATGTCGCGGTTAGTCATCCGCTTATGCCTACAAAGAAAGGGAATCTCTATTCCCTGCATATTAATGATGAAATCTATGACTCTAGACGTCAATTATGTGAACAATCGTTGATTGGAAATTTGGACGCACCCTTTATGTCAAAGGCTGTAAGCGACTGACTCTTCCTCAGTTGCATGATAAAATGAAAGCTCTTTTGTGTCTTAACTCTCCTTTTCGGATTATTTCTCTTGGCAAATGGTATTATAATATTCACTTTGATAAGCTCACGGATCGTGATGTTGTTTGGCGTAAACGATTTTGGTCCTTGTCCCCGACTTCCTTCCTCTTACACCCTTGGACACCGATTTTTGACCCTGATAATACTACCACTTTGATAGCACAAATTTGGGTATCGATATTTGGATTAAGTTGGGAGTACTGGCATCCCGAGGTGTTGATGGGGATTGCCTGAGCCATTGGTTCACTTATCAAAATTAATGATATAATGTTGAACGGTTTCATGGGACATTTTCTTCGCCGATATCGACATTGACTTGAGCACTAATTTACCCGAAAATATGATGATTGAACGAACGGGTCATTTAGGATTCATTTTCTTCCATTACGAACGTCTCTCGGATTTTTGTTGCCATTGTCAAATCATTGCACGCTTGGCGCCTCCGTCGAGAAAATTTCGGATGGGCTATCGACTATTAGGAGTCGCAGCCGCTCTCGAATCCCAAGCCCCCTCGTCATGCGGTGGTATGCAACCCAAGCTTTGTCTTGGATCCCCGGGTTCGGGATGAGACTATTCAAGCTCGATCGGATGTTGTGGTTGAAGGTTGTTGAATTAGCTCATTCTCCACCATGGGCTAGTGCAATTATTCCCGCTTCTTCTAATCCGTTTGCCATTCTCGATGGGATGGACGGGGATAATCTTGATATTGCAAAGGATATTGTCGAAGAACGGTGGGCGGACTATGCGGAGGAAGACCAACCTAGTGTTGAGGACCAACCTCCTCTGGGAAACCATTTGCTCTAGTCAATCGCGAGTAGTTCGGGATGGACAATGACGGATTTATGGTCGTCAATGGAAAATCGCTAGTGATGGTAAAAATACCGGCACTTCACGCCCTCAACAAAACAACTCTACTCGCAATCCGTTTGATGCTCTACATGAAATAGATTGCGATGAGTCTACCAATGACGCAAGATAATTCGCTAGCTATTGTGGTTTATTCCCATGTTGTTGAATCAAGTTTCAATCAAAATAGAGTGATGAAATGGCTTTGACTTCAACTCATGCTTCAACATATCCAACATCCAACTATCCTCTTAATTTTGATTTTCAAGTTGATGCGGACCAATTGGAAATTTTTAAGACCAAGGTAGGCGACTTTTAACTAGTTCGTTTGTCTTTCACTCATGTGATTTCTCGGAAGCTACGAAGACTATGACAATTGCGGCTCGGGGATCTTAGGCCTACATTCCACGGGATACATCAGACCATCTAGACGATACTCGAGCACGTCTATAAAAACAAATGACAATGTCATTCGAAAATCCTATAAAAATAGGCGTTGTTCATTTAAATCGTCGTTAAGTTATTTTTGTTATTTTTTTTTTTTAAGTTTAACATTGTTTTCCTTTTTGCTACGATCGGCTTGTGATCGGGATTTTTCCTTTCTTTTTATATATTTCTATTTATTTAAACAAAAAGTAAATTTGTACTTTTGTGGTCTCATTCGGAGTTTTTCATCAGTTTCTCAAAGATTGCAGATCATAAAGGAGTCTGGTGTGGATCGTCCAAATCTTGTTAGAAGTACAAACAAGTCACTCATCGAACCAAAAATTACAGTCCACTGAGTTTGATACGACGTTTTATGATCTATTGTATGTATTTAGTTTAGGTTTTTGTCTCTCTCCCCTCTTCCCTTTTTCGAAAGGCTTGAAATTATTTGGATTTTTCTCATTTGGCTGCAACATCTTGTATCTTGGTTGTTTCAAATTTATTAATGAAAAATAAAGGTAATTTTATTCTTGCCAAAAAAATTTCACCGCTATATAAAATTCAGGCTAATAAGATGTCTGAAAATTGCTAAACAATTATTTTGAAGACAATCGTACAATATTTCCTTGGCCTTAAAGATCAATATGGCAAACGGTGGATGGAACACAACTTTTTGGCTGATAAGTCCATAATTATAGCTTATGATATTTCACGTGCTACCCACATCTGATCAGTTCTAATTAAGCCTTATGATGGTATACAATGTACTTATAATCACCAAATAATTTCTCTCTCTTTCTCTATCTTTTTTTTTGATCGGAATCTCTTTCTCTATCTAATTTTACTTTTTCTTAAGGTCTTGTTTATTACATCACGAGAAAACGATTAAATACAGAAATTGACTTAGTTAATTACTCCCTCCGTCTCATAAAAATAGGCAAGTAGAACAATTCACACAGATTAAGAAAACATAATAAATGTAATTGAGATTATAATTTTTTTCCATATTTTTCTTTTTTTTACCCTTTCATTAAATGATGATATATCATTCAAAGTGAATTAAATAATGGTAGTTTTGTCTATTGTTGTGTAATTAATACTTTAAATATAGAAACAAGTTTTTATAATTTGGGACATACAAAAAAGAAAAGATAGTCTATCTTTTTTGGACGAGAGAGTAATTAACAATTGCATTATATACGACACATTCATTACGTCCTTTAAAACGGTTGATTTTGTGGAGTCTTTTCTCTTTGGCAAAATTGTCCTAATTGTTATTTTTTTTTTTAGGGGAATCCTAATTGTTATTGAACTTGCGTTTGATCTCTCGTTGTAAAAATCCCCGTCTAGCCCCGATTAATCTCCGCCAAAGGCGCTAGGCCCTTCTTGTCCGCCTACGATTTTTTTTTTTCCGATTAGGCCCGCCTAATCCCGCCTAAGTCCCGCCTAACCCCCGCCTAGGCTCTAGTCTTTTGCCCTAACGAGCGCCTAGCGCTTTTTACATCATTGCGTTTGATGAGGATTTTTTCTGGCAGTAATTATTGAGATTAGGTATAGTCCATCAAGTGAACATATAACTGGAAAATTATATAAAAATCACTTTTCAATGATTTTTTTGTACACAGTTAAATAATTTATTTATTTATTCAGGATAGAAGGGGTATAATGTAAAAGAATTAGGGTTATTTATTTTTTAGTACATGGTCTATAGGCACTTTGTTAATTTTGTACCGACATTTCCGAGTTACTAATTTAGTCCCCATATTTCACGTTTTTCCATAAATTGGTACATATTCACTTTTAAGGACGAAAGTGCCCCCAAGAAACATAAGTATATACTCAAAATAAATTTTTGAGTATAATTATTTAAATTACAAAATCAATAAAAAAATAATTTATTTAATTAATAAAAAAAAAAGAATTTTCTAAAAATATTAATGAATTTTTAAAAAAATTAATTAATCGAAAAGAAAAAATAGTTTAGTTAACTAATTTGAAAATTAAGATGAAAATTAAATAATTTAAAAATTAAAATTAAGATAGTAAATAAGAAAATTATAGCAATTTTTTTAGTAATATATTAATTTTTAATTAGTTTTTTAATCAAATTTAAAAAATAATTAATATATTTTTTACACGATTAAGGATTTAGTAATTTAATTTAAATAATAATAAGTTTTTTTTAATTAAATTTATTTTTAAAATTTAATAATTCTAACTAAAACTTAACTTTTTAACAAAAATTAAAAAATTATGGGGCAATTTTCGTCCTTAAAAGTGAATAAGTTCCAATTTATAAAAAATGTGAAGTACTGATACTAAATTGTAACTAGGAAATGTCAAGTACCAAATCAGCAAAGTGTCTATTAGTCAAGTAATAAAAAATTAATAAATCAAAGAATTATTAAACATATTGTTGTGTAATCCAACACTGCATCAGTCATCAGGTGTAGTCAATTCATTGATTTATTTTGATTTTCTTCAATGAAACGACAAATAACCTAAATATAGGTGCAAAATTATGAGCCCCTAAGATAGGCGAAGATTATAATTAAGATCTCGTGATTGAAGGGAGTCGACTATATATAATTTCCCATTAGTTGTAAGTTTATATTCTTAAATTTTGGGACAAAACCCTGATCATATCGTAATCTTCAAATGTCAATATTCGTATCATTATTTCACAAAATTTGTTGACCCATGGTATTTGGATTCAGGAATTTAGGACACATCGACTGAGATTTTCTTACAAATGGCCCCACCCAATACAGTGCATAACTGATTGTGTCTGAATAGTTCAGAAGAACATACTAGAAAACCAGAGGTAATTAAAATGGTATATGAAGCACATTGATCATATATACAGTATTTTTTTGGGGGAGGGGGATTTTTATATTCAGGTATCAATAATGACATCATCTTATACAAATAAAGATTGATGAATTATTTGGTAAATTAAAGCATAAAATGAAGAAACATTGTAGATCACGTAGGGATGATAATGAGCGGGAGACGAGGGATGGTATACCATCCCATCTCCAAATCCTATTTCAAGTACCATTCCCGTACCATTTCCCGCTTTGGGCATCTGGTACGGGAGGGGGGGGGGGAACGGGGTCCCCGTTTTATATTTATTAATAAAAACAATTATAAAAATACTTTTTTTTTACTTAAAATAGTTAGTAATTAAAATATATTTAAAATTTATGAATCACTAATTTTATAATAACTCCACAATATAAAATACTTTAACAAAATTGAGTTAAATACAACAATTTTCGAAATACAACGTCTTGTAATCGTAAAATTAAAAAGTCATTACAATATAAAACACACAATTTATAGGGTTAATCTTAAGGTTTAATAAAATCAAAAAACTATAAACATAATCATTATTAATAATATATGAAAATATATATGCGCATATATATATATATATATATATATATATATATATATATCGGTGAACGGGGACGGTGAATCCCCGTTTCATCTAATCGGGGACGGTAATGGGGATGGGGATGAGACGGGGAATATAAATATCATCCCCGTCTCATCCTCGGTTTCAGAAAAGCAGGGAATCCCCATCCCCGCTCCCATCCCCAAATTAATCAGGGATTATCCGTCCCAATTTATTAGGGTACCAACGGGGATGGTTCCCCGCGGGGATTTTGTCATCCGTAACTGATCACGTATAGTTTAGGTTTTATATTTATGGTAGTTTTTCTTTTAGTACAAAATCTGTAAGGGGAGGAAGGTGGGAATCGAACTCATACATAGACCTGAGTTTTAAAAACACATTTTATTGCCATATGCACGTCATGTTACATGATGTACATGTTGATTTTACAATATCAATCGTGTAATGGGACATGACTAGAGCAACTATCTCAACTCATCTCATGATATATTCCACGCAAAGTGGAGAAACCTATGATGATGGTTTTTGAATTTCATCTCATTTATCATTCGTATGAAGGTTGCGTCGGGAAAAGGGCAGGTGTAAAAACTTTGCCACTTTGCTTTTTGTGTGAATTTATAGTGTTAATTAATTTTAGACAATTAATTGACACTATAAACTTCACGCCACCGACTCCCACATAGTGGGATAAGGTGCGATTGATGATGATGATGATGATGATTTTATTGCCATATGCTTGGCATTATATTTAAATAATTTGATATCTTAAAGAGAAATAACGTTGAAAACTTTTTTTTCCTAATTGAGGAGTACACTAAGAGGAGGAAGTGGAACATATACACTTATCGTATGGGATCAAATCATGGTAACTATCCTTGAAAGCATAAATTTCTACTGCTGAAACATAAGGTTCTCACATTGAAATTTCAATTCAATGTTTGTAATTAATAAGAGATTTGAGTTTGAGTTTCACTTATGTATGTGTAGACATGTAATAGCCTACTCTAATATGGATATGTAATTGATATATGTCTTCTTTAAAAAGATCTCACATCATAATTTAATATTGCGCTAAACAAATGGAAGAACTCGTCACCTATTCTCCACGTACAGTTAGTTTATTTACGCAAGAAGAAGATTAATTTATCTATGCAAATGTAACAGCACAGGAAAATGTGTTATTTAATGTTTGATTAGACATGCATTACATAGTCTCATGAAAATAATAAAATACCTTATCATGTGCTATGAAGTCAAATTATTTTCAACTCTAACTTATTTAAATTTTGAAAATCAAATTTTCTTAAAGAACTTTTATGCCATTTAAAGACAATATTTCCATTGTCAAGATGTTAGAACCTTCTTTAATTTATTAGTCTTCCCTGACCCCATATATGCACCATTTCTGTTGTGGAAATTAAACAGAAGATGAAGTCAGGTACCGTTTTTTCTTCTTTGAAAAACAACGTGAATACTTACGTGCTAGTAGGCTAATTCGGTCCAAAGCCGCACATCAACCGATTAGGCACCACGTGACTCAAAGGCCATTGGTCTCGGCTTGGTCACTTAGTTGCCACGGGAAGTTGAACTAAAACTAGTTCACTTTATTTAGCTCAAATAGAAATATTAAGCTCAAGTGAAAACACTCGTTCTGAGGAGAAAGTGCAAATCCTCGCCTCAGTGGCCTCATTCAAGCTCCGAAAAAATGCTTTTTAGTTGCATAATCAGTCAAGAGAGTTATGTTTTGGCACGATGAACATATATGTTCGTGCCAAATTGCTTAAGTGCTAGTAAGTTTCGTCCAAGGTCCATACTCGCGCATCGCCAATTAGGCTTAGTGCGGATCGTGGGCCATGGGCCTCGGCGACTTGGTCGTTTTGCCAAAGGAAGTTGAGCTAAAAGTAGATCGAGTAGTTCTCTTTATTTAGCTCAGTGGAAACATTTAGCTTAAGCGGAAGCATTGGGTTTGAGCGAAAATGCAAACTTTGGCCTCTGTGACGCGTTCAAGCTCTTAGCGATCATTTTTGGATGTACAACAGATTAATCAAAAAGTAGTTTTTGTTGATTACAAAGTGATTACAACGGAGCCTTCAACAATGGCTTTACAAATAGAAAATAAAAAATTACAAGGAAATGAAAATCTAACTATTAGAACTTGAAACAATAGAAAGCCGAGTCGAGTAGAACTCTATTTGTAAGACAAATACGTCCCGGCTAGTTCTCACGGTACGACATAATGTCCCCAAAGATAAAACGGCTTAACCTCCTCTGTGTACAGTAGCACTACTGACACAAAGGCACCTTTCGAACTCGAATAGCGAGAACTGGTTGCTGGACTCGAATGCAGAGTGAAATGTTGTTGAAAATGTGATACGAAATGTTACAATACATTTCACGACACCTTTGAAATATGCAGAATGTATGCGATTTTTTTCGTGTTGAACATCGCATCGAAACCACTATATATAGCAACAAATATCCACCTGCAGGGAATTAAACATGGTAAGTTAATGGGCATTAACCTTCCTTGTAAAAACCAGTGTTACAACACACTGATGACCACATTATGGGGGTTACGACCCCATTATCTGAGGAGTTACAGACTCCAACAATCAACTATGAATCTGGACACCTGCAATGTCCAGGTTTATCGGGCGGCCCAACACCCAACAACATCTGGAATCGGGCAAGCCCATTTTCGAGTGACAAAAGTGTAGTGGACCTGGACCTGGGCCCAATAGGGATGAGCCGTTCCAAGGCCCAAGCCCAAGCCGGGCTGGGTGGGCGCGCGCGCGTGTGGCCCACTTGTGATCATCTACTTATGTTATAGTATATCCAACTAATAACATCTTCTAGTTTATAAAGATCTTCTAGTTTATAAACTAGGATAAACTTAGCTTCTAAGCTATGTGGGATGAAGAAAAATCCTTTCAACTCCCTTTACATAATGCCCATTTATGTGGCCAAATTCATGTATTAATTTCTCACTCACCGAAATTCAGTTTTGAGAAATAAAAAATACTACGAACATCTACTCAGAAAGTAGATCAATAATATACAATTTAATTCTTCCAAAATTAAATTCTTAGCCACCGAAAATTTGGACAAAGTCGGGACGACGCCCACTTTCTCAAACCCAAATTTCCAATAATCCCCCACATGAGTGAAAATTAATGCATACATGAATGCAGATACGCAAACTAGTCCTCAAGAGACAATACTGCATCAGGATAGGTAGCTTGTGGCTTTGAACCTTCCATAGTCAATACTATCAGGTACACTAGCGGCCTAGTGGACATAATGCCTTGAACTATTCCTCCAAGGTGTATACCGAGACAACAACATTAACACAGTAAGGTCTCAACATCTCCTTTTTCTCACGATTTGTGTCCGTTTTGGCCATGGACACCTCTTTTGATTCATAAGTGTTACTTTGAAGCGGCCCTCACTTCTCACTTACATAGGTGATCTCCTATCCGAGTATTCTGCCATACTCAACCTCAACGAGGTGTAGGAATCATTAAAAGTCAAATGACTTAACCTCACCACAACTTGCAGGTGTTTCAACACTTGGCATTGCTCTCTAGGGATGGGTTGAAACATTGTTTCCAAGTGTTACAACATAACTTTCATAGCTTAGTTTTCCCATTGAACCAAGTTCTTGGGATCTCCAGTCTCATGGTGGGTTACCACTATGATGGTTACTTTTTACTTTGTGGACTTTAAGCCTATTCCCTCTAGCAATTTACTCAATTGATCTCGATTGATCCTTTCACAAAGGATCGCCAAATTGTCATTTGACTTTCGTAGTCAATTGACATCACACCATTTGAGATCAATTGTCTAACGGTATTATGTCTCCGATTGAATATGTCAGACTTACCGTTATACATATTGCTCTGTGCCCTTCCTAAAGCCGCTTGGCTATCACGGTGAATCATCAAAGAATGCACGAGGCTTCATCCAACATGGAATATCTTCCAAAAAGTTTCAAGCCACTCGCTTCTTCACCACTTTGTCCAAAGATATATACTATGATTTCATAGTGGACCGAGTTATACACGTTTGCTTCGTGGACTTCCACGATACCGCACCACCTCCAATAGTAAATATGTATCCACTAGTGGAATAAGAATCTTTCGAATCCGAAATCCAACTAGCATCACTATACCCTTCAAGTACAGCCGGATATCTTGAGTAGTATAACTCATACTCAAGGTATACTTCAAGTATTTTAACACCTTGGTTAACGCTTTCCAATGCTCGTGTCTTGGATTGCTCGTGATCCTACTCAACATATTTACAGGGTAGGCCAAGTCTGGACGTGTACAATTTGTAATGTACATCAGACTGCCTATAATACATGAGTATTCCATCCGAGCCACGGTTCTCGCTTCATTAGCAACCGATTTACACTTAAATCAATGGGCGTCTTTGACGGTGAATGTTAAAAGCATTGAATTTCTTGAGCACTTTCTCCACATAGTGGGATTGTGACAAGATAATTCCATCATGAGTTATGCTGATTTTTATCCCCAGGATCACATCAAGAATCCCCATATTCTTCATGTCAAAGTTTCTCTTTAAAATTCTTTTTGTGTCCATGATAGTATCATGATTATCGCCCATAATTAACAAATCGTCTACGTATAGACAAACTATAACAAATGCTTCCGATGTCCCTTTGACATATACGCATTTGCCACACTCGTTGATTTTAAATCTATTTCTCAACATCGTGTTGTCAAACTTAAGATGCCATTATTTTGGAGCTTGTTTGAGTCCGTACAAGGATCTTATTAACTTGACACCTTCTTTTCTTGATCGGATGCAACAAACCCTTCAAAGTTGTTCCATATAGATTTCATCATCTATCTCTCCATTCGTAAACGCGCGTCTTAACATCCATCCGATGAATCCCTAGATTGTGCAAAGCAAAGAATTGCGAGAAGCACCGAATAGACGCAATCCTTGTTTGGAGAATAGTTGTCAAAGAAGTCATACCTTCTTTTTGTTTAAAGCCTTTGGCTACAAGTCGTGTTTTATACTTATCAATAGTTTCATCTGTTTTATACTTCTTCTTTAGGATCCATTTGCATCCTAAAGGTTTATGACCAACAGGGAGATCAACCAACTCCCACGTATGATTTTGCAGAATGGACTCGATTTCACTATTGATGCTTCTTGCCGAGCGGAGCATCCGCCTACTTAGAGCCTCTTTAATCAAGTTGGGCTCACCATCTAACATCATTGTTAGAAAGTCGGACCAAAGGACTTAACCACCTTAGCCTCTTACTTCGCCTTAATTCTTCACTACGCGGTGTTGAACTAATTGTTCTATCAAATGTGACAGAGATGTCGCACGGATGTCGTCCCGGATGTTATAACATCCGAGCAAAGACCTTCAAGAACATCAAGGTAACATCTGTAGCTGTTCCAGATGTGATAACACCAAAAGTAACATCTTCAGCTACATCTGAATACAGTCGTTTCTTTAAACTTCCATCTATCCTTTTTTTACAAGGATAAATATTCTCAAAGAATATAGCATTCTGTTTGATACATGTTTTTATCTTAATTTTGATGATTTTATTTTTACACCAAAACAATGTTTTTAATTGTTGTCCAAATACTCCTAAATGATTTAAAATGGTTTCAATATTTTCCGGAGTATTTCTTCAAGTTTTACTTTAGATAAAATTGGACAACACTTCTTATGATTTTATGTTTATATGTTTTTACTTCAAAACAAAGTTTCTAAATGTTGTCTAAATACTCCCGATTGGTTTAAAATGTTTTTACTATATTTTGGAGTATTTCTTGAGTTTTATTTTCGATAAAAAATTGGACAACATTTTTGTCTCTTCTTGTCGACCGGCCGCTCTATAGGGCAACCCGTGCACGAAGATGATTTTTGGAACAGAAAATGAGACGGAAGAAAAATCAAGCGGTCGTCGGTCCGTCGGCCTGGTCGCCCATGGGTCGGCCGGTACCTTCAAGTTCGTTTTTGAAACGAACTTCGTATTCCTTAAAATGCAATGAGGGGACCGGTGAGACAGGGGACGACGGCCGAGGTACACGTCGACCGGCCGCCTGTAAATTTCCGTGTTTCGTTTCAAACTTCTATTTTGTCCTGGTCGTCGCCTGCTTTTGACAACAAAAATCGACCGTTTGATAGCGGACATATTTCCTTAAAATGTGGGAATGATTTCTAACATCTATATTCTTAATTTTAATTGTATTTTTAGTAGATTTTCAATCCCCAAGAGGAGCCTATGCTTGATCAATCATCTCCTATAAATAGAGGAAGTTTTGGAGCAACCAAAACAACAATTGAGATACAACACAATAAGATACACTTCAAGCAAATATTTGTTCTTCATTGTTATTATTCTTGTTGTAATTTTGCATAGCTTATCACTTTCACATTCTTGAGGTCTAGGCTATTCTTGATTACACTTTGCACTCAAATTGTAATATTCATTATTGAGTTGTAATCTTGATTTTTGGTTATCATTCGAATACAAGATATCCTTTTGAGTGTTCTTGTGGTAAGAACACACTTGGATGATCTAGGTGATAGGTGCAAGAAGATTGTGGTGATCTTCTTATTGAGGTGTTGAAGAATTTGGTATTCTTCAAGGTTGAAGATTGTGGTAATCTTCACAAGGTGCCGTTGAAGGAAGATTGTGGTAATCTTCAAAGGAGATTGTGGTAATCTCCAAAGGTGGTGTTGAAGAAGAGGGTGGTGCTCTTCAAGGTGTTGTAAGTTGAATTTGTATTAATTTTGGTAATTAATAAATTTTTTTCTTTTTGAAATCCATCCCGGATATCTTTGGGGTGGTAGAGCATTAGTCCCTAGGTGGAGTGAAGCTCTATAAATCGACGTGTGTTGTTTACATTCCGCACCTTTATTATTGTGTTTGAGCATTCGGTTAGAAAAAGAGGGCAAAATTGAAAAGATGGAGATAATCTATTCACCCCCTCTAGATTATTGTAGCCGCTTGGACTTACAAGTGATATCGAGCCAAACTCTTTGGCAAGCTCGTTTCACATCGCGAGTGAAGAGGAACGATCGTCGGCTACGAACGAAGCTCATCTTACCGGCACCTCCACCACCAAGCCACTCTATTTGATTCCAAAATTTTTATATTTTGGAAAGAAAGAATGGAATGTTATCTACAAGGTTGCGGGTTTGATTTATGGAACATCATCATAAATGGAGAATCCATTCCGATGATAGACACACCACACACCTCCAAAGGATTCAAAGAGCTCAATGATGAAGAGAAGAAAATAATCTCCTTAAATGGTAAAGCTCTCAATATTTTGTATTGTTCATTTACTAATTTAGAATATGAACATATTGCAGAATTCGATCGACACATGAAGTATGGCAAAAATTAGAAGCCATCTATGGAGTATTTGCAAATGAAAGGAGTCAAACAAAAGCATCTACTTCTCAAAGGGATACAAGTTCAAATCTAAGGAACAAGCCTCCTACAACTTCCAACTATGAAGAAGTTGAATATTGTTTTATGGGCATCGAAGAAAAAACGAGGTATGTCTTAAACCCTCTACTTCCTATGATATTGTTATTCAAAATGATTATAGTGATTTGCAAAATGACTTTGATGATCTTCAAAATGAATTCCAAGACTTACTTGTTAAATACAAAAATTTGAAAAAGGAATTCATTGTTTTGAAAAATGATAAGGATAGTTTATTTACTTCCTATGAATCACTATCATGTGCTCACACCACCACACTTGACAAGGTTAGAAACCTTGAAAAACAAAATAGTACTCTTGTTGAGAATATGAATTGCATGAAAAATGATTTATCAAAATCAAACTTGAGTACCAATAAAATGTCCAATATTGTTGATATTCATAATTGTGATAAAGGACTTGATCATAAGCCTAATGTTGTTAATCATACGAAAAAGGATCAAGTCACTATGCATATTGGTCATTATGCTCCTAGAATTATTACTTGTTTTTATTGCGGTAAAAAGGGTCATACGGCTAATTCTTGTCGGGCGAGAAATAGCTCTAATTATTGTTGGAGACCTAAAAGTCTCAAAGCTAATCCTAAAGGACCCAAACACTTGAGGGTACCACAAAATAATGTTTTATTAGGTACACTTCGTAATAATGATCGAAGAAAATTCATACCGCCAAAAAGACATCAAATGACCAATTCATTTGATCAAAGGAGAAAATATTTTCAACAAAGCAAACTTCCAAGAAGAGAATATAATCAAAAATGGGAAGAACATAATCCTTGGAAATGGCAAAGACATCATCAACAAAATGATTTCCAAAGAGAAGGCCACATTGCTTGGAAATGGAGTAATTGGAGAAACCATCATCAACAAGATGATTTTCAAAAGGGAAGATATCATCAACAACGGGAACGACACAACCCATGGAAATGGCGAAATTGGTAAACCGTATCTCTCCATTTAAATATGCATTTTATTTAGTTAGTATGCATGTTTTTATTTGTGCCTAGATTGCAAATGAGTTTTTATTTTTAAAATTAAGGTCCTCAACAAATTTTTGTGTTTTTAAAAATCCATTGAAAATGAGACCTTATATGTTGCTTTTAAACTCTTATGGATTCTTATAACATAAGCATAATTTTTGTGTTATATCTTAGTACTTGTCTACACTTGTGCTATTATACTTTGTGCAATTTGTTTAAGAGTTATGTAGGTTATATACCTCATATTCATTGGCTATTTCTTCATCAAGTTTCTTAAACCAATGAGGTATGTTCACTCGTATTTCTCTTAGAACTCGATATTATGTTTATGCACATATCTTTCAAGATATTTCATTTCAACCCCTTAAGTGCCTCTAAATGATTTTGCAAATTTTCCTAAAAAGGGCACTACTCGGTTAATCTCATTTTTTTCGTATATGTGTTTTCTCGAAACTCGTATTTGTTGGACTCGGTCCATAATTATCTTTTGCAAATTTTAAAACTTTTGGGGTGAAAAATCAAATTTTTGAAAATTACGGAGAAAGAAAAATTGCTTTGGGATTCGTCAAAGCGGCGACGGCCGCACCCCACCTCGACCGGTCGCCCAGGCCAAATTTTTGGGTTATATTTCTCTTGTCTTGGATTTTGAAAAGAACACAAAAACTCTCCTTCTTTCGAACAATGACAGAAAAATCACCCCTTTTCATAAAATCTTCATTTCTTCATCATTTTTCACGATTCTTGTTGCTAATCCTCCTATTTTTGCAAGAATATTTCATAAATGGCTCCTCCAAGAAATTCTACCGAACGAAATCCTAAAAAGAGGAGAAGGAAGCAAAGGGGCGAATCTTCCTCCAACCCCAACAAGTTGATATTCCACAAGGAGACAATCAAAATCGGCTTACGGAAGAAGAGATGGTTGAATTGAGAGCCGGGATTTCAAAATCAAATATTCATTGGGACTCTAGTAAGTTATCACTCCTCTATGAGCCTCCCTCTAGAGTTAATAGATTTCGATTTTTAAATAAGCTTGCGGAAGAGCACTATGAAAACGTTGGGTTGAACGACAAGAAAATTGTGTGCACTCGTATGGTTCGATTTTTAGCATTTCATGATGAATTTCCGGATATTAGGGCTTATTTTGAAATTCAAGGTTGGGTCTCATTATGGGATAATCCGTGCTTGCATTATGATGACGAGCTTATAAAACTTTTTTATGCAAATATGTGGATTGTTGATGCTACGGTAGATAATCCATTGGAACTTCACTCATTTGTTAATGGTAGGCATTTTTCATGGACATTGGCCGATATTTGTAATCACTTTAATGTGCCGAATGATGGAGTGGTTAATGTGGATTGCACTCATTGGGATGATAACATTTTTGGTGTTTCACTAGATGATGTGAAAACCTTTTTAGGAGTGTATCCCGAAGTAACATACTCGGCAATGCCGCCAAATTATCGGATTATACCTATTACTTGCTCATATCGTGTTCGTGGAAAAGAAGTAAAACTTCCGAGTAATCTCGAACTCTTTCTCACCTATAAGATTGTTCGAGGAGAAATAGTAAATTATGGGGCAATTTTTGTGTATTGTTTGTCGGAATCAAGAAGGCATACTAAGAAAATATATACCTTGGGAAATTTGATTTGCCGACTATTATACTTATTGGGATACCCGGAAAATGTGATGAATACCGAAATTCGTCACAATGACTTTAATAATGCCAACATTCTACAAATGGTAAGAATGCGACGACATTTACCAAGGGTTCCCACCAATGCCGCTAGGGCGTGTCCGACATCAACAACAACCTCGGGATGATTTATTTAATGACAATGAGGTTGAAAATATTGGAAGAGGTGATTTTGACGAACAAAGAAATGAGGAAGAAGAGAATGTAGGGAATGAAGAGGAACAAGAAAATGAAGTAGAAGAGAATGTGGGAAATGAACAAGAAATTGGGGAGGAAGAAAATGAAGACGAGTCGGATGTTGAAGATTTAAATCTCAAAGAGAGAATGGCCAAAGTGGAAAGAGTTACATTTAGAGATGTAGCCTCTCTTAGAAAAGAGCTCAGGGTTGTGAAGAAGGAAAATTCTAGTTTGAAAAGTCAATCGGAAAATTGAAGAAATTCATCAAAGATCTTATTCCCGGAACTTGCTTCTCTTTGGACGAGGAATGATGTCCCCACCCCTTTACTTTTAAGCTTTTTCTTTCATGTCGTTTTGTACTTCTATGAACTTTTTGTAAAACTCTTTTGCACTAATGAGATTTGTTTGTTTTCTTGAAAGGGTTAAAATTGCAAGTTGATAATGACTTGTGGGTGATCATGATATTGATGGAGTATTTGATGGTAAAAATACTCTAATTTAGCATTGTTTGATGTTGGTATGAAGTACTTGATGGTAAAAGTGCTTCTTTTTAATTTTTGCTTAGATGCATTTGAGATACTTTAATCATTATGCTTAGATGGATTGTTTGGGACATTTGTAATGTCTTATATGTATTGCTTGATGCTTGACTTGTAGCTCTTTAATTTTTGCTTGATGGCATTCGTAATGCCTTGATCTTTTTAGCCTAAATTATCTGAATTGGGTTGAACCCTTGAGAATTTACTTTGTTTATGCCTATTATTTGTTGCATATATGTTGAAAATTGCCTTTGGTGATGGTATGAAAAACTTGGCTAGATTTCATTTACAAGGGCTATATATATCTTTTTTAATTTTTTTATGTCCGCCAAGTGTTCGATTAAATGCTTCAATGAAAAACTCATCACCTACATGATTATCTTTTTTTCAAATATCTTAAAATCTTTTTAAGATCATGTTTTTGGCTAACAAATGAGCTTTTGGATTTCTTATGATACATTTCTCTCATTTTCTCTTGGATTCTAAGCTTAATTCTTTCATGGTTGATAAAACGTATTGTTGGCGCACTTTGATAAACTTGAATGATGTTTTTATCATCCTAACATTCTTTTTTGATGATTCCAAAGGGGAGAAATAGGAAATTGGCTCATTAGATCAAAGAAGCTAATAAAAGCTTGTTATAAAAGCTATAAGCTATGGCTCATAAAAGCCATAAGTTGTGATTTATTTTTAGTACAATTGTTGCTTGATGGACTTATATACTTGTCTAATGATGTTTTGTGACAGGGGGAGCTTATAAGCTCTTGAACAATTTGTAAAAGCTAAGCTTTTAGCTTATGGTTAATTGCTTTTACATTATTCTTGATGTGCTTGTTGATAGGGGGAGCTTGTACTTATTATTGAATATATTTACTCCCTTTCTTGGTTGCTTATGTATTTTGGAAATTTTGGTTGCTTCCAAACGGTTAGATGTTTTTACCGGTAAATCATTTCTAAAATTGTTCTCCTATTTTGTGTAAAAATTATTTTGGTTTGTAATCATCAAAAAGGGGGAGATTGTTTGATACATGTTTTTATCTTAATTTTGATGATTTTATTTTTACACCAAAACAATGTTTTTAATTGTTGTCCAAATACTCCTAAATGATTTAAAATGGTTTTAATATTTTTGGAGTATTTCTTCAAGTTTTACTTTAGATAAAATTGGACAAGACTTCTTATGATTTTATGTTTATATGTTTTTACTTCAAAACAAGGTTTCTAAATGTTGTCTTAATACTCCCGATTGGTTTAAAATGTTTTTACTATATTTTGGAGTATTTCTTGAGTTTTATTTTCGATAAAAAATTGGACAACATTTTGTCTCTTGTCGACCGGTCGCCCTATAGGGCAACCCGCACTGAAGATGATTTTGGAAGCAGAAAATGAGACGGAAGAAAAATCAAGCAGGTCGGCCGAGTGCGCCTGGCGTCGGCGTCGGCCGTCGCCAGTGGGTCGACCGATACCGCAAGTTCGTTTTGAAACGAGAACTTCGTATTCCTTAAAATGCAAATGGGGGACCGGTGAGACAAGGGACGGACGGTCGAGGTACGTCGGACCGGCGCGCCTGTGTAAATTTCTGTGTTTCCTTTTTCAAACTTCTATTTCGTGCGCGACCCGGTCGCCTGCTTTGACACAAAAATATGATCGTTTGACGCAGACATATTTCTTAAAATGTGGGATTGATTTCTAATGACTATATTCTTGATTTTAATTGTATTTTTCTGTAGATTTTCAATCCCCGAGAGAGGAGCCTATGCTTGATCAATCATCTCCTATAAATAGAGGAAGTTTTGAAGCAACCAAAACAACAATTGAGATACAACACAACAAGATACACTTCAAGCAAATATTTGTTCTTCATTGTTATTATTCTTGTTGTAATTTTGCCTAGCTTATCACTTTCACAACCTTGAGGTCTAGGCTATTCTTGATTACACTTTGCACTCAAATTGTAATATTCATTATTGAGTTGTAATCTTGATTTTTGGTTATCATTCAAATACAAGATATCCTTTTGAGTGTTCTTGTGGTAAGAACACACTTGGATGATCTAGGTGATAGGTGCAAGAAGATTGTGGTGATCTTATTGAGGTGTTGAAGAATTTGGTATTCTTCAAGGTTGAAGATTGTGGTAATCTTCACAAGGTGCCGTTGAATGAAGATTGTGGTAATCTCCAAAGGTGGTGTTGAAGAAGAGTGTGGTGCTCTTCAAGGTGTTGTAAGTTGAATTTGTATTAATTTTGGTAATTAATAAAATTCTTTTCTTTGAAATCCATCCCGGATATCTTTGGGGTGGTAGTAGATTAGGCCTTAGGTGAGTTGAACTACTATAAATCAACGCGTGTTGTTTACATTCTCGCACCTTTATTATTGTGTTTGAGCATTCGGTTAGAAAAAGAGGGCGAAATCGAAAAGATTGAGATAATCTATTCAAACCCCTCTAGATTATTGTAGCCGCTTGGACTTACAATTCCTTGACTCAATTATGGTACCAAATTTGTCATTTCCGGATTTTCTGACTTATGTACCAGTAAATCGATATGCACTATTGTTAAGTGCATAACCAATAAAAACACAATCGAACATTTTAGGACCGATTTTAACTTGGTTTGGTTCAAGTATTGCAACCTTAGTCAAACACTCCCACACTTTAAGGTATTTATAAGAAGGCTTACGATTTTTCCACACTTCGTAAGGAGTTTTATCATTCCCTTTAAGGGGATTTTATTCAATATGTGGTTCGTAGTTAACACACGGCCTCTCCCCACATATTCTCGTGACAATCCGGAACTAATCAACATGACATTCATCATCTTTTTAAGAGTCCGGTTTCTGCGTTCAATAACACCATTAGATCGTGGTAAATATAGAGCCATTATTTGATGAATTATTCTCGATTGGGTACATAACTCTTCAAACGGTGCAACATATTCACCACATCTATCACTCCGAATTATCTCAATCATTTTGCCAAATTTATTCTCAACTTCATTTTTATAATTTTTGAAAGCCTCCAAGGCTTCATCATTGCTTCTTAACAAATATAAGTAGCAAAACCTTGTGTAATCATCAATAAACGTCATGAAATACTTTTTACCACCTTTAGTATACACAAACTTGGATCACACACATCGGTGTGTATCAATTCTAAAGGTGAAGTGCTCATTTCCACCGAATGAAACGGTAACTTAGCCATTTTGGCTTCAACACAAACTTCACATTTTCTTTGTGAGTTTCTTACGGCAAATTTATTAATTTCAAATTTACCAATCTTTTTATAGCATTGATTTACATGTCATAATCTAACATGCCATAAATCGAGCACTCAAGAATGTAACCGAGGAAGAAGATTCATTCTTATTCATTTCAACATCGCCAAAACGGCGTACATTCATTACATTCATTTTGAACAATCCTTATCTAGATAACCCTACCAAGGAATTGTCCAAACTTGCTCAAGACAAACTTTTGATTCAAAAACTAGTCTAAACCAATGGTTAACTTGACTAAAGTAGAGAACATCCCTCCTGCTATCATCGACCCATCCGAGAAGCGAGATAAGTGCACTTCATGATTCCCAGGATAATCGATGTAACCTTTCCGGGATCGAAGGCGATGAAGAAGTTGAGTCATCCCCCGTGCCAAATCCAAAAGACTCAGTGCGGATGTTCCAAGCACGAGCAAGTCTCGATCCCAAGACTACTCGTCAAACCTTTAATTTTGATGATGAGCCACCAATGGAAATCTCATCATCGTCCGATGACGCTTACCGATAAAGGCCGAGGACCGGTCTACTCAATTGGAAAAATCATTTGAGACCAACGGTTGTTGAGATACCGAGGCTCAAAGAACCGGGACCACTTCACAACAAAACCCGGTGAACCGAGTCCACCGCGCAAGCTCCTCAAGCTGCAGCAGAGATCGATTCCAAAGAAAAAAAAGAACTTCACGCGCACCGCTCATCATCGAAACGATACCGGTTGGCGGTGATGAATCCTTTGTAGAATCTTTTCCTTTTTCCCTGGAGATACAGGAACTCCATGAAGAGTCGAGAAAATGAGCAAGACGCTACCACGCAGACCGAGCTCCGTTTTTCAATCGAGGCACCATTGTTCGGTGATTCACGATTTTGACGTTGCATGGCCATCACCGCAACGGAAGAATCACCAAGTCCACAAAGTGTTCAAGGCATTATTCGCCGAGATTGAGCGGATGGAGAGGCATCGAGGCCTCTATGGATATGCGATCGACAACAGAGATGCCAATCTCACTGGCGATTTAAGAGGCATAACACTGGATCGATCGGGAATGGTGGCAACAAAGAAGAAACAATGCGTGTGGAACAAGTGAGATACTTGAGGACATTGTTCAACAATGTTGGTGTGGAGAGTGAAAATGCCGATGCAAAAACGAAGCGAGAAAACATATTGAGCACATGCATGAAGCTCACATTGCCGAGGTTAGGCTGCTGCGTGAGCAAAACAAAAGTGATCTCTGAGCGTTTGGAAGAGACCATGAATACAAAATTCAGCCTTCTCATGGTGAGATGAAGTCGATTTTGTAGAGTCCAACGCTACTCGATCCGAATTTCGTGTTGCATACTCTGCAGCAGAGACTCGAGACAAAACTCAACTATCAGCTCTTGACTTTACGCTTGCAAGTCTATTTCAGGCGTTCCTCTCTCCTTTGATGATGCCAAAAAGTGGGGGGAAGAGGAATACCTAAAGGCGCAAGGGGATCGAAGTTGAGAAGGAAGGAGGAGCATTTGCGAAGGGAAAATCGGTGAGGAAGTGTTAAAACAGGAAGAAAGGAAAAATCACGAGGGGGAAGGATCAAAAGATATGACCTTGATGATTGCACAAACCCTCAACGAGGGTCTGTCACGGTGACATTATCGTGACAAACTCCCCAGAACTCCGCCACTTCAACACTCTGTTGTATCTATGGTTGAAAAGAGAAAAACAATTGAAGCGGGGATGAAGGAAGTGGAAGGAAGAATGGATGCCCGAGTTATGAACATCTTGAAAGAACATGGAGGCATTCCAAGAGAGAGACACTTATGCCATTTCGGATGTCGGGACAGAGCCACGATCGTTGATGAATTTAAAACGCTCGAATCAAGGATACTTTGCAAAAATGTCTATGGCTCAAGCTTGGGACTTGTATCTTGGGAAAAGGGCCTCACGTTATGTGAAGAAGGCGACAGTGAGAGACTACCTAAGAATCCTCTCTTTGGTCACTCAATTTGGAAAGAAGAAGACCCCAAAGACAAGATATGCCCGCAGGTAGAGGAAGAAACAGTGGTGGAGGAAGAAGCTTGGGCACCTAGGCCTCGCCCAAGAATATTGAATACGTAGATCTAGGAAAGAAAGGAGGGATCTCTTTGGGTGGGCTTGACCAAGTGGCAAATTTGCAAGTGGCTAAAACTAACGCCGAGTATGCAAAAAGAATAGAAGAAGAAAACAAGAGACAAATTCAGCTATGGGAGAGAGACAGAAAGAATAAGAAAAGATGAAGTGCCAGGAAGGCATATGAAAAGAAAAAAAGAAAGCGGTGACGAGAAAAAAGAGAAGAAGAGAAGAAGATCTTGAACAAGATGAAAGAAGGAGACGAAGGAGATGAAGTATTCTTTGTCCAACCTTCGTGTATTTCACTATGTAAATACATACAATGTAAGTCTAAATGTAATAAAGCTATAAATTCTTTACTTTTCGTGTAGGCAAATATGTACTACGATACACCTTGTAATGTGATTGTGTAAAAGAACAAGAATGATATGATCAATAAAAGAATTGATTACGCACATACATTCTATGTCAACACACTATCTGTATGTATCTTTGTTGTTTGCATTTTTGAATGGTTTAAGTTTTGGCATCATCAAAAAGGGGGAAATTGTTAGGAATTTTATTGTTTAGATTTTGATGAATGCCATGTAAAACTTAGAATAGAAAGTTGGCACCCCAATTCTTGTCAGTAAAATGCATTGTAACAATTAGAGTGGCCAAGTTGAGTTAAGTCGCCTACGCCCTAACATGCAAGAAGACAAATCAAGATTGGAAGGAAGACTACGATGTGAGATAGCCGAGTATGGCAAAGAAGAGTAGACGGAACTCTCTTTGAAGAAGCGGTGAGATACGCTAAGTGGAGTATCGGTCAAGTCAACTCGAGAAAAGCCAAGTCTCAAGTTGAAGTGACGGAAGAGTCATCCATGATTGGAAGCTCGACTCTAAGTCACCTGGGGAAAGCAAAGAAATGCGGTCAAGTCGAGATAATCGTAAAAGATCCGTTGCACGTAAATCAAGAGATTTACTTAAACAAGTAATATCTCCATACCACCTTTCTGAGTGCTCAGTCCCGAGGAAGCGTGCAAAAGGAATGAAACAATGGGAAGTACTACACCGTGTCGAACTCGAAAAGGTGAAAGAACAATTCATACGAGGAAATGGCAATTCCAAGGATCGCAACAAGACAAGCTAACGACTGCAAGTGACTTTCAAAAATAAGCCTATCTCTTCAACGGGCAAATTTTTGAAAGATCACTATAAAAGGTGAGGAATGACTACGAGTGAAGGTTACCTCGAACCACGAACATTCAAGAAATCAATTAAAATTATAACCAGAAATACTCTCAAATCATTCAAGATTAATCCTCAAGCCTACATTACGAAGTACATCAATCCAACACTAACCTGTGAAGGAAAGAGAACTTCAATCAGTTGAAGAGGAAACTTTTGAAGAAAAGAGGTCTACATTCCACGAAGGATTGTAGGAAGGTTCAAGGTCGAACCAAGTCTTAAGCTTTTGGAGGGCTTCGTGATCAAATCCAAAGAGCTTGAGCAAGTGAGTCTGTAGTAGCAAAATGACTACCCCTGTGAAGAAGTTCGAGTCGTAAGAGAAGCCGGTGAGTGATCAAGGCGTCTCGATCGAGTCCCAAAGGATCAAGTCACCGTGTGTGATCAAGACTTGTATCTGGATCATTACCACTTTGTAAACCGATCATTACATAGTGGATTCCTCCAGGAGTTGGAGAAGAGAGGAGTAGAAGAATTACCCCATCTTCGAACCTCTATAAAAATTTCACTTTGTGTCATTTACATTTCAAAGATTTTAATTCTCGCATTTTTAATCGCCTATATATCTTTGATAAATTTGCTATCCATTTGATAATACAAGTACTAAACCCAAAGACTAAACTCTTACTTAATCAAACTTAAGGGTGTTAAGTCTTCCCTGAAAACAAAACCACAATCGAGTTAATTTAGAGCCAACAATCGAGTTATTCCATCAATGGCTCGGTTGAGTCATTTGAGAGATTAACTCTTGTGTGACTAAATTTTGTCCATCAAGGACACGTTTGTGTAAGTATCAACTCGTATATTTAAAAGGACTAAATCGAAAATTTGGTAAGGTTTATTCAACCCCCTTCTAAACCTTACACTTACACCCCTTGGGACCTACGGTGGTAATCTTCACAAGGTGCCGTTGAATGAAGATTGTGGTAATCTCCAAAGGTGGTGTTGAAGAAGAGTGTGGTGCTCTTCAAGGTGTTGTAAGTTGAATTTGTATTAATTTTGGTAATTAATAAAATTCTTTTTCTTTTGAAATCCATCCCGGATATCTTGGGGTGGTAGTAGATTAGGCCTTAGGTGAGTTGAACTACTATAAATCAACGCGTGTTGTTTACATTCTCGCACCTTTATTATTGTGTTTGAGCATTCGGTTAGAAAAAGAGGGCTTAAATCGAAAAGATTGAGATAATCTATTCGGCCCCCTCTAGATTATTGTAGCCGCTTGGACTTACAATTCCTTGACTCAATTATGGTACCAATTGTCATTTAGGATTTTTCGACTTATGTACAGTAAATCGATATGCACTATTGTTAAGTGCATAACCAATAAAAACACAATCGAACATTTTAGGACCGATTTTAACTTGCTTTGGTTCAAGTATTGCAACCTTAGTCAAACACCGCCACACTTTAAGGTATTTATAAGAAGGCTTACGATTTTTCCACAACTCGTAAGGAGTTTTATCATTCCCTTTAAGGGGATTTTATTCAATATGTGGTTCGCGTTAAACGGCCTCTCCCCACATATTCTGTGACAATCAGGAACTAATCAACATGACATTCATCATCTTTTTAAGAGTCCGGTTTTTGCGTTCAATAACACCATTGGGACTGTGGTAAATAAAGAGCCATTATTTGATGAATTATTCTCGACTGGGTACATAACTCTTCAAACGGTGCAACATATTCGCCACATCTATCACTCCGAATTATCTTAATCTAGCTGCCAAATTTATTCTCAACTTCATTTTTATAATTTTTGAAAGCCTCCAAGGCTTCATCATTGCTTCTTAACAAATATAAGTAGCAAAACCTTGTGTAACCATCAATAAACGTCATGAAATACTTTTTACCACCTTTAGTATGCACAAACTTCAGATCACACACATCAGTGTGTATCAATTCTAAAGGTGAAATGCTCCTTTCCACCGAATGAAATGGTAACTTAGCGATTTTGGCTTCAACACAAACTTCACATTTTCTTTGTGAGTTTACTTCTGGCAAATTTATTAATTTCAAATTTACCAATCTTTTTATAGCATTCAGATTTACATGTCATAATCTAACATGCCATAAATCAGAGCACTCAAGAATGTAACCAGAAGAAGATTCATTCTTATTCATTTTAACATCGCCAAAACGGCGTACATTCATTACATTCATTTTGAACAATCCCTTATCTAGATAACCCCTACCAAGGAATTGTCCAAACTTGCTCAGTACAAACTTTTCAGATTCAAAAACTAGTCTAAACCAATGGTTAACCAGCAATGAACCCGAAACCAAATTTTTACGGATGTCTGGGACATGCATCACATCTTTCAGCTTCAACTCCTTGCCCGAAGTAAGCTTTAGCACCACCATTCCAATGCCAGCAACATCAGAAGAGGCGTGATTCCCCATGTGGAGCTTCCTTCTGGTCGACGGGGTGTAGTAGGAAAATGCATCCCTTTTAGAATAAACATGGCAAGTGACACATTCGTTATCCACAAACCACTCTTTTCTCAACCACATTGACATTGACTCGTTGTTTTG
The DNA here is from genome assembly GCA_016081115.2 of Rehmannia glutinosa. Taxonomy (NCBI): domain Eukaryota; kingdom Viridiplantae; phylum Streptophyta; class Magnoliopsida; order Lamiales; family Orobanchaceae; genus Rehmannia; species Rehmannia glutinosa. The sequence continues at coordinate 77,163,903 of CM071928.1, forward strand.
TTTTCTTTTTCTTCTTGACGATTGTGACGTCTTTTGACATATGGCCCGGTTTGCCACAATTGAAGCAAACCCCCTAGAACTTTCCACTTGTCGGTTTCTTGCTTTATCATTAGGTATTTTCTTCGAATTGTTTGACGAGCCATGCTCCATCAAATTCGCTTTCGACTCCATTGGCTGAAGCCTGGACTTAGAGTCAATCCTCCTATTGTCTTCCTCAATCCCGAGTTTGACAATCGATCCTCTAGTCCCATCTCGTTTCACTTATGCTTGAGATAATTTTTAAAGTCCCTCCAACTTGGAGGCAATTTTTCAATCAACGCGGCCACCTGGAATGTCTCCAGCAAGGCCATTTCCTCGACAGAGATTTCATGTAGGATCAACTAGAACTTTTGCACTTGTTCCATCACGGTTTTAGAATCAACCATCACAAAATCCAAGAACTTACGACAACAAATTTCTTTGTGTTGGCATCCTCGATTTTGTACTTCTTCTCCAAAGATTCCCACAACTCTTTGGAGGATTTCACCGCACAATAGACACTGTAAAGTACATCATTAAGCCCGTTAAGGACATAGTTCCGGCACAGGAAATCACGCTGGCCCCATGCATCAAACGCAATGCATTTTTCAACATTTGTCTCGTTTTCAGCCACCACTGGAGCGTCCTCAGTCAGATTTTCTCCAAGCTCAGAGTGGTGAGGTAAAACAGTATTTTTTGCTGCCACCTCTTGAAGTCGAAACCCATGAACTTCTCGGGTTTCTCAGCTTGAGCGGGAGGGATGATTGGGGTCCTGCTTGTGCTCGCCATCATGAAGATCAGGTATTTGTCTTGCGATTGTTGATTACAAAGTGATTACAACGAGAGCCTTCAACAATGGCTTTACAAACAGAAAATTAAAAATTATAAGGAAATAAAATCTGACTATTACAACTTGAAACAACAGAAAGCCGAGTCGAGTAGAACTCTATCCGCAAGACAAATACGTCTCAGCTAGTGCTCACGGTACGGCGCAATATCCCCAAAAATAAAACGGCTTAACCTCCTCTGTGTACAGTAGCACCACTAACACAAATGCACCTTTCGAACTCGAATGAGCGAGAACTGGCTGCTGAACTCGAATGCAGAGTGAAATGTTGTTGAAAATGTGATAAGAAATGTTACAACACTTTTCACGACATCTTTAAAATATGCAGAATGTATGCGATTTTTCTGTGTTGAACACTGCACTGAAACCAGCTATATATAGGCAACAAAAATCCACCTGCAGAGAATTAAAGATGGTAAGTTAATGGGCATTAACCTTCCTTGTAACAGGCAGGTGTTACAACACATTGATGACCACATTCTGGGGGTTACAACCTCATTATCTGAGGAGTTACAGATTCCAAAAGTCAACTATGAATCTGGACACCTGCAATGTCCAGGTTCATTGGGCGGCCCAACACCAACAGTCACTTGAATCTGGGTCAAGCCCATTTTCGAGTGAGAAAAGTGTAGTGGACCCGGACCCGGACCTAATAGGGTCGGGTCGGGCCGTCCCAAGGCCCAATCCCGGCCCGGTCAGGCGCGCGCGTGCGTGTGGCTCACTTATGATCGTTCCACTTATATTATAGTATATCCAACTAATAACATCTTCTAGTTTGTAAACTAAGATAAACTTAGTTTTCTAAGCTATGTGGGATGAAGAAAAATCTTTTCAACTCCCTTTACATTTTGCCCATTTATGTAGCCAACCTCGTGTATTAATTTCACACTCATCGAAATTCGGTTTTGATGAATAAAAATACTACGAATATCTCTTGGAAAGTAGATCAATAATATACAATTTAATTCTTCCAAAATTAAATTCTTAGCCACTAAAAATTTGGTCAAAGTCGGACGACGCCCACTTTCTCAAACCCAAATTTCCAACATTTGTTTGGTCTAATGAACATATCTGTTCGTGTCAAATTCCATCCCACAATTGTGAACTTGGTGAAGTGCCTATTCTGATATCCAATTTATTCCATAGAAGATTGAACTTTTTGCGCACAACCTTTGAAAGTTTATAGATAGGTCCCGCAATTTGTAGTATTCTTTTTCTGTCTTGAGATGTCCCATTTTTCTACCAATTTCAAGAAATTTTACACATTTCCTAACAACTTTGCGGAAACTAAGAAAAAAAAGAAACAAACATACTAAACAAAAAAAGGAACCAGTTCTTTTGCTCTCTCTCTCTCGAAAAAAAATGTATTAACTTAATCTGCACCAAAAAAAATCTATCCATATCAAATATAATTTATATTTAAACATGGGTGACGAGCATAAATGTCTGAAATCATGCACTAATTAATTTATTATTTTTCTTCATACCAAAAACAGGATAAAAAACTAAAAAAAAGTGAGTTGGTGGATTTACACTATTTGGGGAATTGTAGCAACAGTTCCCAATAATAAAGAGACAGATAGGGATACTCATATATTTTATACCCACACAAACAAATACATACATGGTTTTCATATAGTTTTTGTTTTTTGTGCACAATATACTATTACTTCTTGTTGTAATTTTTTTCTTTATTTTTCTTTTTCAATTTTCAAGTTTCAACACACTGATTAAAAAGACTGCATTCAGTTTGTTCTGTGAGACCACACACCTTATATCCGTATCTTGAAAAGAAAAAAGTGTTTGCATTTTCAAGTTTTGGGATTGGAGGAATGTGATTTAACATTCCTTCCCTACTTTCACATTGATAAAGTTGAGAGGAAAAAACTGTGAAGAGGCCACCGAAAAGCATGTACAGGAGGACAACTTATCATGAAAGCAAGAAATATTTAACCAGTTTGATTAGACTGCCCAACCACACGCATACACCTACATATATAAAATTTAAAAAAAGAATCTCTTATTTTTATTTTATTTTTCTTAACGACTTTATTTCATATTTTTCGATCGATAATATCAGAGGTATAATTATATACGTGGTTTATTAAAATAGTAGATGCAACACTAGAGGTGTTCATCGAACCAAATTTCGACTTCTTAGAATCGAATTAATCGAATGCACATCTTAAAAACCCCAATTTGAAATTCAATCCTAATTCAATTAATTTTAAATCGAATTTAAACGAATTGGATTTGTCGATCTTGAATCGAATTCGAGTCAATCCAAAAATCCAAATTTGTCAATAAACCGGGCACGGTTAGGATTTAGTCCCATACTTTTCAGATCCAAAACCGACATTTTTAAGCAAAATTTTATTTTTTTAACAAAAGAATCCTAAAATGAAATAAAAACATAAGCAAAAAATAAAAGTTATACAAACCATATTGTTACGTTAGAAAATATTACAAAACCAAAAACAGTTATATTATAGTTAAAATAAATAAATGATATCTATGTTCCAAAATCAAATTAATTATGTAAATACAACTCGCCATACAATTTTGATTTTCCTCTGTTTTTTCCTTCCTCCTTCGTACTGTGATTTGGCACTGTGTAATGGCTTAATTTTTTGTCTTTTTAATTTAAGAAATTTGATTTTAGTGTCTTAAAAATTTAAATGTGATAATTTTGTTAGGAATACTCAATGTGAATAAAAACTACTCTCAAGTTTGGCATAACTACCAAAAAAAAACATTTATCTTTTAAAATTACAAACACCCCTCTATTAAATGGTGTAATTTTTAGGAATAACCCCGGGGAACGATAGTTGAATAATTAATATTGAGGGCTTCAAGCGGCAGTGTGGAAGGCTGAAACTCGGTAGGAACCTACGACTGGATAGAAGGGAGTCCGACATGGAGCAATCACTTGGGGGACGATTCATTGTATCCGGTAGTTGAGGATATAAGGGACATGGGCGCATTGTTCATTTCTCGCAGTTTATATGTCGACAGTTCATAAGGAGCCAGAACTATTTCCCTCATGTGAGAACATGGAAGCTCGGTATAAAAAAAAAATTAACCCTAATTAGTGACAACTTTCATAATTTTCGTCATCATTTGATAGTCAATTATTTACAATAACAAAAACAAAAAAAAAAAAGTGAACATGCAAGAAATGTTATCAACCATGATTAAAGTTGCACACACTATGTGTTGCTTTTGTACACTAGATTAGATTTCCCCCCACCATCTCTCTAATAGATCACTTTCTAATTTCTCTTTTTAACAAATGGAAATCACAAGTCAACCTCACCTCATCATTTGGTCTTGGTTAATCTAAGCCTCAATCCCCTGCTTTTTTCCCCCCTTTCTCCTTTATTTTTCCTTTTTTCTCTCTCTCACTCAATAACATATCTGCTTTTTCTATATAACCACCACATTTTTTCCCCACATCAAAAATGTCACCCATGGGAATTCAAGGCATGAAGGTGCACCAGTTCGCACGTGGATTTTGGGAGCACGAACCCACCTCCCTCACGCTCGGATGCAAGCGGCTCCGGCCGCTTGCTCCGAAGCTCAACTCCACCGCCACCGCCACCACCGTTACCACGGCCGCCGTTAACGGTTTCGATCTGAAGAGTTTTATTAGACCGGAAAGTGGTCCCAGAAAACTTGGACCGTCGGATTACCAGAAGAAAGAATCTGTTCAGGTAATTAAATTTGTCAGCATATCTGTTCTTCATGTTAGTTCACATTTTGCATGCTTATTTCTGTTACAAGAGTTATAGCGGTTCACATGTTGTGCGCTTTGATTTGCATGCAAGAGACACACTTGTCACACAATACACCTTTTAGTGCGTGAAAAATGTACACAAATGCATTAATTAGGCTGTTCTCTCAATTAATTTTAGCCAAACCTAAAATAGAAGTAACGGGAGTGTTTGTAAAGTCTAAACAATAAATTCTTGACGCAAAAAAACAATTATTTTTTTCGGTATAGAAGCTGAGAATTTTTTTTTTAGAGTTTACAAACACTCGCATAATCAGTCTGGATCTTCGATTCTTTATAATGTTTCATTTTATGTTTCAATACATTAGATGAATGTTAAATGTATCATTACTTCATTTTTTAACACTAGATAAAACACTACAGAACGTTACCTGGATCTCCAAGAATAAAATATCTCCAACATTGAAAAAATCAGACCAAACGTGGGATTTTTAAAAAGATAGCGATTGTCAAACGATACCTCTATAACATAGAGGACTAAAAGTCTATTTAGCCCTGTTTAAACTTTAAAGTACCAAAATGTTATTTTGCCATATGTAAGAAGAGTGAGTGTATGTTAATGTTGTGTCTATCTCAATTCTCATTCACACAGTATTATAAGACTTTCTTCTAAGGGCCGCCTTTTGAAAAAAATGACCAGAAGAAATTTGGCATTATTTCAAAAGTACGTTGAATTTGGGTACTCAAAATTAAATATTTATTACAGGTGGAGGCACAGCCAGGGGGGACAAGGTGGAACCCAACACAAGAACAGATAGGAATACTTGAAATGCTGTACAGAAGCGGGATGAGAACACCCAATGCCCAACAAATCGAGCAGATCACCGCACAGCTCGGGAAATACGGGAAAATTGAAGGCAAAAACGTGTTTTACTGGTTCCAAAACCACAAAGCGCGTGAGAGGCAGAAACAGAAGCGCACTAGTCTCGGCCTTAGCCACAGTCCTAGAACACCACCTTCGCCATTTAGCGCAACTACTACGACTACTACTACTAGCATGTTATTATCTCCGGTAATTTTTATTACGATACGAATCTTCTGCCACACTATTTAATTCATTGTTCTAAAAATCTTCGTCTAACCCTAATTAGTCTCCGCCTATGCGCTAGGTTTCCCATGCCTGCCTACATTTTTTGTCCGATTAGACTATGTCTAACCCCGCTTGGACTCCCCAACCTGCTGCCCGACTAGCGCATAGCGCTTTTTAGAATATTGCTATATATTTACACATACTGCACTGGAATAGAGTATTTGTAAAACAAACATAAACCTCAAGGGTGAAGGGACTACATCAGGGACGAACCGAGAGGAGGGCGGGGGCCATCACCACCTCAAAATTTTATTTTATGTAGTATATATATATATATATATATATAAAAGTTATTTGTCTCCCTAAATATTTCCAATCTTGTCACTTCGCTCTCAAATATCTTCAATTTCGCCCCCTCATGCTACAGTTTATGCGTCTGTTCTTGGGAGTACTTATAATTTTAGAAGTTCAACATTTTCTTAAATAGCAGAATATTGTAATTATCTCTAATTTTCTTTTCCGTGTTAATATTTTTGTATAGGGAGGTGGGGTGGAGGAGGAATTATCAGATTGTACCCCATACAAGAAAAAGTGCAGGAAATGGGCATTTGATCAATTTCTAGGAGAAGATATTAGAAATTCATGTACAGCAGAAGAAGATGAAGAAGAAGGCGAAAATAGGACCTTAAATCTATTCCCTTTGCACCCTGAAGGAAGATCTTGAAGGAACATGTTTAGAAATTAATTAATTAGTGTTAAATTTAACTTAAATGTTTTAAAATCTGCTTAATTGTCAGCTTAATTATTTTCCTTGCTTTCTTTTACTTTCTTTTGAGAAGGAGAAAGACAAGTTGTATGAGCCATTTTCTCTATATATCCTGATATTTATTCTGATCCCATCTTTGTTTTGTATTAATGTATTTGTAAATTAAATTGATGATAGGGTCTGAAAACAATGTGCTTTATCTGTTTAGTAGTGTGACTTTTTGACTACAAGAAGTTGAAACAATTTTAACTTTTAGGTTGAAAGTGGTTGAAAGATGAGAATGGGTAAAGACACTGAAGTCCATGCAGCTTTTGTTTTTCATCCATGGCCAATTTCAGTTTTTGTTTGTGTGTGCGTGTGTGTGTGTTTTCAAGTTACAAAATTTGGCTGATATACAATTTCTTAATTAATTAATTTAATTTGTAGCCTCTTATATAAAGTTTAATACAATTATAATATGAGAAGTGCAATGTTTTTTTGTACATCATCAGCTAGTGGTTTGTGGGGTCAGATTTATGTATGATGCAGACAAGCCATTTTGGAGGGAAAGAATTTGAATATTAATCATTTTTTGTTTTCATGTGGAAAAGATTTCCTATTTTATTTTTATTTTTTTCTCTAAAAGGAAAATTGGATTGAGCAAGATCGCTAGACTAGACTATCACTTCTCTCAGTATTGAAATGCCTGGGGAATAAAAAAAGAAGTAAAGAGAAATGTTTACCTACTAGTCTACATTATTTGTTTTTCAATAAATAGTGAGAATAATATATATATTATATTAATAATTGAATAATATTGTTTGGATGTGACATAAATTTTATAAACTTAATATTAAACACCCATGTGGTCATGTATTTTCAGTGTATGAGACAAAGAAGAAAATCATTGTGGTGGAAATGATTGAAATTCTTGTTCAACTTTCCTGTTCCATTTTATATTTTATTATATTGAATTAATAACATGTGTACAAGATGGTGTCATAATTGTACATGCGTCATTTATTTAATATATAGAATAAAAAATGGAACAAGGAAAGTGGAACAGGAGATCTATCCTAGAGGCAATGGGTGGGTGTGGTGATACGATATCTCATGTATCGTGATGATGTGATGTATTATTTAATGTATGAATTCACCATGTAAATACCAGATGATGTCATATTGTAGATGTAGTTCACATTATTTCTTAAAATATCATATGAAACACCTTAGAAAATAGGAGATCCGAAATGGATATGTGAATGGAGATGAAGAAAATGAGCCTTTGTTTTTCTTAGTTTTTAATTTTTTTTTTTGAAGAAGAAGAAACTTGTAATATATTATTGAGATGACAAAAACTCATGTTAGAAGGTCTAACGAGCCAAAATCCATCGGACGAATCTCAAAAGCAACTCGGTGGTATTTCTGTAATATTAGCAATGTCGTTTTTGTAATATCTAGAAACCGATATTAGTAATCCCCTTGAAAAATATTAATACATAGTTCATTTGAAAATATTAGTTTTGTAATATTTGACAGTGATATAGTATCTAGATGTGTCAATTTTGGCCCGGTCCGACGGGCCGGCCCGAACCAACCCGGTTTTCTAATGGACTGGGCTCTATTTTTTAAGGCCCAAAAAAAGTCGGGCCTCAAAAGCCCGGCCCGGCGGGCTAGCCCGAAAAGCCCGACTTTTTAGTGTAATTTTTATTTTTATACCGGGTTGGGTTCCCCATTTTTGTGGCCCGGGATACTGTTTGGCCCGGCCCGGTCCGGTCTTTTGATAGCTCTAATAGTATCACGAGAGCATTTTGAAAGTAATGGTCTAAAAAGTATTAATACTTCATAGTACGTAGTGCAATTGAAAATATTTAATATTTCCCCTGAAATAGTAATTTTTTCCGTCAAATATATCGGTCATCCCACGAAACGTATTAGTAGTTCCCCTGAAACATATTAGTTTTTTCCCTGAAAGGTTTTTACTAATTCTTTGAAAAATATTAGTTTTTTTATAAAAAAATATTAGTAGTTCCACTAAATAGTATTAGTAGATCCCCTAAAAAGTATTAGATATTTCGTTGGGGGTAGATCGTTGGATTCGTAAGTCGGATAGATATGTTAGGTTGTAGCCGTCTAACTGTTAAACCGTTGATACTACCTCTATTGAGATAAGTATTGCATTACAAGAGTCTTCAACCAATATGGAAAATGATTGGCGATGGGCATGAAACATAAAATTGAGCTAATGAATATGCGCTACACAGTTAGAGCAACTCCAATGGGGCGGGTCTAAACTCGGCCAAACGAGTCTCGGGGCGTGTCCTAGGTCTGTACTTTATAAAACCCGCCGAGTCTGGGGTGGGTAACGGGTCCAGGTGGACCTGCGCCCGAACCCACTGCGTATATATATATATAATATTTATTTATTTATTTATTAAAAATGTAATTAAGTGTCTATTACTTAGTGTGTAGGGTTTTAACTAATTCTTAATTTGCAGTTAAGTGAGTATCTATTCTCTACAAACTCTCTATTCTCTGCTTCATTCCTCATTTTGATGAGTTTGTTGGGATTTGGTCCAAAGATCCCCCCCGCAATGGACTTTAAAATAGGCGCGAGGCAGCCCGCGATTCGAACTCGTGAGCGCTAGATTGCATAGTTAAAGGATAGCTTAAAGGATATGATTTGGATTACCTATACCAATAGATGCATCTTCTTTTCTCGGGTGCCCATTATATAGAAACCCGAGGTTAAGCGTGTTTGGCCACGGAGTAGACATGGGATGGGTGACCTCATGGGAAGTTTTCGAGTGTGCGTGAGTGAGGACAAAGCGCACTAGAAAAGACTCGTGTTGGTTTGTGGGGACAGTCGCCAATCCGAGTAAGAGGTCCAACAAGCTGTATCGGAGCAGGTCACGAGTTCGAATTCCCTTGGAAGCACGCTCGATGGAGGTTGCCAGGAGCGGTGGAACCGAGATCGGGCGCAAGCGGAGGTAAATGGACCAGAATCGAAGGGTAGGTTGCCAGGTGGCCATAATCGAGGTAAAACGGATCGAATCGAAGGTGTAGGTTCTTGGGTGGACTAATGAAGCGGTACGTTGCGGATGTCCGCATTGAGGTAAAATAGATCGAATCGAATGTGTAGGTTTGGGTGGACCGAATCGAAGGGTAATTTGCCAGGTGGCGGAATCGAGGTAAACACACCGAACCGAAGGTGTAGGTTGTTGGGTGGCGGAATCGAGAGGCTTCGCGTGACGCGACGCTTGAATCAAGAAGTTGGCGTTAAAACCGGGAAGTTTGGCGGCAGCGGAGGTTTGCCAAGCTCGAGCGAGATTGGGCAGTCCGGGAGGGGGATTGTTGGGATTTGGTCCAAGATCTCCGCCCGCAATGGGCTTTAAAAGAGGCACGGCGCGGCTCGCGATTCGAACTCGTGAGTCTTTGGATTGCATAGTTAAAGGATAGCTTAAAGGATATGATTTGGACTACCTATACCAACAGATGCATCTTCTTTTCTGGTGCCCATTATATAGAAAACGAGGTTAAGCGTGCTTGGCCTGGAGTAGACATGGGATGGGTGACCCCGGGAAGTTTTCAGTGCGCGTGTGAGTGAGGACAAAGCGCGCTAGAAAAGACTCGTGTTGGTTTGTGGGGATCGTCAATCCGAGTAGCGCTAGAGGTCCAACAGAGTTCGAATTTTCCTTTTCTCTGCTCTCAACTCAACTCTTAATCTACATCAAACTGTTGGGGGGTTTTGTGGACAATATTTGATGGTTTAATTTAATATGTTAACCTTCATACTCACTAACACATTCATATTTTGAAAAACATCACCTCAGCAGGACTTGAAATTTCAGAAATTGCTCATGGATTGGACCTGGGTCTAGGTCTCGAGGTCCAATATTTTTTCAAGCGGGGCAAGTTAAGGCAGATCATTCCTATAATTTAAGGGGCCAGTGCGAAACGAAAAGAGGACCTTTTATATTCATATAAAAAGTTAAAAAAATTAATAAAACTAAAATAATGAGAATTATATTAACATTTCAATGTTTATACTACAAAAAAGAGGGGAAAATTATCAATACAGATCTCCTTGCATTTTGAAACCGATTATGCCCATGCTTAGCTAAAAAGAAAAGGAAATAAACCTTGTATATGTGGATCGAACATGCAACCCTGCACGTGGGGGTTTTGTGGACAATATTTGATGGTTTAATTTAATATGTTAACCTTCATACTCACTAACACACTCATAGCCTTGAAAAACATCACCTCAGCAGGACTTGAAATTTCAGAAATTGCATTTGGCGGGTCTGTGGATTGGACCTGCCGGGTCCCGGGTCCAATATTCTTTTGGCGGGGCAAGTCTTGGACAAGGTCATTCCTATAATTTAAGGGGCCTGGTGCGAAACGAAAAGAGGACCTTTTATATTCATATAAAAAGTTAAAAAAATTAATAAAACTAAAATAATGAGAATTATATTAACATTTCAATGTTTATACTACAAAAAAGAGGGGAAAATTATCAATACAGATCTCCTTGCATTTTGAAACTGATTATGCCCCTGCTTAGCTAAAAAAAGAAAAGAAAATAAACTTTGTATATGTGGATCGAACATGCAACCTCGGTTATGTAAGAAAGAGCATAGATTACTAAGAGTTCTTTTGTGAAGACTAGTACTATTTATTTTACTTTACGTTTTATTTGCCTAGGTAAAAAATAATAAAACAGACTTTGAATCTTTCAAGGCTCGAACACACGACCTCAGGCATAAAAGAGAGGACACAAGCCGCTACGCCTAGGAGTGCTTTTGTGAAAACTTGTATTCTTTATCTTACATATACATATATATTAAACCATTAAATTAATTAAAAAATAAATTGGGGCTCTGGGGCCTTGCCGGAGAGGGGCCCTGTGCGGCGGCACCACCTTGGCCACCCCTAGGACTGCTCTGGTCCCGAGTTTAGCCAATCTCGTCTCAGACCCACCCTGTTGCCATCCCTACATGTGATATTACACATAGAAAACTGTGGAAAAACCTTTGGAGAGTTTTTCTAATTTCCACTAGAGAGCTAAGGACGAACATGAAACAATGTAGCATCTTGAAATTCTCCAAGTAAAAGCTTTATATAATTAGCCTTAGTTTGTAACTTTGTTTTTTTGGAGTACTTCTTAGTTTTTAGGAAAATAAGATTTTTAGTTACGTAAGTTGGACATGTTTTAGAATTAGTCCTCTAAATTGTCACATTCATTTTTAGTCCTTTAACTTTCAAATTTCTAGATATTCATCCTTTAACTTAACAATTTTATTTTTGGTCCTATAACGTAACATATTTAAATTTGGTCCTATAACTTAACATATTTTAGAAATTTGGTCATGTAACCTTTTTTTTAGGGGAATTTAGTAATATAACTTAACAATAGTTAAATTTAATTAATTTATTAAAAGGTTATTTCTAAATTAATTTTATTTTTCAAATCGAATGATTTTAATTAACAATTAATTTTCTTTAAAAATAAATAATTATTTTTTAATTTAATTAATTTTTAAAAAATATTTAAGCATTAATTTTTAAACTTCTTGAATTAAATGCATCTTGTACACTAGTCTACAATTACATTTCTTGGAGATAATTATCCTCACCAAAGGTTAATTGCATAAATATGACAAATTATTCTTAAGTTACTAATTTGATGTAATTATTTTAATTTTCCTAGAATTCATTAATTATTTTAGAAATTTCTATTTATTTAAACTTTTTATTAATCAAATTAATTTAATTTTAATTGTTTTTATAATTTAATTAGTTTCCAAACATTGAAATTTAATTATTTTATATTTGGTCCTATAAAATAGTTAAATTTAACTATTGCTAAGTTATAGGACTAAATTTCTAAAATATATTAAGTTGTAGGACCAAATTTCGAAATATATTAAGTTTTAGGACCAAAAATAAAATTGTTAAGTTTTGGATAACTAGAAATGTGAAAGTTAAAGGACTAAAAAATGAATTGGAGGACCAATTCTCCAAAAGGCCCAACTTACAGGCGACTAAAAATCTTATTTTCCTAGTTTTTAATTAGAATGTTTTGTTCTACTATGTGCATATGGTGTTGGTGCAGGTAATTGCTGGTTATGAATTATAATTGCACATTTCTCAAAATATATTTTTAGTTTTTTTTTTTTAGAAATTGAAAAGAAATGTTGATTGAAAACAAGCCAAAGGCCCAAAAGTTTTTTTTTTTTCTTTTTTGAGTTACAGATATACACTTCACTGGGATTGAACCCCTGACCCAAAAGTATTTTCAAGGAGGCACAAAGGATCGAAAGGGTCATTGAACACTGTGCTGAGACTAACTGCGCAAGCCCTAAGATTTCTTACTCATTTTAGGCCCATCCCAAGCCTTGCACGTGACCCATATTGTTTTATTATGGGCCACTAACTTGGGCCTTGAACTTGGGCTTGTTTTTATGTCACTAGCTTCTAATTTTATCTGATGAGTAGGGTTTCACTTTTGTTCCACAAGTTTGATTATTTTATTACCTCATTAATATTTTATTAGTCAATTTTCAAAAATATTTTGCACATATGTTATGTGTTACGAATTACGCGAGCATATTTATGTAATTTCTTTGTCCAAAACAATAATAATCCAAATTCTTCAATTTTTAAATTTAAAATCCCAAATTTATGGTTAGATAATCTATAAATGCAAGGCTAAATTAAATTATAGCTTTTAATTCGCTCAACAAGAACTAATAACCCTTTTAAATAGGTGAAAAATAAAAAGAGATGGAATAAAACTGTATTTTTGTTAAAGACTAAGCAGGACATTTGATCGGTTTTCTACTGGTAAAATATTGAGTATAGAGTTATTTATATAGTATTTTCTATTCTTTTTTTCTCATAAATGTGTCATATTTATACTATTACATTGAGTGGAGTAACAATCATTATATCTACAATTGTGGTGGGACACTTGTTATTCCAAATTCTACATGACGTGCATGGATCACACGTGTTTAATAAAATATTATGTGTTGTCCTTATATGAAATCACACACGTGGCCAACATGTCGACCAATGGATTTCATATCGGCCATAGTTGATTTTTCTAGGTGGAGTTTGTCCAAGTTATTTGGCAGATGCCTTCTCGCAATGACCCTGGTTGAATCGGTTCTCGATAAGAGATGCTTTTGGTTGGGCCACGTGGGCAAGTCTTCAATTGCCACGTGTGTATATCTATCAATCTTTGCTCGGGCGTCATCATTTGACATCCTCATATCTAATGATATTTCAAACAATTATTGCAATTACCATTAGTACGAGTGTTTATATTAACAAATTTTAGAATTCAAAGATTATGTGTTGATTTTTATTTTTTTTAAGTGCAGATATTAAATAAACGAACTCTCCTTAATTAATTAATCAAAAGAAAATATATTCACAATACAGTTTTAAATATCGAGTTTTATGCAATAGATTTGACCACGTCATATACTGCTCGTGCTCATGCTACACGTGTCTTATTACTGTTATCCCTTACAGATTGGACGGCTACGATTTCACCGCTGTTCTCCAGCTAGGGTTTTCTATCACCCCCCTTGGAATATATATCTTCACAGTTCACTGTCTTCTCCGAGTGCGGTGCAGTTCCCTGCCCTCCCAAAGGAAAAAAAAAACACCAAAAATTCTCTCTAAATTTCCCTATATTTTCATCTACCATTAAGTTTATCCCTTGTTTACCATCTTCTCCTCTCATATCTAGCCAAAAACCCCAAAAATTTGTTCCTTTTTTTGTTTCTATTTCCCCATTGTTGGCTTCTCTGTTCTACCTCTACGTTTAATTACAAGGAGGAGAGTGAAAAAAAATCCCCCCAAAAAAGAAACAAAAATCTAGCTGAATCGGAGTAAATGGCGCAGATTCAGGTGCAGCACCAGAATGTGGCAGCGTCTGGGCCGAATGGAGCGGCGGCGCCTGGTGGAGCGGCGGCAGGGCAGTTTCTGTCGACGTCTCTGTATGTGGGTGACTTGGATTTCAACGTGACGGACTCCCAGCTCTACGATCTGTTCAATCAGGTCGGGCAGGTTGTTTCTGTTAGGGTTTGCCGTGACCTCAGCACTCGCCGCAGCCTTGGCTATGGTTATGTTAACTATAGCAACCCCCAAGATGGTTAGTAATTTGAGTTCTCTTGAGATTAGTGAGAAATACTGGATTTTGGATTCTGTGTTTACTTGTACAGATGTCCTTGGCACGTCAGTATGATTGCATGCGAGTAATTTATGATGTATTTGATTAGTAGAGTGGTATGTGGTGTAATCGTATGCTTGTGGCGTCATTACTGATATACTGATAGCTTAGTGCTGAAATATAGAGGAAATCCCTTTCCCAGAAACCTCATTTCGCGTTGTTGTCTCTTGAATTTCTTTAATCATGTTTCTGAGCTCTTTCCTTGAACCTTGCCCAGAAGAAATATTGGAGTTTTGGAATATTACACCACTTTGGTTAAAGTATGAAGTTTGAAAATGTACAAGTGCTCAGTAGCATGAAAGACAGTGCCTGATAAATTTGTGGGATTTGTTCTGTTATGTAGTTTTAATGTGCATATGTAATCCTAGTGTTCTGTTTTTCTTTTTTCTGCCATATTAGTGGTAGAAATAACACTTTGCAGAATTATTAAATAAATATGGAATCTTGAATAGTGCCAGATACATGTTTTGTTGTATGCAGTACATTATTCAAACTAGTGACTTCTGCCTATAATTCCTGAAATCTAGAAGTTCCTTCATATCTGGCCTTTAGCCATTATCATTGTAATCATTTACGAAAAGATTGCTAAACCCCTTAGTCAATAGCTAGCAGATTTTCATCACTCAATTTTTGGAATAGTTGGAAAGTGGAAAATTGCATTTGAAAACACATCCATGCATACCAGTTGTTTTTTAGTTTTGGACAAAGTTCTCTTTGCTCATTTCCCCTGAATGGATGTTACTTTACCATGTCTAAGTATCCCTATTACTTTGATTACAGCTGCAAGAGCTATGGAGGTTTTGAACTTCACTCCCTCAACAGCAAAACGATCCGAGTCATGTATTCTCACCGGGACCCAAGTGTTCGAAAAAGTGGAACAGCAAATATCTTTATCAAGGTAATTGTTTGCCAAAACCTCTAACCAAGCCCAATGATTATTATGTTCGTGGCTGGCCGACAATTGATTCTGAATTCTTTATTGAGATGGTGAATTAGACTTCCAGTCAACTACCATATATGATTTATCTGTTGTGCTTAGACCACTTCCATTTGTTTATCTTCTTAGACCTCTATCGTTTTCCTGTTTTGTGTCTGTGCTTATTGAATTTACATGCTACTGAACTTTCTTATGCAGAATTTGGAGAAAACTATTGATAACAAAGCACTACATGACACTTTTTCAAGCTTTGGGAACATACTTTCTTGCAAGATAGCAACAGACCCTAATGGGCAATCAAAGGGATATGGATTTGTGCAATTTGATACTGAAGAAGCTGCACAAAATGCTATAGATAAACTAAATGGCATGCTTATTAATGATAAGCAAGTGTATGTCGGGCACTTCCTCCGCAAGCAGGAGAGGGACACTGTATTTAATAGGACAAAGTTCAACAATGTCTTTGTGAAAAATCTTGCTGAGTCTACTACAGATGATGATTTGAAAAGAATTTTGGTGAATATGGAACAATCACTAGCTCCGTAGTGATGAGAGATGCTGATGGAAAGTCAAGATGTTTTGGATTTGTCAATTTTGAAAATGCTGATGATGCTGCTAAAGCTGTTGAAGCTCTAAATGGAAAGAAATTTGACGAAAAGGAGTGGTATGTTGGGAAAGCCATGAAGAAGTCAGAGAGAGAGCAAGAACTTAAAAGTCGATTTGAGCAGACTGCCAGGAGTCTGTTGACAAATTTCAAGGAGTTAATTTATATATTAAAAACTTGGATGATAGCGTTGATGATGACAAGCTGAAGGAACTTTTTCGGAGTTCGGTACTATCACATCATGCAAGGTATTTTAGAAATTAATTCACTTTACAGCTGAATCGCGTGGACTCACTTCTACAGTATTTGTTTGCTTATTGTCTTTTGCTAGCTTTTTGATTCTGTTTTACTGATTTCATTTATGTCCTGGATTGAAGGTTATGCGCGACCCCAGTGGAATAAGCAGAGGGTCTGGATTTGTTGCCTTTTCAACTCCAGAAGAGGCTTCTCGAGCTGTGAGTTGATACACTAATGATTGTTTTCTTGGATGACAAATCATGTGTAATGTGCTTGAGCTGATTAAAATATTGGTTTCATTATTTTAGCTTTCTGATATGAATGGGAAAATGGTGATCAGCAAGCCGCTCTACGTAGCGCTTGCACAGCGTAAAGAAGAGAGAAGAGCAAGGTTACAGGTAAATGCTCTTTCAGTAGATCTTTCCTCTAATTTTGATTGGGAATTTTAACATCCTGGAACTAGCCAGAAGGTTTTCTCACAACAGGTGCTGCAGCGAGGAGCCCTTTCCTTTTAACTTATCATTTTATTTCAAGTTCATCTTAATTTGTTACACTTCACCTATGTAGATGTTGAATTTTCAACCAACTATTAGTTTTAAAACGTTACTTTATTGCGGATCTATATGGCCACAAAATCTCGAGGCAATCCCTGTCCTAATCAAAAGTAATTATGGTAGGAGCAATGATGAAGTGCAAGTTATGTCATCAATGATTGTGTTCATGCTGAACGTTCTCTTATCTATAATATAGGCCTGCGGCCTGCCCAATTTAGGAAGAAATGATTAGCACATGGATTTTGAACGGATTAACATGTATATCCAATTAACTTTAAGCATAGTTATTAAAGGAGGCGCGCCCGAGGCGCGAGACGCATGAGGCTCACAGAAAAACGCCTCTGAAACTCCGAAGCGATGCATGTTTCCGAGGCGCGCGCCTCGGTGCCCCTCTGGCACTGTCTGAGGCGTGCCTCCTGTACAATTCTTTTTTTGGGTGTTTTTTTTTTTTATAAATTTGCTAGTTTAATACATTTCAGAAATACACTTTTAACCTTTGGTATAACAACTTACACTTTAACATTGAAAATAACCTAGAAAACTCAAAAATAAAGAAAACTAGGGTTTCATTTGAGAAAAGAAAAATGAAAGCCCTGCTTCTTCAAGGTTCTGCACTCCAGCACTTCTGCTCGGCGCCAGACGCCACCTCTCGCCATTAGAAAGTCCTTTTTTTTGTTTTCTTCCCTCTTTTTCATTGATTTACTAATTAAATTTCAGTGTTTCCTTAGTTTCAGCTCTTGTTAATTTATTTTTCCTCTCTTTTTTTGAATTAGATAGCTTATATTATTTTTTATATTTATTTTTATTTTTGGCGCCTCGTGTTAAGTGGCGCTCCTCGGGTGCGCGCCTCTCGCCTCAGGCGCTACGGACCCCTTTGCGACTCGGCCCGCCTCTCGCCTCTATCTTATAAGATGTTTGAGAACTTATAAGCTGTTTAAATTTGTTTGGTAATTTTTTTAGAAAAAATTCTTATATGCTCTCAAAATAAGATGTCTGGAGCTTATAAGCTGTTTTTTAAAAAGTAGGGAAACCCCAACTTTTTTCCAAAATAAGATCTTATTTCAACATTCTCCTTTAATTTTGACTATTTTAATTACAAAATTGCCATTACTAACATCTTAAAAGCTACACCATCTTAATTTATCCAAACACTTCACAACAACTTATTCTTAAATTAAGATCTAACATCTTATAAGCACCAAAAAGAACTTATAAAATGTAGGAGCTTATAAGATCTTTTAAATAAGCTTAGCTTAACACCCTTTTAATTTCTCTTGTCCATATAACTGTGAACATGTAGGGTACTTTTATTTATACCTTTATCCGTCTTTTTCATCGCCATTAAAGCTGAAATTTGTTCTACTGATAGTTCTTGTTAGACAGAGTAGAAAAATGTCAAGAGGGTCTTTTTACTTAGCATGGAAATTGTGTTGCATAATTACCAAGAAGTCTGATGAAATCCAATTTTGTACTTTTGCTTCTGGCCTAATTATAAGAGAAACGAGTTATGTTCTGTATCTGTCAAAAAGTTGTCATTGGAGACCTTGTTCCTCCACAGATTCCTTCGCCTTTTTCTGTCTGGTTAAAATTACTGTGATTTATGCACTGTTTCGTTAGTTGCTGAACTCTAGACTGCCGATGCTGTAATTAATCAATTTGTCAATTTCAGGCTCAGTTTTCACAGATGAGGCCTGTTGCAATGCCAGCGTCAATTGCTCCCCGTATGCCAATGTTCCCTCCTGGTGCTCCTGGTATGGGGCAGCAGTTATTTTATGGACAAGCTCCTGCTCTGATTCCTCCCCAGGTGACATCTGTTCTCTGGACTCTCACTTTTATCACTTGCCTTTAACCTTTTCATAGCTGAATGCAACCAAATGTCAAATGCTCTCATTTTCCCATTGCTTGTACTCACTGTAATCCAAAAGACTTACTGCCACCAAATCAGTTACACCACCACACACTCAATCAGAGGAAATGGGAAAGTTGTTCTGTATAGTGGCTGCTGAATTGTTCAATCTTGCCATTTCCTGTTGTCCAAATAAATGGGACTGTTTTAAAGTTTAGCTGCAGATGCTGGGGGTTAAAATTGGATTTGATGATATTTTAAAATTGCAGATGCTGGGGGTTAAAATTGGATTTGGTGATATTTTAAAATTGCGTGATATCAACACAATTTGTTGATAGATTTAAGGATGCATGGTAAAGTCTTCACTACATTTTTTGTGGTTGAATATTTCTTTTGAATTCTGGTCTTTTTAGACCACTGCCGTGCTGTCCTTAGTTCTTTCTACATGTGGTTTTAGATGGTGGATGTCGATTCCCAGTTGGGATTTAGAGGCCCCTCTTTTCTTGGCTTGACTCCATGATATGATCCATGGCTTATTTGGTTTCTATTAATTGCATTAAGTTGCTGGCAACTTGATCTGGTTATTTCGTTTGTGCGTTTTTTATTATGGGTAATGGAAACACTTGCTGTGGTAATGAAGCACCGGTTGAAATTTGTTCATGTCTTTTTTTTGTTTCAGCAGGATTGGGGTGTTGTGATGAAATTAACTCTTTAACTGATTTGATAATTTTTTATTTTATCTAAGTTTCATTATGTGGTTTGATTTTTTAACACATCATATGCTGCTCAATTTGTAGCATCAGTAGATGCTTGTCGTTTGACTAGGTGTAACATTTTTGCATAACACTGATATATTGTTCATTGTCACAATTCGTTTGTCATATTAGGGGAGTGTTTCCAAGCATTATAGGAAGCGTTTTTCAGTTTTTGACTGAAAAAAATAGTTTTGAGTGTGTTCAATACCAACTTTTGGATCTTAGTCTTTATAATTTAATCAGAATCTAGAAGCAGGGGAGAGGTGCTTTAGATTTCTGATGCTGCTTTTGGTTTCATATTGAAACATGTAAAAGAACTTTTACAACTTTATTCACCAAACACTTTCTATTAGCTCAATCAATTTTCAGCTTATATTTGCAAACTTTACCACTTCTAATTGTCAATTGCTTCTACTGTAATAAATCACATCAATTCAGCAAAAGTTTTTGCAAACACTCCCTTGGTAACTCTACTCTTGAAAATTTGTTAGGCTGGATTTGGTTATCAGCAGCAGCTTGTTCCTGGAATGCGCCCTGGGGCTGGACCTATGCCGAATTTCTTTGTGCCGCTAGTCCAACAGGGTCAGCAGGGCCAACGTCCAGGTGGCAGACGAGGAGCTGGTCCGGTGCAACAAACTCAGCAGCCCGTGCCGATGATGCAGCAGCAGGTCAGTTGTATTTCAGGTTCGAATGCTTTTGTTAATTTTGTTAATTGCTAACTAAGTATGCTTTCTATTTTCCCAGATGGTACCAAGGGGACGGATGTATCGGTATCCTCCTGGGCGTAATGTGCAAGATGTGCCCATGCCTGGTGTTGCTGGAGGGATGCTTTCTGTTCCATATGACATGGGTGGCATGCTTCCTCGAGACGCTGCTATTCCACAGCCTATGCCAATTACTGCTCTTGCTTCTGCACTCGCAAATGCAACTCCTGAACAACAGAGGACGGTGAGCAGTCTGCCCAAAAATATGAATTATATAAGTTGGTGGAATTATTACGAAACTATCCCTAAGGTTTAGCCTAGTTATAGAAACCTTAAATTATCTTTTAAAGTTACAAATTTCCCTTAAAGTTAGGAATACCCTCTCATTCTCCTACAATAAGAAGCAAATGTCAAAAGGACATTTGTAATTCTGAAAGATAACTGAGTTTTTTGTAATTAGGCTAAACCTGAGGAGTGATTTTTGTAATTAACCTAAGTTGGTTTGGAATTAATGCGTATAATGTGCCTAATTTCTAATCTTTTTGACGACAGATGTTGGGTGAGAACTTGTACCCTCTTGTTGATCAGCTGGAGCACGAGCATGCTGCTAAAGTAACAGGCATGCTTCTGGAGATGGACCAAACAGAGGTTCTGCATTTGCTTGAATCACCTGATGCTTTGAAAGCAAAGGTTGCCGAGGCCATGGATGTCCTGAGGAATGTTCAGCAAGCTAACAACAGCCCAGCTGACCAGCTTGCCTCACTGTCGCTCCATGACAACCTTGTTTCTTGAAAATTATTATGGTGTTTAAAGTGATAGCAGATGTGCCCCTGCCTATCTGAATCAACTTTTTGCTAGTGAGGGTATTGAATTTAGGATGGATTTTTTGGATAATTTATCTAGGGTTTTGAATTTTTTGAGAGATTGTCGTTTGGTTTCCATATCATTTTTGGGATTTCTGAGATCGCTTGGCGTTTTAAAGTTTATTGGTTGGCTGCCTTTGGATTTCTATGTTTGCATATTTTATTCAGCTGTTATCTCTTGAAATTAACATTAGCTAATACAAATCTAGTCGCTTAGTTAACTTTTCTCGATTAAATATTTTAATTGCATGTTGTCTCGAATCTGTTGAGTATTTGAGGCTAAACGGAGGCTAAATTTCATTTTGACTTGTTCTCTGGGCTCAAATTCTTCAAACCAGAGCTCTTTAGGTTACGCTAGTTTCAAATAGCGTGGCAGTTCCGTACCTGAGCTTTTTAGGCTACACTAGTTTCGAATAGCATGGCAGTTCCATCATCCATGCTCTCCCAAAGAAAAGAAAAAAACCCAAAACTTCTCTAAATTTCGTCTTTAATCTACCATAATGTTTATCCCATTTATAATCCTCTCCTCTCATAATCTACTCATTAACCCCAGAATTTTGCCCTTTTCTTCTTCACTTTCCGCATTGTTTGTTTTCTCTACATTCAATAACAAGAAGGGGGTAACTCAAAAAAAAAAAAAAAAACTAACAAGAAGGGGAAAATAACTATTGTTACGGTTTGATGAGACCTAAGCACTCGTCGCACCCTTTGGTATGGTATGTCAATTATAGCAACTCCGTGATGGCTAAAACTTTGAATTCTTTATAAATTAATGAAAAATGATGCACTTTATAATTTGTTTTTACTTGTATAGATGTGCTTAGTATGCCGTTTATGTTGCATGTGTTAGAGTAATTAAATATTAAATAAATTGTCTCTCTAACAACTTAAGCTTTTACACGAGGTGGTCATTCAATATGGTATCAGAGTCAGGCCAAATAAGTTGTCTTGAGTTCAAATCTCACTGTCACTCATATAAATGTTTCGCGTGCAAGGCTTCATAAATAATTGCCTGCACGTGAGGAGGCGTGTTAGGGTAATTATATATTAAATGATTCGCCCCTCTAATAACTTTTTTTTTGAACAAAAAATAATTTCCCCCCCCCCCCCCTTCTAATAACTTAGGCTTTTAGATGAGGTGGTCATTAATAGCATGTGAGTAAGTTTGTGATGCATTTGATTGGTGGATGGGAATTTGGCCTACGACATGCTTGTGGCATCATAATGATATCTAAGAGCTGGCATTTATGGAGATAAAGAAATGTTTCCCCTAGCCATAAACATTGTCTTGTGTAATTCTTGGGTGAATTTATTTATACATATTTTTAAATTCCTTCCTCAATTGGCTCCTTCGGCATTGCCCAGAGGCATAGCCAAAAAAAGAAAGTTCTTTCAACATATTATCATGCATGGCGTGCATGTGTGTGCCATGGACCTTAGTATCCCTTCCAGTGTTCATATTCAATGTTGAAGTGATATTCATAACTTTAACGCTCATAATGAAGTATCAGATTCCAATGAGCTTTCTGTTGCACAAATCAAAATGAAGAATTAAAGTCTCATGTCACCTCACAATATTCCATTCTACCTTGTATGAACTTTAGTCGATCATTCCATCATTCTGGAAACTTAGAAACTTTCAGACACACCACAGTGTCAATAACACTAACAATTTGATGTTTGCCATAGTCAGAAGATGGCGATAATCCTATCACAGGGTTAAGAGACAAGATTTCAAATGTGTGAGTAGTGTAAAGTGTGACATTTTTGTGACTGTAGGTAGAGACAATTCATGGTGATTTCTTGAGGTCTTCAAGTTCATCATTGTCGCCAGTTTAACTAAAACGACACGGCCTCATCTTTATATTATCTTCATTTATTGTGCTGATAGTTATTGTCGTTTACGTGCCCAGTCATCACTTTCATAAGCTATTAGCCGTAGCAAAAGTCCCTTATCTGAATGGTGCAAATAAATCTAATTTGAATGGAATATCAGGTATATTTTCAAGTTCGAGCTCAAAACCAAATAGATGAGCACATGCTATCTCATGGTCGAGATTACGCTTGAGTCCAACTGGATCCAAGCTCATGCTCATATATAGTATTAGCAATACACAAATAATTTGGAACTGAAAAACACATTTAAGATAAATATCTGGTACTCGGGTGACAATAGGTTATATAACAAGTTAATCTTAGTAAGCTGTTAAATTTAGCACAATATGATAAATTTGGGTTACACAAGATCTTCTATTCTCTATGGTGTTTTAGTTCATCGAGTTAATGCCAAGTGTATAATTTATATCACTATTATGTACGTAACATACATTGATTTATTGAAACACCTATTAGAGACGTCTTATAAAAAAAGAGATTCAAAATGGGTGTGGATAAAGACGAAGAAAATTATCCGTTTCCCCCCCTTAGTTTTTGAGTATTTTTCTTAACTATGGTGCACCGTGCATGGTGTTGGTGTAGGTAATTGACTAATTATGATCACGCTTATTTCAAAATATCCTTTTAGGCGTCTCCATAAATGACTTAAATTTCTAAAAATATTTTTTGCTGATTGAAAGCATCAAAAAATGTTTTCAAGGAGTCACAAAAAGTCCAAAGGGCTCATGAACAATATGCTTGAACACTAACCAAATGAGCCCTACGATTTTTTACACGTTTTTGGCATTAATATAGATGAAAAATAAGGCAGTATTCTTATAAGTTTCTGGAATATTAGGACTAATCATATTCTTTGAGAATAACAATATGTTCTCTTCTTACGGATTAATCAAATAATGCATCAAAAGGGGAATCAGGAATGCCAAAGAAATACGCCCACGAGTGGCCCATATTTTAGATTAAGGGCCAGTCATTTTTCTTGCCAAGAGATGTTCCTACAATTTCGCTTGGGCATTGGATTCGAGCTTGTTTTTATCTCACCAGCTCCAAATTTAATTGATCCGTAAGGTTTTACTTTTGTTCCATGGGTGATTATTTTGTCACCTTATTAATACTTCATTAGCAATTTCTAAAATAACTGCTCATGTTTTCGTGATTTTGGCATAGGATGGCAATGGGATGGGTACTTGAAGACCCAGAGCACGGGACGGGCGGGTCGGCCCGCCATGCGTCACGGGACGGGTCAACGCGTCATATCCCATCTTAAATTAAATTAAATGCAGTACTCAAAAAAAAATTAAATGCCAAAAAAAGGAAAAAATATATTTATAAAATTTTCTTTACAAAAGTTATCACTATCAATTTTTAAATGTTAAATATGATATAAGAATATCTGTAAAAAAATATAATATAAGAATACATAAAAATTATATTATAATATATATTATATATGCAAAAAATATATTAAAATATATTTAAAAAAATAAAAAATCTATGCAGAGCAGGTACCTGTGGGGCGAAATAGATACCCAAACTGTCCCGCCCTCCTGGGCACGGGGTGGGTCAGGTCCAAATTGCAATACCTATTTTTGCATGTGTATTACATTAATATTTATTTTAAGCTTAAGTTCTTGACTTCTTCCCTTAAAAGTTATGCCAGGGGCATATTTATGTTAACTTTTTCCAAAATTTACTTTCAACTTTTTTAGGGTTAATTATAAAAATACCCCGAGGCGACGACCTAATTACAAAAATACTCACTAATTTTCAAAACTATAAAAAGTAACCCGAGATTTGATTAAATGTTATTTTAAGGGTTAAATTGTAATATTATTATTGTGATAATGAAAAAAAATATATATATATAAATATAGATTAATTTGTAATGGAGCACTAATTAGACAATAACCTAACCCATAACAAAAAGGAGTGGATGAAAATATTAGCCAACCACCCCATTAATCCAAGTGCCCTAATCATGTAATAAAAATACATTTCCATAAGATCTTGTTTGCCTATAAATAGGAGATATGTTGTTAGCATTTTATCAAAGAAAATTTCCTAAGAGCTACATAGTTAAATTTCGCAAATTTGAGAGAGAATTTTATAAAATTGTGAGCAAAGTTTGAGTGTGTTTCCTAAAATTGTATTTTGATGAGATTATATTTTAGTGAGCATATATAGAAAACGAAGGGTCGAAGATTAAGAGTTTTATTGTTCATTTTCTACATCGAATATCTGCGAATATTAAGGTAGGGATTTCTATATTATTTGTCTTTATTTAATGTTTCATGATTGTATTTTATTAATTGCAATATATGTCAAGAGGAAGTAAATTCATATAAGCTAGGGGCCGTGAAAAGGGTCAGGGATCAAACGTATCTTCGGGGTGAACCCGCAATGCTATATGCAAGAATCGCCGGCGTCGAGAGGAAAAAGAGGAAATTAATGAATTTATTTTTGTAATTATGTGTATGTTTTTCATGATTATATTAAATCTCGTGAGATATATCCCCTTCGAGCGAGATGAAGCTCACCCTATTATTATCATGACTTTCGAGGTTGAGGAATCCTATCAAGATATGATGATGTGGATGGTGGAATAAATTATGCTATATTTATATTTTAAATAATTACGATCGGACTAAATTTTTGGATTTATGTCTTTAATTTTTTTTCCGATTTATGCTTGGAATTTATAAATTCGTGTTCTCTTAATAATATTTTTGAGTACTTGATTTCATAAAATTGGGTCGTTACAAGTGGTATCAGAGAATGTCTACGTTTCTGTAGGCTTGTAAAAAAAAATTAAATTAAAATGTACAGTTTTTGCTTAAAAAAATAATAAAAGTCAAACTTTGTATAAGATAAAATGATATAATAACATCCACCTCCATCATATCTTGTCGGTCTCCTCAAGGTATGAGAATTTCTAATGCAAGTTACATTATACAATTGCACCAGTATGCTCATTTATGTCATGATGTATTCCATGTTATTTTATTCTGCTTAAACATAATACCAATTTATATGTTAAATGAATAGAAATCTTGTATTTCTTTTAAATATATATATATATATATATATATATATATGTGTAAAAATAGACTTATGGTTGAAAATGCACATATATATAGATGGCAGGAACTCGCACTCGTCACACTGCAAGAAAGAATAATAATAATAATAATTGGGGTCCGAACCATCCCATTAACCGACTCAATCATTATTTCAACTATCAAATTGAGGAGGGAGATAGTATTGGAGAATATATAGTTAAAATTCACCAGTTGTGGTACAATGTGAGGAATGTTATTGGCGCTCCAAACGAACGCGCTGCCTCCCGTAGAGTGATTGATAGCTTACCCTCGTTTTGGAACGTCAAGGCTGAAAAGCTTTATGCCTCATTATTGGAGCATGACGGGCATGAAGATCGACCCAAAATCAACTACGGGACATTTACTGCCAGGTTATACCGTAAATGGATTGAATTTTTGAACAATGAGGCTATGGCGGAAAATGAGGAAGCGGAAGGAAACCTGGAAGAAGACCCAGAAGAAGATCCAGAAGAAGATCCGGAAGAAGATGAAGACATGGATCAGTACAAATGGATGGGTCTATGTATTACAATAATTGATAAATAAATCCTTATCATATATAAAACTTAGTTGTTCTTTAATTGATATTAATTTAACTGACCATTATATTATGATATTTAGATTTTAAGTTAGATATTTCATGCAAAATCCATTAATAACTTGGGATAATAATAATAAATACATTATGTATGATCTTAGGAATATGGCTCCCCGTCGTGGAAATCAAGTCAACGGTGAGAACTCCACTAACACAGGAAATCAAACCACTGGAGATATAATTGCTGAGTTCCTCAGAGGTGTGCAGAACAACGGGGACAACAACAACAACAACGCACGAGTCGTGGAACAATTTCGCCACTATCGTCCACCCACATTCAATGGACGTGATGGCCCGACAGCAGTAGAAGAATGGTTTCGAACGCTAGAGAGAATTTTTCGACTTATTGGCTGCATAGATGAACAGAGAGTCGTATGTGCTGCCTTCCAACTCACTGAAGATGCCAATCATTGGTGAGAAGGATATTGGAGGACTAAGACTGAAGAAGAGCGGAATGCTTTAACATGGAATGAGTTCAAAGTGATCGTAATGGAAAAGTTTTTCCCACAATCATATCGGGATAAAAAGGAGACAGAATTCCTTAATTTTAAACAAAGAAACTTGATGTCACACAGAGTACGAAAGAGACAGAGTTCAATCAACTAAGTCGGTTTGCTCCACACCTAGTGGATACTGATTTGAAAAAGGCTCGAGGTTCGGGAAGGGGACTTGAGCACAATTATCAGGAATATTATCTGCTCAAGGAGATTTGGAGTACTCGGCGATGGTGAGAAGGGCTCATGAGGTGGAGCCTGGAGGCAAGTTTTGCTGGGGACGAAGAGGAGCTCAAGTTGGTTGTTTTACCTGAGAAAAGAAAATGGGATGGGGCAAAACATAATAAAAATGAAAATCAAAATAAAAGATAAAGATCGATGGAAATGCACGCCCAACTATGCAAACAGACAGGCCAACTTGCCCAAAATACAAGAAGAATCATTTTGGAGAATATTTAGCTGGACAAGGAAAATGCTTCAAGTGTAAGAAGCCAGGACATGAAGTCTCTAATTGTCCTCTTTTAAAAGCTGAGCGGGAAAGAAAAGAACAAACATCGGAGAGAGCTCGAATGTATGCTATGACTCGGGAAGAAACCGATCGAGAACCGGGTACAATGTCAAGTATGCTAACCATCTCGGAATACCGCTTCTTGTACTTTTCGACACTTCGGTGCCACACATTCGTTTTTATCTACCAAATTTCATGCTATATTAGGACATAAGAGTACTAGAGTAAATGAACCCCTTGAGGTTGGCTTGCCATCCGGAAATTCGATAACTACTCGACTCGGTAAATAAGGATGTTGAAGTGAATATAGGGGAAAATATCTTAAAGTCGATCTATACATAATTAAGATGAAGGATTTTGATGTAATCTTAGGTATGAATTGACTTAGTAGATATCAAAGACATTAAGTGTCACGAGAAAGAGATAACATTCAAACCGCCAGAAATGATGAGATAAAATTTTATGGGATTAAGTCTAAGGCAAGATTACCACGAGTGATATCAACAATGAAGGCAAGAAAGATGTTGAAAAAGAAAAATTGTCAAGGATATCTAGTGAGTTTAGTAGATACCTCGACAGTTGAAGTGACACCTAATGACGTACCAATTGTACAAGAATTTTTGGATGTATTTCCCAAGGATTTGCCGGGAATTCCTCCAGATCGCCAGGTTGAATTTGGAATAGATTTGGTACCTGGGACAACACCTATATCTAAGGCACCCTATAAAATGGCGCCAAAGGAGTTATAAGAGTTAAAGGCGCAAATACAAGAACTTTGGATTTGGGATTTATTAGACCTAGTGTGTCACCGTGGGGAGCACCAGTTCTGTTTGTAAAGAAAAAAGACGGGTCACTTAGAATGTGTATCGATTATAGAGAACTTAATCGACTCACAGTGAAGAACAAGTACCCGTTACCAAGGATTGAAGATTTGTTCGATCAGTTGAGAGGTGCCAGCACTTTCTCTAAGATTGACTTGAGATCCGGGTATCATCAGTTAAAAATTAAAAAGAGTGATATCCTAAAACGACATTTAGAACTCGATATGGACATTATGAGTTTGTAGTAATGCCATTTGGGTTAAGTAATGCACCAGCAATATTCATGGACTTGATGAATAAAGTGTTTCATCTGTATCTAGACCAATTTGTCATAGTCTTTATAGATGATATACTTGTATATTCAAAGAATAGAGAACAACATACTAAGCACTTAAGAATAGTGCTAGAAACGCTTCGCAAGGAAAAGTTATATGCGAAATTCAAGAAATGCGAGTTTTGGCTAGATTGAGTGGTGTTTCTTGGACATGTAATCACTGCTCAAGGAATTGAAGTGGACCCGGTTAAAGTTGAAGCAATCAACGAATGGAGTGCACCTAAGAATGCGAATGAAGTTCGCAGTTTTCTAGGGTTGGCAGGCTATTATCGAAGATTTATTGAAGGATTTTCAAAGATAGTTGCGCCTATGACTCGACTGACAAGAAAAGGGGAGAAGTTCCAATGGAATGACAAATGCGAAGAAAGCTTTCAGGAGTTGAAGCAAAGGCTAACTTCTGCATCAGTATTAACAATTCCTGACCCCACTAAAGACTTTGTTATTTATAGTGATGCATCAAAACAAGGCTTGGGATGCGTACTAATGCAACATGGTAAAGTGGTTGCCTACGCCTCAAGACAACTAAAGCCACATGAGTTAAATTATCCTACTCATGACCTAGAGTTAGCTGTTGTAGTGCATGCATTAAAGATCTGGCGCCATTACCTATATGGAGGAAAATGTGAAATCTTCACCGACCACAAAAGCTTGAAATATCTGTTTACTCAGAAAGAGCTAAACATGAGGCAAAAAAGGTGGTTGGAATTGGTGAATGACTATGATTGCACTATCAACTATCATCCGGGTAAAGCTAATGTTGTAGCCGATGCATTAAGTCGTAAAACAAAAGGAGAAATGTCAAGCTTGATATTTGAACAAGAACATCTTGTGAGAGAATTTGCCAAGATGATAATTGAAGCAGTGGTACCACCAAAAAGTACAGAGATAGTACTAACATCTTTGGTGGTGCAACCTACTTTGAGAGAGAAGATAAAAGAAGCTCAACTTCGAGATAAATTTTTGAGCAAAATGAAAGAAAAAGCTCGGGAAGGGAATGTAAAAGGATTTGTTATAACATATGATGGTACCTTGACATATGAAGGAGATTATG
This sequence comes from Rehmannia glutinosa, assembly GCA_016081115.2. Classification (NCBI taxonomy): domain Eukaryota; kingdom Viridiplantae; phylum Streptophyta; class Magnoliopsida; order Lamiales; family Orobanchaceae; genus Rehmannia; species Rehmannia glutinosa. The sequence continues at coordinate 77,193,884 of CM071928.1, forward strand.
CGTTCCTAAAGAGGAAGGGCTTAGAAAAGAAATTCTTGAAGAAGCTGTTTGTGACGCCGTACACACCACCCTGGAGGCACAAAAATGTATTGAGATTTAAGAGAAGTATTTTGGTGGCGAAGTATGAAAAGAGATATTGGAACTTTTGTGCAAAAATGTTTGACTTGTCAACAAGTCAAAGCAGAACACCAAAGACCATCTGGTTTGCTCAAACCACTTAATATCCCAGAATGGAAATGGGAACACATAACTATGGATTTTGTGGTAGGGCTTCCACCATCATCAAGGGAAACAAGGTCTTTGTTTGGGTTGTAGTAGATCGGTTAACAAAGTCGGCTCATTTCTTACGTTAAGATGACGTTTTAGTATGGAGCGATATGCACAAATTTATATTGAGGAGATAGTGAGACTTCATGGAGTTCTGTGTCAATTGTTTTGCACAGAGATACACGTTTTACTTCTAAGTTTTGGAAAAGTCTATAAAGTGCTTTGGGAACAAAGCTAAACTTTAGACGGCTTATCACCCGCAAACAGATGGACAATCTGAAAGGACCATACAAATATTGGAAGATATGTTGAGAGCGTGTGTGCTCGACTTAGGAAGTAATTGAGAAACATTATTACCCTTGGTAGAATTCGCTTATAACAACAGTTATCAAACGACTATTGGGATGGCTCCCTACGAGGCATTATATGGAAGAAAATGTAGATCACCATTATATTGGAGTGAAGTTGGTGAAAGAAAACTTTTGGGACCTGAATTAATTAGGCAAATTGTTGAGAAGATAGCCATGATACAAGATCGAATCAAGATGGCTCAAGATAGACAAAAGTCATATGCTGATAGACGGAGAAAACATATACAGTTTGATGAAGGAGAAAAAGTATTTATGAAAGTAGCTCCTATTAAAGGTGTTATTCGATTTGGCGAAAAGGGAAAGTTGAAACCGAGATATATCGGACCATTTGAAATCCTTACACGAGTTGGAGATTTAGCTTATCAGCTAGCATTACCACCAAGTCTATCAAGTGTGCACAATGTTTTTCAAGTCTCTATGCTAAGAAAGTACGTTCACGATCCAAGTCACATCGTGAATTATAAAGATTTGACAATCAACAATGACTTAACTTACGAGGAGGCACCGGAAGCTGTTTTGGAACGCAAGATTCACCATTTGAGAAATAAAGATATTGCTCTGATCAAAGTACAATGGAGACGTCATGGCAGAAATGAAGCTACTTGGGAGCGTGAAGAGGAGATTCGTGTCAAGTACCCAAGTTTTTCAATTCCAGGTAAGATATCGAATTTCGAGGACGAAATTTTATTTAAGGAGAGTAGAATGTGATAACAGAAATATATATATATATCTATATATATAAATATAGATTAATTTGTAATGGAGCACTAATTAGACAATAACCTAACCCATAACAAAAAGGAGTGGATGAAAATATTAGCCAACCACCCCATTAATCCAAGTGCCTTAATCATGTAATAAAAAATACATTTCCATAAGATCTTGTTTGCCTATAAATAGGAGGTATGTTGTTAGCATTTTATCAAAGAAAATTTCCTAAGAGCTACATAGTTAAATACTGCAAATTTGAGAGAGAATTTTATAAATTGTGAGCAAAGTTTGAGTGTGTTTCCTAAAATTGTATTTTGATGAGATTATATTTTAGTGAGCATATATAGAAAACGAAGGGGTCGAAGATTAAGAGTTTTATTGTTCATTTTCTACATCGAATATCTGCGAATATTAAGGTAGAGATTTCTATATTATTTGTCTTTATTTAATGTTTCATGATTGTATTTTATTAATTGCAATATATGTCAAGAGGAAGTAAATTCATGTAAGCTAGGGGCCGAGGAAAAAGGTCAGGGATCAAACGTATCTTCGGGGTGAACCCGCAATGCTATATGCGAGAATCGCGATCGGAGGAAAAAAAGGAAATTAATGAATTTATTTTTGTAATTATGTGAATGCTTTTCATGATTATATTAAATCTCGACAGATATATCCCCTCTCGAAGCGAGATGAAGCTCACCCCTATTATTATCATGACTTTCAGGTTGAGGAATCCGGCTGAAGATATGATGATGTGGATGATGGAATAAATTATGCTATATTTATATTTTAAATAATTACGATCGGACTAAATTTTTGGATTTATGTCTTTAAATTTTTTTCCGATTTATGCTTGGAATTTATAAATTCGTGTTCTCTTAATAATATTTTTGAGTACTTGATTTCATAAAATTGGGTCGTTACAATTATAAATATGATGGGGTATTTTGAAATATTTTTGCTCATGAAGGGGGTAAATGCTAGACAAAATAAAATCTCGGGAATATTTTTGTAATTTTGAAAGTTAGTGAGTTTTTTTTTTTTGTAATTAGGTTAAATCTCAAGGGTACATTTTGTAATTAACCCTTTTTTTTTTTTATATAAAATCCCAAATTTATGGTTAGTTAGTCTATAGATGCATCTCTTTGCTTGGTAAATTGCTTTCGATATCCTCATATCGTATGATACTTCAAACAATTATTGCAATTACCCGTACCACCTGTGTTTGTAGCAACAAAATTCAGAATTCAAAGAATGTGTGTTGAATTTAAAATGCAGATATCAATAAAAAGAACGCTCCTTAATTAATTGTTCAAAAGAAATATTTTTTAGAATACATATTATATATCATACCCTAACCTATAAATATATTACAACAATCCAAATAAGACCATTCACCCAAATTTCACTACCACAATAGAAATCAAACCACACAAAAAGGTAAAAAATCAACCCACATATCATGAGTGGACCAAACACAATATTATTTTAATCAACACAAAAGAAATATATTGAAAATTTCAAATAAGACCCAATCACCCAAGTTACACTCTACCACAATAGAAATCAAACCACATAAAAAGGTTAAAAATCAACCCACATATCATTAGTGAGACCGAATACCTTAAGGGCACGATTGAATATGCTTTCATTTTGAAAATTTTTATCTAGAGAATAGTGATAAAAGAAATTGGAAGAAAAAAATGAATTTTGATAGTGTGATTGGATGTGAGATGAAAAAGTAATGATTATAGTTGATTTGATTTAAAATAGTAAAATAATGATTGGATATGATTGACAGTTAGAAATGTGTGAGTGAGTGAATAATGAAATTTGTGGGAGAATATGTAATAATGATTAGTTTTTTGTGAAAAAATGTGTAAATGTGATTAAGAGAATAAAAGAGAAAAAGTGAAAGTGGGGAATAATATTATTTCGAAAATTTTCATAAATAATCGAATGCTTTGTCAAAAATTCTCCAATGGAATGAAAATAGAATCTCATCCATATCCAATCGCAGCCTTAATATTTTAATTAATAGAAAAAAATATATTGAAAAGTTTAAAATATTGAGTTTTATATAGAGCTGACAATTTGGGTCCGACCGGCCCGACAATAAGACTAGGCTTGACCTCAAATATGGAGGCCCAAAACGGACCGAGTCTATTTATTCAGGTCTAATGGCCGATCAACCCGAATCAAAATACACTACGGACTAGACTGAGCCATGAAAGTATTGTCCCGATGGAATTTTGGGCCGGCCCTACCTAGCCTGATTTTGCTTTCTCGCCCGGCCCGACCTAATTGTCAGCTCTAGTTTTATACAATAAATTTGACCACGTCATGTACTGCTCGTGCTAATGCTACACGTGTCATCATACTGTTTTTCTATTTTCAATTCGATGGCCTCGATTTCACCTCTTTTCTCCAGCTAGGGTTTTCTAACACGCCCCCTTCATATATATATCCTCACAGTTCACTATTTTCCTTGAGTGCGGTGCAGTTCTCTGCCCTCCCATAGGAAAAAAAAACCCAAAAATTCTCTCTAAATTTCCCTATCTTTTGATTTACCCTAAAGTTTATCCCCATTTTATCATCCTCTCCTCTCGTATCTAACCAAAAACCCCAAAAATTTGCCCTTTTTTTGTTTCACTTTCTTCATTGTTTGCTTCTCTGTTTTATCTCTACGTTCAGTAACTAGGAGTAGAGGGAAAAAAATCCCCACCAAAAAAGATACAAAAATCTAACTGAAATTCGAAAATGGCGCAGATTCAGGTGCAGCACCAGAATGTGACGGCCCCTGGGCCCAATGGTGCGGCGGCGCCTGGTGGAGCGGCGGCAGGACAGTTTCTGTCGACATCTCTGTATGTGGGTGACTTGGATTTCAACGTGACGGACTCCCAGCTCTACGATCTGTTCAATCAGGTCGGGCAGGTTGTTTCGGTTAGGGTTTGCCGGGACCTCAGCACTCGCCGCAGCCTTGGCTATGGTTATGTCAACTATAGCAACCCTCAGGACGGTTAGTTAGTACTTTGAGTTCTCTTGAGATTTGTGAAAGATGCAGCATTTTAAATTCCATTTTTACCTGTACAGTTTTGCTTTCTACTTCAGTATGATTGCATGCTAGTAAATTTGTGATGCTTTTAATTAGTCGATGAGTATATGGTGTAATAATTTGCTTGTGGCATCATTACTGTTAGCTTAGTGCTGGAATTTGGGTTTTGTTCTATTTTGTAGTGTTAATGTGCTTATGTAATCTTAATGTTTTGGTCTTTGTCAGATTAGTGGTACAAATAACTCGTTACAGAATTATTAAAGATATACTGAACCAAGAATAGTGCTAGATTTATGTTTTGTTGCATGGAATGCATTGTTCACTATGTATGAATTACCGTAGTTCTTTTACCCCGCTGAAGCCAGTAGTAGAACAGCCAATGTGGAGAAGTGGTCTTTTAAGAACAACGATGCCTCAAACTCTCTAGCTGATTTCCAAATAAGCTTCAAGAATGCTGAAGCCTATTTGCAATCCCATTCTCGCGCCACTCCCACCTCAGAACAACAAAATAAAAATTAATTATAAAAAAGAAAATAAAAAACTTTGTAGAGGTCAGTTTTGTTAATGGTCTTAAGCACTTCTTTCTTTGTATGAAGATAATGCAGTACAGAAGCCAAGAGAAATATTATTGTTCTCCGCCAGTTCTTTAGTGATTTGGAAGTTGTTGTGTAGCTTGGGGATTTGGTACACCAGTGACTTCTGCCTACAAGTCCTGCAATTTGGAAGTCTTTTCCTATAGCCTTAGCTTTTATCATTCCAATCAATTATTTAAAGATTGCTAAACCCCTTAATCAATTGTTAGCAAAGTTTCGTCACTATGTGGAATGGCTATTAGTGATGGCTGAACCTGAACCTGTTATTTTTTTCTTAAAAACATAGATTTTGAGAAGTCTATTCCATATGTAACAATTATTTCCTTATAGCTTCATTGATCTCTCGAGTGCATATTATTGGTTGTGTCAGGTACTACTGCAATTTGATAATGATGGTTTTTTCCTTTGAAGTTTGGTATACTGTGAAACTCTGTCACCTGTTTCTTAATTTTGGAGAAAATTCTCTTCTCTTTACTCTTTTTCCCCTGAAAGGATATCAACATACCCTGTCTAAGTTTGCCTGTTACTTTGATTACAGCGGCAAGAGCTATGGAAGTTTTAAACTTCACTCCCCTCAATAACAAAACGATCCGAGTCATGTATTCTCATCGGGACCCAAGTGTTCGGAAAAGTGGAACAGCAAATATCTTTATCAAGGTAATTGTTTCTTTGTTTCTGGTTCTATTTGTTTGATATTTTTCCATCTTTCAGGATTTAAGTTTTTTGTCTCATGGTTGTTGCTGCTTGAAAAAGTTTGTTAAGTTTACTGTCTCATATTTTGTATGATCTAAAATTGTTAAAACAATAAAATGATTATTCTTCGTGTACTGAATGTTCTTTTGTTGATCCAAAACCTCTAACCAAGCCCATTAATTATTATCTGCATGACTGGCCGACAATTGAATCTGAATCTTTGATTCAGATGGAGAATTAGAGTACCAGTCAATTACCATTTTTTATGATTTATCTGTTGTGCTTAGACCTCTTCCATTTGTTTATCTTCTAAGACCTCTGTCATTGCCTGTTTTGTGTCTATGCTTGTTGTATTTACATGCTACTGAACTTTCTTATGCAGAATTTGGACAAAACAATTGATAACAAAGCACTACATGACACTTTTTCAAGCTTTGGGAACATACTATCTTGCAAGATAGCAACAGACCCTAATGGGCAATCAAAGGGCTATGGTTTTGTACAGTTTGATACTGAAGAAGCTGCACAAAATGCTATCGATAAGCTAAATGGCATGCTTATTAATGATAAGCAAGTCTACGTTGGGCATTTCCTCCGCAAGCAGGAGAGGGATACTGTATTTAGTAAGACAAAGTTCAACAATGTCTTTGTGAAAATCTTGCTGAGTCTACCACAGATGATGATTTGAAAAGAATTTTTGGTGAATATGGAACAATCACTAGTTCTGTAGTGATGAGGGATGCTGATGGTAAGTCTAGATGTTTTGGATTTGTCAATTTTGAAAATGCTGATGATGCTGCTAAAGCTGTTGAAGCTCTAAACGGAAAGAAATTTGATGAAAAGGAGTGGTATGTTGGGAAAGCCATGAAGAAGTCAGAGAGAGAGCAAGAACTAAAAAGTCGATTTGAGCAGACTGCCAGGGAGTCTGTTGACAAATTTCAAGGGGTTAATTTATATATTAAAAACTTGGATGATAGCATTGATGATGACAAACTGAAGGAACTCTTTTCAGAGTTTGGTTCTATCACATCATGCAAGGTATTATATAAATTCGTTTTACATCAGAAATGTGTGGACACAATTCTACAATATTTTCTTTTCTTATTGTCTTTTGCCACCTTTTTGCTTTTGTTTTACTGATTTCATTTATGTCTTGGTTTCAGGTTATGCGTGATCCCAGTGGAATAAGCAGAGGATCCGGATTTGTTGCCTTTTCAACTCCTGAAGAAGCTTCTCGAGCTGTGAGTTGATACTCTAAATGATGCCTTTGGAGATGACTTTTCTTTTGTAGTGCTTGAGCTGATTAATATTTTGGTTTCATGATTTTAGCTTTCCGATATGAACGGAAAAATGGTGATCAGCAAGCCACTCTACGTTGCGCTTGCACAGCGTAAAGAAGAGAGAAGAGCAAGGTTACAGGTAAATGCTATCTCAGAACCACATCTTTCTTCTAATTGTATGCGAAAATTTTAACATGCTGGAATTAGGTCGAAGATTCTCCCACAATGAATGCTTCCTTATTTGGCCCTTTCATTTCAACTCTACTGCTATTCAATTTACCACACATCCGCCCTAATGTTGTTGTATATGTTACATTTCACCTGTGTAGATGTTGAATTTTCAGCCGACAACGAGTTTTACAACATTACCTTATTGCAGGTCTGTATATGACCACAAAACCTCGAGGCAATCCTGGTCTTAATCTAATCATCTTATGTAATTTTATGGTGGAGTAGTGATGAAATAAGTTGTGGCTTTAATATTGTGTTCATGTTAAACAGCTCTTAGCTATATTATAGGCGTGCCCAATTTAGGAGGAAATAGTTAGCACATGGATTTTGGATTGATTAACGTGTATATTCGACCAGTGTTAATTAATTTCTTTAGTACGAATAAATGTGAACTAATAGGCTACTTTTATTTGTGCTTTTATCCATCTTTTTGTTCGCTTTGAAAGCTGAAATCGGTTCTACTGGTAAATCATGTAAGGCGGAAGAGAACAATTTCAAGTGGGTCTTATTTATTCAGCATGGATATTGTGTTATATAATTATCAAGATATCTGATGAAAGCCAATTTTTGCTTTTTGCTTCTAACCTTATTATTAGGGAAACAAGAGGTTGCATTCCATCTGTCAAAAACTTGTCTTTAGAATCCTTGTTCCTCCACAGTTTCCTTCACCTTTTTTACGGCCAGTTCAAAATTAATGTGGTTTATGCACTGGTTTGTTAGTTGCTGAACTCTAGACTGCTGATGCTGTAATTATTCAGCTACTTCTTGTTGTGCATATTTTCTGATTGCTGTCCAAAACTATGGTTCTATCATGAGTTCTGCAACTTGTCTGTCTATTTCAGGCCCAGTTTTCGCAGATGAGGCCTGTTGCAATGCCAGCGTCAATCGCTCCGCGTATGCCAATGTATCCTCCTGGTGCTCCTGGTATGGGACAGCAGTTATTCTATGGTCAAGCTCCTGCTATGATTCCTCCCCAGGTAACAATTGTTGTCTTGAGTTTCACTTTTATCACTTCAACATTTTTATAATTTATTCAGCTTGTGCAACCAAATGCCAAACACTCTCATTTCGCCGGTCACACGTAAACGCCTTGACCATGATAGACTTACCCTCGCCAAACCAGTTACACCACCTCAACACTCTCAAATCTCAATCAGATGAAATGGGAAATAGGTTCTGTATGGGGGGGTGCTGATTTGTTCAATTTTGCCGTTGCCTGTTGGCCATTAATGGTACCGTTTTAAAGTAGCTGTTGGGGATTAAAATTGGATTTGTGTGCTGACAGAAGGTTCTTATGGAAACAATTGTTCATTTTTTGTATACAATTATATATATATATATTTGTAATTTGCATGATATCAACACAATTTGATGTTAGATTTGAGGATGCGTGGTTATGCTTTCACTAGATTATCATATGGTTGAGGATTTCTTTTATTTCTGGTGTTTGTTTGAACTACTATCGTGATAGTCTTCACTTCTTTCAACATGTGGCTGTAGATGGTGAAAGTCAATTCCCAGTTTGGATTTTTGAATCCCCTCTGTTCTTGGTTTGACTCCATGTTATGATCCTTGGCTTATTTGGTTTCTAATATTTGCCTTAAGTCGATGGCGACATGATCTGGTTCTTTCATTTCATTTGCGCTTAGATTATGGATAATGAAAATAATGCCCGTGGTACTGAAGCATTGGTTGAAATTTGTTCATCCATTTTTTGTTTCAGCCAGATGGGTGTTGATGGGATAAAATGAACTCTTGTTTTAACTTTTGTGATCACGTTTTCATTTTTATCTGAGATTTATGATATGCTGATTGATTTGTAGCATCAGTACATCCTTGTTTGTTTTGATTAGGAGGAACATTTTGCATAACACAGATACATTTGTCATACCCCCAATTGGTGTCAGAATAGTTAACTCTACTCTTGAAAATTTGTTAGGCTGGATTTGGTTATCAGCAGCAGCTTGTTCCTGGAATGCGCCCTGGGGGTGGTCCTATGCCGAATTTCTTTGTGCCACTAGTCCAACAGGGTCAGCAGGGCCAACGTCCAGGTGGCAGACGAGGATCGGGTCCGGTGCAACAAACTCAGCAGCCTGTGCCGATGATGCAGCAGCAAGTCAGTTGTATTTCAGTTTCCCATGCTTTTCTCTTAAGTGTTATTTTCATTATGCTAAGTATGATTTCTATTTTCCCAGATGGTACCAAGGGGACGGATGTATCGGTATCCTCCTGGCCGTAATGTGCAAGATGTGCCCATGCCTGGTGTTGCTGGAGGGATGCTTTCTGTTCCATATGACATGGGTGGCATGCTTCCTAGAGATGCTGCTATTCCACAGCCTATGCCAATTACTGCTCTGGCTTCTGCACTCGCAAATGCAACTCCTGAACAACAGAGGACGGTGAGAACTTGTACCCTCTTGCAAATGCACTGCTGAAGATTTAGGCTAAATTGCAATTTTTAGTCCTGTGTTTTGGGGGTTTGACAATAATGGTGATGCTGAAATCTCAATTTGCAAAAAACCCCTGTAGTTTTCGATAAAATCTAAATTTCAGTCATTTGGTCGCCGCAAATTGAAAAATTTGCTGAAAAAGTCAACGTGCCCCCATTTTTGGCCAAACCAACCATTTTCACTTATGTGGGCATCATCCAAGTGAGTTATATGTTGCTTGTCACAAAAAACTTACTTGGAGAATGTCAACATAAGCGAGTTTGGTCAGATATGTGGACACATGGATTTTTTTGCCAAATCTTTCAATTCCCGATGACCAAAGGTCTCAAATCGAGAGTTTATTGAAATTACATGTGTTTTTTTGCAAGTTGTGATTTCTGTAGGACAAATTCTCGATGATCAAAGGACTGAAATCTAGAATTATAGAAATTACATGTGGTTTTGCAAGTCATGACTTCTGTAGGACAATTATTGCCAATCCTCTAGCTATAGTACTAGAATTTCCACTAGCCAACATGATATATAAGTCGATTTGAAATTGGTGTGTGTATGTGCCTAACATGTAACTTTTTGACGTCAGATGTTGGGTGAGAACTTGTACCCTCTTGTTGATCAGCTGGAGCACGAGCATGCTGCTAAAGTAACAGGCATGCTTCTGGAGATGGACCAAACAGAGGTTCTGCATTTGCTTGAATCACCTGATGCTTTGAAAGCAAAGGTTGCCGAGGCTATGGATGTCCTGAGGAATGTTCAGCAGGCTAACAGCCCAGCCGACCAACTTGCCTCACTGTCGCTCAATGAAAACCTTGTTTCTTGAAAACTATTATGGTGTTTAAAGTGATTGCAGTTGTGGCCCTGCCTATCTGAATCAACTTTTTGCTAGCGAGGGTACTGAATTTAGGATGAAATTTTTGGATAATTTATCTAGGGTCTTTAATTTTTGAGAGATTGTCGTTTGGTTTCGTAATCATTTTTTGACTTCTAAGATCGGTTGGTGCTTTAAAGTTTATTGGCTGACTTATTTCAATATTGTTTCGTAGAGGTGGTTGTGGTTGTTGGCTTGCTACTCCCTTCCCCACCTTCAATATTGTTGTTATTTCTTCAATTTAACAATGGAGCAGTCGGTAAATACTAGGGATGGCAACGGGGCGGGTCTGGGATGGGTTTGGCTAAACCCGGTACTTGTCCTGCCAAGGAAAAAACTGGACCCGGGACCCGCCACGGACCCGGGACTTGTTGGGTCCAACCTGTTAGACCCGCCCAAAAAGGATTTATGATACTCAGACAGCCGTTTTTGAAGCTAATCCTCAATTGCAGTGTCTTTTGCAAGTGATTATTTTTCAAGCTCTAAATAGCCTACAGAGGTTCATAAAGTTGATTTATATGGTCAAAAAAGAGGAATGGAAAACTACCAAAGTGAATACATATAAGATGTCATTCAAATAAAAGAGAATTGCTCCAAAAATATTAATATATTCACTGCTCTTAGAAATGATTAAATGAAGGCTATGCAGCAGGTTTACCAGATAATTAGAAAAGAAGGCCAATGATACATCTTTATCAGGTTACAAAATAAGGGCAATTACCCAGGTTACAAAATAAGGGCAATTACCCTATTTGAATAATTTTTTTTTAAATAATACATACATGCGGGGCGGAACCGGGCGGGTTTGGCTGGACCCAGGACCCGCCCCGGACCCTGTGGGTTTCCAAAAAATGGACCCAGGACCCGCTAGACCGGGTTTAGACCCGCCCCGAGCGGAGCGGGTTTAATGCGGAACCGGGTTTTAACCCGCCCATTGCCATCCCTAGTAAATACTTTGAAAAGTCTTTTAATTTAACAATAGTTGATGTTTTAAAGGTTTAGTTTCTTGATTTATGGTAATTTTCAACTGATGCCAATTCGTATAATTCTTGTTAGTTTGGCATCTACTACATGCCCTACCCACCTGGATGCTACTCAAGTACATACACACCCATGTCACCCTAAAATACTCAAGGGTTAGTTTCCTGTCAGATCAAACGGATCCAAATATTCTGTCCATGATCAATCCGCCTATTGACCCTCCCAACCACTAACACCACAACACTTACTTCCGCTGGCAACTATTAATACTTTTGAGGAGGGATACTAATAATTTTTGAAGGAAAAATTAATGAACCTCCCAAACTATGTGTTATTTTCTACATTACCCCATAAACTATTTTTTTCTATTTAACCCCCTAAACTATACAAAAATTTCTACGGTCCCATCTCCTCCTCCCCGCCGGCGAAGCTGATGGGAATATTCCACCGGCGGGGAGGAGGAGATGAGACCGTAGAAATTTTCATGTAGTTCAGGGGGTTAAGTAGAAAAAAAAATAGTTTAAGTAGTAATGTAGAAAATCGCGTATAGTCTGGGAGGTTCATTAATTTTTCCTCTATTTTTTTAGAGGACAATTGGTACTTTTCAGGAAAAATACTAAAATACCTTTAATCGAAAAACCTAATATTTTTCAATAAGACAATTAATACATTTTAGGGGGGATATTTATACTTTTGCAGGAAAATATCAATACTTTTCATGAGGATTACAAAAATAACTGCTCAAGGGGTTGCTAATACTTTTCCAGATGATTACCAATACTTTTCCAAGGGATTGCTAATACTTTTCAAGGGAAAAACTAATACTTTTGAGGGTTGCTTAATATTACGACATTGCCTAATACTTTTCAAGGGGACAATTAATACATTTTAGGTGGAGTACTAATACTTTTGAGGCAAAAAATCAATACTTTTAATGAGGACTACTAAAAATATTGTTCAATAGGATTACTAATAGTTTTCAGATGTACTGCTAATACTTTTCAGGGGAAAACTAATACTTTTAATGGCCCCTAATATTACAAAAATGCCACCGGTCCGAAAATCATATGACACCACCCCAAAATATTACAAAATGCCACCAGTGCATGAAATTACAAAAAAACCCGATCTGGGTTAGATCCGTCTAACGGAAAAGACCCGTTAGACGGTCTGACCCAAGTTTTTGTCAATTCTCAAACTTATAATTTCAATTCTCAACCCTATACACTACCCTACATTATTCATCAAGTGTAATTTAACATAATATTGCAAATATCAGGAAAAAAAAATACATTTATGGGTTATTTATGAAACCCACTAAAAAACCAAGTGTACGCGCCATTTGTAGTGGCGCCTACACAATCCTTTTTTTTTTCCTGTTAGATTTCTGTAAACCAGCACCTACACTTATTTTTTTTTCTAAATTTCAGATTCTTGTTTTACAAATTAAAACGCATACATTATTTATGGATAAGTGAAACTTATTTTGACTAATTTGGTCGATTATTGCGAATACCCCACAAAATTTGACCAACGCCTACACTAATTGTTTTTTTAAATTTCAGATTTTTTTTATAAATTGCAAAATGCATATTATTTACGGATAAGTTAAACTCATTTTTGGCTATTTGATGAATATTGTGAATTAACCCACAAAACTTGACCAGTGCCTACACTATTTTTTTTAATTTCAAATTTTTTGTGGGGTATTCGCAATATTTTGTCAAATTAGCCAAAACGAGTTTTACTTATCCAAAAATAATGCATGCATTTTGTTATTTTGTAAAAAAATCTGAAATTAAAAAAGATAATTAGTGTAGGCGCATGTCAAACTTTGTGGATTATTCGAAATTAAGTTAAATTAGCCAAAAATGAGTTTCAGTTATCCAAAAACAATGTATGCATTTGTAATTTGTAAAAAAAATCTGAAATTTAAAAAAAAATAATTAGTGTAGGCGCTGGTCAAATTTTGTGGGGAGTTCGTAATATTCAGTCAAATTAGTCAAAAATAAGTTTCACTTATCCGAAAATAATGTATGCATCTTGTAATTTTTAAAAAACATTCTGAAATTTAAAAAAAATTATTAGGTGCTGGTCAAATTTTATGGGATATTCGCAATATTCAGTCAAATTAGCTAACAATAAGTTTCACTTATCCGAAACTAACATATGCATTTTGTTATTTTGTAAAAAAAATGAAATTAAAAAAAAGTTAATGTAGGCCCTCGTCAAGTTTTGTGGGTTATTCGCAATATTCAGTCAAATTAGCCAAGAATGAGTTTCACTTATCCGAAAATATTGTATGCATTTTGCAATTTGTTAAAAAAATAATTAGTGCTAGCGCCTACTTTAAAGGTGCCACTGCAAATGGCGCCTACATTTGTTTTTCAATGGGTTTCACAAATATCCCACAAATGTAATTTTATCTGGTATTTACAATATTCATTAAATATCCCCATTCCTCAATCATTATTCTTTTTTTTTTTCTAATTATATATGTGGGACCTTCCATTACCAACTTTATCTACTTAAAATATTACTATTTTTTAATTATATCGTCTAATGGGACCCACCACCCATAATCTTACAAAATATATCTCGTATATTCAATTAAAATATTTACCACTATCAACTTTTTAAATTATTATATACATAAAATACTATAAACTTATTCAACCAAATATAATATATTTTCCAAACTTACATAAAATTCATTCTCATTCATTCATCCAAATATAATTCCAGTTTTTACACAAATACCAATAAATTCTCAAAATCTATTTTTTAACACTAAAAACTGGAAATAATCCATGAAAATATAACCATACAAATGATTCAATACCGTAGTTTCACAACGTCATTTTGAGACTAAAGGAAAGCTTGCAAAGTCTCAAAAAAGAACCTGGGTATATAAAAAGAACCTGGGTATATAAAAAATAGTTAATTATTCACATAGATACATATTTTATTTTATATAAATAAAATGTTCGAATTGAGTTCAAATATCTTAGTTTTGTAATTCTAAGTTCATTGAGTACTTTTTTAATATTTATTCATAAAAAAACTTCAACCACTTTAATAAAATTATTAAGGTAATAATAAGTTATAGGAATCACGTGCAAAATATGTACGTTGTTCTAAAATTATATGAATCACGTGCAAAATACGTGCATTTTTCTAAAATTATATAAATCACGTGCAACACGCATGTTTTTTTCTAAATTATATAAGTGACGTGCAATACACATATTTTACACTAAGTATTATACTTTACATACACCACATTTTTTAGTAAAATTATATGGTTCACGTGTAACACATGTGTATATTTCTAGCATTGCTAAAATCTTAAAATTATAACATTTTTTATATTATTACATCGTACCATCCTTGTTACTTGTTTCTCTTCTGTCATACATTAGTCGTAAGGAAGAGGGAAAAGGTCTACATATATAGTCCACATGGACAAATTTCTAATTCCTAAGGCTTTTGCCAACCACATCTCGGACCATCAACATAATCTGTTAAATTTTTTATACTTATATGAATCGCGCATATGAACTATTTCTTAGTTAGCTTTTTCTTCCCCGTTCTCCAATCCCAACACACACACACACACACACACACCAACTTCAGTCTATAAATATGAGGCATCACTCAATATCATACTTCACACTTCACAACCTCACTCTCGTATACACTTGTTCATTTGCACACTCAAAAATCCTGATCATATGGAGCACATTCATTTTACCATCCTTGTTCATTTTATTCTCTTATGTCACGTGTTAGTCGTTTTAGGGGAGAGGTCTACATATATTGTCCACATGGACAAATCTCACATGCCTGAGGTCTTTTCTAGCCATGTCCACTGGTATGCCTCAACCGTCAGTTCCGTGAGCACCAACTCTGACCACCATCAGAAAACGTTGAAAATAGTTTATACTGATGACAACGCATTTCACAGTTTTAGTGCACTGTTGTCAAAAGATGAGCTGGAATCCCTAAGAAAATCACCAAACTTTCTCTCTAGTGACAAAATTCTCACACTTGACACCACTTACTCGACTGAATTCCTCTCTCTAAATCCTATCACTAGATTATGGCCGACTTCGGACTACGACAGAGACGTGATTGTGGAGTTCATTGCGTGTGGCCCGAAAGCCAAATCTTCAAGGACGGCGGGATGACTGAAGTTCCATAAAGGTGGAATGGAGTGTGTGAGTTGGAAAAAGATGTCCACAACTCTTCATTGTGCAACAAAAAACTAATCGGAGTTCGATTATTCAACCAAGGAGTAATAGCTGTTTTGACTCGCGATTCTTCGGAGAATAATTACTCTGGAAGGGATACCAAAGGCCGTGGTACACACACCTCATCCACTGTTGCCGAAAATTACATGCGAGGTGCTTCATTGTTTTGGCTATGCCCAGGCACGACCAGTTGCACATCAATCTCGGGTGGCCATTTATAAGGTCAATTGGGATGGTGACAACTATGCTTCTGATGTCATTGCTGGTATGGACCAGGCTGTCGCTGATGGAGTCGATATAATTTCTATCTCCATGGGCTTTAATGATTTCCCTTTATATGAGAGTCCAATTGCCATAACTTCATCTGGTGCTATTGAGAAAGGAGTTCTTGTTTCATATTCGGCTGTAAATGATGGTCTGGATAAAAGCTTACACAATGGAATCCCATGGGTGTTAACGGTTGCCGCGGGATCCGTTGATCATTTTTAGCTGAAATATTGATATTGGGAAATGGAATAAATATAACTGATTGGATTTTGTTCCCTGCGCTCAGTCTTCTGAGAGATTTTCCTACAACAAAACATTGTCTTCTTGCAATTCAAGTGAGGCACTGTTCACACTTAGCGATGGGATAGTCATATGCAAAAATGGAAAACATTTTTGATCAAATATACTTTATTTCTCGGTTGAATGAGCATGCTGGGATCTATATTTCTGACGATCCTGAGATATTTGAATCCAAA
This sequence comes from Rehmannia glutinosa, assembly GCA_016081115.2. Classification (NCBI taxonomy): domain Eukaryota; kingdom Viridiplantae; phylum Streptophyta; class Magnoliopsida; order Lamiales; family Orobanchaceae; genus Rehmannia; species Rehmannia glutinosa. Next base: position 77,210,377 of record CM071928.1, read on the forward strand.
TATTACATTTTTCCCGGTGTTGTGGTTAGCCCCAAGGACGCATCAATTGTGATAGTATGCCACAAAAAGTGTAGAGCCAATCGCTAGCATCGAGTTCCCACATACACTAGTGGGGACAAAGCCTGCTCATGTGGTGGCTATATACACTTCTAGAGGCCCTGCACCAACCTTCCAAACATCCTTAAACCAGATGTTATGGCACCAGGAACATTGGTTTTAGCATCCTGGGCTCCAAATTCAAAGACAACTTCCATTGGGATTAACATTGATTTGATCAGAAATAACTTTGTCGTTGTGTTGGGGACGTCTATGGCATGCCCTCATGCTTCAGGTATTGCTGCACTCTTAAAAGATGCACACCCTTAGTGGAGCCCCACAACTATTCACTCGGCCATGATGACGACAGCAAACCCGTTGGACAACACCGAAAATAAAATTTGAGATCCACTTTTTAAGTATGAAGTTGCCACCCCACTGGCCATATGAGCAGGACATGTGGATCAAAACCAGGCTCTTCATCCGGGTCTCATTTACGATGTGTCCGCACAGGACTACGTGAACCTTGTTTGCACAATGAATCTTACTGGGGCGCAAATTCGCACCATCATAAAATCACACCACATTTGCTCGAGTCCATATTCCAACATCAACCCGTCTTTTATTGCTCTGTTTAGATTGGAACAACGAGGAATGAAGTTAACAAGGAAATTCAGTAGGACCGTCACAAACGTTGGGGATGCATGGTGCAACTTTATATAGGGTTAAATTGGAAGTCCCGGTGAATACCACCATCAAAGTTCACCAACGTACTCTAGTATTTCGGAAGAAGTATGAGAAATTGAGCTATTCTTTAACCATTCGATATACGGTTCCCAATGATTCTTTCTTCGCCACACATGGTTCAATCACTTGGGTAGAGGAATCTGGCAAGAACACGGTGAGAAGTCCAATTGTGGTTTCTCCAGTGATTCATAAATTATTATAGTTTTCTTGTTGCAGAACATTATGGTCTTAAGGTTATCAATGTTTCCAAGCATTGATTGAAAAATATTTTCGGAAATATTAATGTACGGATCTTGTATTGCATCTCATCCTGATAGTATTGAAATAAAAAATGTAATACTAATTGTTATAGAGAATGTTAAAGCATTAATTACTGGTACTTTATGATCGTGAACTATGCAAAAGTGACTATTATAAAAAGTAATGATAACAAATTAAAAATATATCTTCCTCTTTTAAATTTAATGTTAAAAATCTGTTTTGGAACATTAAAAGCTAATGTCTTATTTACATAAAAAACTTGGCTTCTGTGAAATAATATTGCAATGCTACTCTTGTTTCCCCTCTATTTTAAAAAATAAAAATGTAATCATATCCAAAATATATTTTTTCAACCTATCCTGAAACTCTTTGCCAAATTAGGATAGGACACTCAATAGAAAACAAAGGAATACAAAGTGCATCATATAAGGTAGTATGACTGTATGAGTTAACCACAATAAAGGGTTAATCGCACTTTGTCTCATGTCACAAAAAAAAAAAGAAGCTAAATAGCCCCACGAGGTTCTGAAAAATCTGAAACAGTTGTAAAGTTTCTCCCATTATCAATTATTTACTATTTAGTGAAGTACTTTGAAAAAAGCCAAGAAATAGAAAATCAAATTATGCCAACAAAAAAAATAAACAGGAACTTTCACTAAAATGAGTGCTCTAAATAATCAGTTTAATGTAACAAATTTCAGTTTTTTTCATTTGTAAATGATATAATACAAAAACTAAAAAGATCATGATAATTTAAGGGTGGACTTAAGACACAATTTTTCAATTTCCCACATATAGGTGATTGCACTAGAAAATATAAATTGTTTTATTGATCACGTGCATGTTTACTTATTATAATAAATATAAACTTCTATATAGGTTACTTTAAAGGGTCGGCATATATATATATATATATATATATATATATATATATACACTAGTAAAGTGCATGTACATTGCACGTGAACCATAAAATTTAACTAATTTAATTAAAAATAATTTATTAATAGAATATAATAAAATTATATTATAAACATTGTTCGTAGTACATGCAATTTGACTTAAAAAGAAATTTTCCATATTAAAAAGAAATTACACAGGTTGTATCAAATAGATAATTTCTATTTGAGGTAGATGTAAAAGATCGTGTGTAACACATAACTCATTTTATCATTGTTAAATATATGTCTTAAAGAAATAAAAACAAAATGTGACACCAAATTAGTATGCCTTGCACTTATTCTGGAAATTTTCATTTACCGATAACTTCAAAATTTGGAAATCGTAAGACAAACAACTTCAATAATACTTTGGAAATAAAAATAAATTCTTTTAGACCATAATTGTTCCTAAAATTGAATTGTAGAAAATAATGAAGATAAGTCCATGAATTCACCATAATGTAGCTATAAGTAAAAGATGTTGATTCAAAGTGATGACAACGGGAGCCTTCAACAATGACTTTACAAACAGAAAAGAAAAATTACAAGGAAATAGAAATCTGACTATTACAACTTGAAACAATAGAAAGCCGAGTCGAGTAGAACTCTATCCGCAAGACAAATACGTCCCTGATAGTGCTCACGGTACAACATAATGTCCCCAAAGATAAAACAACTTAACCTCCTTTGTGTACAGTAGCACCACTGATACAAAGGCACTTTTCGAACTCGAAGAAGCGAGAACTGGCTGCTGGACTCGAATGCAGAGTGAAATATTGTTGAAATGTGATACGAAATGTTACAATATTTTTTACGACACATTTGAAATATGCAGAATGTATGCAATTTTTTTCTGTTTTTTCTGTCTTGAACACTGCACTGAAACCAGCTATATATAGGCACCAAAAATCCACCTGCAGGGAATTAAACATGGTAAGTTAATGGGCATTAACCTTCCTTGTAACAACCAGATGTTATAACACATTGATGACCACATTCTAGGGGTTACAATCCCATTAACTAAGGAGTTACAGACTCCAATAGTCAACTATGAATCTGGACACCTGCAATGTCCAGGTTCATCGGGCGGCCCAACATCCAACAGTCACTTGAATCTGGGCCAAGCCCATTTTTGAGTGACAAAAGTGTAGTGGACCTGGACCCGGGCCCAATAGGGCCGGTCCAAGCCCAAGCCCAAGCCCAGGCCCGGGCGGGCGGCGGGCGGCGCGCACGCGTGTGGCCCACTTGTGATCATCCACTTATGTTATAGTATATCCAACTAATAAAATCTTCTAGTTGATAAACTAGGATAAACTTAGCTTTCTAAGCTATGTGGGATGAAGAAAAATCCTTTCAACTCCCTTTACATAATGCCCATTTATGTGGCCAACTTCGTGTATTAATTTCTCACTCACTGCAATTCGATTTTGAGAAATAAAAAAATACTATGAATATCTACTCGGAAAGTAGATCAATAATATACAATTTAATTCATCCAAAATTAAATTCTTAGCCACCAAAAATTTGATCAAAGTCGGGACGACACCCACTTTCTCAAGCCCAAATTTCCAACAATCCCCCACATGAGTGGAAATTAATGCATGCATGAATGCAGACACGCAAACCAATCCTCAAGAGATAATACTGCATCAGGATAGGTAGCTTGTGGCTTTGAACCTTCCATAGTCAATACTATCGGGTACACTGGCGGCTTAGTGGAAGTAATGCCTTGAACTATTCCTCGACGGTGTATACCGAGACAACAACATTAACACAGTAAGGTCTCAACACCTCCTGTTCTCATGTTTTGTGTCCGTTTTGGCCATGGACACCTCCTTGGATTCATAAGTATTACTTTGAAGCAACCCTCACTTCTCACTTACATAGGTGATTTCCTATCCGAGTATCCTGCCATACTCAACCTCAACGAGGTGTAGGAATCATTAACAGTCAAATGACTTAGCCTCACCACAACTTGCAGATGTTTCAACACTTGGCATTGCTCTCTAGGGATGAGTTGAAACATTGTTTCCAAGTGTTACAACATAACCTTCATAACTTAGTTTTCCAATTGAACCAAGTTCTTGGGATCTCCAGTCATCATGGTTGGGTTACCACTATGATGGTTATTTTATTTTGTGGACTTTAAGCCCATTCCCTTTAGCAATTTACTCAATTGATCTCGATTCAGTCCTTTCGTCAAAGGATCTGCCAAATTGTCTTTTGACTTTACGTAGTCAATTGACATCACACCATTTGAGATTAATTGTCTAACGGTATTATGTCTCCGACGAATATGTTTAGACTTACCGTTATACATATTGCTCTGTGCCATTCCTATAACCACTTGGCTATCACAGTGAATCATCACAGAAGGCACATGCTTCCTCCAACATGGAATATCTTCCAAAAAGTTTCGAAGCCACTCTGCTTCTTCACCAGCTTTGTCCAAAGCTATAAACTCTGATTCCATGGTGGACCGAGCTATACACGTTTGCTTCGTGGACTTCCACGATACCACACCACCTCCAATGGTGAATATGTATCCACTAGTGGAATATGAATCTTTCAAATCTGAAATCCAACTAGCATCACTATACCCTTCAAGTACAGCCGGATATCTCGAGTAGTATATCCCATACTCCAAGGTGTACTTCAAGTATTTTAAAACCTTGGTTAACGTTTTCCAATGCTCGTGGCTTGGATTGCTCGTGAACCTACTCAACATATTTACAGGGTAGGCCAAGCCTGGACGTGTACAATTTGTAATGTACATTAGACTGCTTATAAGGCGTGAGTATTCCATCTGAGCCACTGGTTCTGCTTCATTAGCAACCAGATTTACACTTAAATCAACGGGCGTCTTTGACGGTGAAATGTCAAAAGCATTGAATTTCTTGAGCACTTTCTCCACATAGTGGGCCATTAGGAGTCCTGCGGATTTTTATCCCCAGGATCACATTAGTAGTTCCCATATCCTTCATGTCAAAGTTTCTTTTTAACATTCTTTTCGTGTCCATGATAGTATCATGACTACTGTCCATGATTAACAAATCGTCTACGTATAGACAAACTATGACAAATATTTCCGATGTCCCTTTGACATATACTCCTCGTTGATTTTAAACCCATTTGACAACATCGTGTTGTCAAACTTAAGATGCCGTTGTTTTGGAGCTTGTTTAAGTCCGTACAAGGATATTATTAACTTGCACACCTTCTTTTCTTGATCAGGTGCAACAAACCCTTCAGGTTGTTCCATATAGATTTCAGCATCTATCTCTCCATTCAGAAACGCCGTCTTGACATCCATATGATGAATCTCTAGATTGTGCAAAGCAGCAATCGCGAGAAGCACCCGAATAGACGCAATCCTTGTTACCGGAGAATAGGTGTTAAAGAAGTCATACCCTTCTATTTGTTTAAAGCCTTTGGCTACAAGCCGTGCTTTATACTTATCAATAGTTCAATCTACTTTATACTTCTTCTTTAGGATCCATTTACATCCTCAAGGTTTATGACCAACAGTGAGATCAACCAACTCCCACTTATGATTTTGCAGAATGGACTCGATTTCACTATTGATTGCTTCTTGCCAGAGCAGAGCATCTAGACTACTTAGAGCCTCTTTAATCGAGTTGGGCTCACCATCTAACATCAATGTTATAAAGTCTGGTCCAAAGGACTTAACCACCTTAGGCCTCTTACTTCGTCTTAGTTATTCACCACTCGGTGTTGAACTAACTGTTCTGTCAAATGTGCAACAGATATCGTGCCAGATGTCGTTCCAGATGTTATAACATCCGACGCAGCACCTCCATCAACATCTGCAGTAACATCTACAGCTGTTCCAGATGTGATAACACCAGAAGTAACAACTCCAGCTACATCTGAATACAATCGTTTCTTTAGACTTCCATCTATCATTTCTTTACAAGGATAAATATTTTCAAAGAATATAACATTCCTTGATTCAATTATGGTACCAACTGTTTGATAAATGGTTTTATCATGATTTTGATGATTTTATTTTTATACCAAAACAATGGTTTTAAAGGTTGTCCAAATACTCCTAAATGATTTAAAATGGTTTTAATATTTTCCGGAGTATTTCCTCAAGTTTATTTTCGATAATATTGGACAAACACTTTTAATGATTTTTTGTCAATGGTTTCTTTCATTGAAACTATGTTTCTAATGTTGTCCTAAATACTCCCGATCAGTTTAAAATGTTTTTACGAATTTTTCGGAGTATTTCTTGAGGTTTATTTTCAACAAAAATCGGACAACATGTCATTTAGGAGGTCGACCGGTCGACCAAAGAGGCGACCGGTACCTGGGAACAAGTTTCGTGAAACAGAAACTTGAGAACTCACAAAACTGGTCAGGGTGACCGGTCACTGTGGTGAGCGACCGGTCGCACCCTAGGGCGACCGGTCGACCCCCCTTGGACCGGTCACCCCGTGTAAATTTTGCATTATCGAGTTGTAATCTTGAATTTTTGGGTTATCATTCAACACAAGATATCCTTGTGAGTGTTCTTGTGGTAAGAACACACTTGGGTGATCTAGGTGTTAGGTGTAAGAAGATTGTGGTAATCTTCTTGTTGAGGTGTTGAAGAATTTGGTATTCTTCAAGGTTGAAGATTGTGGTAATCTTCACAAGGTGCCGTTGGAGATTGTGGTAATCTCAAAGGTGGTGTTGAAGAAGAGTGTGGTGCTCTTCAAGGTGTTATTGTAAGTGTTGTTGTATTAATTTGTGGTAAATTAATAAAACCTTTTTTTTTTTTGAAATCCATCCCGGATATACTGGGGTGGTAGAGGATTAGGCCCTAGGTGGGTTGAACCTCTATAAATCGACGTGTGTTGTTTACATTCCGCACCTTTATTATTGTCTTTGAGCATTCGGTTTGAAAAAGAGGGCATAATCGAAAAGATGGAGATAATCTATTCACCCCCTCTAGATTATCGTAGCCGCTTGGACTTACAAGTGGTATCAAAGCCAAACTCTTTGGCAAGCTCGTTTCACATTGCGAGTGAAGAGAAACGATCGTCGGCTATGAACAAAGCTCATCTATCCGGCACCTCCACCACCAAGCCACCACTATTTGATTCCAAAAATTTTATATTTTGGAAAGAGAGAATGGAATGTTATCTACAAGGTTGCGGGTTCGATTTATGGAACATCATCATAAATGGAGAATCCATTCCGATGATAGACACACCACACATCTCCAAAGGATTCAAAGAGCTCAATGATGAAGAGAAGAAAATCATCTCCTTAAACGGTAAAGCTCTCAATATTTTGTATGGTTCATTTACTAATTTGGAATATGAACATATTGTAGGAATTCGATCGGCACATGAAGTATGGCAAAAATTAGAAGCCATCTATGGAGTATTTGCAAATGAAAGGAGTCAAACAAAAGCATCTACTTCTCAAAGGGATACAAGTTCAAATCTAAGGAACAAGCCTCCTACAACTTCCAACTATGAAGAAGTTGAATATTGTTTTATGGGCATCGAAGAAGAAAACGAGGTATGTCTTAAACCCTCTATTTCCTATGATATTGTTATACAAAATGATTATAGTGATTTGCAAAATGATTATGATGAACTTCAAAATGAATTCCAAAGCTTACTTGTTAAATACAAAAATTTGAAAAAGGAATTCAATGTTTTGAAAAATGATAAGGATAGTTTATTTACTTCCTATGAATCACTATCATGTGCTCACACCACCACACTTCACAAGGTTAGAAACCTTGAAAAAGAAAATAGTACTCTTGTTGAGAATATTGAAGGCATGAAAAAGGATTTAGCTAAATCCAACTTGAGTATCAATGATATGACCGAAATTGTTGATTATTGTGATAATCCGAAACTAGAACTTGATCATAAGTTTAATGTTGTCAATCATATGAAAAAGGATCAAGTCTCTAAGCATGTTGGTCATTATGCTCCTAGAATTATTACTTGTTTTTATTGCGGTAAAAAGGGTCATACGGCTAATTCCTGTCGGGCTAGAAATAACTCTAATTATTGTTGGAGACCTAAAAGTCTCAAAGCTAATCCTAAAGGACCCAAACACATAAGGGTACCACAAAACAATGTCATATTAGGTACCCGGCGAAATAATGATCGAAGAAAATTTATACCGCCAAGAAGACATCAAATGACCATTTCATTTGAACAAAGGAGAAAACATTTTCAAAGCCAATTTCCAAGAAGAAGATATAATCAAAAATGGGAAGAACATAATCCTTGGAAATGGCAAAGACATCATCAAGATGACTTTCAAAGAAGAAGAGACTATCAACAATGGGAAGGTAACAAATCTTGGAAATGGAGCAATCAAAGAAGTCATCATCAAAGTGACTTCTCAAGGGGAAGATATCATCAACAATGGGAACGGCACAACCCATGGAAATGGCGTAATTGGTAACCCGTATCTACCTATTTAAATAAGTATTTTATTTTGTTATTATGCATGCTTTTATTTGTGTCTTAATTGCAAAATGAGTTTTCAAATATTTATTTTTTAATTAAGGTCTTCAATATATATTTGTGCTTTTAAAATATTTTTTAAAAAAAAGAAGACCTTATATGGTGTTTTCAAAACTCTTGTGCATTTTTGTAGACTAAAGTGTATCATCATCTCTTATGGATTTTTATGGCATGAGCTTACTTGTGATATCTCTTAACCTACACTTTTATCATTATGATTTGTGCTAGATTCGTTTTAAGAATTGTGTAGGATTTACATATTTTCACAAAATGGCCGTTTACATCATTATTTGTCAAGAAAGGCATAAATTATCGAGGTACGTTTACTTGTATTATTCTTACTCTTATAGACTCGATATATGTATTGCCATGTGCCTATGTGCTTGCTCTTCATAGTATTTCATACAAGTGCCATTAAGAGGATTTTTTGAAAGGCACTATTTGAAATTTGATTGCACATATTTACTTTGTCAACTCGTGTTCAAATACTTCTTTAAAATGAGGTCTCAACTATAGGCTATCGGATTTTTAAAGTTCAAAAGAGACCTTTTGTAGCTTTCTTAAGCTTATTTGAACTTGCATTCTTGATGATCTTCTAAATGCATAGTATGTGTTTCTTACTTCATGGTCTATATATATAGTGTCTATCTCTACTATGCTCTTATGCAAGATATTTTGTGATTGATAATTGAGACATGTTTTTACACTTGGGCTATTTTTTCTTGCTTATAGCGATGCCGTTAATGAGTTTGTTAAGTTGTGTAGATGAGAAATGAAGTACTCCAAATATTAGTTACCTCAAAAGATTTGGATGTAAATGTTCTATTATGAACACCTTAGATCAATTGGATGCCCTATGATGATAGTGATGAAGTAGACAAAAAGGGTATTCCGGAACAAACTCGATGACCAAGGCAACATTGGTCGAACTAAGGCGAGGTTAGTAGCTCGAAGGTATCTTCAAGAAGAAGGTAATTGATTTTGATGTAACATTTGTACTCATAGCACATTTAGTAGCTATTTGCATTTTACTTGCCCATTCTTGTTTTAAGAAATTTCAAGCTCTACCAAATGGATGTTTAATCCTATTTTCTAAATGGCTTTATTCTAGTAAGTGTCTATGTAAAACAACCTTCGGGGTTTAAATATTTCTAGGCCAAATAATCTTTATAAAAGGCCTTGTATGGTTTCAAACAAGTACCCCATGTAAGGTATGATAGACTTAGCTATTTTTTGCTAAATGATTTTACAAAAGGTAAAGTTGATACTATTCTCCTTGTTTTTTGAAAAAGGGCAAGATTGTTTGCTTGTGCATATTTATGAGAATATATTTGGTGCTACTAATGAATATTTTGTGCAATAGATTCTTCTAAGTTGATATAGGTGAACTTTAGATGAGCATAGTATCACATGATGGGGGAGCTCGCTCAAATTTCATCATTGGACTTCAAGTTAATCAATGCCAAGAAGGTGGTTATAAATTCACAATCAAAATATACAAAAATATCTTTGAAGATATTAGGCATTGAAGAAGGAAGAATCAACTCAACCTCGAGGGGTGTAAGTGTAAGGTTTATGGCTACCAATGATTTAGTCCTTTTAAATAGATTAACAAAGGTTGAGAAAGACATATCGATTGACAAACAAATTAACGAAGGTATGTTTTTTCTTGTATTATTTCTATAGACTCGACATTCCATATGCCTTATGTCTATATGCAGTGAAATTTTTATCGACTTCAAATTATCCCAACGAATCTCATTAAAGTGCAAAGTTAAAAGAAATTTTCAAATATTTATAAGACACTTCTTCTTATGACTTGTTCATCCAAAGCTTTAAAACGTTCTTATTTTTTTGGGATAACAAGTCCGGTGAAAATCATTCAAAATATAGTTCGTCATCATCGAAACTAAACATATTGAGATTCGAAAAACTTTCTAAGGGATTGAGTTTTTAACAAAAACTTGAGATGTATTTAATTCCATCTCAAGGATAACTCGCAACGGACTCTTTAATCATTAACCGCTGAATATTTTACCTCATTTTGAGCTTGATTATGACATAATGTATATTGAATGAGGTCTACGTTTGCATTTTGCACGTTTTTAAAACTTAGGGCGCACTCTATTTAAAAATCGGATTTTTGGATCAAATTTACGGCATTTCAAAACTAAACGAAATAAATTTCCTAACACTACCAATGTAGAGATTAACAAAGGTTGAGAAAGACATATCGATTGACAAACAAATTCGAGGTATGTTTTCTTGTATTATTTCTATAGACTCGACATTCCATATGCCTTATGTCTATATGCCGACTTCAAATTATCCCAACGAATCTCATTAAAGTGCCGTTAAAAGAAATTTTTAAATATTTATAAGACCGTTCTTCGCCCATGTGAAAATCCAAAATATAGTTCGTCATCGCCGAACTAAGCAACTTTTTTGGTTAAAATTCCATCTCAAGGATAACTGACTCTTTTCATTAGCCATTTTGGCTCATTTTCTTTTTCTCTATTTTCGTCCCCTTTGCAATTTTCACACACAATTCACTTCAAATGAGTTTTTATGCATGAATTATATATTTTGTTTTGGGACTATTTTGGGGACTACCTAGCTCGATTATCATCATCATTGCTCGTCTTTACCGATCGAATGGTAAGAATTTCACTCTCTTTAGCTCAATTGGGTTGAACCCTTGAGTTTGTGGCTTATATGTATTTTTCTTGATGCAATTCATATATTTTTGTGATGAGCTTATTGATTGTTGATGAATGATATTTATTAAATTGCATTTGGTGATGAAAAACTTGGCTTGATTTCATTTACATGGGCTATATATATCTTTTTAACTTTTTGACGCCCGCCAAGTGTTCGATAAAACGTTTCAATGAAAAATTCATCATCTACATGATTATCTCGATTTCAAAAGTCTTATATATTTATAGAGATCATGTTTTGCTTATCAAATGATCTTTCATAAGCTTCTACAAGTCGTATGATTCGACTCTTCCCTCCTATTTGGTTTATAAGCTTCAATGTTCAAATAGCTCGATACATCGGTTTAGTTGCGCACTTTGATATGAATATATGATGTATTTATCGTGCTAACATTATTTTTGATGATTCCAAAGGAGGAGAAACAAGTTATAAGCTCTTTAGCTCATAGAAGCTAAGATAAGCTTAACGAAAAGAAGCTATAAGTTGTGGCTATGTAAAGCCATAAGTTGTGGATCATATTATGTCCACTTGATGTATTATGGTTATGTATGATTCTTGGTCCATTGGTTGTAGTATGGACGTATTTATGTTTCTAATGATGTCTCTTTGACAGGAGGAGATTTTAAGTTATTGATACTTAAGCTCAATATTGAAAAGCTAAGATTTTAGCTTATGTTTAAGTTGCTTCTATATAACTCTTGTTGTGCATATTGATAGGGAGAGCATTTGTAATATATATTTGAATCTCTCTACTCCCATCCTTGTGTTTATTGCACGAAATGTTATCGCTCACAACGGATAGTTCTCTTTAACCGGTAAAATTTTTTTGTTTTCAAAATCGACCTGGTTAAAATTGTTTTGGTTTGTAATCATCAAAATGGGGAGATTGTTTTAAATGGTTTTATCATGATTTTGATGATTTTGTTTTTATACCAAAACAATGGGTTTAAAGGTTGTCCAAATACTCCTAAATGATTTAAAATGGTTTTAATATTTTCCGGAGTATTTCCTCAAGTTTATTTTCGATAATATTGGACAAACACTTTTAATGATTTTTTGTAAATGGTTTCTTTCATTGAAACTATGTTTCTAATGTTGTCCTAAATACTCCCGATCAGTTTAAAATGTTTTTACGAATTTTTTGGAGTATTTATTGAGGTTTATTTTCGACAAAAATCGGACATGTCATTTAGGAGGTCGACAAAGAGGCGACCGGTACCTGGGAACAAGTTTCGTGAAACAGAAACTTGAGAACTCACAAAACTGGTCAGGGTGACCGGTCACCGTGGTGAGCGGTCGCACCCTGGGCGCCGACCCCCTTGGACCGGTCACCCGTGTAAATTTTGCTGCGTTCTTTTCTAATCTTATTTGTCGCGACGGCATCGTCTCTTTAAGTTTGACAACAAAAATGTAACCGCCAGCGTGAGACATCTTTTCCTTAATTTGTGGGATTGATTTTTAACAGCTCTTTTCTTCAATTGTCTTGCAATTTTTTACAGAATTCATGTCCCCAAGAGGAGCCTATCATGTACAAGACATCTTCTATAAATAGAGGAAGAATTGAAGCAACACAATTAGAGAGAAAACTACAACACAACAAGATACACTCAAGAATACACTTGTTCTTACATTGTCTTATTTCTTGTTGTAATTTGCCTAGCTATTCACTTTCACATCCTTGAGGTCTAGGCTATTCTTGATTACACTTGCACTCAATTGTATAATTCATTATCGAGTTGTAATCTTGAAATTTTGGGTTATCATTCAACACAAGATATCCTTGTGAGTGTTCTTGTGGTAAGAACACACTTGGGTGATCTAGGTGTTAGGTGTAAGAAGATTGTGGTAATCTTCTTGTTGAGGTGTTGAAGAATTTGGTATTCTTCAAGGTTGAAGATTGTGGTAATCTTCACAAGGTGCCGTTGGAGATTGTGGTAATCTTCAAGTGAGATTGTGGTAATCTCAAAGGTGGTGTTGAAGAAGAGTGTGGTGCTCTTCAAGGTGTTGTTGTAAGTTGGTGTTGTATTAATTTGTGGTAAATTAATAAAACATTTTTTTCTTTTTGAAATCCATCCCGGATATACTGGGGTGGTAGAGGATTAGGCCCTAGGTGGGTTGAACCTCTATAAATCGATGTGTGTTGTTTACATTCCGCACCTTTATTATTGTCTTTGAGCATTCGGTTTGAAAAAGAGGGCATAATCGAAAAGATGGAGATAATCTATTCACCCCCCTCTAGATTATCGTAGCCGCTTGGACTTACACCAACTGTCATTTTCGGATTTTCTGACTTATGTACCATAAATCGATATGCACTACTGTTAAGTGCATAACCAATAAAAACACAATCGACCATTTTAGGACCGATTTTAACTTGCTTTGGTTCAGGTATTGCAACCTTAGCCAAACACCCCCATACTTTAAGGTATTTATAAGAAGGCTTACGATTTTTCCACAATTTGTAAGGAGTTTTATCTTTCCCTTTAAGTGGGATTTCATTCAATATGTGGTTCGCCGTTAACACAGCCTCCCCCTACATATTCTGTGACAATCCGGAACTAATCAACATGGCATTCATCATCTCCTTAAGATTCCAGTTTTTGCGTTCAGCAACAACATTAGATTGTGGTGAATATGGAGCCGTTGTTTGATGAATTATTCCCGACTGGGTACATAACTCTTCAAACGGTGCAACATATTCGCCACATCTATCACTCCGAATTATCTTAATTCGGCTGCCAAATTTATTCTCAACTTCATTTTTATAATTTTTGAAAGCCTCCAAGGCTTCATCATTGCTTCTTAACAAATATAAGTAGCAAAACCTTGTGCAATCATCAATAAATGTGATGAAATACTTTTTACCACCTTTAGTTTGCACAAACTTCAGATCAGACACATCAGTGTGTATCAATTCTAAAGGTGAAGTGCTCCTTTCCACCGTATGAAATGGTAACTTAGCCATTTTGGCTTCAACACAAACTTCACATTTTCTTTGTGAGTTTACTTCTGGCAAGTTTATTAATTCCAAATTTACCAATCTTTTTATCGCATTCAGATTTACATGTCCTAATCTAACATGCTATAAATCAGAGCACTCAAGAATGTAAACAGAAGAAGATTCATTATTATTCATTTCAACATCGCCAAAATGGCGTACAGTCATTACATTCATTTTGAACAATCCCTTATCTAGATAACCCATACCAAGGAATTGTCCAAACTTGCTCAATACAAACTTTTCAGATTCAAAAACTAGTTTAAACCCATGGTTAACCAGCAATGAACCCGAAACAAGATTTTTACCAATGTCTGGGACATGCAGCACATCCTTCAGCTTCAACTCCTTGCCCGAAGTAAGCTTTAGCACCACCGTTCCAACACCAGCAACCTCAGAAGAGGCGTGATTCCCCATGTGGAGCTTCCTTCCGGTCAACGGGATGTAGTAGGAAAACGCATCCCTTTCAGAACAAACATGGCAAGTGGCACCGATATCCACAAACCATTCTTTCAGGTTATCAACTAAATTGGCTTCAAACACCACCGCCAACATATCAACGTTGGTTAGTTCCCTTTGCTCAACCACATTGACATTGGACTGTTGTTTTTTTTCTTTTTCTTCGGTTGACGACAGTCATTTGACATATGGCCTGGTTTTCCACAATTGAAGTAAACCCCCTGGAACTTTCCACTTGCCGGTTTCTTGCCTTTAACATTAGGTCTTTTCTTCGAATTTCTTGACGAGCCATGCTCCATCAAATTCGATTTCGACTCCATTGGCTGAAGCCTGGACTTAGAGTCAATCCTCCTATTGTCTTCCTCAATCCTGAGTTTGACAATCAGATCCTCTAGTCCCATCTCCTTTCGCTTATGCCTGAGATAATTTTTAAAGTCTTTCCAACTTGGAGGCAATTTGTCAATCAACGCGGCCACCTGGAATGCTTCCAACAAGGCCATTAAAGTGCATCACTAAGCCCGTTAAGGACATATTTACGGCACAGGAAATTACCCTGGCCCCATGCATCAAACGCAACACGTTTTTCAGCACTAGTCTCGTTTTCAGCCACCACTGGAGCGTCCTTAGTCAGATATTTTGACAAGCTCAGAGTGGTGAGGTAAAACAACATTTTTTGATGCCACCTCTTGAAGTCGAAACCCATGAACTTCTCGGGTTTCTCAGCCTGAGCGGTAGGGATGATCGGGGTCCTGCTTGTGCTCGCCATCATGAAGATCAAAGTATTTGTCTTGCGATTGTTGATTCAAAGTGATTACAACGGGAGCCTTCAACAATGGCTTTACATACAAAAAAGAAAAAATACAAGAAAATAGAAATCTGACTATTACAACTTGAAAAAATAGAAAGCCAAGTCGAGTAGAACTCTATCCGCAAGACAAATAAGTCCCGACTAGTGCTCACTGTACGACGTAATGTCCCCAAAGATAAAACGGCTTAACCTCCTCTGTGTACAGTAGCACCACTGACACAAAGACACCTTTCGAACTCGAAGGAGCGAGAACTGCCTGTTGGACTCGAATGCATAGTGAAATGTTGTTGAAAATGTGATACGAAATGTTACAACATTTTTCACGACACCTTTGAAATAAACATAATGTATGTGATCGCGAAAATCTTACCGCAAGTGTATGGTGTCAAGTTTTAGTATAGGTTTTGAAAGTAGGGTTATCGTCTCCACAGGGATTGTTATCGAATTTTATACTAAGTACTATAATTAAAATAGCTTAATTCTATCTAGAAATCGAAAAGAGATGGATATTTATTAAACTAAAAATAAAACTAAAATTAAACTAAAAATTGGTTCAGACAAATAATCAAACACTTAAGATATGAATTCTAGAGGGTTGATTTCACCTAGTTATCCCCTATGTTTTCAATCCAGTTTATTAATCACAAGTTATTAATCTATAAGCCAATATTCCTACCGTTTATCACTTCCTCTCTCGAGTGCCAAGTGATTCTAGGTTCCAATTTCTGATTTCGATATCTCTATAAAAATCATAAATTAAACCCTAATTTTCTCAATGAATATTCAATCACAGGCTTCAAAAGATTCATAAATCTCTCGATTCTATGAAACCCTAGGTTGTGCTATTCTATGGCCATGCGTTCAATTACCTCTCTCAAGCGTCAAATCAAACACGCCAAACAATCTAAATTATTGATCAGATAATCCAGATGCAACCAAATCAAATAGCACAAATAGATTAAATAACTAGAAAAACACCCGTGTGTTACACGGGATTTGTCCAAAAGATAAAATTTTAGTTTCTCAAATTTGTTTGTGATAGTTAGAAGAGGCCGAAAATACTGATTATAAATAAATAAATTTGAAAGCTACATACATATTATATAAATATATTAAATATCTTTTTTCAAAACTCGTATATAAAATATACGATTTGTCGATTAAATATTAATTGGATTAAATATTTTATTAGATTAAATATTGATTGGATTAAATTTGCCGGATATACATACATATAGTTGATTGGATTAAATATTAATTTTGCCACTTAATTTGCATGTGGTCAAATTTAATTTAATTTTTTGGTTGTCTTTTATGGTCTTTTAGGAAAGAATATCAACTTATAATAATTAGAAAAAACTTGTTGGATATACATCCATATTATATAAATATATTAAATATCTTTTTTTAAAAACCATATATATAATATATGATTTGGCGATTAAATATTCATTGGATTAAATATTTGATTCGACTAAATATTGATTGGATTAAACTTGTCGGATATACATACATATATTATATATATGATTGGATTAAAAATTAATTTTGACGATTAATTTGCATGCGGTCAAAATTAATTCAATTTGTCCGTTGTCTTTTAGGAAAGAAAATCAACTTATGATTAGAAGCCAAAAAATTATTTATCCAAATTGATAGTAAATCAATTTATCCAAATATGCGGAAAATTAATTGAGCCAACAGTTATATGCGGAAAATTAATTAATACGTTATACGGAAAATAAATTGAGTCAATTGTTATATACGACAATACAAAATTAATTAACACATCGATATTTGATTAGATTAAATTTTGATAAAATCAATTGAGTTTATATACGGAAAATTAATTAATATGTTATAAGGAAAATCAATTGAGTCAATAGTTATATACGAAAATATAGAAATTTTATTAATACGTTGATGATAAATTAGTAGTAAATCAATTTATAATTGGAAGAATCAAGGTGGTGATATAGTTTGCCATGTGGCTAATCATGAAGGTGACACATGGATTTAGAAGACTAAAGTGTCGACACATGTACCAAATTGCAGAGGTGAAGACATGTGGCAACTTGTTTTTTCTTTTAGTATATAGGGTTGATATGCGAATTTCATAAACTAGAAATCAAAACATAGGTTCAAACGTAAGTTACATCAATCCCCCCAGAAAAATAGGTTTAGCTCATATTGGATGTACAAAAACTCATGAAGAAATAATTATACATCTCAAAAAATCAACAAAGAAAAACAAAGAAAGAATTGAGAAGAAAAGAGAAGGAAATCTCTCTGTGTCCAGACGAGAAGTGCCTCCAATTGCCATCCCGAACCCTAGCTCTGTGTCTCTTGCCTTGCGTTATGCTCAAAATAATGTCCGACCCCTTGTTTGTACGTCACTTGTTCTATTCATAGGCTCGAAACCCTCGAAAATTCGTCAAAAAGGCCCAAAATATAACTCGCGCACGTCCAGGCCCATACGCGCACTGCGGCCCTTGAAAAACGCGCTGCTGCGTGCTGCTCGTAGTCGCTCTGCCCATCGCGCGCTGCAATGGTGGTAAGGGCGCGCTGCAGCCGCGCCATATCGTCGTTCTCTCGCTGCCGACGCGTCCCTGCTTTGCCTGGTCTTGCGCGCCCGGTAGCGATTCTTTGCTGCGCCCATTGCGCTGCGCTTGCACACCATCGCACGCCCGGTTGCTGCACATCGTCCAGGTTGTCCTGCTGCTTGCCCATTGCGCTTTCTTTGCTGACATCAAGATAACTCTCTTTGCTATACATTTTGGGTCTGCTGACCCTTCTTCTTATTTGCTGCAGCTTCCATCCTTCCCCGCTCCATTTGTACTAATTTTGACCCCGCTGCGCGCGGGGTTTTTAGCCTTATTGCTGGCGCTTCGTTCTCGCGCGATATTTTTCCGTTTTTCCACTTCTAAAATGCGATATTCACCGTCCAAACACGTTTTTCATCATTTTTACCCAATTTCGGCCTCCAAGATTAATCCCGACTCTCAATCGACAACAAATGACACGAACTCGACTCAAACGACACTAAAATACTCGAAAACACCGCAAAATCCTAGTCTAGAATACTCAATACATTGGTATAAAAACCAACTTAACAGTATGCGATTTTTTCTGTTTTTTTGGTTTTGAACACTGCAGTGAAACCAGCTATATATAGGAACCAAAAATCCACCTGCAGGGAATTAAACATGGTAAGTTAATGGGCATTAACCATCCTTGTAACAACCAGGTGTTACAACACATTGATGACCACATTCTGGGGGTTACACCCCATTATCTGAGGAGTTACAGACTTCAATAGTCAACTATGAATCTGGACACCTGCAATGTCCAGGTTCATCGGGCGGCCCAACACCCAACAATCACTTGAATTTGGGCCAAGCCCATTTTCAAGTGACAAAAGTGTAGTGGACTTGGACCCGGGACCAATAGGGCTCAAGGCCCAAGCCCAAGCCCAGACCGGGCCGGCGGGCGCGCGCGCACGTGTGGCCCACTTGTGATCATCCACTTATATTATAGTATATCCAACTAATAACATCTTCTAGTTTATAGACTAGGATAAACTTAACTTTCTAAGCTACGTGGGATGAAGAAAAATCCTTTCAACTCCTTTACATAATGCCCATTTATGTGGCCAACTTCGTGTATTAATTTTCTCACTCACCGAAATTCGATTTTGAGAAATAAAAAATACTACGAACATCTACTCGAAAAGTAGATCAATAATATATAATTTAATTCCTCCAAAATTAAATTATTAGCCACCGAAAATTTGGTCAAAGTCGAGACGACGCCCACTTTCTCAAACCCAAATTTACAACAAAGGATTTGTTGCACAAATTCAATTTGCATTAAGTGTTATTTTGCTTTACTTTAGAACTGTCACCTCTTCTTACTTGAATCAGATGATCTCTTTGCATATTTGTTGTTGTTGGTTGCTTTTTTTGATCATCTCCTTTCTACATGTCATGTACATTATGCTCAAGCATATGGATGGCAACGGGGCGGTTTTGGCCAAATCCAGGACCCGCCCGACAAAAAAAATCTGGACCTGAACCCGCCCCGTCAAAAAATATTTGGACCCGGGACCCGGCGGATCTAACCCGCCGGACCCGCTGTGCGATTACTTCATGTACTGTATTATATCTAATTTTGCCAAAATATTTTTTCCTAGCCGTGTTCAGGTCCTACAATCAATATTAATTTAGTTAGGCCACTAAAAAAGCAAAATTCAAATATCTTTTTGGTTGAGACATGTATGCAGCTTTTCCGCATATGTTTATATACAATGATGAACAGAGTGATAACTCTCTGAACATAAAAGTTTTTTGCAAACTGAGATTTCTAAATTATAAGTTTAACAGTCTATTATGTCTTAAGCCCATTTGTTAAACACCTAGTTGACCTTGGATTGATGTAATGTTAAAATAATTAATATTCTTATGATTATTATATATACACATATATCATGATATATGCGGGGCGGGTTCGGGGCAGATCCCATGGACCCGTTAGTCCGTTACCCGGCCCGGACCCAGCGGGTGTTTAGGAAATGGGTCCATAACCTGCCCCGGGACCTGTTTGACCGGGTCTAGACCCGCTCCTCACGGGACGGGGTTAATGCGGGGCCGGATTTCAATCCGTCCCATTGCCATCCCTACTCGAGCATTATCAATGCACATATTTGATGTTCTTTTTTCGTCTATCTTCAAAGTGGATTACTCGCATCTTTTTTAATTGCATCGACTATTGCATTCAATTTTCCACTTAACACTTGTACTTTTTTTTTTAATTGAGGGCAATGAGAAAATAAAGTTATTTTGATAGTTGAAAGCTCAACTCGTATTATTTTGACTCATATTCTATCTTATTAAATTAAATTTTAATAACAATTCAGAATTTATATATTAACATATAATTCACTAATATAATATCTAACGAAAAGAAAATAGTAAAACCTATAGAAAACTAAATATTCTATAATATAATAATGTTACATAAAATTAAATGTTCACGTATTGGACATTCAATAAATATTTGTTGGGAAATTTATTGTTTAGATTTTGATGAATGCCATGTAAAACTTAGATTAGAATGTTGGCACCCCATTTTCCTTGTAATTCTCATTGTAATAGATAGGGCTGAATGAACTGAGTCAAGTCAGCCATGCCTGGAAATACAAGAAGTCAACTGAAAAAGTGAAGTGAAGACTCCGCTGAGGAACAACTAAGTATGGCCAAGATAGAAGATCAAGGACTCGACAGAAGACGTAACAGCTGAGGGACAGCTGTGTGAAGAGTCAATTAAGTCAACTCAAGAGGCCAAGTCACAAGCTGAAGTGACATATGAGTCTTTCAATGATTGGAGCACACTCAAGTCACCTGGGGAAAAGGCAGCTGCTGCAAAGAGGAGTTAACTGAAAAGAATCCGTTGCACAGAAGTCAAGAACTTTACTTAAATAAGTAATACACCCATGCTGCCAGGTCTTAAAGTGCTCAGTCCCAGAAACGTGCAAAAGGAATAAACCAATGGGAAGCACTACACCTCGTGTCAGAACCTGAAAAGCTGGACATCCATTTAATACGAGGAAATGTCTACATCTCAAGACTGAAGACCAAGAAAAGACAAGCCAACAAACACAAGTGACTTTTGAAAATTAGCCTATCTCTTCAACGGGCAGATTTTTGAAAGTTCACTATAAAAGGCTGTGGAATCTCTTTGAGAAAAGGTTACCTGAACCATGAACGAGCAAGCAATATTCAAACTGTAACCTGCAAAATATTCTCAAGATATTCAAGCAAATCCTCAAGCCTAAATATCGAAGGAAATCGATCCAACACAAAGCTGTGAAGGAAAGACAACTTCAAACTGTTGAAGAGGAAACTCTTGAAGAATCAAAAGGGGTCTACTTTCCAAGGAGGATTGTAGGAAGGTTCAAGGTCGAACCAGTCTCAAGTTATTGGAGGGCTTCGTGATCAAATCTAAGAAGCTTGAGAAAGTGAGTCAAGAAGCAAGCAAGGCAACAACCTGTGAAGAAGGTTCGAGTCGGACGAGAAGTCAATTTGGGTGACCAAGGCATCTCCAGACTGAGTCCAAGGAGCAAGTCAGCTGCGTGATCAAAACTTGTATCTAGACTTATAACCACTTTCATTACTTAGTGGATTCCTACAGGAGTTGGAGAAGAGAGGAGTAGAAGAATTTTCCCATCTTCGAATCTCTATAAAAATTACCTGTGTCATTTACATTTCAGCATATTTATTTTTCTGCACATTCATCTTATATCTGCTGATAATTTGCCAATCCAACTGATAAATAACTAAGTGCTAAAATCAAGTGTTAAAACAAAGTTAAATCAAATTCAAGGGTGTTAAGTCTTCCGCTGAAAAACTCATCACAACCAAGTTAAGGTTTAGATTAAACAGTTGAGTTATTCTATCAACAGCTCTATCGAGTCCGTTGAGTGGCTAACTCTTTGATTAACTAACTTTTGTCCCTCAAGGACTTAGCTGTGTATTAACTCTGTAATATTTTAAAAGGACTAAAATCGAAAAATTGGTAAGGTTTATTCAACCCCCCTTCTAAACCTTACTTACACCCCTTGGGGCCTACAACATTATTACTGCATCCTCAAACATGATTATGAATGCACTGTGTTCGTTTTGTACAATATTCAACGTTATTATATATCTACAATTCACGAAGTATTGCTTGGTATGTGAAGAATAAATTATTTAATTAAATTTTTAAAACCCTATTTATATCTTGTTATTACTTCGACATTCTCCTTATTGTGGAGACTGAATAGTTTGCCTTTGACTCTGAACATTATGTTCCCATTTTTGTCGGCGATTCCAAAACTTCCCTCTGATATAGTCATCAGCTTCCACATGACAATGAGATCAACACGGTATCCCAAGCAGAATTGTAGGCTACCAGCCTTTTTACCACCGTCTGACTTTTCCTGGTTGATAATAAGCACATTATCGCTACTACCATGAATATATAGAAAAGTTAATAAGACAAATCTGCTCTACTTCTCACTCACCTATACCAGTAGAAGAAATCACATTTACCTGTTTGCCCGGGAAGCCTTTTCAGTGCAATGTCATCATAGAAATATCTTGGTCCTCCCCACCACAGTCTTCATAGAAACAATGGAGTGTACGATTTGCACAAATTATTAGATAAAATCATTTGTCAGTCTTAAAATCATCTGATAAAATCTAAATAATATTAAAATAATAAAAATTTATTATAGTAAAAACATAAATTATTAGATAAATTCAAATATAATCAATTTATATCTAAAATTATTCAATAAATTTAAAAATTATAAATAAAATATTACAAATAAAATGAAAACTATGATATAAAATAAAATGTTAACATATTTAATACATCATACATTCCAATTTTCAAAAGTTATAATTCCCTATTTCCAGTAAATCTAATTTGTACCTTAGCATAATTTGGATAAATTCTAAATTAAGGTAAATGAATATGCATTTTTTATACTTTCTGAGTTTAAACAATTAAAATGTATTATTTAGAGTAAATTGATTTTTCATAGATTTTTATGGGTTTAAAATTGGCAATATTTTAGACATAATGTCAATATGAATTTAATAGTTACTATTTTTATTTTATTTTTCACAAAAAGAAGTATTATTTTGTTTAATTTATTACAAATCATAAGTATTGAAATATATGGTAATTGTGACATATGAAAAAATCAAACTGTATATACTATATGGTGAAAAAATCTACAGTTCCAAAACCGACTTAAAAGAACGTAATAAATATAATATATAAATGAAAAAAGATATTCAAATTTATGTATTTATAAATGAGATTTATATATATATATACACAAATTTGTATTGTATAGCGATATTAGAAATAAAATAGATATACATATATATGGATTTTGTAGAAATAAATATTGTACTTTTTGGATATAAAACAAGTAAATATTGATTATATAAAAAAATCTATTTATTTATTCTATTATTTAGGCTATATTTATTTGTTATCTAAAACAATAAAAAATATTGTTCATTCATTTCTGTTAGATATTTTTTGTTCTTCATATAATCATGATTTAAGTTGAATAATATTTTTATGGATAAATCAAATGATACTATGATTTTATTTATTAAAGTAACAAGTGCCGTAATTTGTTAGTATAAATATTAAAAAAAATTATTAATTTGTTTTGTCTTCATTAATCTAACTTAATTTAGTTTTGAAAAATTATTAAGTGAACATATAATTTTAAAGTTTTAGACAGCTCAACAAGCTGCTAACTATTTATTATAGGAGGATGCCGCCACTTGCTTCAAATATATAATTAATTTTCTTTTCTCATTTTTATATATTATATAATCAATTTATTGTTTTTCCTATTTTTCTAAATTTTTCATTTATAGTTGGATATTTAACATGAGATTTTGTAAGAATGTATCAAGTTATTGTAATGAATATTATTTAATAGATCCTACATTATTTTGTTCGGTCAAGACACATCAATCTGTTCCCCCTTCAAAGAAAGGGGGTGGGTCTGAATATTGAGATACCCGTCATGTCCAATTCCTACAATATATCAATTTCTTAATATCAAAACTATATGATACTTCATTATATTACGCTCCGTGCATCGCACGGGTGATATACTAGTTGAAAATAAAATTAGAAATAGTATATTGAAAGTTACCAAAATTCGAAGCAAAAATATGCCAGTAAGCATTTAGAGTTAATGAAATAGTAAAGAAAGTTAGAAGAAGGATCCAATAAGTTATGTTTGTTAATACTGCATTCTAAGAAGCTGATTCAACTAAGTCTACACAGGAGCGATAATGCTATTAGCTATAATTGTCAAACACATAATTATCTATGGAGAAAGTTGCTATCTACTCCATGTAGTCAATGATTCAATTTATTAGGATTCGTTCTTTCAGATACTACCTCAATCGTTTTCTTATCACTTATCACTTCATGGGAATGAACTATGTAATGACAATTAAATAAGCAAGCAATGACATCAAGAAACATAATTTTGTAATACACACAACTTGAAGCCTGTCTTTGTGGTCACTAAACATTGGGTAGTTTTTCATATGTCATTGTAATTTGTAAGGCCAGGCGAGTTGCTCTCCTTTTGCACGAAACTATGTAAGATATGGAATGACCCTTCTGGCATCTCCGTCAAAACCGTATGCAAGATAATACTCTTTTAGCCTTTCTGCAAATCTGGTTTATATAAAGAATCATAACATGTAAGCATGGATAAAAAGTTTGTAAGAAAAAATTAAACAAAAGACTGAGTCAATTTAAAACCGTCTAAGACAAAGTCACTCATTCAGAACCTTTTTTTTCCGATCAACTCATCAAAGACAATTTAGCACTAATATTGAGTTCCAAAAAGCATAGCAGAGAGGTCATCTTACATTATTAACTACTTTATCACTGAAAATTGATCCAGGCAGTAACCATGTTAATCGATTAAGTAAAAGATAACAAAGCTCTAGATAAGTTGTAAGAAATTCAAAATATATTGCATCATGAAGGCTTAATGGAAATTAACTAAATAATTCATTATGAGATCCCCATATGAATTATGAGAATTCTAGAGTTTGAGTTTTGAATCACACTCTTAATATAAATATTACTTCATGCGACACAAAATGATCTGCATTACAACAAATGTTTATACCCTTATAATTTAAATAAAATAATAATAATAATAATAATAATAAATAAAAGCATAAAAAATTCCAAATGCAATGTCCTTGAGCAAATTATTAGTTGTATGCCATATTTTCAAAATAGCTAAATACAACAACTTGATATTTTTAAGATAATATGCAAAACTTTTAATTATTCTATTGTCGCATTTCGGAGTTCACGAAAATAGAAATAAAACTAAGCTAATGTTTGTTGGAATTAATTTGAATTTGAACTCAAAGGTATATGGCTAAGCCAAGCATCACAATAAGTTAAAGAAATAGGTTACAAGTGAAGTGGTGATTGTATAATTTAGTCCCCCAACATATAATTCGGAATGTGACCTAAAATATAATCAGAACATAACATAAAAATTAGCAACAACTATTTTTGCTAGCCCCATTATCTGAACCTCGGCCACCAAAATTTAAATCTTGTAACACCAAATTAAACCTCCTGAACCAACCATTTAAACAATTGTTCATCTATGTTTCCCTCTATATAAAACACTTTTGTTCTTCCCATTTTTATATCACAATAAAGAAAACAGCTAAACAAAGCATATCATCTGCATATTCCATTCTTTCTTACTATTAAAATTGTAGAAACAATCAGAGAAAGGAACCATGGCACACAAGTAGACATGTCCAACGGTTCGAACGCCGATTCTGATTCGAACCGCCGATTCTGATTCGCCCAAAGGGTGGAACCGTAACCTAACCGCCCTATAGAAGGTTTCGGTTCGGTTCGGTTCGAACCGCGGTTGAAACCGCCCGGTTCGGCGGTTCGGTTCGGTTTGGCCGTTTTTTTTTTTTTTTTTTTTTTTTTTTTGAATTTTTGAATTTTTGAATTTTTAAGTTTTTAATATTAATGAATTAACACCATTGATAAATTAACACAATTGATGAAGGAAATAAAATTGAGTAACACAAAAATAATTTTATTGATTTAAAAGTAAAATTACAACTTACAATTTACAAAATGAAAAATTCTAATATATTACAATTCCAAAGTACAATTTAAAAATAAAATTACAAGTTAATACAATTTCGTATAAAGTTTAAATTACAAAGTACAAAGTACAAACCACAAAGAAAGGAAAAAAGAAAAAAAAGAAATGGGTTTGAGTTTTATTTTAATATTCTAAGTTAAAAATTTGAAATTTAACTTTGAATATTGAAATAAAATTGCCTACGTATCCTCATAGAGGAATCAAAACCCTACGTAGTTCTCTTACCTTTTACTTACCTTAGGGAAGGTGGCAATTGGCAACGTGATTCTTCAATTATTTTGTGACCCGTTGCTTGAATCGGTATCAAGATTATCGCTTTCTTCGGAATCATCAAAATCGACTTGTTGCTCACGTGTTTCGGCGTTTGTCCAATCGTGGAGCAATACTTGAGCCTCTAGACTTTCTCATTGTTAATCTAGATCGTCAGGATCCGCAGAATATAACCTCCTCCTTTGAATGCTTGCTCTACGGAGACGGTTGAGGTTGAGGCAGGAACGGCTAATATTTCCCTCGCAATTAAAGTTACTATAGGAAAAGAGGAAGACCTCTTTGACCACCACTTTAACAAATCGAACTTTGAATTCCCTACTACAAATTCAGTATAATCAAAAGGAGATGTTAAATATGTATCAAGTTCAAGATAAGGGGATGCGCTCCTCTCGAACGTTTTGGTATCCTCGCGTCATAAAAATTATCTAATGGTGCAAATACCGACGCCTCACTAAACGTACCAATATCACTAGTATGTTCAACATCGGGTGTAGAAATAGCGTAACTAGATGAGCCTCTAAAACTATCACCAAATTTTATTGAATATTCTTTAAAAATATCATATAAACATGATTTAGCATTCTCTACTACAACACTTGGAATGGGAGTGTCATGTTCTTTAATAGGAAACAAAGCATCATAATATATTCCTAACAATTCTTCTAAACCATCTAATCTTACTCTAGGATCTAATATTTTTGCAACTAAAAATACATTAGGAATATAAGTGAAATATTTTAACCATTTTAATCCCATTTGGGCAATAGTTGGTCCTATAGTAGCACAAGCGCATGAGAGATCTAAAAAGTAGTGCAATTTTAACACAACGATCTACAACTAAAATTGATGTAGGATAATAAACACCGGATAATTCTTCGGTAGCATCTTTAAAAACCTTTAAAAGTTGACATAAATTAGAGCATGCATCCCATTGATTGGGAAATAAAACTATGCCACATTGTTGATCGGCAAAAAATGAACATAAAGCTTCTCTATATGCATAACTATCATTTATCATTTTATATGTAGAATTCCAACGAGTTGGCACATCGGCCGAGAATTTTCTTGGGTATAAACCATTTTCTTTACAATATCTCGCCCATTTTTTCAAAACGAGAAGAAAATGCATTTTTTAAATATAAAAGTGCATCTCTAATAGGTGCAATTTCTTCTTTTAAAGTAGCTAAACCATCTTGAACACATAAATTAATAATATGACATATACAACGAACATGAAAAAATTTGCCACCAATAGAAGGTTCACAAATATTAATAAGTGATGGTAAACTAGCCGTATTAGCACTAGCATTATCAAATGAAATTGAAAAAATTTTTGTAACTAAACCATATTCTTGTAAAATAGTATGAATTTTATGAGAAATATTAATAGCGGTATGTTCAACATTAAAATCTCTATATGCAATTAAACGTTTTTGCAAAGTCCATGAATCATCAACCCAATGACAAGTAATTCCCATAAAAAACTTCTTTGCCAATGATCACTCCATACATCCGAACAAATTGAAACTTTTGTTTGTAAATTAGCAAATGAGTTAATTAATTGAAACTTATATTCACAAACTGTTTTTTTAATATCGCGAGTCAATGTAGAACGTGAAATTTTATTAGCAGCGGGGTTAAAAGCACGTCTAGTATACCTTTCAAATTTTTTATTATCGGCAAAGGTAAAAGGAAGTGACATACCACTAACAAATAAAGCTGTCTCTTTTCTAGCATTTAAATCGGTATATTTAAATAAAGAAGAAGAAGACTCCATACCTGTTGAAGAACCCGTGAATCCCGTCGGTAGTTGTGTTTGAGCACGATCTAGCCCAACTTTATCCGGATGCTTTTTGTTGAGGTGGTTCGTGAACGTCCCATAACCGCCCCCTCCTCTAAACTTGTAGGAATTAGTGCAATAATTGCAAGTAACTTTGAAACCGCCGGTTGTAGGATCCGGAATTTTTTTAAAATGAACCAAAAAAATATCGGATCTAAGTGGCGGAGCTCGGCGACTTTGAGTTTGAGTTGGCGATTGCGATTCCGGTTGAGCCTCACCTTCTTGTTGCAAACTAGCAAAACAAGCTTCGATTTCATCTTCGTTCAAATCGAAAGCTTCATCAAAACGTGGTGGTGGTGGTTGTTGCTCGGAGCCGGACGCCAAACCTTTGCCCTTAGATTGATGGGAAGATCCTCCACGTCTCGACATTTTTTTAAAATAGCTAATGAAATTAAAAGTATGAAACTACTAAAACTTAAATTGAAACTTGGAATTTAAACTTGAACAAGTTGAATATAGAGAATGTAGAGAATTGAGAGATTAGAAATTTGGTGTGAGGAAAAATGGATGAATTGGAAGGGGTATTTATAGGAAAAAATGAAATTCAAAAATAAAAAAAAAAAATCAAATGGTTTTAACCAAACCGGAGGTTTCGGTTAAGTAAAACCGGCGGTTTTCGAAACGGTCAAATGATCTTGACCGTTGATTTGATCATCAACGGTCAAATGATCTTGCCGTTAATTTTTTCAAATTTTGAATTTTCAAAAAAAAAAAAAAAAAACCAAACCGGTTTTAGCGAAACCGGCGGTTCGGTTAAAATCGGCGATTAACGGTCACAAAAGTGACCGTTTGAAATTTCAATTTCAATTTGAAATTTGAAATTCAAATTTCAAATTTCAAAAAAAAAAAAAAAATAGAAAAACCGCCGGTTAAAGCCGTGGTTGAACCGCCGGTTTAACCGGCGGTTTTATTTGAGAATTCGGAACCGTAACCTAACCTTAAAATTAAGGTTTACGGTTCGGTTCAACCGAAACGAACCGAAACCGGGGTCAACGGTTCGAAAACCGTTGACCACGGTTCAAAAAGTCACGATTCGCGGTTCGGTTCGAACGGCAGATTGGACATGTCTACACACAAGGGTGTTTCCATTTTTGACCTCATCCTTCGTGTAAGTGTTGTGCCCATCACCATGGGAACCATTGAACAGACTTCACCCAGTTATTCCATTTTCTATACTTCTGTTTTGGGAAATTTATTACTTAGATTTTGATGAATGCCATGTAAAACTTAGACTAGAAAGTTGACACCCCATTTTCTTTGTAATTTGCATTGTAATAGATAGGTGCATTTAGCCGAGTCAAGTCAGCTATGCCTGGATATACAAGAAGTCAACTGAAGACTGAAATGAAGACTCCGCTGTGAAACAGCTGAGTGTACCAAGGAGGAGAAGTCAAAAACTCGACTGAAGGAGTATCAGCTGAGATACAACTATGTGAAGTGTCAGTCAAGTCAACTTCAGAAGCCAAGTCAAGTTGAAGTGACAGATGAGTCTTTCAATCATTGGAGCAGACTCAAGTCACCTGGGGAAAAGGCAGTGCAAGGAAGAGTTAATCGAAAAGAATCAGTTGTACGAAGTCAAGAATATTACCTATACAAGTAATACTTCCATGCTGCCATGTCTTAAAGTGCTCAGTCCCAGAAGCGTGCAAAAGGAATGAACCAATGGGAAGCACTGCACCGCGTGTCAGACTCTGAAAAGCTGAACATTCATTTAATACGAGGAAATGTCAACTTCAAGGACTACAATAAGACAAGCCAACGAACACAAGTGACTTTTGAAAATCAGCCTATCTCTTCAACGGGCAGATTTTTGAAAGTTCACTATAAAAGGCTGAGGAATCTCATTGAGAGAAGGTTACCAGAACCACGAACATTCAAGCTATTATTCAAACTGTAACCTGCAATATATTCTCAAGTTATTCAAGCAAAATCCTTAAGCCTAACTTTCGAAGGAAATCAATCCAACACCAAGCTGTGAAGGAAAGACAACTTCAAACTGTTGAAGAGGAAACTTTTGAAGAATCAAAAGGGGTCTACATTCCAAGGAGGATTGTAGAAAGGTTCAAGATCGAATCAGTCTCAAGTTATTGGAGGGCTTCGTGATCAAATCTGTTGGGAAATTATTTTGTAGATTTTGATGAATGCCATGTAAAACTTAGAATAGAAGTTGGCACCCCATTTTTGTTGTAAATTGCATTGTAATAGATAGGGTTGATCGAGCTGAGTTAAGTCAGCTATGCCTGAACATGCAAGAAGATAACTGGAGACTAGAAGGAAGACTCTGCTGTGAGGCAGCTGAGTATGGCAAAGAAGAGAAGATAGGAACTCGACTGAAGGTGCAGCTGAGTGAAGTATCAGTCAAGTCAACTCAAGATAGCCAAGTGTCAAGTTGAAGTGACAGAAGAGTCATCCAAGGATTGGAAGCTGACTCGAAGTCGCCTGGGGAAGTCAAGGAAATGCAGTCAAGACGAGATAACTGAAAGAGATCCGTTGTACGTAAATCAAGAGAATTACTTAAACAAGTAATACTTCCATACTACCTTTCTTGAAGTGCTCACCCAAGAAGCGTGCAAGAGGAATAAACCAATGGGAAGCACCGCACTTTTTGTGTCGAACACTAAAAAAGTGAAGAATCATTCATACGAGGAAATGGCAATTCCAAGAACTGCAACAAAACAAGCCAACGACCACAAGTGACTTTAAAAAATAAGCATATCTCTTCAACGGGCAGATTTTTGAAAGATTACTATAAAAGGCTGAGGAGTTTATTTGAGAAGGGGTTACCTTGATTACCTGAACCACGAACATTCAAGCAAACATTTGAACTGTAACCAAAAATATTCTCAAATCATTCAAGATCAATCCTCAAGCCTACATTACGAAGGAAATCAATCCAACACTCACCTGTGAAGGAAAGATAACTTCAATCAGTTGAAGAGGAAATTTTTGAAGAATCAAGGGGTCTACATTCCACGGAAGATTGTAGAAAGGTTCAAGGTCGAACCAGTCTCAAGTTTTTGGAGGGCTTCGTGATCAAATCCAAGAAGCTTGAGCAAGTGGGCTGTAGTAGCAAGGCAGCTGCCCTGTGAAGAAGAAGCCGAGTCGCACGGGAAGCCATTTGTGTGACCAAGGCATCTCCAAACCGAGTCCCAAATGATCAAGTTTGTGTGATCAAGACTTGTATCTGGACGGGATTAACCACTCGTATATTGATCAATACTTAGTGGATTCCTCCAGGAGTTGGAGAAGAGAGGAGTAGAAGAATTACCCCATCTTCGAACCTCTATAAAAACTTATTGTGTCATTTACATTTCAACACTTTAATTTTCGCATCTTATTTTTATATCTCACGATAAATTTGCTATCCAATTGATAATCAATCGAGTGCTAAAACCAAGTATTAAAACAAACTTAACCAAATTCAAGGGTGTTAAGTCATCCGCTGAAAAACAAATCACGGTCGAGTTAAGTCTTTAGTCAAAACAATCGTGAGTTATTCTATCAACGGCTCGGTCGAGTCCATTGAGTGACTAACTCTTTGATTAACTAACTTTGTCCATCAAGGACACAATTGTGAAGTATTAACTCGAATATTTAAAAGGACTAATTTGGAAAGTTGGTAAGGTTTATTCAACCCCTTCTAAACCTTACACTCACACCCCTTGGGACCTACAAAATCCAAGAAGCTTGAGCAAGTGAGCTGAAGTAGCAAGGCATTCGCCCTGTGAAGAAGCTGAGTCGGACGAGAAGCCAGCTGTGTGACCAAGGCATCTCCAGACTGAGTCCCAAAGAATCAAGTCAGCTGTGTGATCAAGACTTGTATCCGGACCGATAACCACTTTGTGTGATCAATACTTAGTGGATTCCTCCAGGAGTTGGAGAAAGAGAAGTAGAAGAATTACCCCATCTTCGAACCTCTATAAAAATTATTGTGTCATTTACATTTCAACATTTAATTTCTGCATATCATTTTATATCTGCTGATAATTTGCTATCCAAGTGATAATTAACAAAGTGCTAAAACCAAGTGTTAAAACAAACTTAAACCAAATTTAAGGGTGTTAAGTCTTCCACTGAAAATCTCATCATAGCCAAGTTAAGGTTTAGACTAAACAACTGAGTTATTCTATCAACAAACTCAATCGAGTCCGTTGAGTGGCTAACTCTATTTGGTTAACTAACCTAGTCCCTTCAAGGACTTAGCTGTGTATTTAACTCTGTATTGTTTTAAAAGGACTAAAATCGAAAAGTTGGTAAAGTTTATTCAACCCCCTTCTAAACCTTACTCACACCCCTTGGGATCTACATTCTGTTTGCATGAGGCACCTACCATAACAACAACAAGGTGAAACATAAGAAACCCTCTTACCTTCCCAAGCCAAAATAGAGATCGTCCACATTGATGATGTTAATTTTTTCAAAAAATTCAAACAAATCATCGATACAAACTATTTTCAAAACAAAGCAGAAAACCAATAATAGCAGAAAATACATGAGATTGACATGAAGATGTACAAAGAAAACCAAAATCCAATTGTATTTTTAGACCAAAAAACTCTAATTTCTAATAATTTTGAACCAATTTTGTCATTTCATAAATCTAAAGTTGTAACTAACCTATTATTTTATAAGAGACCGACTCATATCTCAAACCTCATCTTCTTGACCAGTATTAATCTCTCTCCAAAATTCAATCTTATTATTAGCATTATTTGACAATATAGTGAAGTGTGAAACAAAGGCAATGTTGTTTTTCAGCATATTCTTCTTTGTATCTACTTTTCGCAGATGTGAAACATATTAAAACAATATATATTAACTCTAAGATAACACATAGACTGTTCTCATCTCTCTCCATCACCAAATAAAAAACAAATATCTAATCCCACACACACACACACAAAAAAACTCAAGTCACATACATAAACCTCTTTTCGAAACCCCCATTAGGAATGAAATAATAGACGGATGAGAACTTAAGAGAAGTCCATCTACGCAGTCAGTTATATCCTTCTTTTTGAAATTTGACCTGCCATAGTTATTTTGGTTATTTTCTTTGGAGAGCGTCAACTAAAAAGGGACACCTGTATTTAATGAGACATTTCCGTTTTCTTTTAGGCTATGCATAGTTAGGACTTAGGCAGTGTATAATAACGAATTTACCATTAAAATTTATAGATTATAGGGACATTTTAGTCAATCCCAATTTTTAGAGAAATATTCGTCCTTTTATGTTAGGTTTAGTAATTTAATAATAAATTATTTAATTAATGATAATTAATTTAATTAATTAAATTAATAATTAGTCAATAACTTGAAAAGTAATTGGACGGTACTGAATTAGAGGACTACAAAGTCATAATTCAAGGCCAAAAGCATGTCAAGGGGCTACTTGCTGGATTAACTTTACCCAAATCTCTCCACCAATGCCATCCCAAGTGAAAATTGACATGCCCTGAAAACACTGATTTACTCTAAAGCTCACTACTAAAGCCTACCAGAATAAAACCAGGATTTCCAATATACAAGGCTCACAACCAATCAAATGTTTCAGAAACGCTTACGTGAGTGATAACACAATGTTGTCCCTAATATCTCACTATTCCACAAATCTAACAAACATATCCATATAATATACCATAAAAAGCACTCGACAGTGTGCAAACAAATTTCTATTAACCAAACTTAACCTTAAAAGCCATATAAAAATCCAAACCCAGAACATAATTGTTCTTTTCAATATCATTACAATATAAATTTTTTCTTAATGCGCAGAGTCAACAAGAACATTATCTATCCAAAACCTCTTAAGTTTTTAAATCCAAAAAAGAGTATAAAATAATTTAAGCTTACATACTTGCAATTCACCAACCCAATATAATATCAGTTTTCTTTTTCAACTCAATTCCACCATTATTTCTCTTTTTTTTTCATCCTTAGGTCTTTTGCTTTTTTTTTCTTTTTCTTTAGCCTCAAACTCTCATTTTTTCACAATTTTCAGAATTTTCTTTTAAACCACACTCACTTACACGAAAATACGCACAAATACACAAACATACATGCAAAAAACACACAAAATGCAAACTACTCCGCCAAACTTAGTCTTTTGCTAGTACTCAATCAAATAGTAGCGTGTATAAACCCAACAAGAAATATGATGTCCAATTTGAGCGTCAATTTATCTATAACACCAGGTCCTATCCACCTCGGGTTATCTCTCATCGAACACGAATCTTCATAATGGATACACTCGACTAAGGTTAATAGTTAGTCAAGGTGTTCTATACTCCTTATTAAATTTCAAATCAATGTCTAAATTAGTTGCAATCCACAAATCACGCAATCACTAGATATGAATTTTTTTTTCGCTCGATATTTTCCACTAGGTATACACTTTGGGATTTTCACCAAAGGCTTTTAGGGTGGTTTCTCACACTCATGTCTGTGTCGCCATTTTATGTAAAGGATAAATATGGAGCCCATGAATATTCCTAGTTACTAAGCATCTCAACCAGAGGAGTATAATCCCAATTGCTAGGAAATTTTTTTATGCTTTTTTTTTTACGATCACTTGATTTTCTCTATTTTTTTTTCTCGTTAGCAAAGCTAGCAATTTTGTGTACACCCACAAATCAAAATAGAGTTTTAACTTAATTCAAATCAACGAAACCTCACAGTTCAAGCCCCACAATCTAAACTACCATTTAACCTTCACCTAATTTGTCTACAACGAGGGTTGATTCACAATTTAGTCAAATCCCATATATGTATCAAGTTCACGGTGTCATTTCGTAATCGATTCTCAAATTGATATATACCTATTTCAGGTTGGTTAAACAACCCAAAATAAGATAACAATTGTAAGGCTAGTACAAGAAGTAACCACATGCAATCAAAATACCTATACAACGACTAATCACTCCCACAAACTTAAATCACGCAATGACCTTAATGCGTAAACTATAAGAGAATGAGAGGGATACATCCCCGAAAAACACTATACTATGTCAACAATTAAATCAATGGTGTGAGTTGTGAGTCCTACAAAAGTCATGTGAACGGAGCAAAATAATAATATCCACGCACATGCAAACGTCACACAAGCACGCAACTCACATATTTTTTTTTAAAAAAAGTAGTAAAATACATGAGTTGCCTCCCAGGAGGCGATCTTTTAACGTTATTAGCTTGGCGGGATCAACTGATAAAATCATGGTGGGTCATTGAGCAAAACATCTCTTACCACCTTGAAATTATAATCAAGTTGAATTGAACTTTGAACCACATCATGTTCCCGCAATAAGACATCCTTCACAGAAAAATCGACAGAGTCAACAATGAAATTATCATGCAACGCACATGCTGGACTACGAGCTATATCAAAAATTAAAAACGTTACAGTTGTTATCATAATCAGTTTTTTTATTTTTGACATTAAAAATTGAAAACGTTATATAACACTGTAATATTGCATGCGGTGTGAAATCGAGTGTGCGGTCACGCGACCTAAGACTGATGCGCCTATAGGTGCGATGAGGTGCATCTTCTGGTCATGAAACATGTTTTTTCGAACCTAAAGACATATCGATTTCCATAGGGTGCTTAAAGGCTTACAAATATCCTCCTCTGATATCGGAAATTCGAACTAATATACATAGAAGTGAAATTGAAATCATACCGCATTATCAAGCATATTGATCTTTATTCTTCAAAAGTTTGGAATTATTCAACACCTCTTGATCGTTCATTGTGTTTTGTACTACTACTAACTTAAGAACTAAAGTCGTTGTATCTTAGAGATAATAATCTAACCGTTAAAAGCATTATACACGGGTCAATTTCATCTTGTGGAGATAGAATGTAATTCTAACTGATAAGAGTCTTTTTATGCATGTTTTATGTGTATATTTGAGTAGAATTTGAGTTACTTTATTGTTAGTTTTGTAAAGTTTTGATTGTACATAGTTCATATTACTCCGAGGTGCTTTTATTGATGTAGATTGACCATTCAGGGCTAATTTTGGTGAATTTCGGACCATAGATTCATGTCAAAACATACCGGGGGGTTTAAGGATGCAAATGCTCAAAATCCTAAGCTAAACGTGTCGTTTCAGGGCCTTTTTGGTCCAACACGGGCAGGGGGTGTTGGGCAACACGGCCGTGTTCCACCGAGAGTGAAAAACTCAAAAGGTTTGCACAAAACAGCCTCCAACACGGCCTGACCGTGTTGGGGAGCACGACCGTGTCAGACTGGCTCTCTGCATGAAGAAACAGCACGGCCTGGCCATGCTGGGCAACATGGCCATATCCGGGGCACATTTCTGCAACTTTTCCATGCGGAAATTACGGAAAACTCACCAACCAAGCTTTTTGACCACTTTTGTACACCTTTAACACCCTATTTTGCTGAAACATGTCCCCATATTCCCTCAGTTATCATATGAATACAAGAATTCACCAACCCAATAATGAATTGGAGCATTTGTTTAACAAAGGATGACATTATTAATGAGTTCTTGCACAAAAATGATCTCTATAAAAGCCAAGAGTATGAGTTGGGGGAATCATTCATTGCATATTCATTGATTCATTCTCTCTAAGTTACAAAGCAAAATACATTGAGAGAATAAAAGAGAGGTAGAGTTGGAAGTTGAAGAGCATTAGAGGAGAAGGCTTGGAGCTCAACATCATCAACCAAGGAGGAAGTCTTGTGTTGGTCTTGAATAAGAGCTAAGTACAACATGTTCATTTTATTCAAATCTTCTTGTGTAGTATACTCTTTTATCAAAGCCATGTGTAGCTAAATTTCTAGTGTTTGAATGTAATGAACTCTAGAATGAATTTGTGATTAAGGTTTGTATATTTTTAATGAAATCTTCATGTTTTGTGTGATTCACTTATAATATGCTTTATTCATTCGAATTGGTATATGCGCAATATTAATTTGAAGTTTATTTTTCACCGGGAAATCGAGAGATTCATGGTGAAATAAAACCTATATAAATTAAAAGAGTTGCATGCAATCCTAAATATAGGACGACATAAATCTTCTGGATTAGGGTCAAACCTAATATGGGAATTCACAAATCGTTATAATGCAATCTTGAGTTTAGGAGTTATTCGCGCTCGATAGAGGGTTTAACTTAAATCGGGAATTTCTACGTCCATGAAACATGAGATTTTATTAAAAGAGGATGATTTTTCCTAAAGGGTTTTTGGTTGTATCTTTGTCTTGTTAAATCACAAAAACATTCTAGAGGGATTTACATTCAAACACATTTCTAGCTCTTGATTTCTTATTCTAGAATCTAATTTTATTTTGATCTATTGTAAGTTGTGATTATTCTAAATTCTTTATTTTTGATTTTTAAACCAACAAAAACTCTGAAAATTGCTAGATTAGATAACAAAAAGACGATAATTATTAGTACTTACAATCCTCGTGGGAATGACACTCGGTACTTAATAATCTATACTATAAAATGATAGGTGCACTTGACTAAGGTTTTAAAGGTAGCTTTGGAGCCATCAAGTTTTTTGGTGTCGTTTTCGGGGATTGTAATATTAGACAACACTTTATTTTTGTTAATATAATCATTTTTTTTATTTTACCATTGCCTTTCATCTTATTTATCTTCGTAAGTCTTGGATTACACTTATCCTCTTTATTTACCCCAGTGCATGCCTACTCGTCGCCGAATTTGAAAGCGCGAGATCGCCGGTAGCAACACAGAGGAAAGCACTAATACAGACCACGAGGAGGATATTAATGAAGACAAGGATCCTGACATGGCGGATGAACAACAAAGAACCATGTACGACTACGCCAAGCCATTTACGGACGGCACGTCGTCTAGTATCGTGAGGCCCACTGTTGCAGCCAATAATTTTGAGATCAAACCAAATGTTATTCAAATGGTGCAACATTTTGTTCAATTCGGCGGCCTACCGGACGAATATCTAAATAACCATATCGCAAATTTCCTCGAAATTTGCGATACCTTCAAAATCAATGGGGTCTCTGACGATGCCATTCGCTTACACCTATTCCCATTTACTCTTCGGGGACGAGCTAAACAGTGGCCAAATACTTTACCAAAAGGAACAATCACAACATGGAGCATTATGGCTGAAAAGTTCCTTTTGAAAGTATTTTCCACCGGCTAAAACCGCACGACTGAGGAATGAAATCTCTTCATTCACTCAAGAAGACGATGAGACATTGTACGACACCTGGGAAAGATTCAAGGAATTATTGCGGAAATGCCCACATCATGGCCTTCCTATTTGGATGCCAGTCCAAACATTTTACAATGGGCTACTCTCGTCAACGAGGCAAATGATTGATGCGGCGGCTGGGGGAACTTTGAACAATAAAACACCAGAAGCCACCCAAGATCTAATAGAGAGAATGACCATGAATGGCTATCAATGGCAATCCGTACGAGGTAAAACTAACAGAACAGTGGGTGTATACAATGCACATGCAGTGGTTACACTAGCTGCACAGGTCGAAGCTTTGGCCCAAACAATCGACGATCTAGCGGCTCCTAAACCACCACCACCGCAAGTTTTATCTTGTGAAACTTGCGGAGAACCCCATAATCATTAGGAGTGCCCACACACAATACCGCAAGCTAAACAGGCCAATTATGTTGGGAATCAAGCCAGAAATCACCCAAATAATCCTTTCAGCAACACATACAATCCTAGGTGGCGACAACATCCTAATTTCGGTTGGGGTAATCAGGCCAACCATGGCTTAATCCCAATCCTAATCTGCACACGCCTCCTGGATTCCAGCCAACTCAAGATAAGCCTAACTTGGAAGAACTTATGACAAAGTTTGTGCAATCAACAGATGCCCGATTCCAGGCGGTTGAAACATCCTTAAGAAATTAAGAGGCATCTATCCATAATTTGGAAAACCAAATAGGCCAGATTGTGAAAATGATTTTCGAACGGCCACAAGGGAGTTTGCCGGGTAACACTGAACCAAACCCAAGGGAGCACGTAAAGGCAATTACCATTAGATTCCCACATGGACATGATTGTGCCAACACCCCCATGCTGAAATATGTGGAGGATGACATACCCAAGGAAAAGCTCAGGAAAATGGTTGTTGCAGAATACAAGCCCAAGATCCCCTACCGGAGTCTAACCGAAGAAGAGAGAAGGGAGGACAAATTTGGTAAGTACCTCGAATTGTTCAAATAATTACATACCAATATTCCATTTGTTCAACCTGTTTCGAAGAATGCAATGGATCTAAATGACATCATTTCTAATGAAAATAAGCTTAACGAATTATCAAATGTGCAATTGAATGATAAATGTTCTTCCAATGAACTACCAAAAAAATTTAATGATCCAGGAAGTTTTATCATCCCTTGTACAATTGATGGTTTACCTGTTGATAGGGCGCTAGTTGACTTAGGAGCTAGTATCAATGTGATGTCTTATGAAACATTCAAGCATATGGGATTAGGTGACTTAAACCTACTAGGATGGACATTCAATTAGCCGATAAATCGATTAAACATCCTAGAGGTATTATTCATGATATGTTAGTCAAGATTGATAAATTCGTGTTTCCAGTTGATTTTGTTGTTCTTGACATGCATGATGATATAGAGGTTCCCTTAATTTTAGGGCGTCCTTTCTTGGCTACGGCAAAATCAATTATTGATGTGCATGAGGAAAAATTAACTTTGAGAGTGGGTGATGAACAAGTAATTTTTAAAATTCATGTTGATATTGAAAAGGATACTACTTGTTCTTTTGTTGCTTCAATTTCTTTGCATGATGAGAAATTTAAAAATCTCTTGGAGAAAAGTTTTGTTCAAGGTGCAGGCAAACCCACGAAAAATAATCTTCTTAGGAAGGTTATATCCAAAATAGGGACCCGAAAGGTCAAAGAGCATATTTTGAACCATGAAGTTGGAGATAGTTCTATTAAATGCCAAAGGTATTTTCATAAGTTCAAAGCTCCACCCGACTAATCTTCACATTTAGGTGAATTAGTCCAGCTATACGACTCTAAAGAAGCGCTACCCGGGAGGCAACCCGATGTTTGTATGCATTTTATTTGTATTTTTTATTTTTATTTTTATTTTTATTTGTATTTCTTTAAAAAAAAACACAAGTCCTTAGAGTCATTTTCAAACCACATTTTGATTATTTTTGGGTCATGTAAAAAAAAATGGTGTGGACATCTTTCTTTGTTGTCTTAATCCAAAAAATTTGAGCCTTCACGGTATTCGAGTTGTGTATTATTTATGCTTGAATAGGTATGAAGATGCTGACGAAGGTCCCGTGCTAAACAACTCAATGGTCGCTCAAAGTGT
The DNA here is from genome assembly GCA_016081115.2 of Rehmannia glutinosa. Lineage (NCBI taxonomy): Eukaryota > Viridiplantae > Streptophyta > Magnoliopsida > Lamiales > Orobanchaceae > Rehmannia > Rehmannia glutinosa. The sequence continues at coordinate 77,251,064 of CM071928.1, forward strand.
TTTTTTTCCACCTCTTTTATTTTTCTTCTAGTTTCTTTACTTTTTGTGTAGTTGTTCATCTCTTTCTTTCACATTGAGGACAATGTGAACCTTTAAGTTGGAGGTGGGTGCAATAACATTTTCGGAATGTTTGTGTGCTTGTTTTTATTATGAGTGTGTGTGTGTGTGTGTTTGTGTTAATTTTGAGTTTGTCCGCAAGAGATGTGATTTTTTTTTAACAAATTAAGTGTTTGCTAGTCAATAACTTGGTCCAATTATACCTTTATTAACTTGTTAATTTGTGTTTTCAATGTGAATCAATTGATTGTCTAGGATAGATTGACGTGGATGCGGGCTAAATTTTGATGGGATTTCCAACACCATAAATATTTGATGTGTTAAGGCATATACAATGATACTTAGCGCTATGAACGTCCGAGAACTCATGATTTAGTAGTGGTTAAGTAGTTGTTAAACCAAGCTTGTGAAAAAAGAGAAAAAAAGAAAAAAAAACGAAGAAAACAAATGGACCAATCGAGGTTATACTCCTCTATTTGTTGTTACTTAGTAACTAGGAGCATTCATGAGCCCCATGTTTGTCTTTTACATAAAACGTCGACACGAATATGAGTATGGGAAACCACCTTAGGAGTGTTTGAATGGAAATTCAAAATATAAACCTAGTGTAAGCATGCCTTGAAAGATCCTAAAAAAAAAGAACGAAAAAAAAGAAAAGTGGATAATGTATACTCCTTGACTTCTCATTCCAATAAAGTTCAAGAAGCTTGGTTATATGACTAGTAGGATAACTACAAAGATCTATGTAGTTCTTGTATTTTCATAGCATTATTGAATTGAAGTTGTTCATAACTATCAATATTTGGGAGTGATGATTTCAAGTCTGAATAATGCCTGCTAATATTACGGTCTTTCTTGACAGTCTATCGCTTTGCAAAACTATGTTTTTACTGAATGGTTAATTCGGGTTGAGAAGGCTAAGAAATTGACTACTTGGGTTCAATGTGTCGAAAAAAAAAGTCTTCTTTGTGTGTTGTGATTTATTGAATCCCTCTTTTTGATTTAATGTTTTGCTTGAGGACAAACAAAGTTCAAAGTTGGAGGTGGTTTGATAATGGTCTTTTTATGCATGTTTTATGTGTATATTTGAGTAGAATTTGAGTTATTTTATTGTTAGTTTTGTAATTTTTTGATTGTATATAATTTATATTACTCCGAGGTGCTTTTATTTATGTAGATTGACCATTCGAGGCTAATTTTGGTGAATATCGGACCATGGATTCATGTCAAAACATACCGGGGGGGGTTTAAGGATGCAAATGCTCGAAATCCCAAGCTAAACACGTCGTTTCGGGGCCTTTTTGGTCCAGCACGGGTAGGGGGTGTTGGGCAACACTGTCGTGTTCCACCGGGAGCAAAAAACTCGAAAATTTTGCACAAAACAGCCTCCAACACGGCAAGGCCGTGTTGGGGAGCACGACCGTGTCAGACTGGCTCTCTACATGAAGAAACAACACGGTCTGGCCGTGCTGGGCGACATGGCCGTGTCCCGGGCACTTTTCTGCAGCTTTTCCATGCGGAAATTATGGAAAACTCACCAACCAAACTTTTTGACCACTTTTGTACACCTTTAACACCCTATTTTGCTGCAACATGTCCACATATTCCCTCAATTATCATATGAATACAAGAATTCACCAACCCAACAATGAATTGGAGCATTTGTTTAACAAAGGATGACATTATTAATGTGTTCCTGCACAAAAATGATGTCTATAAAAGCCAAAAGTATGAGTTGGGGGAATCATTCATTGTATGTTCATTGATTCATTCTCTCTAAGTTACAAAGCCAAATACATTGAGAGAGTAAAAGAGAGGTAGAGTTGGAAGTTGAAGAGCATTAGAGGAGAAGGCTTGGAGCTCAACATCATCAACCAAGGAGGAAGTCTTGTATTGGTCTTGAATAAGAGCTAAGTACACCATGTTCATTTTGTTCAAATCTTCTTGTGTAGTATACTCTTTTATCAAAGTCATGTGTAGCTAAATTTCTAGTGTTTGAATGTAATGAACTCTAGAATGAATTTGTGACTATAGTTTGTATGTTTTTAATAAAATCTTCATGTTTTGTATGATTCACTTATATTATGCTTTATTCATTCGAATTGGTATATGTGCAATATTAATTTGAAGTTTATTTTTCACCGGGAAATCGAGAGATTCATGGTGAAATAGAACCTATATAAGTGAAAAGAGTTGCATGCAATCCTAGATATAGGACGACATAAATCTTCTGGATTAGGGTCAAATATGGGAATTCACAAATCGTTATAATGCAATCTTGTGGGTTTTAACTAAAAAGAGATTTCAGTTAATCAACTTGAGGTTAGGAGTTATTCGCGCTCGATAGAGGGTTTAACTTAAATTGGGAATTTCTACGGTCCATGAAACATGAGATTTTATTAAAAGATGATGATTTTTTCTAAAGGGTTTTTGGTTGTATCTTTATATTGTTAAATCACAAAAATATTCTAGAGGGATTTACATTCAAACACATTTCTAGCTATTGATTTCTTATTCTACAATCTACTTTTATTTTGATCTATTTTTTAGCTTCACCGCAAGTGTACGGTGCAGTTTATAGAATAGGGTTAGCAAGGCCGAATCCACAGGGACTAATAAATTAATGTACTAATTACTGGATTATAATAGCCTTATTTTTATCTAGACTATTGGATTTGAGATGGATTGGTTTTATTAACACTAAAGCAGAAATTATCCTAAAATAACAAAGCAAAGAGTGGATTAAAAGATCAAGTATGAATGAATGGATTCCTGGGTTGTGGTTTCAGTTAATATCTCCTTTTATTATCAGATTAATCAAACCAAAATTAAATGTATTCTTCCCTATAGACCAATCACAAAAGCAATTTACCCTCTCTCTCGAGATGCTTGTAAAAGTGTTGATTGGAATATCAATGCTAGCATCTCTACTCAACATGAGATATCCAACTCCCAAAAGATCAAAAGATTATAAAGCCTCACGAATATTCACAGACTTCTCAATCATGCAAAATATTCATGTCAAGTACTCATAGATCTAATATTGTAACTCATCTGTTCGAATTATGAATCAATATATCAAAACAAGTTAAACCAATAGCTTTTTGATAAAATAAGAATTAAAGCAAAGTACTTGAATAGGGTTGGAAAATAATAACTTCAATTGCAATTAAACATCAAATAAAAGTATACATTAACCTACTCCCAAACCCGGGAATCACAAAGTGTTTAGCCAGACATAGAAAAGAAATAATTCATAGACAAATTATTAACGTTCATGTCTAACTAATTGAAAATAATGATACTATGGAATGAGTGAACTCGGGGATGATGATGATCTCTCGATCTATCTTCAATCCTCGAAGGTGTGGTTGCGGTCTTGATCGATCTCTCCGAATCTCCGGTGGAAGATTGCTCTTTTCTCTGTTTTCTAAGGCAAAAATCAGCGTCCCTTTGCTTGTGGCCGCCCCGTCTCTATTTGTACTCCGTTTTGGGTTAAAACCTAGTTGAAAATCTATCAAACTCTATTTTCCCGCATAGACGCACGGGTCGTGCACCTAGCGCACGCCCAGCCCGTGCTAGGTGCCGCAGGAAATTGTCTTTTGCTGAAGGGCGCACGGGCCGTGCGCTCACGCACGACTAGCCCATGCGTCACCCAAACGTCCGAATTTGCTTATCTGGTCTTCATAAGATTTGTAGCTCTCTCTCTCTCTTAGCTTTCCATAGCAACTTGAATCAGCTCAATATCAATTTTGTAGAGAGAGTTATGGCCAAAATACTAAACCATGCCAGTGCTGAAAATTCCAGACGCGTTTGGACGTTCCTTGTGATAAATTCCCTCGTTGTTTGATCATCCATGCTTCTTTTGACACACGAATCATTACTATGACTCTAGACTCAATATAATTGACTTCCAATTGGGTGTAATCGCTTGATTCTTGATGCTTCTAGGTCGCAATGCTCGTATTTGTCACAAAATCACTCCAAATATCATTGAATTCCTACAAAACGAGCAAAGCATAATACCTTTTCCACAAAGAGCGAATATATACCATTTCATATGAGTTATTGCATGTTTATAAACAATTATAGCCATAGATATGCCCTAAAATACATGCAAAACTCACACTAAACACTTAAATCGAGAATTTCTACGGTCCATGAAACATGAGATTTTATTAAAAGATGATGATTTTTGCTAAAGGGTTTTTGGTTGTATCTTTATCTTGTTAAATAAAAAAAACATTCTAGAGTGATTTACATTCAAACACATTTCTAGCTCTTGATTTATTATTCTACAATCTACTTTTATTTTGATCTATTGTAAGTTGTGATTATTCTAAATTCTTTATTTTTGATTTTTAAACCAACAAAAACTCTGAAAATTGCTAAATTAGATAACAAAAAGACGGTAATTATTAGTACTTACAATCCTCATGGGAATGACACTCGATACTCAATAATATATACTATAAAACGATAGGTGCACTTGCCTAAAATTTTAAAGGTAGCTTTTGAGCAATCACTAACCTCGACTACATAATTGTGTTTCATATATATCCAATTACTTTTCTTGAAAACCAACAACCTTCATACCACATCCTTTTGTCTAAATATATACTGGATAGTTTTAATTAATGGCAAGATTTGACCAATTATTAATATATTAATTTATTTATAACAAATCACCACGAACATAATTTTGTTTATTTATGTATGATTATAATATAAAGAATAAAGAGGAAAAATGAATTTTTATGTTTGTCACTTTGATGATTACAAGAGTGTATACACATACGTCTGCACACAACTCACAAGTCAAACTTTCCTATTCTATGAGAATTGCTAAGATCAAGGGATTGCCTTGATATTAAGAGATAATCAAGAGATTGTCTTGATATCAGGAGATAAAAAAGGAATACAAATAATCAATTGTTGTTTATTGTATTATGCCCCCGCAAGATGGAGCTCCAGGAGAAGAGTCCAATCTTGAACCGTAATTTGGTAAAGCGATAAAGGCTTTGTTAGAGCATCTACAAGTTGATATTGAGAAGAGACATGTGCAACACGCAAAGCACCACTTTGAACTTGTTCACGAATGAAGTGGTAGTCAAGGGCTATATGTTTCATGCGAGAATGGAACACCGGATTTGAGCATAAATGAGTAGCACCAACATTGTCGCAATAGATCACTGGAGCTTGAGAAATTGTAACACCAAGTTTAGAGAGGAAATCCAACTCAATTCCGCAGCAGTGGTAGCAACTGTTCGCCAAATTTTTTTTGGTTCATATAACTGCAAGTGTACAGTGTAGTTTATAGAATAATGGCAAGCAAGGTTGATTAGTCAAGGATTGATATTCAAAATACTTAGGCTATAATAACATCGCATTCCAATTTTATTGAAGCGACCGAATATTGAGTAATTTTAACTAAAAATCTAAAATAAAGAATAAAAAGAAATAAATTTGCGAACCCCACAAGTATTTTCACCATCTATAGGAGCAACCTTAGGCACATAATCTAAACATGTTTCTTCAATATTAAATGCAAATAATGTTTTAAAAACCAATTCATGTAATTCTATGAGTTCAATTCCTAAGTTAGTCTATTCCCCCTCCCGGGCGATAAATAAACAGTTGATTAATAACAATTATCGATCTCCCGATATGTTACAATTATTACTAACTCCCAAAAGATCTGTGAATTGAATGACTCCCCACAAACAGTTGTAGGTCACCCGACTCGTTACATCCATTTATGTCTGAATTCAATTTCCGTCTTTGTTAGAACTTAACGTCCGAATTTTTGCACTAACAAATATGACATGCAATTTATTCCCGGCAAATAAAAGCAATTATAAATAAGCACTCGAATTCATAAAATAGAAAGCAAGAATTAATTAAGAAAATAAATAATCATATTTAACATGAATCCACAGTTTCGATTATGCCCCTAAGATCCAAAAGATATACCAAACATTGATTACAAACTTATAGACAAATTTGAATCAACATTAAGACATCGTTTAAGCAAAGACAAGAATTCTAGACATAGAAGAAAACTCCTTCTTGTTAGGATGGATTCCCCTCCCAAGCCTTCGAAGCTCTTGTGCTCCCGTAGATGCGAAAGCCTTGTGGTGTTCTTCGCGACCTAACCTTTTATTCTCAGAAGCTCTTCGATTCATTTGTTCCTGTGTTATTTTATATGTTTTCTCTGTATGAAGTTGTATATTTTCGTGCAAGCATTGGGTTCCTTTTATAGATGTTTGGAGATATCACTTGTAGAGTTTGAGTAGGAAAAGGAGGCCAATTCAGTCCCAGTTACATCACACGACCGTGTCAACCCACATGGTCGGGTCGTGCAATTGGAATTTGCTTCCGGGGTAGTCATGAAAGTTGTATCCCTTTCTCTTAGCTTTCCATATCCACTTGCATCACCTAAATATTGATTTTGTAGAGGAAGGTATGACCAATTACTAAACCCTGCCGGTGCTGGAATCTGTTAGCGCGTTTTGACGTTTTTGAAGGAAATTCCTTTTTGTTTTACCGTCCATGCTTCTTTCCTTCATATATTTGCTCGTACCTTAGATTTTTATCTATACTTTGGAACGTAATATCTCTTTTTATCCAATTTAGCTCCATTTTCTGTAAGAAGTTACAAGAATACGCAGTATCACACCCAACAAGGGAAACCAAGTAAAACACACTAAATATGCGTGCATATGCATTAATTATATATTATTTTAAACCCTCAAATGCACGTATATTTTACACTCATCAAAATCCCCCAAACTTAAAGCATTGCTCGTCCTCGAGCAAATTAAGAAAAATAATATCAAGGGGTAAAAAGAACACACAAGAACACCATGAACATTAAATAGCATTTGACTCCATACTTAAGAAAATAATGTAATTCATAATTAAGAAGTCATCATTCATAAACTCGGCATAATCAATACTATCTTGGGTACTCGACATCGCGACTCACAACTAGATAGTGTATCACTCGACTCTCAGACATGTATGAATAGTGTTTACGCTAAATTCAATTCAGTGAAAGTAGAACTATCATAGGCTTGCAAATCGTCTTAACGTCTCTACCACTTTTATGTGCACAACTTAAGAATCAAAAAGGACTTTTATTAGGTTGTAATGTAGGCTCTTTGGTATGGGTAGAGAAATTTGAATTAAGTGACTTGATTTGAGCAAAATAGAATTTAAGCCTACAGACTTGCAATTCACCAACCCAATTTCAACATAATATTCAAATTTTTTTCAACTCCACTCCACCATTATTCTCCTTTTTCATTCTTTAGGCCCTTTTTGCCTTTTTTTTCTTTTTCTTTTCTAGCCTTTAAGCTTCCAGAATTTTTCTTTTGCTTTGCTCGATTTCCTCTATGTAATTTTTCAGAGATTTTCTTCTTTTTCGAGCTTCATGTATGTTTTTCATTTACCCAGATACTGCTTATCTCTATTTCTTTCGCCAACTTCCTCTCTTTTTTCATAATATTTTCACCACTTCTACCCCAAACTTGTTCATTTTCTATAAGCTCAAGAAATTTCAGGGATAAAAACATGTTTAGATTTTAAAGATCAATGTGGCTTAGAATAAAACTTTTGTCTCAAAATTGGCTAACTAGGGAATCATGAGTTCATATGTAGGCTTTTTAGGCTAAGTAGGCTAAACAAATATGACCTTAAATCATTTTCAAAACTTGCACACACACATGGCTTCAATGAAGATAGCAGAGCAAGTTCTAGAGTTCTTACCAATCACGAATGACACGCTCAAGAAAAAATAAGTCGCATAATATATAGCAATTTAAGGCACAAAGCTCACAGGCTTGTTTTTCACAATATGCTCAAATACCCAATTTTCTTAATAAATGCAAAGCAAATAAATAACTTTCCTCCTAACAATTTATCATATTATTCCCACAAGTATGTTATTTCATTCCATAAAATAATCATAGTAAAATTATATGGGAGTTGGGCATAAAAACTTAACTAAAATCACGCACAAAAGCAATTAAACGTGCTAAAGCGGTAAACATGCTAATACAATAAAATAGAAATAAACAAAAAATCGATTTTTTTTTCAAAAATATTAATGCAAAGTGCTCTACATACAATCCTAAATGTAATGCAAAATGCAAGAAAGTACTAAATTACGCATTCTTGACAACCTCCCCAAACTTAAGATATGCTTCGTCCCGAACATATGAGGAAATTATCAAAAGAAAGAGGAATGCGTAAAGAGTACTTACCTGGATCGTTCTGGTGAAGTCGGAAGCTCGTCCATCAAATTGGAAACTGGAAGAGATAATCGCACGGTCGGTTCGTGTGCAGCCACACGCCCGTGTGCATCTGTCTTTTTTTTTTCATTTTTTTCATTTTTTATGTTTTTTTTTGTATTATATTTTTTACCTTGGAATTTGTCGCGACATTTCTTGGGTTGCCTCCCACAAATCGCTAAGTTTTTCATCTTCAGTCAGCCTCAGATTTTTAACATCACTTTCGTTGAACCGTGTCGGTTGAAATCCTTGATCTCTTATATTTTGTACCATCCATTAGACGAATGGCGTTGCACTGTTTTCTCAGATTAAGTATCGCCTGAGAATTTGCCCTTTTGATGTTGGCCTCCTACTGCAGTTGCGATTTGGGCTTCTTGTACCTCCAAAGATTCCAATCTCGCATTCAACAAAAACGATGTTAGAAAAGAAAAAGAGAAAAAATAAAATAAAAAAATCGAAAAAAGGAAAAAAAAATATTTACAAAAAATATGCTTCAATTAAGATTGAACTATTTATTACTATATCTAAGTAGAATCTAATCGATCCCCGGCAACGGCCCCAAAAACTTATTCGCCAAAAATATTTTGGTTCATACAACTACAAGTGCACAAAGTGTGGTTTATAAAATAATGGCAAGCAAGGTCGTATTCCTCAAGGATTGATATTCGAAACACTTAGGCTATAATAACATTGCAATCCAATTTTATTGAAGCGACCGAATATTGAGTAATTTAAACTAAAATCGAAAATAAATAATAAAAAAAATAAATTTGCGAACCCCACAAGTATTTTCACCATCTATAGGAGCAACCTTAGTCACATAATCTAAACATGCTTCTTCAATATTAAATGCAAATAAAGTTTTAAAAACCAATTCATGCAATTCTATGGGTTCAATTCCTAAGTTAGTCTATTCCCCCTCCCGGGCGATAAATAAAAAGTTGATTAATAACAATTGTAGATCTCCCAATACGTTACAATAATTACTAACTCTCAAAAGATCTGTTAATTGAATGACTCCCCACAAACAGTTGTAGGTCTCCCCACTCGTTACATCTGTTTATATCTGAATTCGATTTCCATCTTTGTTAGAACTCATTGTCCGAATTTTCGCACTAACAAATATGACATGCAATTTATTCCTGGCAAATAAAAGTAATTATAAATAAGCACTCGAATTTATAAAATAGAAAGCATGAATTAATTAAGAAAATAAATAATCATATTTAACATGAATCCACAGTTTCGATTATGCTCCTAAAATCCAAAAGATATGCCAAACATTGATTACAAACTCATAGACAAATTCGAATCAACATTACGACATCGTTTAAGCACAGACAAGAGTTCTTAGACATAGAAAGAATATCCCTTCTCGTCAGGATGGATTCCCCTCCTAAGCCTTCGAAGCTCTTATGCTCCCGTAGATGCGAAAGCTTTGTGGCGTTCTTCGCGACCTAGCCTTTTGCTCTCAGAAGCTCTTCGATTGCTTTGTTCCTATGTTATTTGATGTGTTTTCTCTGATTGAAGTTGTATATTTTCATGCAAGCATGGGTCCCTTTTATAGATGCTTGGAGAGATCACTTGTAGAGTTTGAGTAGGAAAAGGAGGCTAATTCAGCCCCAGTTACATCACATGACCGTGTTAACCCACATGGCCGGGTCGTGCGATCGAAATTTTCTCATGGAGACTTCATGAAAGTCGTAGCCCTTTCTCTTAGCTTTCCATTGCCACTTGAATCACTTCAATATCGATTTTGTAGAGGTATGGCCAAAATACGAATCCCTGCCATTGCTGGAAACTGTTAGCACGTTTTGACGTTTTTGAAGAAAATTCCTTTTTGTTTAACCGTCCATGCTTCGTTCCTTCATATATTTGCTCGTACCTTAGCTTTTGACTTATATTTTGGAACGTGATATCTTTTTTATCCAGATTAGCTCCATTTCCTATATGAAGTTACAAGAATACACAATATCACACCCAACAAGGAAAACCAAGTAAAACACTAAATATGCGTGAAATGCATTAATTATATATTATTTTAAACCCTCAAATGCACTTATATTTTACACTTATCAGTAACTGATCTATATTCTGCTTCTGTTGATGAACGAGAAACACTACGTTGTTTCTTTGAGCTCCAAGAGATGGGGTTGCGACCAAGGTAGACAATTTAGGCACTGGTTGATGTATAATCATCTTTATTACCTGCCCAATCTCAATCGAGAAAGCATGAAGAGCTAGAGGAGATTGACGGTGGAGAAGAAATCCATGATCGATTGTGCTGCAGAGATATCAGAGCACTCGTTTAACTACGGCCCAATGATCAGTTGTCTGGCGGTGAATGAACTGAGAGTGTTTATTGACAGCGTAATAGATGTCAGGCGGGGTAAGAGCAAGATGTTGGAGGCTACCTATAACTGGTCTGTATTCATGGGGGTTTGTCAAGGTCGTGCCAGTGTGGAGTGATAATGTAGTTGATGTGGCAAGGGGTGTAGAGATAGGTTTAGCATTTGTCATTTTTGTTCGAGTGAGTAAATCAAGAATGTACTTGCATTGAGACAATAGTAGACCGTGGGAGTGAGGAATGACCTCAACACCAAGAAAATAAGTTAATGGACCAAGATCCTTAATGGAGAATCGAGTGACTAGAAGGGTGATGATTGTTTGAATTGCCATGTCTTGATTACCAGTGATGATAATATCATCAGCATATACCAGAAGATAAATGATGGACCCATTGTGGTTGTAGATGAACAAAGATGCATCAACATGTAAGTTGGTGAAACCTGAGTTAGTAAGAAGCTGTCGTACTTCATGATACCATGCACGAGATGCTTGTTTAAGACCATATATAGCTTTGCGGAGTTGGCAAACATGAGATGGGCGATCTTTATCAATGAACCCAGGTGGTTGTTTCATGAAAACAACCTGGGGAAGATGACCTTGGAGTAAAGCATTATTAACATCAAGTTGACGTAGTGACCACTCTCGACTTAGTGATATGGAAAGCACCATGCGAACAGTAGTTGGTTTGATTATAGGACTAAATGTGTCATGATAGTCCACTCCTGGTTGTTCATGAAAGCCTTTTGCTACAAGGCGGGCCTCGTACCTGTCCACAGAACCATCAGGGTGATGTTTAATGCAAAAAATCCACTTACATCTTATGATATTTTGAGACGGTTCTGGGGAAACCAGATCCCAAGTACCATTCCGAATAAGAGCATCATACTCTTCTAATAGTCAGATGCCATTTGTGATCTTTGAGGGCTTGGGTTACACTGGTGGGTTCTATAGGGTCTTGAGGATGGAGCTGGGCATGAAGCTTAAGTTTCTGGATAGGTTTGAAAATGTGTTTGGAACGGGTTATTATGGTCCGGTGAGGTATGGATGAGGATTAAGCTGGTGGAGGATGTGAGTGTGGTTGATATGGCTTTGTTGGTTGATTATTAATGGAGTCAAGAGTGATATTTGAGGGTGAATTAAGATGGTTTAGGTATGTGGTAGATCAGGAGTGTGTTGATGTGTCATTTAATTGGTCAGTGGAACTAGTCTCGTTGGCCAGATGTGTTGGATCCGCAGGCGGGGGCTGTTGGGCCAGACCTTGTTCCAATGATGTGTCAAGTGGTGCCGTATAAGTAGATGTGACATAGAGAATTGGTGAATCCCATGAGGAGGTAGTGGTAGTGTCCTTGGTGATTCTGGACTAGAAATCGAAGCAAAAGGGAATAAAGACTCTACAAACTTGACATGTCGAGACACATAAATTCTATATGTGGTTGTATCAAGATAGAGATAAGCACTTTGAGTGGGTGAGTATCCTAAAAAGACACGAGGGACAGAACGTGTTTGAAGTTTGTGCTTAGAGTATGGTCGTAACCATGGGTAACACAGGTACCCAAAAACTTGTAGTTTAGAGTAGTTTGGAGTAGATCCAAAGAGGCGTTCATAAGGAGATGCTAAGCGAAGTGTTTGAGTGGGCATGTGGTTTATGAGATAGACAGCTGTGGAAAAGGCAAATGACCAAAAATGTAGAGGCATAGATGCGTGATCGAGTAAAGATAGACCCGTTTCAACTATATGTCTGTGGCATCATTCCGAGTACCCATTGTGCTCAGGTGTGTATGGTGGTGTTGTCGGATGAGAGATTCCATTAGTGGCGAGGAAATTGACGAGAGCCTAATATTCCCCTCCATTATCAGAATATAGTGTGGTGATCTTTTGTTTAAAAAAGTTCTGTACAAGAGCTTTGAATTTGACAAAGACTTCGTGTACTTGGGACTTTTTCTTCAGTGGATAAAGCCAAATATATTTAGTATAATGATCAACAAAGATGACATAATATTTGAAACCATCAATAGATGAAATTGGTGAGGCCCACACATCAGAATATAATACTTCTAGAGGATGTGAAGATTGAAATGAAGAGACTGGGAATGCCAACTTATGACTTTTATTGCATTGGCAAACATTACAATTTGAAGTCATGGACAAAGGACTCGGTAGGCTTAACTTAAAATGGGAGATCATATATTTAAGAACTTGAATTGACGGATGCCCTAATCTATTGTGCCATTCGGACGAAGTGGTCTTGGCACATGAAAAAGCAAATAAAGGTTGCAAGTTGGTGGATGAAGATGAAGAATATGGCGATGACGGCCACTCGTACTGATTAGTGTGAGTTTTGCATGTATTTTGGGGTATACTTCTAGCTATAATTGTCGTTAAACATGCAATAACTCATGTGAAATATGTCATATTCTCCTTTTGTGGAAAAGATATTACGCTTTGCTCGTTTTACAAAAATTTAATGATATTTCGAGTATTTCTTAGCTAATCGAAGCATTGCAATAAGGAAACATCAAGAATCAAGTGCATATATGAAGTTTAGAGCTAAATCGAGAAGAAATCAGACGAATCGAGCAAGAAATGGCCATGTACGGAGCAGAACTAAGCCTTTGCAGGGACGCACGGGTAGGGCGTTCATCAACACACGGCCCGTGCATCAACCTAGAGTCAGCCTGGTCGTGCGTGATGCGCACGGCCCATGCATCTGTGCTGGAATGTCACAAACTGACAACACTTTGCCCTAGACTTTTAGAAATGTATAAAAAGACTTTTTGGGGTGCACACCAGGGGATATTCAGACATTTTGGACATAGAACACAAGACAAAGCTCTACTCTTTCAAAGAGAAATCAAGGGGAGAATCGGGTCGCATACGAGCTTGAGGATTGAAGATAAATCGAGAGATTATCGACTTTTCTAAGTTTTTCTTACTTCTTTGTATCTTAATGTTTCACTTGAAATTGACATGACATTGAAGAATTTGTCTATGAGTTGTTTAAACATCATGTGTAGCTAATATTCTTGTGATTTCTGGGTTTTGGAAGTAGATTAATTGACTCTTGTTTGATGTTTTAATCTTAGTTGAAGTTATTATTTTGAAGTCTATTTGAGTACTTTGTTCTTATTCTTGTTTTATCATTTGGCCAATGATTTAGCATGTTTGATGTATTGATTCATAATTCGAGATATGAGCTTCAATGCTAGTTCTTGAGTACTTGACATAAATATTTGCATAATCGAGAGGTTTGTGAATATTTGTGAGGATATTTGATCTTTGGTGCATTTGGGGGTTGTATATCTATTATTGAGTAGAGATTCTAGCATAGATATTCCAATCTACACTTTATATACATCTTATAGGAATATTGATAATAACTTTGGCTTTGACTAAACCGAATAACAAGAAAGATATTAATCAAAACCATAACCCGGGAATCCATTTTATTCTCTTGATAATTATATTATTATTCTTGCCTTGTGTTTTAGTAGTCTATATTGTCTTTGCTTCCACAACAACCATCCAATTACGATCATCTAAATAAAAATAAGACTATTCCGATCTCAATACTTAGTGTATTAATTTATTAGTCTCCGTGGATACGACCTTGCTACCCTATTTATGAAGCTAAAAATAAGGCGAACAAGTTTTTGGCACCATTGCCGGGGTGGTAGAGAGTACGAGGGACCGAAAAATATGGAAAAATAGGAAAGTTTGGAATCACGCACGACCCGTGCGTCAGCGCACGACCAGGTCATGCGAGGTACCGAAAGTGGAACATCTAATTCTGGAGATGCTGAATTTATGGCAAATGGCAATGTTGAGGTCGAGAAAGGAACCAAGGGACATAAGATGAACAAAAAGGGGATGAGAAGTTTAAATCTTCTTCTAACTCTAATGTGTCTAAACTTCCTATTGCCATTCTCTTCCCTCAATGATTTCAAAAGAAAAAGCTTGATGATCAATTTGCAAAAATCCTTGATATATTTAAGAAATTGCATATTAACATTCCTTTTGCAGATGTATTAGAGCAAATGCCTAATTATGCGAAATTTTTGAAGGATGAGATGTCAAAGAAGAGGAAGATGACAAGTTTTGAAACAGTGAATTTGACGGATGAATGTAGTGCTATAATTCAAAGAAAACTACCACAAAAACAAAAGATTCGGGGAGTTTCACCATCCCTTGTGCAATTGGTGGTAATTTCTTTAATAAAACATTGTGTGATCTAGGAGCAAGTATTAACTTGATGCCCTTGTCCATTTTCAGGAAACTTGGACTAGGAAAAGTGAAGCCAACCACAGTCACTTTACAGCTTGCAGATCGATCACTCACGTATCCTGAGGATCATAGAAGATGTGCTGGTGAAAGTCGACAAATTTATATTCCCTATGGATTTCTTGGTTCTAGACATGGATAAAGACCGTGTCGTCCCTTTAATACTTGGACGTCCATTTCTTGCCACCGGGAAGGCCTTGATAGACGTGCAGAAGGGAGAGCTCACATTACGGGTTAATGATGAGCATGTTTTATTTTCTATCTATAAGGCCATGTAATTTCATAATAATATGGAGAACTGTAATTTCTTAGACATAGTTGGTTCATGCATTGAGGATTATGTAGATCATACATTGTCGAGGGACGATTTAGAGTTTGGTTTGACCCATTCATGTTCGACGTCAAGTGTAATACTTGACTTCGATAATCAAGACTTGTACGACTATGTTTGTGATGTAGATAATATGCAGGAACTACCAAAAAGCGCGAGAGGCGAAAACATGAAGACGAACTTAAGGGACTCCAATTCGCAACCATGCATGGCCCGTGCGTTGACGCATGACCAACCCGTGCGTGGTGCCGTGAGCAGTGATGAACAGGGGGGAGCACGCATGACCCATGCGTCTGAGCACGACCAGGTCGTGCGTGAAGTCGAAGCTACACTTGTTCAAGATCAACAATGCACGGCCCGTGCGTGACACTGATGCACCCTATTCAACTCCAGAACTCAAGCCATTACCCGAGCACCTCAAATACGCATTCCTTAGAGCAAATAACACGAATCCGGTAATCGTATCATCCCTTTTAACTTCAACTCAACTTGATAAATTGCTTAGGGTGTTGAGAAAACATAAGTCTGCACTAGGATGGTCAATAACTGATTTAAAAGGCATAAATCCATCGATTGTCATGCATAAAATTCGGATGGAAGATGTGTATAAACCTTCAATGCAAAACCAAAGGCGATTGAACCCTATTATGCAAGAAGTTGTTAGGAAAGAAATCTTGAAATGGTTAGATGCAGGGATCATATATGCTATATCCGACAGTTCATGGGTGAGTCCGATACAAGTGGTACCAAAGAAAAGGGGATGACAGTAGTGAAAAATAAAAATGATGAATTGATTGCTACTAGGATTGTTACTGGATGGCGTATTTGTATTGATTATAGAAAACTTAATGACGCCACTCGTAAAGATCATTTTTCCCTCCCCTTCATTGATATGATGTTAGATCATTTGACGGGGTTTGATTATTACTATTTTCTAGATGATTACTCGGGTACAATCAAATCATGATTGCACTGGAAGACAAGGAGAAAACGACATTTACATGTCCCTATGGTACATTTGCATTCTGCAGAATGCCATTCGGACTATGTAATGCACCCACGACTTTTCAACATTGTATGATGGCCATTTTTCATGATCTTATCGAGAAAATTATGTAGATATTCATGGATGATTTTTTTGTTTTTGGAGATTGCGTTCACAATCTTTCTCTAGTTTTTCAAAGATGCGAATAATCTAATTTTGTTCTGAATTGGGAGAAGTGCCATTTTATGGTATGTGATGGTATTGTACTTGGCCACAGAGTTTCTTCTGTAGGTTTAGAAGTGGACAAAGCAAAGATTATGGCAATTGAGAAACTCCCGCCTCCAACAAATGAAAAAGCGATCGAAGCTTCTTGGGGCACGCCGAATTCTACATAAGGTTCATTCATGACTTTTCTAAAATCACTAAACCTTGAGTCAATTACTAGAAAAAGATATTGCTTTTAATTTTTTCGATGATTGTTTGCAGGCATTTGAGGTTTTAAAGAAGGCGTTGGTGACCACCCCAATTCTAGTAGCACCGAATTAGAGTCAACCCTTTGAACTGATGTGTGATGCTAGTGACTACGTAGTAGGGGCTGTTCTTGGTCCGAAAAGGGGCTAAATTATTCAGGGCCATCTATTACACAAGCAAAACATTAGACAATGCTCAACAGAATTACACTACCACTGAGAAAGAGATGTTGGCAATTGTGTTTGCTTTCGACAAATACCGATCATACTTGATTGGAACAAAGACGGTAGTCCACATTGACCATGCGGCTATGAAATATCTCTTTGACAAGAAAGATGCAAAATCGAGACTAATTTGATGGATCCACTTACTACAAGAGTTTGATGTGGAAATCAGAGATAGAAAGGGATGCGAAAATGTGGTGGCTGACCACTTATCCAGACTTGAGTATAAAAAAGATGAGAAAGAGGGTACAGATTCGATCAAGGAAGAGTTTCCAGATGAGCAACTTTTACTAGCACAGACGAAGTTCCCATGCTACGCGGATTTTGTTAATTATTTGATAGCAGGAGTCTTGCCCCCAGATTTATCCTCACATCAGAAAAAGAAGTTTCTCCATAATGTCAAATTCTATATGTGGGACGACCCATTGCTCTTTAAGAGGTGCGCATACATGATCAACATATGATGTGTACCTCAAGAAGAGTGGGAGGGAGTTATACAATAGTGTCATTCATCACCTTCAGGGGGACACTTTGGTCCAACACACACTGCAACAAAGGTATTACAGAATGGGTTGTACTGGCCCACTTTACATAATGATTGCTATTTGTACGTTCAGCAGTGTGGCAGGTGCCAGCGAATGGGGAACATCTCTAGACAACATGAAATGTCTATGACCAATGTGATAGAAGTTGAGTTTTTTGATGTGTGGGTGACTGAGTTCATGGGTCCATTTCTATCATCTTTAGGCTATCAATATATTTTACTTGTAGTGGAGTATGTGTCTCGTTGGGTAGAAGCAATTCCTTCACAGACAAATGATGCACATGTAGTGATGCAATTTCTAAAGAAAAATATATTCACTCGATATGGAACCCCAAGAGCTTTAATTAGGGATGGGGGGTCACATTTTGTGAATAAATTGATGAGCAATTTACTAGCTAAGTATGGGGTTAGGCACAAAGTGGCATTAGCATACCATCCACAAGCAAATGGGCAAGCTGAAGTAGCCAATCGCGAGATCAAACAAATCCTCGAAAAAACGGTGACCATAAATCGTAAGGATTGGGCTACGAAGTTAGACGATGCTTTATTGGCGTACAAGATAGCGTATAAGACACCTTTGGGCACATCTCCCTATCAGTTAGTATTTGGGAAATCATGTCACTTGCCGGTGGAGTTAGAGCATAAGGCATTTTGGGCCATAAAGAAATTGAATTTTGACTTCAAAACGGCAGGGGAAGAGAGGCTGCTTCATTTGAATGAGATGGAAGAATTCCGTGATGAAGCTTACGAAAATTCCCGAATCTACAAGGAGCGCACAAAACTATGGCAAAACAAGATGATTAAGAAAAGAGAGTTTTTACCGGGTGACCAAGTTCTTTTGTACAATTCATGTGTTAAACTTTTTCCTGGAAAACTCAAATCTAGGTGGTCGGGGCCGTTTGTAATAAAAAAGGTGTTGAATCCCCCAGGAGTAGTGATGAGTGTAAAATATACGTGCATTTGAGGGTTTAAAATGATATATATTTCATGCATTTGCACGCATATTCAGTGTGTTTTACTTGGTTTCCCTTATTGTGCGTGATACTGCGTACTCTTGTGAATTTTGCAAAAATGGAGTTAAATTGGAAAAAATATGATAGCATGTTTCAAAGGATATGTAAAAATACAAGGTACGAGCAAAATGTGAAGGAAAGGAGCATGGACGGTCAAAGAAAAGAGAATTTCCTTCAAAAAAGGTCAAAACGCGCTAACAGTTTCCATCACTGGCAGGGTTTAGTATTTTGGCCATAACTTCCTCTAGAAAATTGATATTGAGGTGATTCAAGTGGCTATACAACTCGCAAGAAGACCCCGAGATCAAATTACGATCGCACAACTTGGCCGTGTGGGTTGACACGGACGTGCGACGTAACTGGGGCTGAATTGGTCTCCTTTTCCTACTCAAACTCGCAAGTGGTCTCTCCAAGCATCTATAAAAGGGGACCAAGTCTTGCACGAAAACACATCATTCCATACAGTAAAAATACATCAAATAACATAGGAACGAAGGAATCGAGGATCTTCTGCGCAAAGAAGGCTAGGTCGCGAAGAACACCACAAGGCTTTTGCATCTAAGGAGCACAAGAGCTTCGGGGGCTTGAAAGGGGCATCCATCCTGACAAGAAGGGGTTTTATTTCTATGTCTAAGAACTCTTGTCTGTGCTTATATGTTGTCATAATATTGATTCGAATTTGTCTATGAGCTTGTAATCAATGTTTGGCATATCTTTCGGATCTTAGGGGCATAATCGAAATGGTTGCTTTATGTTAAATATGATTATTTGTTTTCTTAATTAATTCATGTTTTCTATTTTATGAATTCGAGTGCTTATTTATAATTGCTTTTTATCTGATCAATAGTTTGCATGTCATACTTCTAGTCCATAATCCGGGAGGTGAGTTCTAGTAAGACGAAAATCGAATTCAGACATAAATAGAGTAATGTATCGGGAGACTACTTCTGTTTGTGAGGAGTACTTCAATTCAAATATCTTTTAGGAGTTAGTAATAATTGTGATGGATCGGGAGACCTCAATTATTATTAATCTACTGTTTATATTCACACAATAAACTATTTTAGGAATTGAACCCATAGAATTGCATGAAGTGGTTTTTAAAACTTTATTCGCATTTAATAATGAACAAGCATGTTGAGATTATGTGCCTAAGGTTGCTCCTAAAGATGTTGAAAAGACTTGTGGGGTTCATAAATTTATTTTATTTATTTTCTTATTTTTCGATTTTTATTAGATAAAAATACTTGATTTTTCGGTCGCTTCAATAAAATTGGAATACGATGTTATTATAGCCTAAGTGTTTCGAGCATCAATCCCCAAGGAATACGACCTTGCTTGCCATTATCCTATAAACTACATTGTACACTTGCAGTTGTATGAACTAAAAACATATTTTTGGCGAACAAGTTTTTGGCGCCGTTTTTAAATAAGTAGTTCAATCTTAATTGAAGCATTTTTTGTAAATATTTTTCTTTTTTTGATTTTTTATTTTATTTTATTTTTTTCTCTTTTTTGTTTCTAACATCATTTTTGTTGAATGCGAGACTGGAATCTTTGGAGATACATGAAGCCCAAATCGTAACTATAGTGGGAGGCCAACATCAAAAGGGCAAATTCCCAGTCGATACTTAATCCGAGAAAATAGTGCAACGCCATTCGTCTGATGGATGGTACAAAATATAAGGGCTCAAGGATTTCAACAGACACGGTTCAACGAAAGTGATATTAGAAATTTGAGTCTGGCTGAAGACGAAAAACTTAGCGCTTTGTGGGAGGCAACCCAAGAGACATTGCGACAAACTCCGGAGTCCAAAAAAAACGAAAAAAAAAACTGAAAAAAAAACAAAAAAAAAAACTGAAAAAAACGAAAAAAAAGAGAGACGCGCACGGGCATGTGGACACACATGACCCGACCGTGCGATCCGTTCCTCCAGTTTCAAATTTGACGGACAAGCTTTTGAGTTCACCAAAACGATCCAGGTAAGTACTCTTTATGCATTCCTCTTTTCTTTTGATAATTTCCTCATACGTTCGGGGTGAATCATATTTTAAGTTTGGTGGGGGGTTGTCAAGAATGCGTAAATTAGTACTATTTCATATTTTGCATTGCATCTAGGATTGTATGTAGAAGCACTTGCATATTAATTTTTGAAAAAAAAATGGATTTTCTGTTAATTTCTGTTTATTTTTGTTTTAGCACGTTTAATTGCTTTTGTGTGTGTTTTTATTTCAGTTCGTATGCCCAGCTCCCTATGATTTTACTATGAATATTTTATGGCATGGGATAACATACTTGGAGGAATAATGTGATAAATTCTTGGGAGAAAAGTTATTTATTTGCTTGGCATGTGTTACGAAAATTGGGTATTTGAGTATGTTGCGAAAAATAAGCATGTGAGCTTTTGTGCCTTAAACTGCATTATATTATGCAAATTTATTTTTCTTGAGTGTTCCATTCATGATTGATAGAACTCTAGAACTTACTCTGGTATCTTCATTGAAGCCATGTGTGTGTGCAATTTTTGAAAATGATCTAAGACCATTTTTGTTTAGCCTACTTAGCCTAAAAAGCGTACCTATGAACTCATGATTCCCTAGTTAGCCAATCTTGAGCCAAAACTTTTATTCTGAGCCACACTGATCTTTAAAATTTACATGTTTTTATCCCTGAAATTTCTTGAGCTTATAGAAAATGAATAAGTTTGGGGGAGATGTGGTGAAAATTTATGAAAAAGAGAGAAAGTTGGCAAAAGAAAGAAGGATGAGCAAAGTCTGGGTAAATGAAAAATACATGAAGCTCGAAAAAGAAAATATCTCTGAAAAATTACATAGAGAAAAACGAGCAAAGCAAAAGAAAATTCTGAAAATTATGAAAAAATGAGAGCTTGAGGCCAAAGAAAAAGAAAAAAAAGGCAAAAAGGCCTAAGAATGAAAAAGGAGAAATTAGGGTGGAATTGAGTTAAAAAAGAAAACTGAATTATGTTGAAATTGGGTTGGTGAATTGCAAGTCTATATGCTTAAATTCTATTTGCTCAAGTCAAGTCACGTAATCTAAATTTCCCTACCCTTACCAAAGAGACTACATTACAACCAAATGAAAAGTCCTTTTTGATTCTTAGATTGTGCACACAAAAGTGGTCGAGATGTTAGACGATTTGCAAGCCTATGGTAGTTCTACATTCACTGAATTGAACTTGAGCGTAAACACTATCCATACACTTCTGAGAGTCGAGTGATACACTATCTTCTTGTGAGTTGCGATGACAAGTACCCAAAAGAGTATTAATAGTGACGAGTTTATGAATAATTGATCTCTTGATGATGAATTGCATGGTTTCCTTGAGTATGGAGTCGAGTGCTATTTAATGTTTATAGTGTTCTTGGGTGTTCTTTCGTTATACCCATTATATTATTTTTCTAAATTTGCTCGAGGACGAGCAATGCTTTAAGTTTGGGGGATTTAGATGAGTGTAAGATATACGTTCATTTGAGGGTTTAAAATGATATATATTTGATGCATTTGCACACATATTCAGTGTGTTTTACTTGGTTTCTCTTGTTGGGCGTGATACTGCGTACTATTGTTTTGCAGAAAATGGAGCTAAATTGGACAAAATATGATATCATGTTTCAAATGATATGTAAAAAGACAAGGTACGAGCAAAAATGTGAAGGAAAGAAGCATGGACTGTCAAAGAAAAGAGAATTTCCTTCAAAAAATGTAAAAATGCGCTAACAGTTTCCAACACTGGCAGAGTTTAGTATGTTGGCCATCACTTCCTCTAGAAAATTGATATTGAGGTGCTTCAAGTGGCCATGGAAAACTAAGATAAAGATCTACAACTTTCATGAAGATCCCGAGATCAAATCCCGATCACACGACTCGGCCGTGTGGGTTGACACGGGCGTGCGGCGTAACTGGGGCTGAATTGGTCTCCTTTTCCTACTCAAACTCTGCAAGTGATCTCTCCAAGCATCTATAAAAGGGAACCAAGTCTTGCACAAAAACACATCATTCCATATAGCAAAAACACATCAAATAACACAGGAACAAAAGAATCGAGAATCTTCTGAGCAAAGAAGGCTAGGTCGCGAAGAACACCTCAAGGCTTTCGCATCTAGGGAGCACAAGAGCTTCGAGGGCTTGGAAGGGGCATCCATCCTGACAAGAAGGGTTTTCTTTCTATATCTAATAACTCTTGTATGTGCTTATATATTGTCATAATGTTGATTCAAATTTGTCTATGAGTTTGTAATCAATGTTTGGCATATCTTTCGGATCTTAGGGGCATAATCGAAACTGTTGCTTTTATGTTAAACATGATTATTTATTTTCTTAATTAATTCATGCTTTCTATTTTATGAATTCGAGTGCTTATTTATAATTGCTTTTTATCTGATCAATAATTTGCATGTCATACTTCTCGTCCATAATCCGGTAGGTGAGTTCTAGTAAGACGAAAATCGAATTCAGACATAAATGGAGTAATGTATCGGGAGACTACTTCTATTTGTGGGGAGTACTTCAATTCTAGAGATCTTTTGGGAGTTAGTAATAATTGTGATGGATCGGGAGACCTCAATTATTATTAATCTACTGTTTATGTGCACAATAAACTATTTTAGGAATTGAACCCATAGAATTACATGAATTGGTTTTTAAAACTTTATTTGCATTTAATATTGAAGAAGCATGTTGAGATTATGTGCCTAAGGTTGCTCATAGAGATGTTGAAAAGACTTGTGGGGTAATTTATTTTATTTATTTTCTTATTTTTCGATTTTTAGTAGATAAAAATACTTGATTTTCGGCCGGTTCAACAAAATTGGAATACAATGTTATTATAGCCTAAGTGTTTTGAGCTTCAATCCCTGAGGAATACTACCTTGTTTGCCATTATCCTATAAACTACACTGTACACTTGCAGTTGTATGAACCAAAAACATATTTTTGGCGAATAAGTAGTAGAATTGTTAACTTAGGATGGTGAGACATTCTTGGTGAATGGTCAGAGGATTAAACACTACTTCCATAGAGGTAACAAAGAGGGGTAGCATCCCTCACCTTGCGGGATCCGTGATCGAGCAATACACAAGTGTCAAGCTATAGACGTTAATTTTAGCGCTTGTATGGAGGCAACCCAATGGTTTGTGGCGTGATTTTTGTTATTGTATTTATTCTATTTTTAGATAGGATTTCCCATTTTCTAATTAAAAAAAATTGAAAAATTGAAAATTTCCTGATTTTGCTTAGCAGCCACGTACGCCGGCAGGGCATGCATTTAGCACATGGCCCGTGCGTGATTGCAAAGAATGGGAGGTTGCTACGGCATGACACACGACCCATGCGTCCATCTGCTGAGGGATAAGTAGTCGCGCCCAGGGGTCTGTTTTTTGTTTCAATCAACTTCTTAAGCCCTAAACGAAAAATCCTCTCATCTTATCTCTAAAATCTTCGGTAATCCACTCAATTCCCACATAGAACTCAATACTCTCATCTTTTGCACAATTATCTTGAATCCAAGTCGGATTTGGGTGAGGTTTTGGTGAGCAACAAGCACATAGGGTTTCAAATTTCACCCCTTTCGCAAATTTTTGAGAATTTCGGTAAGAACTTCATGTTTTCATTCGAATTTCTTGTAAAATATGTATTAGTGGTTTTTATGGTGCATACTATGATCAATTTGCTTTGTTTTACTTGAATTTTTCTATGAGGCATATTATCGAACACCTTGTGGGCATAGTGAATTGATGCATATTTGGTTGATTTGATGATGAATCTTGCATGAGCTTTAATGTTTAGGGTATTAGTGGGTATTACCATGTGGGCTTAATTGTTGATTAAAATTGTAGGGAAGAGACATTATGCCTTATATGAATTAGTTAGCTTGAATTCATCATATTTGTGTTTGTACTTGGTCTTTTTGGAATCTCATATATGCTTTTTCCAGGTACAAATTTGAAATAATGGCCGAAAGGAGAAACCTTCAGAGTAGAAGGAGACGCCCTAAGGAGGCCGCACCACAAGAAGTCCACCCGGACAGCCCCGTGGCTTACAGGTGGTACTCAATGAAGATAACAAATTAGAGAGGTGGAATAAGCTAGTCACCCGATCGATAGCACCTTCACGTTACGCTGACGACGAGTGTACCCAACGCCTTGGGATACACGACGACGTTTGGCATTTGTTTGAAAAGGTTGGGTGGACCAATTTCATGAGGGGAAGATGTCATTCTTACAAGAAGCTCACACTTGAATTCCTCAGTACGGTTGAAATGGATAAAGAAGGAGAAGCTCTTGAACCATGTGAAGTGCATTTTCAGTTGGGCAATAAGCGAAGACGATTAACAATAGCCCAACTGAACAACATTTTCGAGGTCCCTACTAATTCACCATTCCATCCCCAAAACATTATAGCTAGTATGACTTCTGGCGAATGCTTGTCCAAACACTGGAAACGGGCCCTATGCTTTATGAGGCAAGGACTGCCAAATCTTCATGGGTTCGGAATCCCATATTCTGGTATATACAGTGGGTCACATCATCCTCTGTGTTTGCTAGAGAAAACAACGGGGGGATGACTGTCAGGGAACTCTACTTAATATGGTGTATGTTGACTAATACACCTTACAACACGGCCGCTTACTTCCCCGAGCAAGTTGACAAAGTAGCCAAGCAGGGCGGTGTCACTATTTCTGTTGGGGGTATCATCACCCCTATTGCCCGATACTATAACATTGATCTTCGAGGCTTGGAGCCAATATCGAGCAATAGGAGAGTCAACTTGGTAGTTCTGCGCCAGATGAAGATCATTATAGAATAAGAGGGCATGTACTTCTTCCAACAAAAGCGCGGGGATGCTTTTGTTAGTCCAAGTGGCTACGATAATCTAGAGGTCGCAAATCACCCTCTTTTTCGAATCAACAAGCAAATGACAAGAATGTAAATGCGGAAATTAAACAACACTCGTTGATTTAAATAGGTTCAACCCACCTAGGGCCTAATCCTCTACCACCCCAAAGATCTCCTGGGATGGATTTCAAAAAGAAAAAAAGATTTTATTAATTACCACAATTAATACAACACCTTAAGGATCACCACAATCCTCTTACAACACCTTCAACGAGATTACCACAATCTTCCTTCACCACCTTTGAAGAGTACCACACTCTTCAAACACCTATCACCTAGATCACCCAAGTGTATTCTTACCACAAGAACACTCACAAGGATATCTTGTGTTAAATGATGGACAAAATTCAAGATTACAACTCTATGAAACCAATACAAAGATTGAGTGCAAGTGTAATCAAGAATCAAAAAGCGTATACCTCAAAGATGTGCAAGTGAAAGTACTTAGGCTATTACAACAAGAATGTAAAAATGAAAGCTTGAACAATTTGCAGATTTCTTGTTGTGTGTTTTGCTTGTATGTGTTGTATCTTGTGTCTTCAATTCATCCTCCATTTAAAGGGAAGTCTTCACCAACATAGGCTCCTCTATCTTCACTTTTGTTTACAAAAAGAAGATCACAAGATGTAGAAATATTGTACAAAAATCAAAAGTAAATCTTCCTATCAAAAATTTCAAACAACATCATTTTGCTGTCACAAAATAGCATAGGGCGACCGGTTGCCCTGTTGAAGATTTCGACCGTTTGAAAAAAAATTAGTGCGATCCAGGTACAGTGTCGTCAGGGGGGTCGACCGGTCGACAGGGGTGCGACCGTCGCCTAGGTAGCTACAAAGTGCGACCGTCGACCTCACCCTTGACCGGTCCCCTCCTTCTTTTTTTCACGGAATTTGTTTATGTTTCGTTCTGTTTCATTTTTTCAACTCTTCAGGTACCGGTCGACGTATAGGGCGACCGGTCGACCTCCAATATTAAATGTTGTCCGATTTGTATCAAAAAAAAACTTCAAGAAATACTCCAAAAAATTAGTAAAAATATTTTAAATCACTTGGGAGTATTTTGACAACATTTATAAACATAGTTTTGGTGTAAAAGCCAATTTAAACAAAACCATCAAAAGTGTTGTCCATTTTTATCAAAAAATAAATTCTAAGAAATACTCCAAAAAATTAGCAAAAACATTTTAAATCATTTAGGAGTACTTGGACAACATTTATTATCATTGTTTTGGTATAAAAACTCATTTAAACATAATCATCAAAATCTTGATAAAAACATTTATCTAACAAACTCCCCCTTTTTGATGATTACAAACCAAAACAATTTTAGGAAGTTGAATTTAAAACAAAACCAATTTTCCGGTCTAAAACATCAAACCATTACAAGCAAGATTTATCATAAGTACAAATACACAAGGATAGGAGCAAAGATTTTTCAAAATCATTTTTGCACAAGCTCCCCCTATTAATATGCATATCAAGAACAAGTATACAAGCAACTACTAAAAGCTTAAAGCTTAGCTTTTACAACTTAAGCTTGAATATCATGAG
The DNA here is from genome assembly GCA_016081115.2 of Rehmannia glutinosa. Classification (NCBI taxonomy): domain Eukaryota; kingdom Viridiplantae; phylum Streptophyta; class Magnoliopsida; order Lamiales; family Orobanchaceae; genus Rehmannia; species Rehmannia glutinosa. Next base: position 77,278,075 of record CM071928.1, read on the forward strand.
CTTATAAGCTCCCCCTGTCACAAAAGCATCATATGTCAAGTATAAAAGTCCATAATACATCACATGGACCAAGTATAATCCATAGCTTTTGGCTTTTAAGAGCTTTAGCTTATAGCTTTTCTTGGGAGCTTATTTACGCTTCTTTGAGCTTATGAGCGTTTTTCTTGTTTCTCCCCCTTTGGAATCATCAAAAATAATGTTAGCACGATAAAAACATCATACAATTATATCAAAGTGCGCAATTTTATAGATTTATCGAGCATATTGAGCAGTTAAGCTTAAATTCCGAATAAAAGGGAAAAATTGCTCATTTGATTTGTAAAAGCTCATTTGATTGATAAAACATGATCTCTATAAACTTATAAGTCTTTTCAAATCAAGAGAATCATGTAGGTGATGAATTTTTCATTGAAACGTTTTGTCGAACACTTGGCGTGCATTGAATAAAACAAGAGAAATATAACACCTTTGGGATTCGTTTAAGCCAAAAAATTTCATCACCAATTTCAATACCACACTATACATTCATCATCAATCATCATAAACAACATATTAAAACAAGAATTTCAACAATATATCAAGATACAAGTACATTCTCAATGGTTCAACCCAATTGAGATTAAAAGGAAAAATTCTTACCATCTAATCGGTAAAGATGAACAATGATGATAATAATCGAGCCTCATGAAGTCCAAAATATAAAATGTATGCAATAAAACAAATTTGAAGTGAAATTTGTGTGAAAATTGCGTAGGGGACGAAAAATAGACAAAATGGCTAAAACTGAAAACAGAAACGATTTAAACCATAAAATGGTGAGGGGCGACCGGTTGGGGGGTGGGCGGCCGTCGCGTCATGGGCGACCGGTCGGCCTTCCCCCAACCAGCCCAGTGTTCTTTCTGTTTTTTTTTTCAAAATCCGAGTTTTTAACCAAAAATCCGATTTTTCGCTCCTAAGTTTTAAAAGCGTGCAAAATGCAATCATAGACCTCATTCAATATGCATTATGCCTAACCGAGCTCGTATTGACGCAAAAAGTCTCGGAAGATAGCGGTTTTGTAAAAATGTCCGCTAATTGATCTTGAGATGGTACAAAAGATATCTCAATTTTTCGTTTTGAAACACAATCCCTTAGACAATGATGTCGAATCTCAATATGTTTAGTACGGTTTATGATAAACCGGGTTTTGAGCAATGTTTATAGCGGATATATTATCACAAAAGATAGGAACACTTTCAAAAGAACATTTATAATCCGCTAAGGTTTGTTTCATCCAAAGAAGTTGTGTACAACAAAATGCCGCGGAAATATATTCGGCTTCGGCCGTTGAAAGTGAAACACAGTTTTGTTTCTTTGAAAACCAAGAAACTAGGCAATCATCTAGAAATTGACATGATCCGGAAGTACTTTTCCGATCATCAATATTTCCCGCATAATCCGAATCACTATAACCTTTAAGAGAAAAATTTTCATTCTTTGGATAGAATAAACCATATTGAATAGTGCCTTTCAAATATCGAAAAATCCTTTTAACGACACTCATATGAGATTCTTTGGGATTGCTTTGAAAACGAGCACATAGGCATACGGCATGAAGAATGTCCGGTCTACTTGCGGTTAATAAAGTAAACTACCAATCATACCTCGATATTTGGATTCATCAACCGACTTGCCTTTTTCATCCTTGTCAATCTTGACATTTGTTGCCATTGGTGTAGATACGGTTCTTTCTTCTTCAATACCGAACTTCTTTAGAAGTTCTTTTGTATACTTTGATTGGGAAATGTATATCCCTTCTTGACATTGCTTAATTTGAAGTCCAAGGAAGAAGTTGAGCTCCCCCATCATGCTCATTTCAAAATCACCTTGCATTAACTTAGAAAATTTCTTGCACAAGGATTCATAAGTAGCACCAAAAATTATATCATCAACATAAATTTGCACTAATAAGCAATATTGCCCTTTTTCAAAAACAAAGAGAGTAGTATCAACTTTACCTCTTGTAAAACCATTTTGCAAAAGAAAAGAGCTAAGTCTATCATACCATGCACGGGGTGCTTGTTTCAAACCATACAAGGCCTTTTTAAGTCTATAACATCATTAGGCCTAGAAAAATTTTCAAACCCCGGATGTTGTTTTACATAGACTTCTTCTTGAATAATACCATTTAAAAATGCGGATTTTACATCCATTTGGTAAAGCTTGAAATTTTTAAAACAAGAATAGGCAAGTAAAATACGAATAGCTTCTAAACGTGCTACGGGTGCAAATGTTTCATCATAATCAATACCTTCTTCTTGACAATAACCTTGAGCTACTAACCTTGCTTTGTTTGAACAATATTGCCTTAGTCATCGAGCTTGTTCCGAAATACCCATTTTGTACCAATAATGGTTTGAGATGGAGGACAAGGTACTAATTCTCATACATCATTCCTTTCAAATTGATTCAACTCCTCTTGCATTTCTAAAAACCAATCTCATCTTCAATGGCTTCCTTAGCATTTTTAGGCTCTTTTTGAGATATAAGAGCTTTCTCGGCAAATTTTCCTCGAGTCATTACTTTATCAAGGGGATCACCAATAATAAGATCTTTTGGATGATCTCCCTTAAATTTCAATGCTACGGGAAGATTCGAAGTATCACCTTTATCTTCTTGAGGAACATTTGAGCTTGAAGGTTGATCATTTTGAGTTTCATCTTGAACAATGAGTTCAACAATATCCTCTTCATCACTTTCATCATTGGGTATCCTTTCAACACCCGAAGCTTCATTGAATTTGACATGGATGGATTCTTCAACAACCCCACTAGTCTTATTATAAACCCGATATGCTTTGCTCTTGGTTGAATACCCCATAAATATTCCTTCATCGGCCTTAGGATCAAGTTTGTCTAATTGATCCTTAGTATTCAAAATAAAACATTTACATCCAAATATTTTGAAATAACTAATATTTGGAGTTCTTCCTTTCCAAAGCTCATATGGAGTTTTATTCATTTTAGGACGAATATAAACTCGATTAATGACATAGCAAGTGGTACTTACGGCGGCCCAAAAATATTTTGGAAGTGAAAATTCATTGAGCATGGACCGACTCATTTCTTGAAGTGTCCGATTCTTCCTATCGGCTACTCCATTTTGTGGAGGTGTCCTTGAAGCCGAAAAATTATGACTATATCCCTTGGTTTCACAAAAGACTCTAAATTCGCCGTCAAATTCTCCACCTCGATCACTTCGAATAGACTTAATAGTATCTTCCTTTTCATTTTCAATAAGTCTACACAACTTAACAAACTCATTAACAACATCGCTTTTATTTGTAAGAAATAGAGCCCAAGTATATCTAGAAAAATCATCAACTATAACAAAAGTGTAATGTTTTCCACTTAGACTTGCCGTACCAATATCCCCATACAAATCAAGATGAAGCATTTGTAGGGGTTTGGTAGTGGAAATTTCATTTTGGGCTTAAAACTACTCTTAACTAATTTTTCTTTTGACAAGTGTCACATAAGCCAAGATTTCAAAATTCAATTTGGGTAGTCCTTTTACATGTTGGTTTTTGTAAATAGTTTGCAAATTTTTGTATCCAACATGCCCAAGTCGCCTATGCCATAAACTAGTTAAATCATTATTGGCGACAAGACAAGAAACATTTTGACTAACCAAATCACTTGTACAAATTTTATAAAGATTGCCTTTTCTAATTGCTTCACAAATAATTTTATCATTTTTGGAAATAAGGCATTTTTCTTTATTAAAAACAACATTATAATTTGAATCACAAAGTTGGCTAACACTTATCAAATTGAACTTAAGCCCTTCTACTAAAAGAACATTACTAAAAGAGAAAGAAGACTTACCAATTTCTCTATTTCCAAGAATTCTTCCTTTGCCATTGCCGAACATGACCATACCCTCTTCTTGGAGCTTGACGTTGGTAAAAAGTTCTCTCTTTCCGGTCATATGGCATGAACATCCGCTGTCCACGAGCCATTTTGAATCTTCCATTGTTGTTATAGCCCCTATAACCTACAAAGGAATTATTTTTAGGTACCCTATAATTTTGGGGTCCATGAAGGTTAGCCTTGAGACCTTTAGGTCTCCAATAATAGCTAAAATTATTACTAGCACATACAAAGGTTGGACCTTGGTCTTTTTTCTTAAAAGCATTTTGAAAAGGTTTGTAACCAAGTCCTAATTTAGAATGCTCACCTCTTTGTGCATCTAAAAGTTTTGTGACTTTATCCGTACTTAAATTGAATCGATGCACATCCTTTTTCAAATTTTCAATATCATTTGTGAGCGTTTGTTTTTCGGTTTCAAGAGTACGGACCATAGTGAGAGTAATAGAATGAGCCTTATCAAGAGAATCATAAGAAGTAAATAATTTGTCTTTTTCTAGTTTAAGCTCTTTATGCTCCTTTTTCAAATTCTTGTATTTAACAATCAAATTTTGAAACTCATTTTGCAATTCATCAAAATCACATTGTAATTCATCAACTAGGGAAGAAGATGAAGCATTAGAGCATACCTCGGTATTTTCATCGTCTATGGCCATAAGACCATGTTCGGATTCTCCTTCCTCGTCGGTTGTTTCAAGTAATTCATCCCAAGTTTTGACGTCCGCATTTAACGCCTTCTTTTTCGGAAAAGGCTTTTTCTTCTTTTGTTCCTCTTCCGCTAATTTTGGGCAATCGGCTATGTAGTGCCCGGATTTTCCGCATTTGAAACAAGAATTGTCTCTTGGCTTTCTTGCTTTATTTTTGTTTACAAATTTTGCAAATTTTCTAACAAGAGCCGTCGTTTCTTCATCATCCTCATCACTAGCATAATAAACATTATTAGAAGAAGATGCTAAGCCTTTAATAGTATTTTGCACCCGGTTTAGAGGTGGATGGTTGAGAATTTTTTCTCTCCTTGAGATATACTTCATTAATAAGGAGGTTCCCAATGAGCTCATCAAACTTGAGTGTCTCAAGATTTTGAGCTTCCGTGATTGTCGTCACCTTTTCGGACCATGAGCCGGGAAGGGCATTTAAGACTTTGGTCACCTTATCTTCTTCGGAGATGACCTTTCCAAGAGCCACAAGAGGATTGACAATGTTGTCAAGCCTTTCCACCATTTTTGATATGCTTTCACCATCATGCATATTGAAATTTTCAAAGTCTTTCACAAGCATTGTTTTTCTTGCTTGCTGCACTTTCTTTGTGCCCTCATAGATGGTTTCTAAATTTTCCCAAACTTCATGTGCCGACCGTATGCCTCTTATGCGATTATATTCGGTGACGGTAAGAGAGCAATGTAAAATGTTTAAGGCCTTACCGTTTAAAGAGAAAGCCTTCTTGTCATTTTCATCGTATTCCTTGAACGGCTTGGGAGTCGTGGTACCATCCTCCAATTTTGTTGTTGGTTGAGCAACTCCTTCAATGACCACATTCCAAATATCAAACCCGCACCCTTGTAGAAAGCACTCCATGCGGTCTTTCCAAAATGCGTAGTTGTTGGCGTCGAATAGTGGTGGCTTGTTGGTGGAGGCGCCGGTGGTGAGATAAGCTTCATTCGTAGCCATGGATCTTTCCTATTTACTCGGAACGAGCTAGCCAAAGAGTTTGGCTCTGATACCACTTGTTAGTCCAAGTGGCTACGATAATCTAGAGGGGGGGTGAATAGATTATGCCGATTTTTCGCAAATCACCCTCTTTTTCGAATCAACAAGCAAATGACAAGAATGTAAATGCGGAAATTAAACAACACTCGTTGATTTAAAGAGGTTCAACCCACCTAGGGTCTAATCCTCTACCACCCCAGTATCTCCGGGATGGATTTCAAAAAGAAAAAAAGATTTTATTAATTACCACAATTAATACAACACCTTGAGGATCACCACAATCCTCTTACAACACCTTCAAGGAGATTACCACAATCTTCCTTCACCACCTTTGAAGAGTACCACACTCTTCAAACACCTATCACCTAGATCACCCAAGTGTATTCTTACCACAAGAATACTCACAAGGATGTCTTGTGTTGAATGATGGACAAAATTCAAGATTACAACTCTATGAAACCAATACAAAGATTGAGTGCAAGTGTAATCAAGAATCAAAAAGCCTAGACCTCAAAGATGTGCAAGTGAAAGTACTTAGGCTATTACAACAAGAATGTAAAAATGAAAGCTTGAACAATTTGCTGATTTCTTGTTGTGTGTTTTGCTTGTATGTGTTGTATCTTGTGTCTTCAATTCATCCTCTATTTATAGGGAAGTCTTCACCAACATAGGCTCCTCTATCTTCACTTTTGTCTACAAAAAGAAGATCACAAGATGTAGAAATATTGTACAAAAATCAAAAGTAAATCTTGCTATCAAAAATTTCAAACAATATCATTTTGCTGTCACAAAATAGCATAGGGCAACCGGTTGCCCTGTTGAAGATTTCGACCGTTTGAAAACAAATTAGTGCGATCCAGGTACAGGTCGTCAGGGGGGTCGACCGGTCGACGGGGGTTGCGGACCGGTCGCCTAGGGTGCGACCGGTCGACCCTCATCCTCCTTGACCAGTCCCCCTCCTTTTTTTTTTCACAGAATTTGTTTGTTTAAGTTTCGCTTGCTTTCATTTTTTCAACTCTTGGTCAGTCGGTCGACGTATAGGGCGGACAAATTCTGGCCGACCTCCAATATTAAATGTTGTCCGATTTTTATCAAAAAAAACTTCAAGAAATACTCCAAAAAATTAGTAAAAACATTTTAAATCACTTGGGAGTATTTTGACAACATTTATAAACATAGTTTTGGTGTAAAAGCCAATTTAAACAAAACCATCAAAAGCGTTGTCCATTTTTATCAAAAAATAAAATCTAAGAAATATTCCAAAAAATTAACAAAAACATTTTAAATCATTTAGGAGTACTTGGACAATATTTAATATCATTGTTTTGGTATAAAAACTCATTTAAACATAATCATCAAAATCTTGATAAAAATATTTATCTAACAGCTTTCCCACTGCCAAACCCGATGCTTACCACCGTGGATAATATTCATGATACAACAAACTTTCTGCTCAACTCTAAGGCACATATCAGAGTTATAGAGGCTATAGCAGGAAGAAAAAGGTGAAGGGTCGCTGGTTTCCCTGACTAGGATGATATGGTGGCTAAGAAAATGGAGTTTGATAGGCAAGAACGGGGATTTGAGCAAGAAATTCCTCAAAATACAGATTGATATCCCTAGAACCTCTCATGGAGGAGAACAACAAGGAGGGCATAATTTTAACGACCAATTATTTGCCCTTGAGGAGAGCGTGCGGCTGCACCGGGATGAATTTCGTGCTTTCAGGACGGAACAACATCATAGGAGCTTGGAACAGTAGTAGATGAGCCTGGAGATGATGCAGATGATGCATCAGATACACCAGTGGCACATCTCCCAGGGCCACTTTCCGCCGCCTCCTCCTCAGTGAATCAGGTAAATCCACACTTTTTAATATTGAAATTCTATATTTCCTTGCGTGCGATATAATTCCACATGTTGTATGCTATTTGTGAAAATGATTAAAGTCCATTTTTGTTAAGCTTTTCAAACCTTTTTGCTTACCTAATGATGATATTGAAACTCCTAGTTAGCCAATTTGAGCTTATTGCCTAATTTTTTTATATAGCCACGATTCAAGCCTTAACTTGATATAACTATTACCCCACACTTGAGCGTATATCATTGAGTAAAGGGGTTGAATGAGGCTGAATGGTTTGGAACTGAAAAGTTGGATAATTGTGCATATATTGGTTGATGGGAATAAGAGGAAGAAAATGAGGAGAAATGAAGAAAACTCATAAAAGAGTCGAAAAATCGGCTTTATGAATGAGTTTTTACAAATTAATTGAAAAGTTGGATAATTGTAATTTGAGGTCTTATTGAAGTTGAATGGGAAGATAAGAGATGATAAAAAGGATGAATTGTGTAAATTGGGCTTTAATGAAGATGAAACTTACCGGTTTATCGAGATTGAATCACTTTAAATTTCCCCACCCGAAAAAAAGTCGTCATTACAACCAAATAAGAATGAGTTTTGATTACAATTTGAATTCTAGTGGCGGGGGCTAAGGATTGTAATTTGAGGTGTTTCTCGCAAAGAATGAGGGATGGAGATAATAAAAGATGATAAAATTAGGGATGAAGTTGTGATTCAAAGCATTTTCCATGGATTGATTTATATTAGATGATTGATAAATTCATTTTGATACATATGATGAGCAATATGAGTTTTATGTTGTTGTTCTTATATTTGCTTTTCATTCTTCCCAATGGTGTATTACTTGTTTTTAACCAATGGTCAACGGTTTAAGAATGTTTGATTTGAGTTTTACATGTATTTTAGGGTATAATTCTGGCTATAATTTGTTAAACATGCAATAACTCATGTGAAATAGGTCATATTCTCCTTTTGTGGAAAAAATATTACGTTTTTGCTCGTTTTACATGAATTTAATGATATTTCGAGTATTTCGTAGCAAATCGAAGCATTGCAATAAGGAAACATCAAAAATTGCATTTGAAGTTTAGAGATAAACAATCCCATATTCATTCGAGATGAGAGTATACACTTAACCTATGAGAGTTGTGATTCAAAGCATTTGCCAATGGATTGATTGATATGTGCATCACTACAACATAAATGATATTAGGTAACACTCAAAAAATGTTACCTAATGGCCATAAAATGTTACTATAGACAATATACACTTTTTATGATGAGCGTGCTACCTATAGTCTAAAGTATCACTTTTATTAGTTTTTAGTTCTTTATCTAAGTGTTACATTGCTTTTCATTCTTTCAATTACATATGAATCTTATGTAACACTTTTTATATTTTAACACTTTAAAAGAATACTTCTAAAGTGTTGATATGAATCTTATGTAATACTTTTTTTAACTTTAGAAATTTGATTTTTGTGAGTTTTAGATGTATTTTATGGAAGTGGCAATTTGCCACTAAGCTAAGTTGATTCTTATTACAACTTTTGCTTTGTTTTATATAAACATACACAATAACTATATATATATATATATATATATTATATGTATATATAATATATTTTATATAATAAAATTATATTTTACAATATATTTTAAATTATATTATACACCTTTGTATATATCGAATTTTATATTATAGAGTATATAGTTTGAAAATCATATTATATTATATATTAAAGGACACAACAAATTAAAAATATCAAAAATATATAAAATAAATTTTCGTAGCAAATAAATATTCAATAAGGAAACATAAAAAATATAAAATATAAAATATATGAAGTTTAGATAAAAAATCATAATGAAAAAAATTAAATAATAAAAAAATAAGGAAAAAAATAAACGGAAAAAATTCCTAAGTAAGAACAACATCAATTTTCATTGGTAATTTTTTAAAAAATTAAAAAAAAAAAAGGTTAACGATGAAATTGCTCTCCGTTAGTAAAAATTAAAAAATAAATAAATAATAATAATAAAATATATACATGCACATTTTCCGTCGGTATTAAGACGGAATTAATTACCTTCGTAAAAAATAAAAAAATAAAAGCAAAACTAAAATACTTTGTAAAAAGGAGATAAAAATCCAGTTACAAAAACAAAGTACATGATGTCTATAATTTTTAGGTTTGGTGACATCAATTAATTAAATAAATCTTTGACATGATTTAATGATAGTTATATAATTTTTTTTCTAAATATAGCTTAAAAAGTGTTACAATCAATTAAATATAGTGTTGCCAAGAGTGCTTCTTAAATAAAGTGATACCTATTTGCGTTACAAAAAAAATAACAATAAAACAGTGATACTTAAAAAGTGTTACTTATATAAAAGTGTTACATATAAGCGTTACATATTGATAAAAGTGTTACCTATTTGCGTTACAAAAGAAATAACAAAAAAAATGATATTTAAAAAGTGTTACTTATATAAAAGTGTTACATATAAGTGTTACAAATTGATAAAAGTGCTACAAAAGTGTTACATAAATATTGTAATGTAAAAAGTGTTACAAACATGTGTTACATGCGTATCTTATGTAAAAAGTGATAGAAAATTTGTGTTACCTAATGTCATTTATGTTGTAGTGCATGATGAGGCGGGCGGTGCACGACGCACGTGTGTCGGTCAATTCGAGAGACAATAGATCATTGGCGCGACCTAGTCATAGAACATGTCCATTACTGGAATGTCAAAGCAAAGACTTTGTCCTAGACTTTTAGAAAGGTATAAAATGACTTTTGAGGGTGCACACCAGGGGATATTCGGACATTTTGGACATAGAACACAAGACAAAGCTCTACTCTTTCGAGGAGGAATCGAGAGGAGAATCGGGTCGCATACGAGCTTGAGGATTGAAGATAAATCAAGAGATTATCGACTTTCCTAAGTTTTTCTTACATCTTTGTATCTTAATCTTTCATTTGAGCTTGATATGACATTGAACACTTTGTCTATGAGTTGTTTAAACATCATGTGTAGCTAATCTTCTTGTGATTTCCGGATTTTTGAAATAGATTAATTGATTCTTGTTGAATGTTTTAGTCTTAGTTGAAGTTATTATTTTGAAGCGTATTTGAGTACTTTGTTCTTATTCATGTTTTATCATTTGGCCAATGATTTAGCATGCTTGATGTATTGATTCATAATTCGAGATATGAGCTTCAATACTAGATCTTGAGTACTTGACATAAATATTTGCATAATCGAGAGGTCTCGATTTGTGGATATTTGTGAGGATATTTGATCTTTGGTGCATTTGGGAGTTGTATATCTATTGTTGAGTAGAGATGCTAGCATAGATATTTCAATCTACAGTTTATATACATCTCGGGAGGGAGGATAAAATACCGTTGTGATCATCTTATAGGAATATTGATAATAACTTTGGTTTTGATTAAATCAAATAACAAGAGAGATATTAATCGAAACCATAACCCGGGAATCCATTTTATTCTCTTGATAATTCTATTATTATTCTTGCCTTGAGTTTTAGTAGTCTATATTGTCTTTGCTTCCACCATTCAATTTCGATCATCCAAATAAAATATAAGACTATTCCGATCTCAATACTTAGTATATTAATTTATTAGTCTCCGTGAATATAACATTGCTACCCTATTCTATAAACTACACCGTACACTTGCGGTAAAGCTAAAAATAAGGCGAATACGTACACACCATCTTTAGTTTGCCCCTGCAAAAGAATTGCCCCCGTGCGAAGATCCTTCACATAAAAAGAAAATGGTTAGAACTCAACAGAAACATTATTTGAAAGACAAAACTGTGAAATGTATATTAATTTTTTTCTTTTTGGTAGGAACACAATAAGAACATTATTAAGTGAAAAAGAGCGAGATGATGTGGTGATAAAGGTAGAACCAGTGTGTGTTATTGGGAGGCCTGAACCATCTCCGATCACAACGTTGTCAGGGTCATCATATGGAGTATGAAGAGAAAGATTGCTCATATTGGTGGTAACATGGTGTGAAACTCCATTGTCAAGAAGCCAAGTGGGTGACTACTCAGTAGTGCTGGTGATGTTCATGTAGTTGGCTCAAGGTTGCCATGGGGTTGGAGGTCGTGGTTGCCATGGAGTAGGTGAGCGTTGATTTTGGTAGATTGGAGTAGCGGCTGTCAAATGAAAATTATGGCATCGTCTAGCGGTGTGACCTTGAGTGTTGCATGCTTGATATGTCCCGAGATAGGGACATTGGGGAGGTCTTTCCCCACGAAATCCATTCTGAAATTGACCGATGTTTCAATGTGATGCTGAGGGCTTCATGGGGTGATTAGGTCACCAATTAGTCCTGCGAGAAGGTTGATTAGAGCGTGGCAGGCATGGAAGTGACAGTGGGTAAATATTCATGGAGAGAGAGTTCATGATTTATGAGTTTTTCATGAAGTTCATCGAACGACACTAAAGTCACCCGATTATTGATAGCATCAACCACGGGCTTATAGTTATTGTTTAACCATCAAGCACGTGCTCAATGAGATCTTCTTGGTCAAGTGGTTATCCCAAAACTGCTAGTTCATCTGCATGGCATTTAATGAATTGCATGTATTATGTTATGCTTTTGGCTCCTTTAGTAGCATTCTTCAACTGATTCTTGATTTGCTTAATGTGACCTCTGGTATGTTTTGCAAAAGTGTTGGAAAGGAATATTGACCAGGCTTCATGGCATGTGTTAGCCTGAGTGATGAGAGGAATACAATAGGTGCAGTAAGTGTCCCAACAAGCGCACTAAAGATGAGTTTATCTTGTCGGATCCACGTATGATATGCTGGATTGACTTGACTTTTACCTTCTTTTGTGATGGATGATTGTGGACAAGGATTTAATCCATCAATAAAACCTTCAAGATTATAACCAATAAGTGTTGCATGGAATTGAAGTTTCCAAGAGAGAGAATTTGTGGAATTTAATTCGATGGTATTTGCAATATTGACTGCAATGAGAGGTTGTTTTGGTTCCACAAAATTTTTGATTGTGGCTTTGGTGGTGTGGCTTGATTCTGTTGACATTATGAAAACTAGTATTCCGCTTGTGTGTTGCACGTGTATTATTATTTTAATATTTTTATAATGAGATTATCGATTAACATGAGTTGGTATATATTATTTTATTTTAATAATAGTATTCATATAAAATATATAAAAACAAAAAATTTATATCAATTTTATATTTTCAATTATAGATTTAAATGTCAAATTCAGCTCGTTTAGATTTATCTCTCAACATATGTTTATATCTCAACATATGTTTATCTCTATAATACTATTATATATATATATCTCTTCCTCATACACACTCTACGTCTCTATAAAAAATTACATATATAAACTGTGAGACATATGTTTTCATATTGAACTTGTATTGTTGAAAAAACAAATACTTGATACTATTTGATTGTAACATAAATGTATTAATAAATCTATCAAATCTTTACAATTATCTTAGTCACATTACAAATGTTTGTAACATGTACATCTTCTCTTGATTAAGCATTAGAATACACAATTCATTCAAATATTTCAATTAAAATGCTTAATAATATTAAGTTAACATTTATATTCTTAGACCCGACAAAATTGTAGCGTAACCACAATAGGCGGAGCAAAACCATCACTCATATATGTGAGTATTTTGTTGATGAATTCATCCCACAGAGTACACGTAAATTTTGTCCCTCTAAATCAAGTAATTTAAATTAATTAATCAAGTGAAAAAAATAAACAAATATATTTTAATCTTGGTAAGATAATAATGATTGATTAATCACACCATTAATTTATATATAACAACTTAATACATATGTTTAGTTGATTGCTTGCTTCTCTCAATAGTAACCCATACAAAACGAAGAAAAACTTTGTTAAAACACGTGAGTGGCGGATTTATTATTCATCTAAGTGGCGTTCCTCATCAAATGAAAAAAATATTTCAATAAAACTTTTTTCTTAACGGTAATACACTACTGCCCATTTTGAGTTACATATAGTTTGGAAAAATCATCTCATTGACCAAATTGTTGTCCTTTTATTGTAAGATAATCAATTTATAGATTGATAAATCTTTAATCATAAGGTATTTTCTCAGAATCTTCCTAAACGTCTTGCCAATTATCCGATCGCAAAGCATTGTCAAATTCCATTAAAAATATAAATAAATAATGCAAAATTTTTGAGTTGCGCGCGTATTTGGTGCTTGCCATTATGTTCAATTTTTCAATTGGTATCTTCAGTAAAATCAATCTCAAAGATTTTGGTGGACATGTCAACTTCTATTAAATATTTCAAAAATATTTTTCAAAACAATACAATAAAAGTATTGTAGTATTTTTCAGTGTCCTAAACTGCATCCACTAACTGTCTTTAGTAAAATACAATATAAATTTAACCTTTAGTAGAGCTAGACAATTCTGTGTGAAATAAGTAAACCAAAAAAAGGATGTACCAATCGGTACTTTTTAAGAAGTATGAGAGCAACTTAACAAAAAAAATAAAACATTATGAGAGCCTTTGACTCTTCTTGTACATATTATTATTTTTGTTTGAATTAATGTTAATAACAAAGTTTAAAATAAAATAAAATAAATTGGAAAATATCTCACTTAGTATAATTTTTGTGATAATCAAATATTAATTATATGCATATTTATTGTATCGTATATTAACTTCAGTTGAGAGTTTGTTTTTCCCCGTATGTGCAACCAAAATAGTTGAATATGTAATTCAAAGCACGTGGTTTATGGATATGATGTATTTTACCATTTAATTCAAGTAGCTACTTATTAAGTTACAGTTTACTTCTCAAAAAAAAATTAAATGTTACAGTTTAGAGGTTGTTGGGGACCATGTGTATAATTCATCAGATTTTAATGTATTTTATTATTTATTAAGTGTTGGTATACATAGAACATGTATGATTTTTTTTTATCTGCATTTAGGATTGAATATTTATACTAAATTTCTAAGTTTTAATTAATAATTTATATGAAAGAAAATATAATTAAAGTAATAACTTGGCAGCATTTTATGATTGATTTGATAATTTAGTTGATGTTATAGAGAGGCTACATAATTGTATTGTTTTGGAAGATATAATCAGTTATGATCTCCATCTAAAATTTAAATACTGATTTTCAAAATAATAATAATTAAAATAAACAAAACATAAAACACAAAATATAACTTAAAATATAAATACAACAATAATATGATGAATAAACAAAAAAAATAATTTATTTATTAAACGAACCAAAAAAAACGTCCATGCAGTTCCACAAGATATATTATAAAAAACTCTTGTTTAATGTAAAATTCGGGTTTAATATTGTCGATGTTGGTTGTATGTTTGACGAAGCCGTACGGGAAATGTGAAGGGTAACACCATATTTGCTGGTTATGATCAACAATATTAAAATGTCTCTCTAAAGCAATTGAAGTAGTATAAATATAAAATGAGTATAAATAAAATTTGTTAAAATATACTTAATTAACATAAATAATAAGCTGCCATAAATATCTTTGAACAAAATATTGGCTTTAAATAATTGTTTAGGTAAGTCATGTATGTGACATTTGGAAATTTTTGGTATAATAATAAGTTGGTATACATTTTTTAATCTTTTCCTAATTTATAAACAGAATTCTTGAACAAAATATTGGCTTTGAATATATTATTAATGGCAAGCGTGTATCATTGACTTTGCAGTTATGAGCAATATTTTCTATAAATACCGTGATGGTAATTTGTGTATCTAATCTTTGGCTATATAATATCTATATATATATATATATATATATTAATATCAGTATTAATGTTCAAGATTCTTTTTAATATATTTTGCAAGATCTACGGTTAGGATTTTGAAGTAAAAATAATTCCATATTAGGAAGTGAAAATAGGCGGGAAATTTTTGGTTCTGAACTTCTGCTATTATATATATAGATTTGGAGGGACTAAATTTCAGAAAATGCAAGAACATTTCCAGGAATATGGCTCGTGATACCATAAAGACTAAGAGGAAAAATGAATTTTTATTATTTGTCACTTCACAAAAACTCCTGTCAGACCGTCTAACGGGTCCGACCTGTTAGACAGATATGACCCGCGGACCCGGTTGTATTTCTGTAATATTAGCAATGGTGTTTAAGTAGTTTTCAGGGACCACTGGTATTAACAGTCCTTCTGAAAAGTATTAGTCATCCTTCTCAAAAGTATTAGCAGTTCTTCTGAAATGTATTAGTAGTTTCCTAAAAGGTATTTTAGTATTTCTCCTGAATACACTCCCGAAATGTATTAACAGTCCCGCAAAAAAGTATTAGTAGTTCCTTAAACAAGTATCAGTAGTTCCTTGAATATAATTAAATTTTAACAATCCTTCTGAAAAGTATTAGTCGTCCTTCTAAAAAGTATTAGCAGTTCTTCTGAAGTGTACTAGTAGTTCCCTGAAGAGTATTTTAATATTTCTCATGAATATAGTCCCGAAATGTATTAGTTGTCCCTCGGAAAAGTATTAGTAGTTTCTCGAAAAAGTATTAGTAGTTCCCTGGAGAGTATTTTAGTAGTTTCTCTGAATATAATTAATTTTTTTCCCGAAATGTATTAGCTGTAAAGTCTAATACATTTATTTGATACATCTAATACATTGAATGTAATGTGTAATACTTTTCTGCAAAGTTATGCCATTTAATAATAAAACAGAGAATTACTAAGAAGCTGTAAAGTATAATACATTTTTCTAATACATCCAATATATTAGAATGCAATGTGTAATACTTTTCTTCAAAATTGTGTCTTTTAAATATAAAACAGAGATTTTTTACGGAGTTGTAAAGTCTAATACATTTCTTTAAGATATGTGCACTTGCTCACATATCTTTGTTAATAGTTCTAAAAGTTAAATCTGCTAAAAAAATTTTTGAAGGAGCAGCAAAAATTTAAAATCACAATTTAAGGAAATTTTGAATTAAGGAACCCTCACAATATATATACATATATATAATAGTGGTTGTTTTTTTTTTTTTTTTTGAGCATATAGCAGTTGTTTTCTACTTTTATTTTTCGACCATTATTAGATTAGTTAAGAATTAATTACTTAAACATTTATTTTCCAAACCAACAACAAAGTGTAGTGAATATATCTATATTTTTACATTTTGCTCCGGCCATTTTTTTTTTGGGATTCTTTGATGGGTTGGAACTTCAAGTCGTCGAGATTGTATGGGGTGGCAACCATGGTAATTGAGGGGTTTTGAGAAGCGGATTTGATGGGCTATGGATTGTTTGGAGTCTTCGCATCTTTTTTTTATTTTTATTTTTCGCGGACGGTCGGTCATTTTTGGGATTTTTGATGAGTGCGAGATGGGTAGGATATTTAGACCCGTCTAACGGATCTAGATTCGTTAGACGATCTGACAAGAGACTAGCCCTTGTCACTTTGATGATTCCAAGAGTATATATATATATATATATATATATAGGAAAAGGATCAAATGAGACCAGATAATTAGAGTGAGACAATGTGGACTAATCCTTGCCATAAATCTCAAATTTTAGATGATTGGGATTTTTCCAATTTAATAATTATTTTCGTTTAATTTAAAAGTCGAAAAAGGCGGGATTATCATTACACAATTACATAATATCAGTTTAATTTGGAAATTGAATAATTTGTTTCATCTCACCCACCAAAACCGTAGGCTTGGAATGGAGAGGCATAGCATGGGGTAGAGGGTGGATTTGCAGGCGGTGGTGGACGGCGGAGGTTGGGCGGAGCTAATGGGCGGTGTTATTTTTTCATTTTCCCCTGTTTTAATAGGAACAATCCGACAGCTGAGCGGCGATGACGAAGACGAAGAAGGCATTTCTCCAATCAAAATCCAAGTCATAATTTCCATCAACCTCTGGTGTCTCTGTAGCTTCTGATCATTGATTTAGGAGTTGTTATTTGTTATAGGTATTGTTTTGATGAAATGCCTGAATCGCTTGTGCTGGGCACATTAAATATTTTAATTTTAGCTTGTATATTATTTTCCATTTGCAATGATAAACATGTTGGGTTTGTTTTATTAAAAAATTCGGAGTGCCGGAGTTCGAGAGATATTTTTGGGGTTTTAGAATAAAGGACAGGATCGGAGGATTGGTGAAGAAGACGATGCTGACGTGGAGAAAACGAGGGCCTACTAGGAGGCAGTGAGGATTATTGTACACTTAGATGTTTTTCGATGTATACTTAGATGTGTTTTGTTGTATAAATAGTTAATTTTTGATGTATATATTTATGTTCTTGTATAATTATTTTTTTTGTTGTATACTTATATGTGGTTTGTTGTATACTTATATGTGTTTTGTTGTATACTTATATTTTTGTTTGACAACTGTAATATGCAGTAAAATTATGTTAAACATACAACAAAATAGTGTTAAGTATACATCAAATATATGCTAAAATATACATCACAATAATAAGCGTGATTTTCTCTGTCTAATTGATTTACTTAATCCACGGTCCCTACATGTTAATGATCGTGATTCTCTCTCTATAAATGATTCCTTAATTAATGGTCCCCACATATTTTTGTTTGACTATTTTAATATACAATAAAATTATGTTAAACATACAGCAAAATAGTGTTAAGTATACAACAAATCATTGATAAGTGTACATCATAATGCATGGCGGAGCACATGCATGATTTTTCTCTCCGGTAGCGATTTTCTCGCTCCTCGCGTGATTTTCTCTCCCCTAATAATCGATTCCATATTTGGATGGTCCCCACATATTTGTTTTGATAATTATACCCTTATTTTGCCTTAATTAAATGTTTAATATAATTTTAACCCCTATTTATCTTAGCCATTGATATAGATAAAGGAGAGTTGAGATGAATCTATATTGTCTCACTATAATATGTTGTCTCATACATCCCCTATATATATATATATATAAGAGTATATATATACACACAAGTCAAACTTTCCTATTCTATGAGAATTGCTAAGATTAAGGGATTGCCTTGATATTAGGAGATAATCTAGAGATTGTCTTGATATCAGGAGATAAAAAAAGGAATACAAATAATCAATTGTTACAGTTGTTTATTCTATAATATTACTTTATTTTGGTTTCCAATAGAACAAGTTTCCACGTAAAAGCTACAATTAATATAACGAAATTATTCTTCTGCATACTAATGTACTTAATTGCATGGGTGGACAATACCTCTAGCTATATAGTAGTGTCTTCTATTCTCAAAAGAAAAAAAAAAAAAAAAAAGTGGGGTCTTCTCTTTTATAGTTTGGATAAGGGACATATTTAGCATATCTTATGACGGCAAAATGGAAAAGCAAAACAAGGAAAAAAAGTACATGACTAAGAAGGTGCTTAAATTTTTAGGGTAGATCTCTTGCAGGATCGGTTTACGAATCCTATTCTGTAAGACACGGATCCACCTGCCCAGCCCACCCGCCCATTTCAAATTTACCTACCGTTATTTAAAATAAAAAAATTCCACTGTGGGGAATCAAACCCGCGCCTATGGAAACATAAGTTGATATTCTACCACTACACCACTAGTGCTTGTTGTGCAATTTTAGGATAACCATATATATAAAGTCATTCATAAATACGTCTGGTAAATTGAATAAAAAAATAAAAACGTCTCTAAATGCATAGGCTAAGAATCGAACACAAATCTATTAAAAAACATGATACATTATCTCAATAAATGGATACTTATAAAAGTGTTACTTTAATTACATCATATTTATTTTTTATTTTTCCTCTTTTTTTGTTTTCCTAGTTTGTAACTTTATTAAGAAATCTGATATTTTATCTCAACAAATATATATTTTTACTTATAAAAGTGTTACTTTAACTATATTATATTTATTTTTTATTTTTCCTTCTTTCCTTCATTTCTAATTTGTGACTATATTAAAAAACATGATACTTTATCTCCAAAAGTAGATATTTTAATGTATAAAAGTGTTACTTTAATCGATATATATATATATATATATATATATAGGGAGGGATCTGTGAGACCACCCTCCTAGGCAAAACCATAGGACCAAATCTACACCATCAAAAAAATAAATCAATTGCCAAGATATAAACAAATTCATACAATAGTTCATATGAAAGTATACATTAGAGGGGGTAAAATAGGAATCCAGGAAATTAAATATAGTAACCGCTTCCTAAATATTAGGGACGTGATCTTGTATTGATCATGTCCACATAATCAAGCGATTCACCTTTTCTTTCCCTCCCTTCCCATTCGAACCTCGCAAATTATTCAAATATGGCAAAGAATCATGCAACAAGTAATGAAAAGTATACAATTCCACTAAACTAACTATACATTAAAATATTACTAAGCATACATAAATAATTAACTAAATATACAATTATACTAAACTACATGTACATTAAAACATTACTAGGTATACGTAAATATTTAACTAAGTATACAATTACATTGAACTAACTATACATTAAAATATTACTAAGTATACAAAAACATTTAACTAAGTATACAATTACATCGAATCGAATACACAATTCCATGAATTACTTATATAACTAAGTATACAATTCCATTGAACTAAGTATATAAATCCATGAGTAACTAAGTATACAAATTCACTAAACTACTTACTAAACTACTTATATAACAAAGAATACGATTCCACTTGAACCAAGTATATAAATCCACCGAACTAAATATACAATAAAACATGACTAAGTATACAAGTCCATTGAACTAAGTATACAATAAAACGATTGTTCACAAATATGGCGGAAAGAAGTATCAATTTTGAAAAACGCTTCAAGTTGATGATTTTTCCTCCCTAAAAATCGGAAATCGAAAATGTAGGATTATGTTTCCTTAAAAATAGCTAATAACCGTCAATTAACAAAAATGATTAAATATAAAAGTACAATTATACCATTATAAGCCTAAATTAACTAAAATGATCTACACCATCCAAAATTTTAAATCAAGAGTCCATAAGTGTTCTTATGGATTAACCTAAAGGATTTGTCTCATTTGAACCAATCCATATATATATATATATATTGTAATATATTCATAATTTGTGACTATATTAAAAAATATGTTACTTTATCCAAAAAACAAATACTTTTACTTATAAAAATATTATTTTAACTCTCTGTCATATTTATTATTCATCTTTCTTTGTATTTTTTATTAAAAATATAATACTTTATTTTAAAAACAGATATTTTTACTCTTAAAACATGATATTTTGTCTCAAAAAAATATATATTTTACTCATAAAGGTATTGTTTTAACTCCGTTATATTTATTTTACCTTCATTGTAATATAATCATAACTGTGGCTATATTAAAAAATATGATACTTTATCAAAAATAACCGATACGTTTTTCATAAAATCGTATTTTTAATCGAGAAAAGAAAACAGAAAAAAAGGCAAGAGGTGCTTTGACTCGGGGACTGGTCAATGAATCCGCGAAGTCAAATAGGATCCGTCTTACGGATTGAGACACGTAAGACGGTTCTACATGAGTTTTTGCCCAAATTTTATAGACGCTTGCAAAGATTCGATATTTGTAAATTATTAGAAGTTTAAGAGATCGAATATCATAATAAATAAAAATACCAATTAAAATAAGTTCTTTAGTAAAAAGGAAAGATATAAAAAGAAAAGACAATCGATGCATTAGCAAAATAAGTTCATTATTTATCATTATTCCAAATCGTTATGATCGATGAGATACATCATAACTCCTTCAACTATTTATTCAAACCTCATGCATTAGGTATTTGGGATGGGGACCCTTCTGAACGAGGTCCCCTGGGAATCGAGTTCTCCATTACTTATTTATTAATAAAATCTATAAAATAAATTATTTAAATTAAATAAAAATAACATAAATCCAAAGAAAGACTAAGAACAAGTAACTTTATAAAAAGTGAATGGTTTAGTTTTAAAATTAATAAAATAAAATAATATAAATAAAATTACTATTAATAATAGATAAATATATTATATATAATTGGGAAAAAATAGGGATGGAGACGATTAATCCCCATTTTATCTTAACGAAGACGGAAATATAAATATCATCACCGTCCCATCTCAAGTTTTAAGAAAATGGGAATTCCCATTTCTATCTCGTCAATTAATTAGGATTCCCATCCCATTTTCTTTGGGTCCCAGGACATTTTCCATCCCTATTCTTTTTGGTCCATGCATATCTTTACAATTCCCAAAAAAGAATTACAATAGAGGATGGATTTGATTTTTTTTTTTTTTCCTACTATGATTATCTCTCTCGGTGTGTATATATCATTGAAATGAGACTATAATGACATCAATGCTCTTATTGCTTAAATCTAATGCTAATAACTTATTTGACAAAGTTAGGGTGTGATTGCTTGTGAGAAAACTCTTCGAAATTTCATCTTTCAGCCGAAAATTGGTGGAATGTATAATTGCTCATGAAAAAAGTAAAAAAAACTCAAAGAAAATATTGTTTCCTCAAAAAAATTAATTCATTTTTCTTTTTCTCCATCACATTTTTCAATACTAAATCAAATTATCTATTCTTCTCTCCCTCATATTCTTATAAAGAATTCTAATAATTTATTTAATTTATCACTATTTTATTAATTTTCTATTAACCATAATAGCAAAAGGAACAAAGTAAAATCCATATTGCCAATTTTTTGTTCAATTTTTTATTTTTACTCATTTTCATGTCTTATATTCTACACTGTTATTTTCCACATATAATAACAATTTCCAAAAAGATTTCTCATCACATCAATTGTCATCATTACTTTTTTACTTCATATCCAATCACACTCCTAAAATTTCTATGGAAATAAAAGGACAAACAATCATAGATAACTTTTTATTTCCTAAATTTGAACGCATTCGTCCAGAATTACTTTATTAATTAAAATAATATTATGACACTGCTTTTTCTTTCTTTCACAATTTGTGAATATTAAATTTCAGCCCATCCTAGTAGGCACAATAACAATTATTCACTCGGATTAGCCTAACCTGCCCGTTTGAACCAGGACCGTTTCATACCCATGCCAGGCCAACGAGAATGGGGTACATTACACGCACATATATATAAAGTTTGATCACATTTTTTTGAATAAAAGTTTTATCACATTATTAGTTTTTAAATATTAATGAAAAATAAACACCATGAAAATAGATTAAAATAAAAATTTTAATAATGAAATTGGTATGTTTTGACAAAAATAAAATAATTATTCATAAATATGGATGTGAAATAAGAAAGAAACACAAAATGGGCATAAAATAAATATGGTATAAATAATTATAATAGACTTTTTCCTCTTTAACATAATTAAAAAATTTCAACCAACTTGCCACGTGTCACGCCATGCCGGACGCCATCTCGATTCTTTGCCATGTCACATGTTTTGGGAAAAGAGAATCCACATCGCCCAGCGGTACTTGATTACATGTTGCGACATGTCACTCGATGAAAAATCTGATTTTTTTTTTTTTTCATTTACGTGGATCATGTCCAAAGTCGAGGAAAAAAAAACTTCAAGAGACTTCACTTAGAGGATTGAAAAATATTTTTTCCAAATTTGATACTTTGCTATATGCTAGGAAAGACATGATACTTATCTAAGGATGTCGTACCGCACGGATATGTATCAGTACGATACATTTTCCGATACTTTATGGATACTCCATGGATACTCTCGTAAAATAAAAAAAAAAAATATCGGGGACTCAAGAGCAAATAATCGAAACATTCTTAGCTCTAGAAAAAAGGACAAACAAAATTGTACAAATGGAACAAAGACCATCACAATAGAGAAATTGGTTTCAACCGTATGAATAATTTTGATTTCTTGTAAATCCTATTCTTATCTTTTAGATTTGATTCCTTCATGTGTATAAATAGATGATACAACCTAGTAATGAATGTACGAGACTTTTTCTATTCAATTCATCAACATAAAAATGAGCTCATTCCCATTCTCTGTTTTATCATTGACCGCATATGATCTTAGTTTTTCAATATGGTATCAAAAGCTTCAGGTTGATAAAGGCTTCATTCCATAGCCTTGATTAATCCAGCTTTTTTTTCTGCTGTTTTGGTTTTTGCTGATTTTTGGGTTCTTCTTCCCCTCCTTTCAATCCCACACCCCTTCTTTTTTTGCATTTATCATGTTTGATAAATTGCCTCTATGTCTTCAACATCCTCATGTCTGATAATATCTCCAAGATGCAGCTGCCACTATCACAGCTGCTGCTCGGAATCCAGCTCCCACTGAAGATCCAAATATGCCCTTCTTCCTTCCTCCATCTGACAACTCTCACACCATAGAAATTTAATCACCCTTAGATGGTTCCAACTATACTGCTTGGAGTAGAGCATTCTACCTTAGTATTTTAGTAAAAAACAAACAGGGATTTCTTGATGGCTCAATCCCCATCCCTGATTTTAGTGATCATCTTTATATTCCTTGGCTTAATTGCAATAAACTCATCCTCACATGGCTTATCAACTCTATCACTAAGGAGATTGCATCTTCAATCATCTATATAAACTCTGCCAAGGAGGTGTGGGACACTCTCAAAACTAGATACTCCCAGCCGGATAGTGTGAGAATTTATCAACTTCAACAACAACTCAGTACTCCTCACAAGGCTCTTCTTCCATTTCATATTACTTCATCTCTCTTAACTCTATTTGGGAAGAACTTAGAAACTATAGGCCTTTCCCTCACTTCACTTGTGGTCATTGCACTTGACAAGCCTTAAATTTGTGTGTGAAACTCAGCTGTCTGATTACACTTTTAAGTTTTTAATGGGACTTAATGATTCATATGACAACACTAGAGGTCAAATATTACTCATGAATCCCATTTCCTCTTTGGATAATGTGTATGCTATGTTTCTTCAGGAAGAGAGGCAAAGGGAGGCCAAACTTTCATTTATGCCCTCTAATGATAGTTCAGCCCTTGTTGTTGGCTCCCTTCAATCCAAAAAGAAATTCAAACTAGATGTTATCTATCAACATTGTGGCAAACCTGGCCATAATATAGATAAATATTTCAGAATCATTGGTTTTCCACCAAACTTCAAATTTACAAAAGGAAAAAATGCTAATGGTAAAACTGCCAACAGTGCACAAGCTCATGAAATCCCAACAGCCTCTTCTGGAAACACTCAGCTATCCTCATTTACAGGTTTAAAAACTAATGATTATTCTCAACACAGATCCTATGTATATCTCTCAGCCTTCCCCTGCAGTGGAAAACACATCCACCCCAAATCATTTCTCCAACATGGCAGGTAATGTTTCTTCCCTGCACATTTCAACTACTTATTTAAAATCAAAATCAGTTTGGATTATTGATACAGGGGCTACAGATCATATGATCTGTTGTCCATCTCTGTTTACCTCAACCCCTCTCACTATCAACACATAAGTATGTTTACCAAATAGAACACAAATTAATGTCACTCACAAAGGAATTGTTTAATTATCAGATAATCTGATCCTTAGAGATGTCTTATGTGTACCTAAATTCAATTTTAATCTCTTATCTGTTAACAGGTTAACTCAACATTATTCTTTAATTCTCACTTTCTCAAAGAATTGTTGTTTATTCAGGATCCTTTTTCAAGGATGATGATTGGTCGTGTTAAAGCTACTCATGGACAATACATGATTTAATTCACCAAGAAGGCTTGTAGCTAACCATCTTCTATTCCCTTTGTTTTTTTTAGTTCAATCAAGAGCTCAAGAAGCTAGCTTATGCATCGAAGGCTTGGTCATCTATCTACACAAATAATGCAGCTCATAGAGAGTTTAGGAACAAAATTCAAAAATCATGTAATAGATGATTGTAGCATCTGTCATATGGTTAAACAAAGAAGGAAATCTTTTCCAATTCAATCACCATTGTCAGATTCACCATTTTCTGTTATACATTGTGTTGTTTGGGGACCCTATGCAAAATCATCTATCAAAGGTCATCATTATTTCCTTACTATAGTTGATGATTGTAGTAGGATAACTTGGACCTATCTTATGAAACATAAATCAGAAACACAGTCAATTTTACAAAAAAAAATCATATGATTTTCACTTAATTCAACATTAAAATCAAGATTATTAGAAGTGATAATGAACTTGAATTTCATATGCCTTCATTTTATAATTCTCAAAGTATTCACCATAAAAAATCATGTCCTTATACACCACAACAAAATGAAGGGGTAGAAAGGAAACATCAACACCTTCTCAATGTTGCTAGAGCATTGTTGTTCCAATCATCTTTACCTACTTGTTTTTGGGGAGATGCTATCTTGACAGCCATCTATTTGATAAATAGGAGTCCTACACCCTTCTGCACAATAAAACTCCTTTTGAGGTTTTGTTTAAGAAAATTCCATCATATGATCACTTAAAAACTTTTGGATGTCTTTGTTATGTTTCTAATAATAAACCACATAAAACTAAATTTGAGCCAAGGGCCAAGAAATGCATTTTTTTAGGATACCCAAATGGAGTCAATGGTTACAAAGTATGACTTGGACAATAGAACCATCTTCACTTTATGAGATGTTTATTTTGTTGAAACTATCTTTCCTTTTCAAACCACATCAACTCTTGATGACTCCACTGTCCCTCTTCCTAGTTCAATGCCAGATTATATTGATATTCTTACTTTAGATCATAATTTTTCTTCTCCAGCTGCAGATATCAATCCTATTGGTACAGAACATGTGCCTCCTTCTCCAGCTGAAAATATCAATCCTGCTGGTACAAATCATGTGCCTCCTTCTCCAGATACCACATATACTGAGCATAGTCATCTTGAGGTCACTGATTCTGGCTCAAGTTCATCTACACCAACTACTTCAATTTTCCCTAGGCCTTCTAGAGCTCACAGACCTCCTTCTTATCCGAAGAACTATTGCTGCAAGTCTGTCTCAAAATCAACTAATCATCCCCTTCAAATGCACTTCACCTATAATAATTTATCACCCTCATATAGGGCTTATTCAGTTTCTTTAACTTTTATTTCTGAGCCTACTTCCTATCATGAGGCTATTCAGTTTCCTCACTGGAAAAGTGCCATTAATGAAAAACTTCAAGCCTTAGCCACTAATGGTACTTGGAGTATAGTTCCATTACCTGCAGGCAAGAAACCAATTGGCTGCAAATATGTCTTCAAGACTAAACTCAAAGCTGATGGCTCAATTGATAAATATAAAGCAAGACTAGTTGCCAAAAGCTACACTCAACAAGAAGGTTTTGATTACCAAGAAATTTTTAGCCCTGTTGTAAAAATCACAATTGCTAGGATTTTTTTTGCCTTGGCATCCATTCATAGTTGGGATCTTCATCAACTAGACGTGCACAATGCCTTTCTCAATGGTGACGTTAATGAAGTCTACATGGCTCTTCCTCCTGGATTTTCCATTAAGGGGAGTCTCGAGTCTCCTTAATTCATTGGTGTGTAAGCTTCATAAATCCCTTTATGGATTAAAACAATCATCAAGACAATGTAGTTCAAAATTTACAAAAACTTCACTTGAAGCAGGTTTTAAACAATCAATGTCAGATTACTCTCTTTTCACCAAAAATGATCATACTGGTTTTATTGCACTCCTTGTTTATGTTTATGATATTCTAATTGGAAGTAGCAATCTTCAAACTATCAATTCAGTTAAAGAATTTCTTCATTCATGATTTAAAGTAAGAGATCTAGGAGAAGTAAATTTTTTTCTAGGTATTGAAATTGCTAGATCAAAAGAAGGAATTCATTTAAATCAAAGAAAGTATACTCTAGATATTCTCAATGAGACATGAATGATGGGTTGCAAAACTTCTAAAACCCCTATCGAACAAAATCACAAGTTGTGCCATTCATCATCTAATCATATCAAAGATTTCACTAGTTATACAAGATTAGTTGGGAAACTAATCTATCTTTCTATCACTAGACTAGATATTACTTATGCAATGAATATACTGAGTCAATTCATGGATAAACCAGATTCTACTCATCTGGACTCTGCCTATAGAATCCTTAGATATCTAAAAGGATCTATTGGTCAATGATTATTTTATTCATCTCATTCAGAATTAACTATCAAGGGTTATAGTGACTCTGATTGGGCTTCTTGTCCTGAAACAAGTAGGTCAACTACTGGATATTGCATCTTCCTAGGAGACTCTCTGATTAGCTGGAGGACAAAGAAACAAAATACCATTTCAAGATCTTCTGCTAAAGTAGAATATAGAGCTCTAGCACAAACATACTGTGAAATGATATGGATTACATATTTGTTCACAGATTTTCAAATAACATTGAAGGAACCTACTACACTTTGTTGTGACAATCAGTCAACAATATATCTCACAAGAAATCCAGTATTTCATGAAAGAACAAAACATGTAGAGATAGATTGTTATTTTGTGAGACAAAAAGTGCTAGAAGGCAAGATCAACACAGTACATATGCCATCAAAATATCAACTTGCAGATTTGTTCACTAAAGGATTAAGTGCGGACAAGTTTTACTTCTTATTATCCAAGATGGGTATATTAAATATTTATGCCAATCTTGAGGAGGGTCTCAGAAAATAAAAGAAAGATAAGGGACTCAAGAGCAAATAACTGAAACATTCTCAGCTCTAGAAGAAAAGGACAAACAGAATTGTACAATGGAAAAGTACCATCACAGTAGAGAAATTGGTTTCAAACGTATGAATAATTCTGATTTCTTGTAAATCCTATTCTTATCTTTTAGATTTGATTCCTTCATGTGTATAAATAGATGATACAACCTAGTAGTGAATGTACAGACTTTTTCTATTCAATTCATCAATATAAAGAATGAGCTCATTCCCATTCTCTGTTTTATCATTTTACTGCATATGATCTTAGTTTTTCAATAGATACATCTACAGATGGAAATAAACAAAATTTATTCTATTGCTCATGTTCTCAGCCTTTTTTTGTATGTCTATATGAGTTATCACATTTCAGATTTGAGTACTTATGAAATTTTAATTTTTTTATATTTGAAACATTGTTTTTTTAATTATACTTAGCACGTCTATATTTTTTAATAATATAAAAATAAAAATATATAATTTTTTATATATATATACCGTACCCGTATCCTTAATATTTCATAATATGTCGTATTTCCGTCCCCGTGACATATCATATCCATGTCTCGTATCCGTATTAGTGCTTCATAGGTTATATGGATATTTAATTTTTTGAATTTTTATTTGCTTATATTTTTAATAACCTCATGCGCAACAATATTAGCAAATACATGACTATTTTAGTATTTACATTACATAATTAAAAAGTAGACAACTTCATAAAATCTATTGGCAAAAACTTGTATAGGACCGTCTTACGGATTCCATTCCGTAAGACGGATCCCCATTAACCCACCCGCGACCCGCGCCGCATATAAAAAAAAAATCGCATCTAATACAAGTATTTGCACACGGGCGCCCGCCAAGTTGCCCGCCCGCCCGCGACCACCCCGGGCCCAACTCCAGCCCAAGTTGGGCGCGCCCCACACCCAATGGTTGGATCCTCTTAATCAAAAAATTAAGAAATTTGCACCAGCTGGGAATTGAACCCGAGTTGTACTCAAAGAGAGGTGTTATTCTACCACCTGGACCAATGATGCTTGTTGTGCATATTTAGTATAACTATGAGTATAACCATGGATATAAAGCTTCATTATCATCCCTTCATTTTAGAAATTTAAATTCTCTGAATACCAAGTGATACTTTATCTGAAAATAGTGATACTTTTGAGTAATAAATATGATACTTTTAAGGTGAACATTGATACTTTAATTTTTACATATTCAAAAATAAGATTTTTGATATACTCATTTCTAGTCTCATAGCTAATGTTTTTTACATTGAAAAACTGATACTTATGCTGGAAATAATGATACATTTGATATTAAATATGATACTTTTATGATGGACAATGGCATTTTAAAATTTTAAATTCCCTGAATAAAAAGTAATACTTTATCCGAAAATAGTGATACTTTTGAGTAAGAAATATGATACTTTTAAGGTGAACATTGATACTTTAATTTTTACATATTCAAAAAATATGATTTTTTGATATATTCATTCTAGTCTCATAGCTAATGTTTTTTACATTGAAAAACTGATACTTATGCTAGAAATAGTGATACATTTGATATTAAATATGATACTTTCATGATGGACAATGACATTTTAAAATTTTAAATTCTTTGAAAAAAAATTGATACTTTATATTAAAATAGTGATACTTTTGATAAGAAATATGACACTTTTAAGGAGAACATTATTCAAAAATAAATTTTTTTGATGTACTCATTCTAGTCTCATAGCTAATGTTTTTTACCATTGAAAAACTAATACTTTTGCTGGAAATAGTGATACTTTTGATGTTAAATATGATACATTTGTGATACTTCAATCTAATGATTTTCTAAATGCGACTGTATTAAAAAAAATAATACTTTATCTTAAAAAACGGATACTTTTACTCATAAAAGTGGTACTTTTAACTCTGTCATATTTTTCTTTTTTCACCGTACTGAATTCATACTTCGTGATTTATTTACAAAAACATGATACTTTATCTCAAAAAATGGATACTTTTACTCATAAAAGTGTTACTTTAGCTATGTCTTATTTATTTTTCCTTCGTGATTTAAAGTATCATGTTTTTTAATATAGTCACAAATTAGAAATGAAGGAAAGAAGAAAAAATAAAAAATAAATATGATAATGTTAAAGTAACACTTTTATACGTAAAAGTATCCGTTTGTTGAGATAAAGTATCAGATTTCTTAATACAGTTACAAACAAGAAACAAAAAAGAGGGAAAAATAAAAAATAAATATGATGTAGTTAAAGTAACACTTTTATAAAGTATCCATTTATTGAGATAATGTATCATGTTTTTTAATAGACTTGGGTTCGATTCTTAGTCTTTACATTTATAGGTGTTTTTAATTTTTTTTAATTACCAGGCGCATTTATGAATGGGTTTATATAAATGATTATACTAAAATTGCACAATAAGTACTAGTGGTGTAGTGGTAGAACACCATTTTAAGTCTATTAAGGTCGCGAGTTCAATTCCTCTGATGGTTTTTTTAAATAAGAGGTGGGCAGTGGGTCGGGTCGCGGGCACATTGGGTGAGCCTGGGCAGCGGGCACGCTGAAATTTGGGTGCGGGTCGCGGGGTCGCGGGTTGGGCTGGGGGATCCGTCTTACGGAATAGGATCCGTAAGACGGTCCTACGGGGAGACCTACTCAAGTCTATTTGATTATGGTTGAGTCGGTGATCGGTGCACAAGACCTCATCAGGCCGGTTATAAAAATAGATTTGATGGATGATGATTCATATGCTACTTTAATTTGATTTCATTCAGAAAAAACATCAAGAAGAATTTAATCTGAAAATATTTTTAATAAGATCCCAATAAAAGATTTGATAGAGCACAACAAGATTTGATCAATTAAATTATGAATTAATTCCAAGAATACCCAACATTCCAAAGAAAAGACTTTAAATACGTCCCCGCTCTTTTTTGGATATTTTTACTTGTGTACATTTTTTTGACATTTTTATTCTTGTGTTTTTTTATATATTGTTTCGAGGTTGTTTTCATATAATTTTTAATGTTGTTTTATTTTTCTTGGCCGTTTTATGTGTTTTCAACGTTTTCAATGCATTAGATCATAAATTAAATTATGTTTTTCTATTCATGTTTTGTTTTTATATTATTTTCAATGTGTTTTGTTTTATTATGTGTTGTTTTATGTTTATATTTCTTGGTTATTTATAAGATTTTGAGTATCAAAATTGATTATTTAATAATTGTAAAAGCTATTATATAACGAAATTATCCTTGTGCATATGGGAACAGATGCCTCTAATAATTTCTTATCTTTTCTAGTTCGGATTAGGGATTTAGAGTATCTGCTGATGGAAAAATGAAAACATAACAAGGAGAAAAGTACAGTAAAGGTTCTTAATATTTTATGGACTCCAGAGCTGTAAATTATGATATTTGTAAACTTAGAAATTTTAAAAAAGCATAATTAACATTAACTTTAAAAATATAATTTTACTTATTCTTCACATGATCATGAAATGTTATAAGCATAGCTAACATGATGTATGAACCTATGTTATGAAAACTTTAATTTTATACAAAATTAAAGCGAAAAGACAAAAACATAGTAATTAATCACATTAGGAGACAAGCATGTTGAAAGAAATCTTGGCAAACTTAATCGGGTAACCAAAAAAACTATGTTCAATGCACTCAAACATAATTTGGGAAAAATCATACATTCAATGTATTCAAATATAATTAGAAAAAATGTCACATAGTTGGCTTTTATTTATCCCCAACAGGTGACTTTTAATTTATAAGAAACTATATATACATTTCTTTATCATTCGCATAATGATGAATTATTATATATTAGCATGTAAAATAACGATCTTGATAATTAAAAAAAATCCTTAAACTCGATGACAAGAGTGCGTAGAAAAATGGTCTTTTAAACAGCAAAGTTTCAAGTTTTTTCTATTTAAGTAATTGAAAACAGGGCTATTTGATAATCTTTTCCTTTTTAACATTCTTTAGAATTTTAGAATTATAGTTTATTTTCTTGATTTACTTTATTAGTTAATAAACTAAAAAGGTATGAACTTAATGTTAATATAATTTATCAAATTACAAATAAAAAAATATACATGAAAAATTATTTATCCATATTGAAGTAAATAAGATAATTTATAGGAAAATATAAATTCTAATATATTGGAATGAACTTTATATAAATTAATTAGTCTAAACTCAAAAAAATAAAGTAGGTAGTAATACGTTTGAACCATAAGTTAAAAATCCTATACAATAATTTTAAAGTAGAAATAATATAATTTATTAATTTTTCAATACTTTTATATTTTTGAAATTTACTTGATCTTATAAAAATAATTTTTAAATTACATTATTATTACAAAATTGAAGCTAGTGTATATTTATAAAAAAATTTCAATTATAAATTCATAAAAATAGTTCTTTTCCGTTTTGATGAGAAAAGTAAATTAAATAAGTTAAAAAGGAGGATATTATAAAATAATTATATTGGTAATATATTTCATCGAAGTGGATTTAGTTTAATTTTACTTTTTTTGGTCAAGAAATTAAAAATATTTAAAATAAATGTATATACATATAAATTTTTGATTGTTTTTAAAGCGAGGTGACAAAATGTAAATGGCTCAAAGTTCATATGACAAAATAACAATCGCGCAAAGTTTAAACTTTAAATGACAAAGTGTAATAATATTAGTATAATTTGAGTCAATTGACAATTTTGTCCCCACGTGTATGGCACATGATAATATTCAGTGGAATATTCTCATTTGTGGCGTGATCCAAGAAGCTATGTGCAAAACTCATGAACTTGAGGAGGTAAAATATCCCCAAAATATATTTAGGTGGCAATATCGAAAAAATTAAATATCGATTGGATATGCTTTCATTTTGAAAATTCACTTTACTAGAGAATAGTGGTAAAAGAAATTTTGGAAGAAAAAAGATGAATTTTGAGGGTGTGATTGGAAGTGAGATGAAAAAATAATGATGAAAGTTGATTTGATTTTAAAATAGTAAAATAATGATTGGTAGTTAGAAGTGTGTGAGTGAGTGAATAGTGAAATTTGTGGGGGATGTATAATAGTGATTAGTTTTTTGTGAAAAAATATGTAGATGTGATTGGTAAGAAAAAAAAATGAGAAAAAGTAAAAGTGAGAGAATAGTATATTTTAAAACTTTTCACAACAATCGCATGTTTGGTCAAAAATTCTCGTGAGCGAAAATGGAATCCTTTCCACATCCAATCGCAAGCTAAACTCTCTCTCTCTCTCTCTCTCTCTCTCTCTCTCTCTCTCTCTCTCTCTCTCTCTCTCTCTCTCTCCATATACACATAATCAATTCAGGTTGGTAAGGGCTTGGGACCGAACTTGTTTTGGGCACATACAAGTGTTAGATAAATGTTTATATCATGATTTTGATGATATTGTTTAGCTATGTTTTTAAACCAAAACAATGTTCCTAAATGTGGTCCAAATACTCCTGAACGATTTAAAATATTTTGACTAATTTTTCGGAGTATTTCTTGAGGTTTATTTTCGAAAACAATTGGACAACACTTCTATCTCGTGTTCAACCGGTCGCCCTATAGGGCAACACGTGTCTGAAGTTGATTTTTGAAACACAAATGAGATGATCAAATTACTTCAAGAGGTTGACCGGTCGACCAGGGGGTCGACCGGTCGACCTTTGGACGACCGGTGCCTGTGTTTTTGTCAAAACATTGGAATCTTTTCTGTATTTTAAAATGTTGAGGTCGACCAATTCAACAAGGGCTCGACCGGTCGGACACTATTTTGACCGGTCGCCCTGTGTTATTTTGTGCGATTATTTTCAAACTCTTATTTCTATTCGACTTGTCGCCCTATGGTTTTGACAGCAAAATCTATCCGTTGACAGCAGATAGTTTTTCCTTGTTTTAGGGAATTGATTTCTAACAGCTATAATCTTGATTTTAATTGCATTTTTCTGTAGATTTCAATCTCCAAGAGGGGCCTATCTTTGATCAAACCTCTCCTATAAATAGAGGAAACTTTGGATCAACAATTACAACAAGACACATACACAACAATACAACAAGAGATATATCAAGCAATATATTTTATTCTTCAATTTCAACATTCTTGTTGTAATAGCCTAAGGTCTTTCACTTTCACATCTTGAGGTCTAGGCTTTTTTCTTGATTACACTTGCACTTTTGAGTTGTAATATTTTTCAAAGTGTAATCTTGATTGTAATTCATCATTCAAACACAAGATATCCTTGTGAGTATTCTTGTGGTAAGAATATACTTGGGTGATCTTAGGTGTTGAAGAGTGTGGTACTCTTCATAGGTGAAAGAAGGTTGTGGTAATCTTCTTGTAGAAGATTTTGGTGCTCTTCGAGGTGTTGGAGAGTTTGGTGCTCTTCAAGTCGGAAGATTGTGGTAATCTTAAGGTGCCGTTGCAAGAAGATTGTGGTAATCATCTAGAGAGATTGTGGTAATCTTTAAAGAGGTGTTGTAAGGTAATGTTGTAATAGTTTTGGTAACTATTTATAAAATTCTTTTTCTTTTTGAAATCCATCCCAAAGATACTGGGGTGGTAGAGAAATAGGCCCTAGGTGGGTTGAACCTCTATAAATCGACGTGTTGTTTATTTCCCGGACTTCCATTCTTGTCTTAGCTTATTCATTTGAAAAAGAGGGCATAATCGAGAAAATGGGCATAATCTATTCACTCCCCCTTTAGATTATCGTAGCCACTTGGACTTACAAGTGGTATCAAAGCCAAACTCTTTGGCAAGCTCGTTCCACATCACGAGTAAAGAGGAACGATCCACGGCTACGAATGAAGTCTATCTTACCGGCGCCTCCACCAACAAGCCACCACTATTCGACTCCAACAATTATATGTTTTGGAAAGAAAGAATGAAGTGCTTCCTATAAAGTTGCGGGTTCGATATTTGGAATGCGGTTATAAATGGATAATCCATCCTGATGAAAGACGGAACCAAAGTCCTCAAGGAGCTCGATGATGAACACAAGAAATTATTCTCCATAAATGGTAAAGTTCTAAATATTCTTCATTGTTCACTTACCTCTATGGAATACGGTCATATTTGAGGGTTACGATCGGCACATTAAGTGTGGGAAAAATTAGAAGCTCTCTATGAATTATATGCAAATGAAATGAGCTATTCAAAAGCATCTACTTCTCAATCGGATACAACTTCAAATCCAACAACATGTGATGAGCTTCTTACAACTTCTAATGATGAAGAAGCCGAGAAATGTCTAATGGGCATCAACGAAGACAATGAGGTACGCGCTCTAACTCTTCTACCTTAGTAATGAATTGTATGATGATTATGGTGAATTGCAAAAAATTTTGATGAACTACAAAATGAATTCCAAAGCTTGCTTTTTAAATACAAAAATTTGAAAAAGGAATTCAACACTATGAAAAATGAAAAAGGTAGTTTACTTGCTTCATATGAATCACTTTCTTGTGCTCACACCGCCACACTTGATAAGGTTAGAAACCTTAAAAAGAAAATAGTACTCTTGTTAGGATATTTATTGCATGAAAAAATGATATGTTAAAGTTTAACTTGAGTACCGATAAAATGACCAAAGTTCTTGATGTTCAACGTTGTGATCATTTGAAACTAGGACTTGGTTATAAGCCTAATGTTACTAACGATAAGAAAAAGAACCAAGTCTCTATGCATGTTGGTCATTATACTTCTAGAATTATTCTGTTTTTATTGTGGTAAAAAGGGACATACATCAAATACTTGTCGAACTAGAAATAGCTCTAATTATTATTGGAGACCTAAAAGTCTCAATGCTAATCCCAAAGGACCAAACACTTGAGGGTACCACAAAACAATGTCATGTTAGGTACTAGGCGCAATAACAATCAAAGAAAATTCATGTCAAGAAGACATCAAATGCCCGTATCATTTGATCAAAGAAGAAGACATCATCACAATGATTTTCCGGAGGAGACATTATCAACAAATGGAAGACCACAATCCTTGGAAATGGCGTAATCATATAATTTTTTGAGAGGTAGATACTATCAACAATGGGAAAGATACAACCATTGGAAATGGCGAAATTGGTAAATCGTATCTTTCTATTAAAAATGCATATTGTTTTATTAATTATGCATGCTTTTATTTTTGCCTTAATTGTCAAAATTATTTTTCAAAAATATCATTCAAAAATGAGGTCTCTACTAAATACCCTCGGATTTTCAAACCTCTTTAAAAGGAGACCTTGTAATGATTTTTCTAAACCCATGTGTATTTACAAGAGCTTATATGTTTTATCATCTCTTATGGATTTATACTAAAAGCATAGTATACTTGTGACATTTCTTAAATTGCTTTGCTTTATATTATTATCACTATGTTTTTGTGCAAGATTTTTTTGTCAAGATTTTGTAGTATATATGTTCATTCAATTGATCAATGCTTATCTACATCATTTTTTGACAAGATTGACATAAATCATCGAGACGTTCATTATTGGCATTTTTCTCTCATAGACTCGATATTTTTATGTCGTATGCCTATGTGCTCGTTTTTCAAGTAAATCCAAAGAATCTCATATAAGTGCCATTAAAAGAATTTTTCGATTTAAAAAAAAGGCACTATTCGATAAGGCTTGTTTTATCTTGTGCTTGAAAAAGATCATATTTTATTTTGATAAAACATTCGATATATACCTTATGCTCAAAAATCGGTTCTTCATAAAACGTACAATACATTTTGAGATTCGACTTTTTTTTTGGATTGTGTCTCGAAACAAAAAGATTGAGATATGTTTCATTTCGTCTCAAGAGCAATTAGCGAACATTTCTACAAAAGTCACTATTCTACGAGACTTCTTGAAAATTCGAGCTCGTTTTGAATAATATCTATATATTCATCTATGTTGCATTTTTGGGGTGAAGGATTAAATTTGGGAAAAAAAAAATTTCATTTTAGTCCAGAAACTTGGACTGGACTAGTCGAGCGGAGGCCGACCGGTCAGACTCAACGTCGACCGGTCGAAGGCCACGTTGACCGATCGAACGATATGTTTTGCTTTTTAAAAGACGGTTCTGTTCTTCTTCTTCAAAACAGAAACTTCTTCTTTAAATAAACCCTAGTGTGAATTTGTTTCCCTCTTCCTCTAAAATCCTCATTTCTTCACCTATTTCTTCAATTGTTGTTGCTAATATCTTCATTTTTGCAAGAATTTCACTTATATGGCATCTCCAAAAAATTCCACCGGTGAAAATCCGAATCCCAAACGAAAGAAGGTCGGAGAGAGTTCGTCTAATACTCGCCAAGAAGAAGTTTAACAATGAAAATACGAGCTACCCAAAGGAATATAGCTTAGAAACATGACGAGAATACAAAACCCCTACTCTCCTGGGTCCAAATTGCCGAACTCCGGGCTACAATTTCACTCGACAATGTCAAATGGGCTAAAAGTAAGAAATCTCTTTTATCTCAAACTACCCGTCCTTCAAATTTTATGAAATTCATTAATAAATAGGCGGAGAAATATTTTGAGGAATTGGACTTGGGGAATTAAATCGATTGGGCGTACTAAGACTTGTCGATTTGGTACTTTTTCAAATGAATTTCCTACAATTAGAGGATTCTTTGAAAATCAAGGTTTGTCATATTTATGGGAGCATCCCTTTGTGATGTATGATGATGAATTAATTATGCTATTTTACTCGAATTTATGGATTGAGTATGATGTGAACGCCAAGCCCATTGCTATGAATTATTTCGTTAAAGGGCGTCATTTTAGTTGTTCTCCGAATGATATATGTCATCTATTAAATATTCGTGAAGGAGGATGGGATTTCTTTGGTTGTACACATTAGAATGATGAAGTCTTTGGTGTTTCTTTAGAGACTATTAAGACTTATTTGGGTGTATGGTCGAATTATACATTACTATCTATGATTACCGAGCACCGTTTAATTTCTATGATAGTGGCGTATTGCATTTGTGGAAAATCCATGAAAATGCTGAATAACATAGTTATTTCTTGACATATAAAATCTCCAAAGGGGAGTTGTTGAATTTCGGTGCTATCTTGATCCAATGTGTCTATCGATTACTCAAGGGAATAATAAATTTGCTATGGGAAATTGGATTTGTAAGCTAATTTTGCAATTGGGACTACCATCATCTGAATTCAACACAAAATCATTCATGATGATTTTGACAATGACAATGTCCAACAAAAGATTCGGATGCTTAGGAATATGCCTATACGTCCTACCAAAGTGGTAAAAGGTAGATATCAAGGTTCAACCTCACAAAATCCAAATGATATCTTTGATGATGAGGAAGCCGAAAGATTGGCTTCAAGTGGTATTCAAGGCAATCAGGAAGGTAATATCGGTGCCGTGAAACAACTAACGAAGGAATAAATGATCGTCAAGAATCTCGTGATTTCTATCAAGCACACGACTTGACGAGCAAATGCTTAGTTATGAGGCTCTTAAAGTTAGTCATGAGGAGCTCAAACAAGAAAACTCAAAGCTCAAGAAATCAGTTGGGAAATTGAAGAAGTTTATCAAAGAACTCCTTCCAACCGCTTGTTTCTCCTCTGACGAAGAGTGACTTATTGTCTTTATCATGCTTTATATTCTTGCTATTGTTGCTCTTGTTTCTTTAAAATTTGTAATATACTACTTTGATACTATTTCTCTTGATTATATGCTCATGGTATTTTCTTGTTGTTTTCAAAGGGAAGAACTAGCAAAAGTGCTAAGCCTAGTAGCAAATTGATTGCTAATGGTTGATATGACTAAATGTTTTTTGTATGGATAGATGTTGATGAAGTACTTGATGGTAAAAGTACTTCTTGGATGTTTTGCATATATTTCTAGTCTATCATCTTTTTGGAAAGATTACTTCTTCTTTAATCTCAATTGGGTTGAACCCTTGACAACTTGCTTTAATGTTGATATCCTATGAGCCTGTTGATTATTGATGAATGATTGTTGTATACTTGCATTTGGTGATGATATTGGGCATGATTGCACTTACAAGGACTATATACACTCTTTTTTTTTTTTCATTCGATGCACACCAAGTGTTCGACAAAATGTCTCAAAGAAAATTTCATCACTTACATGATTCTCTCGATTTCAAAAGTCTTCTAAGGTTATAGAGATCATGTTTTATCAATCAAATGAGCTTTTCAAGTCAATTTTTGACTTTTCCTTAGCTTTTGAAATTGTAGGCTTCTTGATCAAAAGCTCGACAAATCGGTTCAATTGCGCACTTTGATATGAATATATGATTTTTTATTGTGCTAACATTCTTTTTGATGATTCCAAAGGGGAGAAACAGGAAATAAACTATTTAGCTCAAAGAAGCTAGAAAAAGCTCGCAGAAATAGCTATAAGTTGTGGCTATTAAAAACCAAAAATTGTGGATGATATTTAGTCCAATAGTTGTATTATGGACTTGTATACTTGTCTAATGAAGTCTTTTTGATAGGGGGAGCTTTTAAGTTCTTGATACTTAAGCTCAAATGAAAAGCTGAGCTTTTAGCTTTTATATACTTGCTTCTATTATTTCTCTTATTGTGCTTGTTGAAAATGGGAGCTTTTACAAAATATTTTTGAAAATCTTACTCCCATCCCTGACTATTATGCATGAATAGTTGTTGCTTTTAGACCGGAAAACTTGATTTATTTTCAAAACCGACCTCTGAAAATTATTTTGGTTTGTAATCATCAAAAAGGGGGAATTTGTTAGATAAATATTTTTATCATGATTTTGATGATTTTGTTTAACTATGTTTTTACACCAAAACAATGTTCCTAAATGTTGTCCAAACACTCCCAAACGATTTACAATATTTTTACTAATTTTTCGGAGTATTTCTTGAGGTTTATGTTCGACAAAAATTGGACAACACTTCCGTCTCATGTTCGACCGGTCGCCCTATAGGGCAACCCGAGTCTGAAGTTGATTTTTGAAACAGCAACGAGATAAGCAAATTATTTCAAGAGGTCGATCAGTGTGGTCGACAGGTCGACTTTTGGACGACCGGTGCCTGTGTTTTTGTCAAAACATTGAAATCTTTTCTGTATTGTAAAATGTTGAGGTCGACCGGTTCAATAAGGGATCGACCGGTCGGACCCTATTTCGACCTGTCACCCGGTGTTATTTTGTGCGATTATTTTCATAACTCATATTTTTATTCAATCGGTCGCCCTATGGTTTTGATGAAAAAATCTATCCGACAAAGACACACAATTTTTCCTTGTTTTAGGGGATTGATTTCTAACAACTATAATCTTGATTTTAATTGCATTTTTCTGTAGATTTCAATCTCCAAGAGGAGTCTATCTTTGATCAAACCTATCCTATAAATAGAGGAAACTTTGGAGCAACAATTACAACAAGACACATACACAACAATACAACAACAGATATATCAAGCAATATATTTTGTTCTTCAATTTCAACATTCTTGTTGTAATAGCCTAAGGTCTTTCACTTTCACATCTTGAGGTGTAGGCTTTTTCTTGATTAGACTTGCACTTTTGAGTTGTAATATTTTTCAAAGTGTAATCTTGATTGTAATTCATCATTCAAACACAAGATATCATTGTGAGTATTCTTATACACTTGGGTGATCTTAGGTGCCTAAGAGTGTGGTACTCTTCATATGTGAAAGAAGATTGTTGTAATCTTCTTGTGGAAGAGTTTGGTGCTCTTCAAGTCGAAAGATTGTGGTAATCTTCAGAAGGTGTCGTTGCAAGAAGATTGTGATAATCTTCTAGGGAGATTGTGGTAATCTTCAAAGAGGTATTGTAAGGTGATGTTGTAATAGTTTTGGTAACTATTTATAAAATTCTTTTTCTTTTTGAAATCCATCCCGGAGATTCTGGGGTGGTAGAGGAATAGGCTCTAGGTGGGTTGAACCTCTATAAATCGACGTGTATTGTTTACTTCCCGCACTTTCATTCTTGTCTTAGCTTATTCATTCAAAAAAGAGGGCATAATCGAGAAAATGGGCATAATCTACTCATCCCCTCAGATTATCGTAGCCACTTAGACCTACAACAAAGTCGGGCTAAACTAGACTAAATTTGAATAATCATTTTTGGTTCTAAAAGGTCAATTTGAATTTAAATCTTACAAATGGTGATTGGAAATTGAAAAAACCCAGTGTTATAGTATTAATTTAATTATTAGAACTAAATTTAAGCGAAAAGAGCATTTGGCATTATTATAGTCTCGTTTCAATGATATATTGGATGAGACTTTCTAATTCAAAAGATATTTCATCTCCAATCTATATATATATATATATATATATATATATATATAAAAAGCAAAATGGTTTCTAAATATGTTTTCTTTAAATGACACTTTCTAAAAAACATTTCCGAATATTTTTATTTTATTTTTACTTTTTTTGGAATATAAATTAATGTGGTTGACTTTTTAATTTTGGTATACATACTAAAATTAAGGAGAAAACATATAGGGAAGTTTAATTTTGGTATCTAATTCAATAATATATCCTCTTCAATTTAGTTAAATATGGTTTAAATTAACTAAATAATTGTCAAAACAGGCTTATGAACCGAAATTAAAGTTGAATCTTGATTGCAATCACAATAAATGCTGAATCTCTTTCTATAGAGCATGATATAAAATCGGAAACGTGTAAATATTTGGATA
Source organism: Rehmannia glutinosa (assembly GCA_016081115.2). NCBI lineage: Eukaryota > Viridiplantae > Streptophyta > Magnoliopsida > Lamiales > Orobanchaceae > Rehmannia > Rehmannia glutinosa. The sequence continues at coordinate 77,320,074 of CM071928.1, forward strand.
AATATGGATCGAATTTATAATATTATTATAAAAAATTATCAAAAAATGCATTCACAATTTATAATATTATATAAATAATTATCAAAATAACAAATCCCTTTCTAAAACTGTAAGACACTTTTTAAAAATTATTTTCATATTTTTTTTTATTTTCTCCTTATAATACAATTGTAATTTATCAAGTTAATGGCTATTATTGTGAGATAAATTAATTTTTAGAATCTAAATTAATATGGTTGGCTTTTTAATTTTCGTAGGCATACCAAAATTAAGGAGAAAACATGTAGGGAAATTTAATTTGGATATCCGATATATCTTATTCAATTTAGTTAAATATGGTTTAAATTGGTTATATGACTACCATAAAAAACTTATGGAAATCGAAAGTAAGGCCAAATCTTGATTGCAATCAAGAATAAATCTTTGCATGTTTTTCTATAAAGTATGATTCAAAATAAAAAATATTTAAATAATCGATAAATATGGATCAAATTTATAATGTTACTATAAAAATATTATTAAAATATGTAATTACAATTTATAATATGTAGTTTTCCATAAATGTAGATGTATTGATTTTATTTATAGTAATTGCAATTAAATGTTCAAACGATTCAAATTGGTATAAAATCAATTAGCAGTGCCATGCAGAATTGACCAAATCATATAAATTGATAACGTCTATTTTTTTCTTGCATCAATGAGAATATTCCAAAATAATTAAATTTTAAAACATCTAATCTATATATAACAATTCATGAACCATATCCAATTATTACCATATATTAAATTTACCATATATTAAATATTCGAATTGAATGGTATTATATTATAACATATATATGATGGTAATTTCCTTCAAAGTTGTTCCTACACCCTTAGAAATAATTGACAATTGTGAGATGTCATTACGAGCAAACTCAAATTGTAAATTTTCTCTTGCTTTCTTTGAATTCAACCACAAAAAAAATATATATTGCTTCCTTTATTACACGCATGCACGATTTAAACATGAGAAAAACTATGTGACTATGAAACTTAGGTTGGTCCTCATATATGAAAGGTCATTATACAATCACAAAAATCAAGTGTTGAATCTAGAAAATCACAAAAATCTAGTGTTGAATCTAGAATGTGTTTTTCACGATAGCGTGGTAAGATTTTATTTTCTTTTCTATATCATTTATATTTTTTATAACAATATAAATGTATTGTTACTAATAGTTTTAATATAGAATATCAACCCTGAGTTATTTCATTATATCAAAGATAATGAACCCATTTTTCACATTATTCACATAACAATTTTAATTTTGCAGTTTATATACATATGTTATAAACTTCGAATTAAAAAATCATATGATTTGTTTTTATTATATACGTATTTTGATACTGCAACGAACATACTTTATATGTATTTGGAAGTAAACTGAGATTCAAGGTTATTATATCCATTTTATTTATTTATTTTTATCTTATTTAATTCAAATATTTGCAGAAAATTTGAATCCCACGGAAATAACATGTCAGAAATTAGATACAAAAAATGATTTGCAAGGCCCACCAAAAAGAAAATTCCCAGATTACTCGACCGGTATTATCACAAATATTTATTAATAATATCTCAAAAAATAATTTTTATCTACATCAAATTTCTATGGTTCGACACAACAAACCTAATATGGTCCAACACAACCCATTTCGTATGATCCGACACAATACACCCCGTGCATCGCACAGGCAAAGCACTAGTTCTACTTCACAAATGATTGTAACATGTATAAAAACCATTATATTAAAACCCACAAATTTAGGCAATTGATTTATGTTTCAAAATTAATAAGGTAACTTTTATACATTAATTTGCCATCATCCGTGCATAGAGTAGAAAATGAAACACCATTTTAGAATATAAATTACATCCACAGTGATATATATACACATGAGGAGGTCTTTTGTGAGACCGTCTCACGGATCTAAATCCGTGAGACGGAGCCCCACTACCTAAAATTCACTTGTCCCTTCTCTCTCTCTCTCTACTCACGTGTCCCTCTCTCCCTCCCCACATCTCACTCCTTCCATGGTCCCCCTTCCCTCTCTCTCTCTCCTCATCCAACTCTTCTTGTGGTCCCTCTCTCTCTCCTTCCACATCTATCTCATTCTTTCTCTCTACATGAATGAAACAAAGGAAAAATATGGAGAAAATAAAGTATCACTTTTTATGAAAAAGTATCACATTAGACTCGAAAAATATCTCTTTTATTTAAAATAAAGTATCACTTCTTATAAAAAAATCACTTTTTATTAAAACTAATATCACTTCTTTGTAAAAAGTATATCTTTGTTTATTAGAAAAGTATTACTATTCATTAAAAAAGTATCACTTTTTATTTAAAAAAAATATTTTTTATTAAAACAAAGTATCATTTTTTATAGAAAAAGTATCACTTCTTATTAAAAAAGTCACTTTTTACTAAAACAAAATTTACTTTTATTAAAAAAAGTATCACCTTTTATTAAAAAAGTATCATTTCGTATTAATAAAATATCACTTTTTATAGAAAAAGTATCATTTCATATTAAAACAGTATCATTTCGTTTTAAAAAGTATCACATTTTATTGAAAGAGTATCATTTCGTTTTAAAAAAGTATCATTTCATATTAAAAAGTATAACTTATTATTAAAACAAATATTACTTCGTTATTAAAAAAATATCACTTTTTTGAGAAAAAATATCAATTATAACATGAAAAGTATACATTTTTAAAGTATCAATTCTTTGGATATTTATTTTATGAAGAATTTGGATTTTGTGAGATTTTTATAAGTAAATGTGTGTATAGAGAGAGGGACATGAGGAGAGAGAGAAAGGACAAGTGAAGAGAGAGGAATGAGGGACCAATAAGATGAAAGATAAATTAGTGAAGAATTAAAGAACACGTAAGAGAGAGAGAGAGAGAGAGAGAGAGAGAGAGAGAGAGAGAGAGAGAGAGAGAGAGAGAGAGGAGGGATGATGAGAGAGAGGGGAGGGGAGAGAAGAGGGGAAGGGAAAAATAGGAGGATGGGGACCATGTGAGGATCCGTCTCACGGGAAACGGTCTCACATAAATTTTTGTGTATACACATTGAGATAATCATAGTAGAAAAAATCATTCGAGATCCTCAATTGTAAATGGCAAAAACTTGAGTGAGACGGTCTCATGATTTAGATCCAGTGAGACGGAGCCCTTACACAAAGTTTTAAAGGTTCTTTTTTTTTCAGATTTTATTTTTCCTAGGGTTTATATTTATTTTTTTAGGGTTTATTTTATTTCTTGGGTTTATTTTTAATTGATTTGGGTTTTCAGGATTTTTATTTTTTTAGGGTTTATTTTTTATTTTTTGGGTTTATTTTTGTTTTTGGGTTTATTCTTTTTTGTTTTTAGGGTTTATTTTTGTTTCTTCATGGTTCATTATTATTTTTAAATTTATTTTCATGGTTCATGTTCTCAAGACGGAGCCCTTAGGAGGTTCGTCTCACAGATCTAAATCCGTGAGACCGTCTCACAAGAGACTTGCTCATTGTAAATTTGTAATTCATTTTTTGAAACATCAACATATCACATAATGAATCCTTTAAATCTCAGACTAGCTAGTCTGTTTAGAATTACTGCACAAAATCACATAAGATTTTTTTTTTTTTTATTTCGTATCACATCACAATATCGGAGATTTGTTTTCATTATTTCTTATATGAGTGGTCCAGAGTAGACCACAACATCAGCATTTTCAAGTTAAATACAACCAATATTTTTTTTTTAAGTAACATCCTAATATTATAGTATGCCGATCCTTTAACTTATTGAAGTAGCCTATATAAATATGATTGTATTATCAGAAGCTCATGGGAGTATTTAGCTTATTTCGTTTTATTTATCATGGGCTAAATTGCTACCCTTTATTATGGTGAACTCATACTATGCACTTTGTATTATTGAGAGTCCTATCCTAATTTGGCTAGGAGTTTCAGAATATGTTGGAAAAAACTACTTTGGATATTATTACATTTTTATTTATTTTTATAATAGTGGTGAAAAACAGTGGCATCACAAAATTATTTCACATAAGCAAAGAGTTACATGAGTTTTTAATGTTCCGAAACAGGTTTTTAATATTCAATGTAAAAGAGAGATTCTTAATTTGTTTATTTTTTTATAGTCACTTTTCAATAGTTCCGAATCATAAAGTACATGGAACGCTTTAAAATTCTCTAAAACAATTAGTATGACATTTTTTATTTCAATACTATCAACATGAGATGCCACATTAACAACAATACAAGATCCGTACTTTAATATAGCCCATCATAGATTATAAGCAACATTGAAATTTTCGAAATAATATTCTTAAAATACATCAAAACTACACAATTTAAATCAATGAAATTGAATCAAATTTCAAACTTGGCAAGTACTAGACCCTTAATTTCATCATCAAACAATAAATGGAAAACACGTCGTGCTGGTTGAAATTGATAAAAGAAAGAAAATTTATACCCTCCTTTTGGATTCCATTAAAGCATGCAGAAAAGTGGAAAACTCCCTGTAATTTGATGTTCAGTTTTAAATAATTAATTTGTTAATGCACTTGATCTCTTTTTTTTTTCATTTACGTACAGTTTTAAATCTTCTTAAAATAGTTTCACATGATATTTCCTAATTATTATTATTATATTTAAAAGTGGGAATGAGTCATCATCCATGCACCATATCAGCCATCATCTATCAATTATGGTGCATTCTTCCCTGTTTGGTTTCTTATCTTCCAGGAAATTGATCTCAAATCAGCTTTATTTCTTCCAAAAAAGGCAGTTAACAGAAAATTTGAAAAAAAAAAAACAAAACGAGTAAGCAATATTAACAACAAAAATATCGAAGCATAAGGCAATTATTATATTCCTTTAGTTTAAGCAGATATTACCGGTTCTGCATTACAATTACAAGGATTGATAAATAAATAAACTTACCATAATTCATGACTACTAGAATTAAGTCCCGGGGAAACCACTATTGGACTTCTAACCTTGTGTTTGCCAGACTCCTCCATCCAAGTGATTGAGCCATGTCTGGCATAGGAAGAATCATTGTGAACCATATACCGAATCGTTAAAGAATAGCTCTGTTTCTCGTACTTCTTCTCAAAGACTAGAGTCCGTGGGCGAACTCTGATTGTGGTATTCACCGGGACTTCAACCTTAACTTTATACGTGGCTGCACCATCCCCTACATTCGTGACGGTCCCTCCGGAATCTCCTGGTCAACATCCTTCCTTGTTTAGCTTTCAAAGCTAAACAGAGCGATGAACTGTTAAAATATAATTTGCAGTTACACTTGGCATTCTGCAATTATACTTCAACAACCCATTTGCATCAATAATTGATTTGGTGGAGCAAATGCTACGTGTGTGGTTATGGCTTAATCTTACCAACCTTATCCTATTTGTTAATGTGTTAATTATATGATTTAGTCTTCTTTATCAAGCCTATAAATAGGCATGTTCTTAGCATTATGTAAAGTCATCCCGAGAGGGATCAAAAGAGGGCAATCCCCAAGAAGGATCAAGTGAGCATCACAGTGTAAAGGAATCGTGAGCGATCACATGAAAAGAGTAAAACCGATAATTCTTTCAATTTATTTCTCAATGTCTCTCACATTTTCACACTTATACCCGTATACCCAACAATTTTGGTATCAAAGCCACCCTTGGCCTGATAACTCCTCCAATTTAAAAAAATGGCTTCAGCCAAAAATAGTGAAATTGCATTCACATTTATCCAACAAAGTATTTCTATCTTTGTTGAAGAACGTTACTCAAATGAGAACGTTGTCCGTGTCCTATGAACTTTGGGATATCGTTGAAGGGAGTATAACACATATATTGCGAAGGAGGAAGAAGCGCTAATAGAAGCAGCTAAAAAATAGCATAAAGAGAACAAGACCAAAGATGCAAGAGTTTTGTCCTTTATGCACCAAGGGATAGTTCGATCTATTCTTCCGCAAATTACGGGTGTAAAAATATCAAAAGATGCATTGAAGATGCAAGAGTTTTGTCCTTTATGCACCAAGGGATAGTTTGATCTATTCTTCCGCATATTACGGGTGTAAAAATATCAAAAGATGCATTGAAGATTTTAAAAAAAAAATTGAGGATTAAAAAAAAAGGTGTTACCGTCATTTATGGCGAGATTCACAACAAGGTGTGAGAATATGATATTGTGGCAGAAACCAAAACTTCCAAGCACAAAGCAAGCTTAGTTGCAAAAGAATATTCTCAACAATTCAGAGTTGGAGCAACTTCGAAAGAATGTCCAAGTTACAAATTAAGAGAGGGTGTTAAAATATAATTTGCAATTACACTTGGCATTCTGCAATTATACTTCAACAACCCATTTGCATCAATAATTGATTTGGTGGAGCAAATGCTACATGTGTGGTTATGGCTTAATCTTACCAACCTTATCCTATTTGTTAATGTGTTAATTATATGATTTAGTCTTCTTTATCAAGCCTATAAATATGCATGTTCTTAGCATTATGTAAAATCATCCCGAGAGGGATCAAAAGAGGGCAATCCCCAAGAAGGGTCAAGTGAGCATCACAGTGTAAAGCAATCTGTGAGCGATCACATGAAAAGAGTAAAACTGATAATTCCTTCAATTTATTTCTCAACGTCTCTCACATTTTCACACTTACACCCGTATACCCAACATGAACGATGGGTAATTGAGGTCGGAGGATGGACTCGAGCAATTGTAGTGTACTGATCTTATGATGGTCCGAATTTGCGCTCAGGTGAGATTCATAGAGCATACAAGGACGTTCACGTAGTTCTGGGGGCACACGTCGTAAACGAGACCCGGATGAAGCGCCCGATTTGGATCCACGTGCCCCGCGCCCATGGCCAATGGGGTGGCAACTTCATACTTGAAAACTGGATCTCGGATTTGATTTTCGGTGTTGTCCAAGGGGTTGGCTATCATCATTATGGCGGAGCGAATAGCTAGCCGCTGGGCTCCACTCGGGGTGTGCACCTTTTAAGAGTGCAGCAATACCCGATGCATGATGGCAGGCCATTGACGTGCGAGACAAATGACAAAGTCACTTCTCAAATCTATGTTCGTCCCAATGGAAGTTGTCTTTGATATTGGAACCCAAGATGCTAACACCAATGTCCCTGGTGCCATGAAGTCATCATATATGATAATTTGGCGAGTATTAAAAACATATATTGTTCAAATTTAAACCACAAGATTCTTTACGTAGTATGTGACCTTTATGTTGGACTTTATCTTTTCCGTTCATTCATTTTATTTTGTAATCATACTCATATTTATAGGTTATTCTACCGTCGTATTTTATATGTGCATGCATATTGAAATGTTGTTGCACAAAAATATGGGTGATATTATTTTTAATTCCAATAAAATATTAAAATAAATTAATATATGATTATTTGTCATTTCTTAAGCCACATCGTTTTAGTAGGTTTCATTTCTTTTCATCATTATGCTTAGGTGACTCTTTTTTTAATCATTATTTAGCGTGATAGTGTTATATATTTAGTGTGAATCTCTCTTTGGTGTAAGAATATGTAAAATACATTTGTTTAATAATTGTTAAAAAATATACTTGATTTGTGTTGTTTAGTCTAAACCACCAACATAAGTCACATAAGAAGGTATCTAATGCAAATGAAAGAGATGTGATGTGGAGCCTATATAGCCGTTTGGATCTTATTGAATAAGTTTGCTCTTCAATTTCATAATTAGACTAAGTCATCAGTTCTTTTCCTAATGCTTCTCAACTATCTGATATGGATCCCTTATTTTTGGGAAATTGATTCAGTTTTCAAAGAATAGTAACATTTGTATATCAAATAAACGACAGAACCACATCATAGATTCTTATATAATTAAATAAATACTTTTAAAAGTAATTATATAATTTAATAATTCTATTTATTAATATTAAAATATTAAAAAGTGATTTACAAAGAAAAAAATATCAACGAAATGCTCAAATTATCTAAATTAAATATTTCCAATAAAACTTATATTTAAACATAAAATAGAATTTTACTTTCTTATCGTTCTTAACAAAAGAGGCACATGTGATGAATGAAAAACTGAATCTTGTAGTCAAACTGATTTAAAAGATAACACACATTAGAAAATGGAGTAAAAGAGAAATACATCCATATGTCAATCAATCATGCCTGGGCTAAAAGTGCATTAAAAAAAATTGCAAAGAAATCTCAAAACTAAGTATGAAGAAGAAGTAGACACTCAAAATATAAACAAGATGCATTAATTTAAAACTCTTCTTGAATATATATTTTTTAAATTTTTATATAGATTACTCATCAGATTTTTAATATGCGTTGTCCTTTGTTGAGCGATAATATCATTTAAGTATCATGTTTTTAGTCAAAATTGTCTTAACCATATTTCACCGACAAAAAGTTTAAATTTAGTTTTTGTAAATTTTCTTTTAAGATCAAAATACATGAATACATTTATTATAAGTACAAAAAATAAAATAAAAATTGATTCGAATTAATAGATTTAATTTGAGTTAAGTTAATAAAATTATTTGGTTCACGTGCAACGACGTTCACCTTACTAGTCTATTATAAGAAAATGAGTAGTTGTTGAACAAACTCTTGTTTGTAATTCTCCATATATACCTGACTTTTGAGAAATCTTTGCACACTATCTTCTTTGCATTTTTCTGCGACTTTAAAAGAAAAAAGGAAAGAGAGCGAGAGATAAATGGCCACTTATGCAACTCTAGTTTCTCTTAGGCATATTATTGAACGGATTCAACATCATCCTCGCCCTCCATTTCTCTTGACAACGAACAGATTGAATCTCTCACCGAAAAGATTACATTCTTGCAAGATTTTCTTGAAGGCTATTCCTCTAATGGACAAAAGATGAGATGCTTTGGAGGGTCGTATTGCTGGTTTAGCTTATGCAGGAGAGGATGCAATTGAATCCCACATGGTCGATCAAATTCAAGCTGGATCCATGTTCGCCTATTTTCTTAGCTTCACTGCAAGTGTACCGTGCAGTTTATAGAATAGGGTTAGCAAGGTCGAATCCACAAGGATTAATAAATTAATGTACTAAATCTTTGGATTATAATAGCCTTATTTTTATCTAGACAATCGAAAGTTGAAGGATTGAGTTTAAAACACTAAAGCAGAAATTATCCTAAAATAACAAAGCAAATAGTTGATTGAAAGATCAAGTATGAATGAATGGATTCCTGGGTTATGGTTTCAGTTAATATCCCCCTTTTATTATCAGATTAATCAAACCAAGGTTAAACGTATTCTTCTCTATAGACCAATCACCAAAGTAATTTACCCTCTCTCTCGAGATGTATGTAAAAGCGTTGATTGGAATATCTATGTTAGCATCTCTACTCAACATGAGATATCCAACTCCCAAAAGTTCAAAAGATTACAAGATCTCACAAATATTCACAGACTTCTCAATCAAGCAATCTATTTGTGTCAAGTACTCAAGATCTAGTATTGAAACTCATCGGTTAGAATTATGGATCAATACATCAAACAAGTTTAAATCAATGGCCTTTTGATAAAACAAGAATTAAAGCAAAGTACTTGAATAGAGGAAGAAAACATTAACTTTGATTGCAATGAATTATCAAATAAAAGTATCCATTAACCTACTCCCAAACCCGAGAATCAAAAAACATTTAGCCGGACATTGAAGATAAACAATTCATAGACAAATTATTCATAATCAAAATCTAACTAATTGAAATAACGTCACGATGGAATGAGTGAACTCGGGGATGATGACAATCTCTCGATCTATCTTCAATCCTCGAAGGTGTGGTTGCGGTCTTTATCAATCTCTCCAAATCTCTGGTGGGGAATTGCTCTTTTCTCTCCTCGCTAGGGTAAAATTCAGCGTCCCCTTGTTTATGGCCGCCCCGGGTCTATTTGTAGCCGCACAACTTGTTCAGATCACAGAGGGGAGCACGGGCCGTGCTCTTTGGCACGGGCTGCCCGTGCTACATGTCGAACCTTGTAGCCTGATGTTTGGGTTGAGCACGGGTCGTGCTAGGGAGCACGCTCTGCCCGTGCTCTTTGTAGCAACTCGTATTCGGCTGATTTCTTCCGTTTTTCGCCCGACTTCTTCTCGACTCCACTTGAAACTTCGTACTTCACATCAATTATTGGCGGTTGCAATGCTCTGAATTGTTGCCAAAATGCTATAATTATCGATAATTTCCTACAAAACGAGCAAAGTGTAATCCTTTTCCACAAAACAAGAATATAACCCTATTTACTCATATAATGCATGCGTATCAACACATTGTAGCCAAGATTAAGCCAAAAATACATGCAAAATACATGTCAATCAAACCCCCAAACTTAAACTATTGTGGTCCGGTCAACACTTTATAAACAGGACAACACAAAAGGGGTAAAGAAGAGCAACTCAAGAACACCTCATCATAATTCATGTCATCTATCCATAGACATCAAGCATAACCCAACCAAGTTTCAAATAGCTAACACGGAGCACAAGTCTATAAAAATCATGGTAAAACACTTCAAATCATGCCTCTCCGGGATAAAGTGTATACTCTACCCACTAGAATAATAAGGGACGTGTATTCGCTCAAGTCATATCGTTGACGAATTACCATATGCTTGCAAATCGTCTCACATCTCCGCCACTCGTTTGTATGCAATTCACAAATCAGAAAGGACTTTGTTTATGGTTGTAATGAAGGCTCTTTGGTTAAGGTAGGGAAATATGGATAGATTGACTCAACTCAAGCGTATAGATTGGTAAGCACAACGTTTTTTTTCTCAAACAATTATTCTAATTCGAATCAACTATGTACTCCCAATCGCCTTATATCCTATCATCACCTCTCTATTTCTCCCTTCTTTTTTTTTCCATACAAATCATTCTCCTTCGCCTTACATCACAATTTCCAGCCTATTTTTCATTTATGGCCGACTCACTTCTGCAGTCATTTTTTTTCGACTTTTGGTGAGTATTTTTCACTTTTTCCTCCTTTTTCTTTTATCCCCAAGCACCCAACATGTACACATTTTCTAACTTCTCGACACCCATCCATTCAACCCTTTATTCTTCCCCCTTTTACTCAATGCTATACGCTTAAGCTTAGAGTAACAAATATATCATATAAAGTTCGAAGGCTTAAAATGTGGCTATCAAAAAATCAGGCAATAGGCTCAAATTGGCTAACTAGGGAAATCAAATATCATAAGGTAGGCAAAAAGGCTTGAAAGGCTTAACAAAAATGACCTAAAATCATTTTCATGAATGCATACAACATGTGACTTTGACGGAGATACCAGAGCAAGTTCTAGAATTCAAATCAACATGATTGACACACTCAATCACAAACAAGACTGCATAATATGAAAGCATTAAAGGCTCAAAAGCTCACAGGTTTGTAAGTGCATAATTCAAAGCATATTAACCGTGATCCCAATAAGCACATGCTCCATATTAATTATTCTCAACCCAGTCAACTCACGCTCAACAGTACCCAATTCAAAACAACATAAACTTCTCAACACATGCTCCCAAGATCAACAAACACACAATAGCGGTCAACTCACTCCCTAAACAACTAAGAAAGCAATAAACGTGCTAAAGCAATAAACGCGCTAAAATAATTAAAACAACCAATGCAATGCATACTACATGCTCTAAATGCAACTACATGAATGCAAAACGCCACACCCTTCAAAACAATTACTACCTCTCCCCCCCCCAAACTTGAAGGAAATTATAGCGCATAGAAGAGAAGGTAGAATTTCAAAGAAAAGTGTGGATAGGACCTGAATTATTGTGGGGGTGGCGGCGGAAAGTGGCCCTGGGAGATATGCCAATTCTGAATCCGATGCAATGTCTGCAATATCTCCAACTCCCGCTGCTCTTGGGCTTGGTACCACAAGTCCTGGGCTTGGTACCTTTGCTCCTGGATTTGGTACCTTTGTTCTTGGACTTGGTACCTTTGTTCTTGAACTTCTCGGAAAGCACTGAAGTCGTCCCTATACTGTCGCAAGCTTTCCTCAAAGGCACATAATCTATCATGATCGTACTGTCCCGCACGCTCCTCACCTTGGCGGGAGGTCTCTGGAATGGCGGGCCACCTCTGTGGGTCGCCCTGCTCGAAGCCCTGCTCGAATCCCCTCTCGTGCCTATCATACTCCTGTGCCTCCATCACCAAATCTTCTTCGTCAGGTAACCCAACTACCCTCCTCCTTTTTCGTGTTGTCAAACCGTCCATGGCTCTGATATGGGCTTCAGAGTTCATGAGCCAGTTATTTTGATTGTCCACCACAACAGTGAGTTGTGGGTTAGGGAGGGGGAAAGCAGACCCGACTTTTTGTTGAAAACAGAGGATATTCTCCTCTTCGGTTATGATCTTCATGGTGCAGAGGGCTTGCATGTTGACGCTGCGACTTCCCTCTAGCGGCTCCATTCGGCTCATATCGACCCCAAAATGCTACGCGATGGGGGTTATCATTCTCCCAATTAATATTTTCCCTGCGTCATGCTGTTGTATGTAAACGGTGTGTTCCACAAAGTACACCGCCATGTTATAAGTGGTGCGGGTGAGCATACACCAAAGTAGGTATAGCTCCCTCGCTTGCATACCCCCGTTGTTGTACCGGGCGAACACTGAATGGGCCATCACTTTTTGGATGTAACAAAATACGGGGTTGCGGAGTGCCGAGGCCTTGGATGAGCGCGCCGCATATTGCATTAGGCCGGTTTTAGGGGTTTTAGTTAACAGTCGCCAAAATTCACGTGAGTTGTAGTTGGCCACGGTCAAGACGGGCATTTGATGGTACCCCAAAAATTTGGTTCGATTCGGTGATGGTGACGTTTCTCCAAACGTTGCCGAGCCTGAAATGGATTTTCTATGGTTCATTCCTTGCTCGTATTTCCGTAACTTGCACGGTGCTTAAGAACTCAAGGGCGAGTGTTTTGAATGTCGGCCACCGCCTTTTGCATGAAGGCGGTCCATCCCACTCGTTCAAACATGAGCCACACCTCTCATGTATCCCGAGAGCTCGGGTAGAGTCATCATCGGCATAGCGTGTGGGTGCGAAAGAGCAGTGATGAGCCGGTTCCACTTATCCAAGATGTCATTCTCGGTAATAGTGAGCCCTTAAGCCTCGGGGCTATCCGGTGTGGTGGCGCTCGTGTGGCTGCGGCCCCCATCCTCTCTCACTGTTCGGTCGGTTTCTTGGTTCAACCATTAGTTTAGATGAGTACCTGGCAAAACAATCGTGAGAATCCGTGCGTTTCAATCAAACAAAACGATGAATTACATACAACAATCCATATAAGACATAGTTTCTTATCTCTACAATTTAATCCATAATCCGACTTCAAGCCCAAACAACAATGTAATTGCAGAGAATCATAGTTACTAACATCCTAAACAATCGAGCTTATGTATAATTCATCATGCAATCAACTAAAATCATCATAATTCAACAACCCACAAGGTATTCGATAAAATGCCCAATAGAAAATTTCAATCAAATACATGGCAAAAGTATCAACAAGCATCATATAGTAACCCTAATCCATAAGCCTCAAGAAATTCAACATAAAAAGTGCAATTTATACCTTAAATCCCGAGAATTGGAAAAGAGTTGAAGTTTGAAACCCTAGGTGCTTTCTACCCCAAATCCTGCTTCAAAGCAATTTCACAAGTGTAATTCGTGTTTAGAGTAGTGTGGGAGGCGATTTAGGGTGATAATCTAGAGAGATTTCCGAAAAACCATGAGGGGATCGATCTTTGTTGAAGGATGTGCGAGAGGGGGAGGATTTTTGTGAAAAAAATGACTCTTCCCGACTGAATTTATGCCCCAGCGAAGAGGAGCACAGGCCGTGCCAAATGGCACGGGCGGCCCGTGCTAGGGGCCGAACAATCGAGCCCCAAAGTCTGGAAAGAGCACGGGCCGTGCCAAATGGCGCAGGCGGCCCGTGCTAGGGGCCGAACAAAAGACTCCTCGGTGCGGGTGGTGATGACGGGCCGTGCGCATGGCGCACGGGTTGTCCGTGCTAGGTACCGCACCTTGTGTTCGATTTTTCAAAATTTTTTTTAAAAGAAAAATAGGAAAAACTTCTAACCTATGAAAGCAAATAAATCCTAACTTAGAAAAGGGAAAAACAAACCAAGAAAACATGGAAGAAATAAAACAGCAAAATCATTGGGTTGCCTCCCAACAAGCGCTAAATTTAACGTCTACAGCTTGACGCCTGTTTACTCGATCACGGCTCTAGCAAAGTGAGGCGTGTCACCTCTTCCTTTTGATCCCGGCTCAAGTAATGCTTGATCCTATGGCCATTCACCATGAACGTCTCCCCATCTCGTCTCAACAACTCCACTATTCCCAAAGGATTTAACACCTTCTTTATCACAAACTCCACTAATGCCACCTTGTGCTTGACCCCATACTTCGCAAGTAAAGTGCTCATTAATTTATTCAAAAAGTGTGACCCCCCGTCGCTAATCAAAGCTCTCGGGGTTCCAAACCGAGTGAATATATTTTTCTTTAGGAATTTGAGCACTACTCCCGCATCATTGGTCTATGCCGAATTGCCTCAACCCATCGAGATCGTGCTCCACTACAAGTAGAATGTATTGATACCCGACGAAGATGGGAAGGGGCCCATGAAGTCGATCCCCCACACATCGAAGAGCTCGACCTCCATCACATTTGTCATGGGCATCTCATGTCGTCTCGAGATGTTCCCCATCCGCTGGCACCTATCACACTGATGTACAAATAGATAGGAATCATTAGAAAATGTAGGCTAGTATAAACCACTTTGCAATACCTTAGCCGCCGTACGTGTCGGACCGAAGTGTCCCCCGGAAGGTGAAGAATGGCACTGTTGTAGAACTCCCTCCCACTCTTCTTGAGGCACACATCGTCGAATGATGGTGTCGGCGCACCTCTTAAAGAGCAAGGGGTCATCCCACATGTAGAACTTGACATCATGGAGGAATTTCTTCTTTTGATAAGATGATAAATCCAGAGGCAAGACCCCTGCAACCAAATAGTTAACAAAATCTGTATACCATGGGAATTTAGTTTGTAACCTCGAGAAGTTGCTCATCGGGAATTCCTCATTAATTGCCTCCGTGCCTTCTTTCTCCTCTTTCTTGTATTCGTCCCGGACAAGTGATCGGCTACTACATTCTCGTAGCCCTTTCTATCCCTAATCTCCACATCGAATTCTTGTAACAAAAGGATCCACCGAATCGTCTTGGTTTGGCATCCTTCTTGTCTAATAGATATTTGATCGTGCGTGGTCGGTGTGGACTATCGTCTTAGTTCCAATCAAGTAAGACCGGAACTTGTCGAATGTAAACACAATTGCCAGCATTTCCTTCTTAGTGGTGGTGTAGTTTTCTTTGCTGTCTAAAGTTCTCGCTCGCATAGTAGATGGCTCACGAACATCTTGTCTCTTTTTTCGACCCAAAAAGCCCCCAATCGCAAAGTCGGCATCACACATTAGCTCGAATGGCTGACTCAATCCGAAACTACTAGAATTGGTCTTTGTCACCAAAGCCTTTTTCGAGAATCTCAAAAGCCTCGCAAACAATCATCGGAAAAATTGAAAGCAGATATCATTTTCTAATAATCGATTTAAAGGTTTAGTGATTTTAGAAAAGTCATGGATAAACCTTCAGAGAATCCGGCGTGCCCCAAAAAGCTTGAATGGCTTTCTTGTTTGTTGGAGGTGGGAGTTTCTCAATTTCCATGACCTTTGCTCTATCAACTTCCAAACCTCGCGGAAGAGACTCGATGGCTTAAAACAATGCCATCTCGCACCATGAAATGACACTTTTCCCAATTTAAAACAAGGTTAGTCTCCTCGCATCTCTCGCAAAACTAGAGAAAGGTTATCCAAGCAATGATCATATGAGTCTCAAAATACGAGAAAAATCATCCATAAAAACCTCCATTATTTTCTCAATGAAATCATGGAAGATAGCCATCATGCATCACGAAAAGTTCTTGGTGCGTTACATAGTCCGAATGGCATTCTACGAAATGCAAATGTACCATAAGGACAAGTAAAGGTCGTCTTCTCTTGGTCCGGGGCAATCATGATCGATTATACCCGGAGTAACCATCAAGAAAACAAGAGTAATCATATCCCGCCAAACGATCAAGCATCATATCAATAAAGGGAGGAAAGTGATCTTTACGAGTAGCATCATTTAACTTCCTATAATCAATGCAAATACGCCACCCAAGAACTACTCTAGTGGCAACGGTTCATCACTTTCGTTTCTAACTACCATCGTCCCCCTTTCTTCGGTACCATTTGCACATGACTTACCCAAGCACTATCAGAAATAGCATATATAATTCCAGCATCTAACCATTTTAAAACTTCTTTTCTAACGACTTCTTGCATTATAGGGTTTAATCTTCTTTGATTTTGCACAAAGGTTTATAGACATCTTCCATTCTAATCTTATGCATTACAATCGATGGTGATGCCTTTTAAATCGAGAGATTCACCAACCTATCGTCGACTTATGTTTTCTTAAGACCCTAAGCAATTTATCGAGTTGAACTGAAGTTAAAAGAAATGATAAGATTAGGACTCGTGTTATTTGCTCCAAGGAATGCATATTTGAGATGCTCGGGCAAGGGCTTGAGTTCTGGGTTCTAAATGGTCTCGTCGGATGGACGCACGGGCTGCCCGTGCTCATTCAGGATCTTCATTCTTCCTCTCGACTACAGGCACGGCTGCGCCGTGCCATCTTGAGATGTTTCATCTTTTTTCTTCGACCTCGGCACGGGTGCCGTGCTCTTTGGCACGGGCCGTCTTTGTCGTCGATTTTTCCAGCTTTTCCTTTGATAATGAGCACGGCCTAGGCGTGTTCTAGAGCACGGGTCGTGCGGCCCTCGAGAACGACCCGACTCCAGACGTTTTTTGCGTGTGCGCGCTCTCTTGCGCTCCTTGGTAGTTCCCGCTTGTTATCTAAAGTACAAACGCAATCATACAAGTCTTGGTTATCAATATCAATGGTCATGTTTGATGTTGAACAATAATGTGTCAAACCAAACTCCAAATTATCCCTAAACAATGTATGATCCGCATACTCATCAATGCAAGATTCAACTACGTCAATGAAATTACAATGTTCCACATCATCATGAAATTGAAGTGCCTTATAGATAGTAAATAAAACATGCTCATCATTAACCCGTAACGTGAGCTCTCCCTTTTGCACATCTATTAAGGCCTTCCCGTAAGCTAGGAATGGACGCCCAAGTATCAAAGGGACGTCTTTATCCTCCTCCATATCCAAAGACCAAAAAGTCCACGGGGAATATGAATTTATCTACTTTGACAAGCACATCCTCAATGATTTCCTTCGAATACGTGAGTGATTGGTCCGCGAGTTGTAAGGTGACCGTAAATGGCTTCACCTCTCCCCAATCCAAGTTGCACGAAAATAGACAAAGACATCAAGTTAATACTCGCTCCTAAATCACATAGTGCTTTCTTAAAGAAAACATATCCAATAGCATAAGGGATAGTGAAACTCTCAGGATCTTTTAATTTCTCGTAGTAGTTTCCTTTGGATTATTATCGCATTCTTCTGTTAGATTGATTGTCTCGAAACCAGATCATCTTTCGCGTCTTTGATATAACATCCTTCAAAAGTTTAGCGTAATTGGGCATCTGCTCCAATGCGTCCCGCAAAAAGGAATGTTAATATGCGTTTCTTAAAAATATCTAAAACCTTAGCAAATTGTGCATCTAACTTTTTCTTTTGAAAACGTTGGGGAAAAGGAAGGGGAACATTATGTTTAGAAATATCAGGGTTAGAGGACGATTTAAGCTTCTCAGCCCCTTTTTGTTCAGCACGATGATCCTCAACTCCTTCCTCGGCCTCAACTTCGCCATTTGCTTCGATTTCTACTTCTCCTGATAAGTTTATCGCAACTTCGGCATGGAGCACAGGCGAGCCGTGCGGTGGCACACGGTCCGTGCTTCCTGATCATTCGGTATTTTCTGGTATTTTCGGCCCCTCGTATTCCGTTCCACTCCTCAGACGAATGGCTTTACACTGCTCCTTTGGGTTAACCTCAGTGTTGCTCGGAAATTGACCTTTTTGATGCTGCCCACCAATAATTGTAGCTATTTGACCAATTTGGGTTTCAAGATTCTTCATCTGGGACCCCAATTGTGTGACATGGTTTTCGAATTTATCCATCTTTGCCTCATCCTTGTTGAACCTATTCCTCGTCTCACTCATAAACGAGGTGAACATATCCTCCATGGTTGGCCGGATCTGCGGTAATGACAACGTTTGTCACATTAAAGCCGGTGGTGGTTGCATCACGTCTTCGTGTTTGCATAGGAGAAGTTCACGTGGTTCCTCAAGCCCGGATGGTAATGAGTGGGATTTTGATTGTTCCGGAAATTCTTTGAAATTCCGGTTATTCACTGCACTTTCTCTATCGGATCTAGAGAAACTCCCCATTACTTGCACCCGCATTTCCCTCATTTGCCTTTGTCAAAGCACTCAATTGGTTTGTCAATACGGCCATCCTGGTGTCAACTCCTTGGTGGGTTCGAATCGAAACCTCGGCTACCCTTTTCACATTAGTCCTCTCGGAGGGCCATTGATAGTTATTCATGGCCATCTCCTCTAACAAGTTGAACGTATCCTCCAGGAAACCTTGCGAGTAGCGCGCCCCACCGCAAAGCATCTACAAATGATCTACCGCCCCATCAACCCATTGTAAAAAGAAACAGAGTGTTGATATTCAGAAATCCATGATGCGGGCACCTCCTCAATAAATCCGGAATCTCTCACGGGCCTCGTATAAAGGCTCGAGTCAAACCGCTCGAATCGAGTGATCTCGCTTTTAAGTCAGAGTGTCTTGCTTGGGAAATATTTGAACAAAAACCTCGGCTCGGCTCATCCCAATTGTTCACACTCCCCGCATTATTAGGGTGCCTAGCGATTCTAGCCTTATCCCTTAAAGAGAAAGGAATAGGCGAAGACGTATAAGCATCATCAATCACCCCATTCCTCGGACGGAAACCCCAAACCGATTCTCACGCAACATCGATATCGGTCTTTGGCTTGACTCAAAATTATTCGCATTGATTGGGACATTTGCAATTCCACCATAGTTGCGATTGATTAGGCAAAAGTAATCGCGAATCGCTCTTTGTTAATTGGATCGGAGCCACTAGAACATCTCGGTATTGGTAACTCGACATTGACCCTATTGGCCCGGTTATTACCTCCATTTTCGACCCCGTTATTGCCCTCTCGTTGTCGTCTTCTACGCGCCGCCATAGTTTGGTATTGTTGTCTTTTCGCCCGTTTAGTAGCTGCACTAGTTCGCCTAGCAAAAGCCTCGAACTTAGGTATGAGCAGTGCTAATTCTCCTTGCTTCGAGCTAGTGATCATGCACTACCCGAACCAACTAAAGAAAACAAGTCAACCACGAGAAGTAAACTTAAACAACAAACTAAAAAGAAAAGAAAAATATCTAGATTAAGAATAGTTCTATTTATCGCAATATTAGTACTAAAAATTTAATTAATCCCCTAAGAACGGCGCCAAAAACTTGTTCGCCTATTTTCTTAGCTTCACCGCAAGTGTACGGTGCGATTTATAGAATAGGGTTAGCAAGGTCGAAAAGTATTAGTACGTAGTTCACTTAAAAATATTTAATAGCATATTAAAAAGTATTAATTTTTTCCGTCAAAAGTATTAGTAGTCCCCTTGAAATGTATTAGTAGTTCCCTGAAAAATATTAGTTTTTCTCCTCAAAGGTTTGTAGTAATTCTCCTGAAAAGTATTAGTTTTTGTAATAAAAAGTATTAGTATTCCACTTTTCAATCAAACCAAAGTTAAACGTATTCTTCTCTATAGACCAATCACCAAAGTAATTTACCCTCTCTCGAGATGTATGTAAAAGCGTTGATTGGAATATATCTATGCTAGCATCTTTGCTCAACATGAGATATCCAACTCCCAAAAGTTCAAAAGATTATAAGGTCTCACAAATATTCGAGACTTCTCAATCATGCAATCTATTTGTGTCAAGTACTCAAGATCTAGTATTGAAACTCATCGGTTAGAATTATCCATCAATACATAATCCAACATCACTCTCTACATAAAAGACGCTGATTTTTACCCTAGAAACCAGAGAAAAGAGCGCTTTTCCACCGAAAACTTCGAGAGATCGATCAAGACCGCAACCACACCTTCGAGGATTGAAGATAGATCGAGATATCGCGTCATCCCCAAGTCACTCATTCCATCGTATCGTTATTTCAATTAGTTATATTTTGATGATGAATAATTTGTCCATGAATTGTTTATCTTTGATGTTTGGCTAAATACTTTATGATTCCGGGTTTGGGAGTAGGTTAATAAACACTTTTATTTGATGATTAATAATAATTGAAGTTAATGTTTTCTTCCTCTATTCAAGTACTTTGCTTTAATTCCTACTAAAGCAAAGTGTACGGATCGATTTATAGAATAGGGTTTGCAAGGTCGAATCCGCAGGGATTAATAAATTAATGTACCAAGTATTGGATTATAATACTCCTATTTTTATCTAAAATATCGAAATTTGAAGGATTGGTTTTATTACTACTAAAGCGAATTTAATCCTAAAATAACAAAGGGAAGAACGATTGAAATATCAAGTATGGATGAATGGATTCTGGGCTATGGTTTGATTAATATCCCACTTTTATTCTCGATTAATCAAACCAAGGTTTAACGTATTCTTCTCTATAGATCAATCACCAATGTAATTTACCCTCTCTGTCTCGAGATGTATGCAAAAGCGTTGATTGGAATATCTATGCTAGCATCTCTACTTAACATGAGATATCCAACTCCCAAAAGTTCAAAAGATTAAAAGATCTCACAAATAGTCATAGACTTCTCAATCATGTAATCTATTTGTGTCAAGTACTCAAGATCTAGTATTTAAAATCATCGGTTAGAATTATGAATCAATACATCAAACAAGTTTAGATCAAAGGCCTTTTGATAAAACAAGAATTAAAACAAAGTACTTGAATAGAGAAAGAAAACATTAATTTCAATTATCCTTAATCATCAAATAAAAGTGCTTATTAACCTACTCCCAAACCCAGGGAATCACAAAGTGTTTAGCCATACGTCGAAAATAAACAATTCATAGACAAATTATTCATAATCAAAATCTAACTAATTGAAATAACGATACGATGGAATGAGTGACTCGGGGATGATGACGATCTCTCGATCTATCTTCAATCCTCGAAGGTGTGGTTGCGGTCTTGATCGATCTCTCAAGTTTCGTGGAAAACTACTCTTCTCTCTGGTTTCTAGGATAAAAATTAGCGTGTCCCTGTTTGTGGCCGCCTCGGGTCTATTTGTACTTCATTCGGTCGAAACCTATTTTGAAAACGAATGAACCTCTAATTTTCCTGAGGAGCACGGCCGTGCTCCTTTGGCACGCCTTGCCCGTCTTGGGTGCCGCATCGAATATCACAAGTCCGCAAAAGGCACGGCCGTCTTTGTAGCCGAACTCCAAGTCTTCAAATATAGGTTGAGCACGGGCCATGCTAGGAGCACGCCGCCGCCGTGCTCACCCGTAGCAATGCGTACTTGGCTATTTTCTTACATTTTTCGCACGGTTCGTCGACTTCTACTCGATTGGACTCCAACTTCGTCTAACATGTCAAGTATTGGCGGTTGCAATGCCCAAATTGTTGCCAAAACGCTACAAATATAGATAAATTCCTACAAACGAGCAAAGCGTAATCCTTTTCCGCAAAACAGAATAAAACCCTATTTACTCATATAATGCATGCATATTAACACATTCTAGCCAATATTAAGCCCAAAATACATGCAAAATACAAGTCAATCAAACCCCCAAACTTAAACTGTTGATTGGATCCCGGTCAACACTTTATAAACAAGACAACACAAATGGAGTAAAGAAGAGCAACTCAAGAACACCGCATTACAATTCATGTCATCTATCCCTAGACATCATTTTACTTTCTTAAAGAATGAGACTCTAAACATTTTATTTCTTCAAAATAAAGCCTATATGAAATCAATTTCTTTTGAAAGTTTGACCAAAATACTTTAGCCTATATTTACTAAAAATTGTTTACGTGAGCCCAAGCTAGTGATTAGTTCAAACCCATCAACACTCTTCTTTTCCTCTTTCTCGTGGGCCGAAAAATGAGAAGAAAAAATATATAATAATTGAATAAATATAATAAAATTGGTAAAATTTAACCAAAAGCTGGTAATTAATTATGGAAGCCAAATATTTTTAAATCCACTTTAGCTTACAACTTCAAGTCCACTTTCATCTATAAATAAGTGGGATAACAAAGTGGCTTGCCATATTTTTTTATCACTTAAAATTTTGAGACAAAAGAACAAGTCTCTTCATTTCTATTCGGCCGAGAGTGAAGCTGTGAGGAGTGAGCTTTTTGTCCAATATTTTTTCATGAATCCATCTCTATTTATATAACCTTATAGCCACACTACATATCAATTGCAACAAAACAAAAAAAAAATCGAGAAAAAAAAAAAAAACCAACCATCTTTCTTCATTTTCTCCACTACTGCCGTAAGCTTAGTTAGTGAGATTGAATGCCAAATTTGAGGAGATTTTCACATGCAAGTACATCATTAACTTGCCCATCACTTGGAGAACTTGGGAGTGTAAGTTGACCATCTTAGTTTTTAAGTTTAATGGGACATGCTAGAGAATTTATAATTTCGATTTTTGGGGTGAATGGTTGAATATTGTAGGAAACAGCTTGGGGACTGGACTTGAGGATATTGTGAGCAAAGGCTGGTATTGAGATATAACTTTTGAGTTGAGGTGGGCAAAAATTTGTTCTATCTATTTTCAAATGGGTTTCTTAAAATTATTATTTAATCATGAAATTGATTGAGCTAGTATGCATTTATATGTGTGATTATGTGATAATTGTCATGGTTTGACAAATTGATGGTTGATTTATTTATAGTTGTTAATTTAATCAAAATTTTGTTAAATTTGGAGGCTAATTTGTAATTACTAAAATTATGGGGTTGTTTTGAAAGCTTTAAAAAGGTTATTTTGTGGATCTTTGTTGATTACTTTGATTAGTAGGGATTAATTTTTAATTTATCAAGAGTTTGGAGGTGAATTTAGTAAAAATCAAGAATTTGGGGCCAAATTGCAATTTTTAGAAACTGTCCTACCTATTTTTGTGAATTTGAAACTGACTTGGGTTTATTTTATATTTTTAAGGAACTTGGAGTGAATTTTGTAGGTTTTAAAAGTGCATTTTGTAGTAATTTCGTAAAAATAGAAATTCTTGGTCAATCTATAAATTTTCGAAAATTGTTGTATTGTTCTAAAATAATTTTAAAACTGTTGCGGGCTGTCCGTATTTCTTCATATGGTTCGAATAGTAACTATGAATCCCATTTCTGTTTCTCGTTTGGCGTGTGTGGTTTGGGCAATCAATCGAACAGTCGCTTTGTTGATGTTTGCTCGACTACACATGTGCCTATTCCCATTTTTTCGGCCGGACCGAGAGGCGATGTAACTTGGGTCGTAGTATTGGTATATTCGGAATATGACGAACTCGGGTATAAACTCACGATAAAGAGTCGTCGAGCCACTTGGAGGAATAAGGAGCCGGAGGAGGCTTTACAGTGAGTTGGAGAACGCAATAGGGTTTGGTATTTGATCAACATCGACCTGCGTTTATTTTTGTATCCGTTGGATTTTAAAATGGGGCATAGAACCTTGTCCGTTTTAAAATCAGGCTTGAATTGGAACGTTAGGGTGCGGTGTTTATTCCACACCGGCCCAACATTATTTTGTGTATCCCAAACGTTGGATTTTAAAATGGGGCATAGAACCTTGTCCGTTTAAAAATCGTCTTCAATTACCGAACTATTTTTTGATTTGAACTAGTGGTGTATCTGCATGACCGTGAAAATCATAAAATTTTTTTACTTTTAACTACTCTATCAGTTTGTGTGTAAATTAGTGTCTGATTATTTCGTATCTATTTTATACGCATGAAAACCTTTTTGCACACCAAGTGTTCTTCTCGGTATTTTATTAAAAAAATAATAAATATGTTTTTCATTTTCGTAATTATAATGCATTCTCATCCCCTACCCACTGGGCTCGTTTAGCTCACCCCACGTTTTTTAAAAATTTTCAGAGATGGATGAGCCTAACACCGACCCACCTACGCAAGAATAATAGGACATTGAGGCTGTTGGACTGAACTAGTTTTTCTTATTATTTTATTTAAGTATTTTGCTTAGGGAATTATTGTAATATTATTGTATGTAATTATTTGTTTATATTATTTTGTAAGTTAAGACTTCCATTTGTATCATATGAAATAAATCTAGTTTATGTATCTCAGGGTTTTGTGGACTTTTCGATGACTTAGATTTTGTCAAGTTATATATTCCAGTTATTATACTTTTGGATCATTACTCTTGTGGAGCCTAAGGTTGTAAAAAAAAAAAAATCCGAGCTATATCCGATAATTGGGATTTTGTGATTAATTTGGTTTCTTTAATTTGGGGCGTTACATACTCCCAAACAGGGAATCAAAAAAAGTGTTTAGCCGACATAGAAAAGAAATAACTCATAGACAAATTATTAAAGTTCATGTCTAAACTAATTGAAAAACAATGATACTATGGAAGGAGTGACTCGGGGATGATGACGATCTCTCGATCTATCTTCAATCCTCGAAGATGTGGTTGCGGTCTTGATCGATCTCTCCAATTTTCCGGTGGGGAATTGCTCTTTTCTCTGGTTTCTAGGGTAAAATTCAGCGTATCCTTGTTTGTGTCCGCCCTAGGTCTATTTGTACTTCGTTTGGGTCGAAACCTAGTTGAAAACGAGTCGAACTCTATTTTTCCCGCAGAGGAGCATGGGCCATGCCATATGGCACTCAAAGACATGCCGGGAAAATTATGCACAAAAATTCAATGTCTTGGTTCATCAAAATCTCCTACAATAAAAGGCGTAACACTTGTGGTGGGCTTCAATGGCGAGCTGGGACAACATAGTAGGTTGGGGCGGTAAACGAAAGTGGGGTGGGCCAAATAGAAAAATCATGAAAAATCATATATTTTATTATATTTATTTAGATTTGAGCCATCATGAATGCTTAAAATATATGTGATTTTTAAAATATCGTTTTTACATTCTCAAGGGTCATTCGAGCGTATCTAAATTTCATCGATAGTGAAAGAACGAAATCGGTATACATCTCGGAAATATTCGCCATCGGGGGATCCGGGGTTTACTATTCGTTAACAATAAATTCAAAATAGTTTATTTAATAATAATTGCAACTAATTAAGAATATATTCATAATCATATTAAATTTTAAGTGTGGTTTTTGTCATAGTTAAATTCATAATATATTAGTTTTTATGTTATTAATAGAAGATGTGGAGACAATGAGATGGAAAAGGAGATTAAGTGAATAAAACAGTTGATTTATATAATTTATTGAAAAATTAATGTAAATTTAAGATGTATTATTAATATAATAAAAGCCAAACAACTAATTAGAACAAAAATTTCAAGTTACTTCAATAAAATTAGTAAATAAATTTTGTAAAATTATATAAATCACGTGCAATACACGTGCATATTATTAATCTACTAAAAAACCATAAAAAATGGAGAAAGAACATCATGTCCGCTTTGTTGTACAAGAGATAATATTCGTATACAATATCATTTGCACTAAACCTATGAATGTCACTCGTGTAATATACGAGTTGTGGATAAAAAGTATACAATATTAAATTACCCTATATATTTAATAACCATTTATGTTGTTTATAATATTTAGGAAAAGAACTAGAAGGGTATATACTCATAAGGATATCTTGTGTTGAATGATGAACCCAAATTCAAGATTACAACTCAATAATGAGTAATACAAGTTTGAGTGCAAGTGTAATCAAAAATAAATCCTCGACCTCAAGATGTGAAAGTATAAGACCTTAGGCTATTACAACAAGATATTTTCCGCTATTATCTTATAAATTAATTTATTTAATAATTTTATTGATTAATATTAAAATATTAAAACGTGATTTAGTAAAAAATAAATATTATTTTAATTTAAATATTACGAGTATTTAATATATATTTTTCTTTATTTTAATTATAGATCGATATGTTTTGTTAAATATTCATTTAAAGAACTCAATCCCACAAATATTTTAAAATTAGTATAAAACCAGATAATTTCTATATTAGCTTATAATCATATTCATCAATCTTTTATTTCATTTTTATGGCTAGAATAGCCTTTTAGTCTTACTTGATTTTTGTATTGTTTTAACATTGGATGCATTTTACATAATCAGATAAGTAATTTAACTTATAATTCGTAAGCTAATGATTAATAAATCTCATGCAAGTTATCCTATTTATAAATAATATTAATTAATTAACTTTTATACCAAAATCTAGATAATATCATTATTTTATTTGTTATTGTTATTCAATTTTTAAAAAATATAAAATAAAAGTTAATCAAATTCTTATACTTCTTGTGCTTACTTAATTTTTTTATTTTATCTCAATTCTCCGATTAACGAAATATAAAAAAATTGCAATATAATATATATGTGAGAAACACTTTTCATATATTATCTTAATTCTAGTAACAAAATCAATATTTTATCATTAACGCTTAAAAGTAAAGTTTCAGTCTTCCTATTTCAAGTGTCTTAAAAATAATAAACCCTAACCTAGTATATAAGAAAATTAATCAATTATTTTCACCGAGAATCGAGTATTAAATAAATCTATGAAAAAGTGATAAGTCGGAATATGGGTTTTGAAACTCTATTTAATTGCCTACAAAATATCTCGACTTAATAAATAACAAATCAACGATCTTATGAAAGAAACATATTGTAATGATTTTCATGTGTCAATCTTGTATGATTAAATATAATACCAATTAACTTTTATGTTTGATGAATATTTTGAATATACTTAAGTTTTTAATAGTTATATAATGAACTAAAACCAATATAATTTTTTTAAATTGCATAATATTTTAGAAATATACTTATTTATTAGAGTTTTTGTACTTGCAATTGAATTTGACTATTTGCTTTATCAATTAGTAGAGCACATGGACTACTTATGGATCGAACAAAAAGATTTTAGGGTTGCTGTAAGTTAATTTAGATATCAATTAGAGATTAAATTTTATTTCATTACCGTATCCAGTAAATTTATATAACACTTAGAAATTAAATTTTAAATAAATAACAATGTGTTATTTTTATATATTAATTTGCATGTGCAGATCCCAAACGCTTTTGGATTTTTCATAGGTTTAGTGCAAATGTTATTGTATACAAAATATTATCTCTTGCACAACAAAAGTGACAAGATGTTATTTCTCCATTTTTTGATGGTTTTTAGCATTAGTAATATGCACGTGCATTGCACGTGATTTATATAATTTTACAAAATTTATTTGCTAATTTAATTGAAAGATTAATGTAAATTTAAGATGTATTATAAATATAATAAAAATCAAACAAATAACTAATTAAAACAAATTTTGAGTCACTTTAAAATATTTTATTGTATAGATAATTTTAAATGATTAAATTTAAATGATTATTAAACATTATTTTAGAGTTTCATTATAATTAAAATTGAAATCAAAGATGGCTTCAAATATCGAGGATCATCGAGATATAGATCCCCGCGTGAAATAAAGTCCATTTGGTCATAAACATCCCCATTTTCGCATATCACTATTCCATCGCTAATTGTGGAGAGTGCCTCTCTTGAATTGCAATAAGACAATGTCTTATTATAGATCGAGGCAAATCTTTTACGGAAGCGTGCAAGAACAACAAAGTCTAATTTTATTAAATCCATTTCCCAAATTCAATATCCGGCAAAATAACGGTCAATGGATCCCGCAAAGAATCGCCAAGACCAGATGGGCTTCCATTGTGTAAGGTCCCAATACCACGGTGCGTTTTCCGGTGAGGATGAAACAAGAACTCCTTTCTCCATAGCACCAAATAAAGCTATGGCGATTGGATCCTCATACAATGCAACATTACCCCACCCCAATGAGATGGAAATTATATCCACCCCATCTGCGATGGCCTGGTCCATGCCAAAGAATAATGTCAAAGACAACAGCGATTCGCCATACCAACTAACCTTATACATGTCCACCGAGCGAGGTGCCACTCCGTAGTAGTGTCGAGGCATAGCCGAAAGATGTAGCACCTTCCACATAATTTTCCACCACAAATGGGACGAGGTGTGTGTACCATGGCCATCATAATCCCTCCCGCAGTGAAGATTCTCGGATGAATCGGGAGTCGCAGCAGGTTAGTAATCCTTGGTTGAAGAAGGACTCGAATAATTTCTTGTTGCAAAATGAAGAGTTGTGGACGTCTTGTCCAAACTCACAAACCCCCGTTCCACTTAGCCGAACGTAAGTCATACCATCATCTTTGAAGTTTGTGGCTTTCGGGCCACACACCAGAATCAAGGACCCCCACAATCACGCCCCTGTCGTAGTTGGAAGCAGGCCATAATCCGGTGATTGGATTTAGGGAGAGGAACTTAGTGGTGTGAGTGGTGTCAGTGTGACACTTCACACTTTGAAAGCGGTGAGAAAGTCGGGTGATTTTTGAGGGATTTTAGCTCAGCTTTTGACAACAAAGCACTGAATCCGTGAATTGCATTGTCGTAAGTATAAACAATTTTTAACGGTTTTTTGTGGTGGTCGGAGTTGGTGCCAAGGGAATTCAAGGTCGAGACATACCAATGTACATGGCTGGAAAAAGCCTTTGGCATGAGGGATTTGTCCATATGGACAATATAAGTAGACCTATCCCCTAAGACTAATGTAATAAGACATAAAAGAAAAAAGGAGCAAGGATGGTGAACTCCATCTGTTAGGATTTTTAGTGAACAAGTGCATGAGAGTTAGGCGGTGAAGTGTGTAAATTTACAAATTTTCCTTTTCCTCAACTCATGCACTATTGATGACTAGCTCAAAGTTATTTGAACAACAAAATTCACCTCGATTATTTTGAAAATTAAATTTAGAAGGTGGTTGTGTTAACTTTATTTTTTAGTATATTTCAAAATGGAGTCTTTGATGGAGAATTTTAGAACTGTAAATTGAATAACTTCTGGGGGAAACCGGCCCGTAGTCATGGCGCATGACGTCAACATTTGATTAGTGACCAAGCTAACAGAATTGGTTTTGAATATGGAGAACAACATTTAGCGTTGGTGCATGGAAAGCTTAATTTCACAAGTGGGACAAGGATCATTTGAGCAATTTTGTCGTGTGAAAATAGAAAATGTCATATTCTATGTAAATATATTTACCGACTGTTGATAGGTTATTATTGCAATCTTTGCTAATTATATTAACAATTGACGGCTCAGGTTATTTTGATGATTTTTATTTGATTGTCACGAAATAAAGCCTTGAACAAAAACTCTGTTTATCAAGTCAGGAGCGTAATTCAGTTTCACTGATTTCTGTAACTTTGTGTAAGAAATAAAAAAATGACGCACAAGCCGAAACAAACAAAAAGAAAATGACTCATGTTTGGTAGAGAATAAACTAAGTCAATCCCAAGCTCAAATGATGTATAGCAATTGTGTAACATATCAATAGCTCCGTTTAGAGCTGTCAAAAAAAAACTGGTGTTAGCGATAGGGCTAGACTAGGACACCGTATGCGTGGCGGCACGTAGGATTCCGATTTTTTTTTTGGGGGCGGAAAACGGATCGAGTTTATAAATTTAAACTATGCGAATTTTTTTCATATACTAACCATAATTAATGGCTTTTTATATTGTAAAAGACAACTATTTGAAATTTTGGGGGAAAAATTGTAAATTAATGGGTTGCGGTGATGCATCCCCCGAGGGTGTACAAAGTGTAACGAATGTTGAAGCTCCGGTGTCACAACCCGAGTCTTCAAGTCAACCCGGCACCTCTGGGGTTAAAGAGGGAGAGTTGAATCTTAGGCCACGAGACGGGCAAATCTAAGGTTCAAACTGACGAGGTTAAGATTTCTCCTATGCGGTATATCAACGACAATGGGAGAAATTAGTTATAAGGAGAGATATTAACCTTAAAAACTATAGTTGATATCTCGGAAAGTATCCAGGGGTTTGGATGAAGCAGGAAACCATCCAAAGGAAGTACATGAATGGTATACGTTTGGAGCTCTAGCTTCGATCTATCTCAGATCACCAGGATTCCCAAAAATTTCGAAATTACCGAAATGGATTGGGGAAGCGCTATTTACGAGACTTGGGCCAACAATCCACACTTGGCCGGAGGAGACATTTTGAACCGTATTTTATCGGTGCAACTCCGAACCAGCGAAGAAAGGCTTTAATGAAGCTTTTCATTTCATCAAGCTAAGAAGACCGGATGGAAATGCTTTAAAATATATAAAAGCATCTTCAGGAAGAAGGACAGATATTAGTAGGAGCATTTTCGAGGAAGATGAAGCTTCTACCTGCAGCATGGGGTCTTTGGGTTTGTCTAACCGAAATGGACAAAGTCAAATATCCATTCAAGTTTTTCGAATTCAACAAATGGATCTTTCCTTCTCAATTCGATGACCGGATCAACCACGAATTTGCAGAGGAACTCTTCGAGACCAAAAGAAGAATTCTCTGGGAAAATAAGATTCCAAGCAAGTAAAGAAACTTACAGGAAATTCTGAACATGGCGCATGTTGGCCGTTGGACCGACCAGGATCTGTCAAGCATGCCCGAACGAGAAGGAACCCGAGTTTGGTAAAGGTTTCCGACCCAAACCCGACAGACAGGACCATATAGTGGAAAGGATAAGGGCCCACTCACAAGACGCATTTTTCTCGGGGACCACGCAAACAAACTTTTTAAAAACTTCCCGACAACCATCACATGGGCCGAGTCACGCAGAAAGAAAGAAAAGGAAGACAACCGGCGAGACAATAATGCGAGGATATGACGTAAGCGGTGACGTCATAAGTTTCAAAGAAGATTTGAAGTCCGCCTTTCGAGTCCGGCTTACCTCTATAAATTGCGTGGATTTGAAGGAAGGCGAGGACATCGAATATTTTCCTTAGTTTTCTTATAATAAAGTCCGAGAGAAATTTGTAATATTTTGAGTGTTTTAGTTTTCAAGTTTTTATGTATTTTGAGTGCAAGTCTCATACATGAGAGGCTAAACAAGTATTCTCCCAAAAGGAGATTACTAATGTAATAAATATTTCTGTAAGTTCTTAATAAAAAGGGGTTTTTTCGCTTCAACATGTCTTCATAATGTTCTATTAATTTATCCTGTTTAAAGATTATCTTGTACGCCCAAGTAGGGAAACGAATTTGTCTTTGGCCGATTCTTTGAAGGAGTCGGATAACTTGCGATTATCTTCCCGAGGGTGAGGTTGAGCAGTGAGGAGTGTTTGTCAAACAACTGGGGGCAAAGAATTTTCCGATGGTGGTGTTGCGAGCCATCTCACCCGGTCTTTGTTTGGCCAAAGAAGGTATGAATTTTAAGGGATATTTTAATTTTACGGAAGCATGTTGGGCCGATATGGTCGTAATGGACTATATCCATTTATGTTAATAAACTTAGGCAAAGAAGTATGTATACATGTTTGTAAAATTTTTACGTAAGTATGCCTTGTTAAGTTTATAAAGTGAAACCCGACATGATCCATTTAAAACCTCGAATAGAGACTGGATCTAAGTAGGTGTAACAATGTCACGAACAAAACAGGTGTTAGAAAAGGAAAAACTTTTACAACCTGTGATACTTTGAAAAATAGGGTAGTTTGGGACTTGCATGGCAATTTTTATAAATCGTAGGACTATTTATGCATATCGTTAAAAGCGTAGGACTAATATACAATTAATTGCAAAATTTTAAACAATATTATCTTACGTAAATCATCAATTTACGAATTCAGACTAATTAAAATGAATTTCATCTAATATATAATCTATATATAAATTACAACACCAACATAAAAGAGTGCATCTTCAAACCGATTATATAAATGTGTACATTTAGTTTTGAGCAACAAAATATAAGGGTGTGCATTTTTAACTTTCCAAAATATAAACTAATAAATACTTTTCCAATAAGTGTGGCTCTTACATAACACAAATTGTGAAGCCCTGTATTTTATAACATTGTTACTTGAATAATATGATACATTAATATTTTCTCATGATTATTTCAAGTGCATTATTTTAATATATTATAATTTATTTCATTAATTGATTTATATTTATTCATATAGTTTATACACATTGTTGAATTTCTAGACGATATCTAAGATAAGTGACGATCCTACACCGCATATTTTAGATACCTTAGATGACGACTTTCATATAAGTAGTATTTACCTTAAGTAAATAGGATGTTGTTTGTGATGAGTGAGAGACATTATATGATATCATTCATCAATCTTTAAAGCAAATGGAGCATGTGGTACAGCTAAGGAGCAATGAATGAGGAAAGAAATAATTCCAATTCCAATCAATTCTAGTATTTTATTCTACTCCATCATCTTCCATTAAATTATACACCACACTTTTTATTTTTCATACACTCATCTACCCACTCACAAGACTTTACACACATTCAATTATCTTCCACACCACCTAATCTACAAACCCATACAAAACACTATCAAAAAAAAAAAAAAAAAGATGTGCTAGTGTGTGTAGTGTTCGGCCAACCTAGTTGAGGAGGAAATCAATTTCATTTTTCCTCTTACAACATCCACTCTATTTTCCCAAAACTCCTCATTTCTAACACTTAATCTCAAAACACAAAAATCCTTCCCTATTTCTCCTTAAGGCCGAAAACATAAGTAAGAGTTGAGAAAATTTTTGGCCTTGTTTGTTTATGTTTTCAAGGGCCAATTTCTAATTTCCAACTATTCATATAAATAGAATCATGTTTGTTTCTAAATTTTCCAATGTAAATCATCATTTTCATTTTCCAATTTTCACATAAAACATCATCTCAAACCTATATTTTCAATTTTCAATCCTATACGATACCCTACATCACTCATCAATCATTTTCTCACATTTTCATTCAATTATACATGTGGGACCCTCCATTACCAACTATATCTACTTAAAATATTACTATTTTTTAATTATATATATTTAATGGGACCCACCTACCTACAATCTTCCAAATATAATATTATATATACAATTTAAAAGTTCAACCACTATCAACTTTTCAAATTATTATATACATAAAATAATATTTCAAAACTACTCAACCAAATATAATCTCATTTTCAAACCTATATAAAACTCATTTTCATTCTCTCATCCAAACATAATTCCAGTTTTCACACGAAAACCAATAAATTCTCAAAATTCTATTTCCAACACTAGAACCGGAAATGATCCATGGAAACATAACCATACAAGGCTTACTTCTTTCATCTTCATCTTATCTTCTTAAATACTTCAAGCTTATTCCTTTATCTTCTAACTTGATGAATACTTCTTATTGAAGTACTCCTAGAGGTTGATTTCTTGAATAATTAAGGAAGAGCAAGACTTGGTTCTAAGCTTGAAGAGGACATTCAAGACAACTCTAGAAAATAAGAAGTTAAGATGTGAAATTATCATTTTTAGTATTTTTCCTTTTGACAACTTAAGGAATTAATTTTTGACTCAAATATATGAATTTTTGGAGCTTAGGGGCTGACCTACACCATCTCAAATTGAAGATAGAAGCTTGAAGGAAAAATTCTATTTTTAGAGACTACTTGAAGACATTAAGGTAAGTAGTAACCATTTAATTCTATTAAATCTCTTTAAATTTGAGACTTTAATTTTAATACCAAAATATGGTTAGGATACCACATAGGGGCTGACCTTCAAGAGTTTGAGTCAAGAAGTTGATACCAAGAAGAAGACTCCCTTTTAGATCAACCCGAAAAACTACTACGAGGTGGGTGAAAAATATTTCTACAAAAATCGCGTCATTCTTTCTACTAGTGCATAAAAATGCATGCTCATGTGATAATATGATATTTTATTAATCAAAGCAAGTATTTATGAGATTTATAATTTAATAAAATTTTGAGAAAATAAAAAAGATGAGTATGATATTTTTCTTGCATAAAATATTGATAAAATTGCTCATCATTATACTTTTATGATTTATGATTCTATGAATGTTCAAATATATTTTAGAAATGTTTAAAATGAATTTTTATATATTTTTGGAATTCTGGAATTGTAACTTGTGCAAGAAAAATCGAAGCTTGGGTTATTTTTGCAATTCTTGTGAAACATTGGGCCATAAGTGTAAATATGAAAAACTATGAAGGTCACCTCTGAAAATTCGAAATATTGGACTCAATAATCTGTAAATTTTATATATGAAGTGACTTGAAAGATTGGGACCCCTTCGGGCAAGAAAATACAATAAGAAGCAAGTTTGATATCAAAATATAAAATTGTAAAACTTAAAGGACTAAAACTGTAATTTTGAAACTGTGGCAGTCAATGTAATACCCTAGCTTCACAGTACTCATACGCTAATACATATATTTCATGAAATTATATACGATTTAACTGCTACTTGTATTATTATTAGCATTTGTCTGCTTCATATCATATTTTTAATACACCCGTACGGTACTAGTTGTGAGAACTCTAAGTGGAGCGGTCGATTATTAGACACTTGGAAAAAAATAGGTGTCATTGTCTTAATTAGAAATAAGTGTAACACTTGACTCTGCTAAGAAATGAGTACTCACATGAATGTTCAATCAATATCAAACATTGGTATACCGTATAATGAGCGAATGAATTATTTAATGAAAGATTAATATATTATTTGAAGCAAGTTGGTGCTAAACCTAATATGAATAAAGGGATGGTACACAATATTATTTTGAAAATGATATTTGTTAAAGAGAATGATAACAATAATAGTATGTGAAAATAATAACGAAATCGTAGAAAAGGTTGATAGAATCTTAATTAGAACATAATAAAGTGATTTGTGTGAATGCCAGAAAATTTATATAAATATATACCTCTATTGTTAAAATCGCATTTGCCTAACTTCGTTTAGATCCCGCCTCACCTCACCAAGACTTTATCTAGGCGCTAGGCTCCAAACCGCCGATTAAGATACCTAGCAATTTTAACAACATTGATATATATATATATATACATGTACTAATATTATTTATATATAAATATACGGAAATATCATACGTAATTAAATATATAATGTACTAAAGGTTAGCATCCTAAAGGTTTACATTTTATATTATATCCATATATACACATAACTAATATTATTTAAGTAATTAAACTAATATTTAATTTAAATGGATAAGTCATATCTGCAATTAGGCAACATATATGGGTGTGTGTAGTGTATATATATGCATGTCTGTACCACACATGCACACTTGACTTACTGACAAGTGTAACTCAATAACAATTTGTATATGTGATAAATGTTTCCACCGCCTCACTTGTCAAAGGAATTGTTCAAAGGAACTGTTAATAGACATTACTTATAGTCTACTTAAACTCACAAACACATATATACTGATGGGTGAAGGAAAAAGAAGGGTGAGGAGGAGAGCATACGCATAAAAAAAAAAAAAAGAGAGAAGATAAAGAGAGAAAAAAATAATAATAATAAGCAAAAGAACTATAGCTACGTACCTGACTTCGGAAGCGTGTTTTCTTTTGGGAGATCAAGAACTGTAAGTCATGTTCTCATTTACTTAGAATTAACTTTACAGTTTTATTATAAATGATAATGTAAAAAAAAAAAAAGAAAAGAAAGGGGTAATGCGGAAGAAAAAATTTCTATTATGAAATGGAAGCAAATTCGATATAGATGCGCAAAATAGTGAAGTTTAGAACTTCAGAGTACCACGGGTGAATTATAATTATATACATGAAATAGTAGTTATATATTTTTAAATGGGTGTATCATATTTGAATTCCAATAAAGGTTTAGGATCTTGTGATATATATACATATATATATATATACTTCTTATAATCAAAATCTTAAAGATAATTAATGATATATATATATATAGGATTTGGTTCAAATGAGACCACCCTCCCTAGGTGAGACAGTGTGGACTCATCTTATCCATTGATCTTAAAAAATGAAGGGATGTGATTAATTCATTTTTTTAATTATTTCCTAATTTTCGCTGATTTTAAGGGCAAGATTGTAATTTTGTAATTCAAATTAGTGGTCCCAAATGATTTTATGGTTCAAATTAGTGGTCCTAAATGATTTTATGTAAATTTAAAATTGACACTCACTTAGGATTTTGTGGCGGAATTTAAGGAACATGTTTTCTTTCCAAATATTTTTATTTTCTTTGCGCATAGTTAGGGTTCTTCCCGCATGCGTAATTAGACATCAAATAATGCATATTTAGTTATTTTGTTGGCACATTTTTACGAAAAACAAGACATAATTGAATATAACGTCTCGCATATGTAGTTATACTACATCGCATAAATAGGTTCAATATAATGTATATTTAGTTATGAAAATGGGATGTTGCTTTTGGAAATTATAAAAATGGGATGTTACATAATGCACTGCATATTTAGTTATTCCACAATGCATAGATAGTTTCTAGATAATACATAGTTAGTTGATTTTGTTGCATAGTTTATGACGTCTTGCATAGTTGGATATACTGTACTACATATTAGTTTTTTTACGCTGCATAGATAGTTTTCAGATAATGCATATTTAGTTTATTTTTGTTGCATATTTTCAAATATGTAATATCCTACAGATATATGCACCGTTTCATAAGTATCTATGCTTTGTTTAATAAGTATTTATGCATCGTCTTATTCGTGAAAATTACAGTTTTTTAAGAGTTGATGTTAATGGATATTTCCGAGTTCTACATCGACGTCTACACCATTGATGATGTTGTGTAGACTTTGTTCCACGACTGATGATTCATCATGCATCATGATTCGAACATAAGTGCATCTTCTTCACTGTTTTATTTTTCACAGTTCGAGTTCTTCAAATTTGCATTAATGGTGGAATTGTGTGTGTGTGTGTGTGTGTGTGTGAGAGAGAGAGAGAGAGAGAGAGAGAGAGAGAGAGAGAGAGAGAGAGAGAGAGAGAGAGAGGAGGGAGAGGGAGAGAGACACGTGAGATGAGAGATGCATGAGAGAGAAAGAGATTTGATTCCTACCTTGTTATGTTATTTTACCCTACTACCCTTATATTGATTAAATTAATGTTTTAATATATTTTTTATCCCTTAAATCATACCCATTGATTAATAGTGGAGGATGGTTGAGATTAGTCCATGTGTCTCACCTAGAGACATGGTCTCACTTGATCCTCCCCATATATATATATATATATATATATATATATATAGATAAAGAAATAAATTAGCAGAGATGGAATCGGGTTTTTCTTTGCTCTTGTATTGAACTTTTAATACACTTTATAATAGTGCTAGAACAGATATTTGAAAATTTAATACAAAAGTTATAATACACATTATTAAATGATGTCGAGAATATAGATTCAAAATAAGAAATTGAGGTACAAATTAGGAGGTTTGGTTAGGATTTTTATCATAAGATACAAAAATTAAATTGGGAATTCGAGTCACTTTATGAGATTAGATGTAGGAAACTTGCATTGATTGAATAGTAGAAAATAATACTTTATATAATTCTGATTTTCATCTTGATGTTGAGGAGTTACGGTTTAACAAACCAATAAGTAGAGCACGACGGAACAAGGTAAGTGAAAATCCATCTAAGAACTACAATGCATGAACATAATATTTCTGTCTCATTGATATAATGCGATTCTTGTATCTTGATGGATGCATTATGGAAACCTTGATGTGCGTATGTTGCTTGGAGGATATTGGAGTGCGATGATTATTGTTTCATTGAGCATGTCATTCATTGGCATTCGCACGTGCATGCACAACATGTGAGTATTGTTGAAATGAGGCATGCACAACATGATTTTCTTGAAAAGAAAATATTTTGGTTGGCCGCTACTAGTGCACCGAGAGGCCCGTGTGGCATATGTATATGATGTTTGGTACCGCAAGTGGGATGACTTTCCAGGAGGATCGCAGGGGCAGGCATGAGGCGGACGCCTGGTGGTCACGGAAGGATGGTCCACTTGATAGTACCCTTATGGTTGGTGCAATGAGTGGGATGACTTCTTGTGGATCGCGGGTGCGAGCGGGAGGCGGACATCGGCGGTCACAAGAAGATGGGCCCTCGCCTGTGTCAATCGGTTATTGGCCATCCGAAAATTGATATTGAGCTCTTTCCGGTGCGTAGTAGGGGCAAGTGCCCGATAAAAGAAAAAGGAATTTGGTGAAATACTTTTATTTCATCGGCATGCATTCTCGAAAGAGTATCTTGGACTCAATTACTTATGTATTTCATATCATTTCATTGACATGCATGATTTTTACTTATTGAGCTTTAGCTCATGTAGTTCATGCATTGTAGGTGAGTCCGGTGATCTTTGCCGATTTCCGTGCCTTATCGGGCGGTGCCTTTGGAGCTCCTACGAGGTTATTGAGGACAGTGTACATGGATGACGACTGTTGGGCTATGTTGATAGGTCACTTTTCCTTTTTGGTTTTGTATTATATTTTGGTTTAAGGTTGTACCCTCTTTTGAAACTCTCATGTAAAATATATATATATATATATATATATATATAATTAGATGGGTGATGTGGGTTATGAGTGTGGTCACATTGAGGTTGTTGTGTTTATTACGGGGGTTTGTTACCTCTTTTGCTTGTAGATATGGGTTGTCATTTTCTTATAAGTAAAGTGATCTTGCTTGTTCGTTGTTAAAATATCACGGGTAAAAAAAAAAATGTACAAGTATATAGGGTTTACGTTGTCAAATTTTACTTTTATATTGCTTAGTAGTGTAGTAGTAGGGGTGGGCGTCACGAGTCAAGGTATCTCGAAAGCTGCAGATTTATTTAATATGATATTTTAAACCTTTAGTTCAAATTTCATAACCATCCGACTTGAAACGAGCCTTTAGCGACAAAAAAAATCGCTTTGGGTCAAAATTGTAATTTTTAAAAATAAAGTACCTAACTTTCGAAATTTTCAAAACTATTTTAACCACAACTTATTCTTGTCCAAAGAAGTATTTTAAAATTAGAATCACCTCAAAATCCTTCCCGGTTTAAGATTTACCTAATTTTAAAATAGCAAGTCAAAAATCAAAATTTTGGAAACTAGAGGTGATTACGCAAATTTTATAAAATCATCCGAGCCCCGGAAAATTTTAATCTCACGAGAATTTAGAAATTTTTAAAATTGACCCTACCTTTTTCCGAGTCCGAATTGAAAGTTATCGAATTTTAAAACCCGGTAAGGGAATATTTTTCCTTAGTAAAAATGATTTTTACTTTAAAAATTTGCTAAGGACCTTGAAATTGATATTTTCTAACTTGGTTACCTTATAAAAATTTTAAGATATAATTTTAGTACTTATCTAATAAAAATATCGAGCTTGAACATAATGCACCGAACCAAATATTAAAACCGGCTAGATTATCCGCCCGATAACTAGACCGCGAGTTTTGTTTTTGAAATAAATCTTTGGATATTGTGTGACCAAGATCACTCCGGGCTTGCTAACTGATTTTATCAAATTTTTCGAACGAGCAAGATTGTACTTGGAAGAGAAATCTTGAAGTGATAATTTAAGTGAAACGTAAAGTAGAATTAAATGTAAAGCGAAGTGAAATTAAAGTGAAATGTGAAGTGAAATGATAAGTGGAAGTGAAAATGAGAATGAAAGTGAAAATTTAAAGTGGGATAATTTACTTGGCTTTATCCAAGTGATGTGGGATAATTTGCTTCGGCTTTATCCGAGTGGGATAATTTGCTTCGGCTTTATCCAAGTGATGTGGGATAATTTGCTTGGCTTTATCCAAGTGAAGTGGGATAATTTGCTTCGGCTTTATCCAAGTGAAGTGGGATAATTTGCCGCTTTATCTAAGTGATGTGGGATAATTTGCTTGGCTTTATCCAAGTGAAGTGGGATAATTTGCTTCGGCTTTATCCAGTGATGTGGGATAATTTGCTTCGGCTTTATCCAAGTGGCGTGGGATAATTTACTTGCTTTATCCGATTGAAAGTGGAAGTAAATTTAATAAAATAATAATAATGCTTGATCGATTGACCAATCTAACGTAATGGTTAATGGAAAAATCTATACGATAACGAGACAAAGTCATATGCACTTCATGCATTGTTTTCCATGAAACGATTTTCCATGCATAAAACCAGCCACACTCGCACATCGCCCCCACCCACCGAGATTTTTGTTCTCACCCCACCTCTTTTATCAACCGTAGAAGATGAAGGATCAGATCGGACGCCGGTGATGGCGGATCCCAAGACGAGCGTAGTTACGTATTATATTATGGATTTTATTAAGACGATGGATTTTATTTGTGATGATTTAGACCTTGGACTTATTTGTTGTAATAGCAGGTGTATGGCTGCGAGAATGAATTACTATATTGTATTTTATTTCTTTGGATTCAGCCGCAACCATACTCCGACTTAGTTATACCTTTATTTACATGTTATTTGATGTATGTTGGAGGATAGTTAAGTCGGATTGGCAAACCGGTATAAGTTGGCAAATTGTGTCACAACTGCTTTTGGGGTGTGACACAAATGATTAATAAATTGTCTCCGATTTTTTTTTTTAAAATAAACTAAAATTAAAATTTAGATTTGTACTTACAATTTATTTTCGTAATTAAAAAATTAAAATTTACACACAATTAACCATTTTTCCGGAGCCCAATAATGTAATAAAAATGCCCAAATCGGATTGAAAGCCAAAAATAAAAATAGGCTAGTCAACTTAACTTATTATATTTTATTCAGAGCAAGCCTACTATTCATTTTTAATAAAAAAGCCCAACCTCATTTTGAGCTTTCAAGTGTTACATTGCAAAATTATATCGTTTTTAGGAAAAAAATGTTACGTTGCACCGGATTTAAACACAGTCCCTATTACAACGATGTGTTGATTATATATATCATGTATTGATTAAATATATTATTTATTTGTCTTAATGGTGTCGGTGTAATTTTGTATAATATAATATTAATTAATCAAGTTTTAAATATCGATGACTATTCAAAATTTTCCTAAATTATTTAATAATAGTTAAAACGATTTAATTATGATTTTATGTATCTTTCACCTTTGAATTAACAATTAATTTTGTGTCCGAGATTTTTTGGCATCTTATTATTTATGCTCAATTCTCTTATATTTATACTACTTAAATTGCAATAGAGAAACACTTTGACATTGTTGATCCTAAATTCAAGCATAACCACCAAATATGGCTTCATTTTCACGTCCCACTCTATTTTGTTTTTATCAAGTGTCCCGCTAATATCGCGAGTATTGAACTCGAATTTTGTAATAAATAAGAGTTGTTATATAAACTATATTGTAGATATGTACGTAAAATATTTTGTGAGTTTCTTTTTTGATTATTCTTGATAGTTTTGTTGTATTTTTTTAAGTTATTTTTTGTATAATTTGTTTATTTTTTTATTCCTCATACTAATATATTTTGTGTCAACATTTTTTGACTCAACATACATTT
Organism: Rehmannia glutinosa; assembly: GCA_016081115.2. Classification (NCBI taxonomy): domain Eukaryota; kingdom Viridiplantae; phylum Streptophyta; class Magnoliopsida; order Lamiales; family Orobanchaceae; genus Rehmannia; species Rehmannia glutinosa. Next base: position 77,361,976 of record CM071928.1, read on the forward strand.
TTATTCATATATATAAACTTCTATCCCGTCAATATTGTTTTTTTGGTTATTAGTTTTATAGTTTTGATTCGGTAATTATTGTTTTGTTTTGTTTTGATTCGACAATATTTTTTGGGTTATTAGTTTTATAGTTTTGATTCGGCAACAAACTTCTATCTACTTATTGTGATGGCTTCTTATATTGTTCAATTAGAAATTTATTACAAATTATAATTACATTAACTTTTTTGTGTCAACGTCTTCCATGCAAATATCACCATTAAATTGTGACATGCATAATGTGAACGAACACACTTGGATGGTCAAAGTGGTCAGCCCACAGCGCGATCTATTTTATGGATGGATGGAGCAAATGGGCCCTTGATAACGAAATTTCGGATGATGAAGTATTGATTTTCTCTTATCGTGCCAACCACATTTTTTCCAATGATGATTCATGTGAGAGAATCGATGTGTACCCGATATATGTGTATTTGATATCAGTTCATGTAATATATTATAGTTTAAATCATATATATAATATTTTGTTTAATTATAAATTAAGCGATTAATTGATTGATTTAATTAATACGTGTGAAAACGGTATATAAACAATCCGGCTTTTCGATTGATTCTCTCAAAGTCACATACAAAGAAACCTCGCTTGGTAAGTATTTACTCATATATGTGTGTTTGTAAGTTCGCGATATCTTATATTTATTTAGTGGTGAGATTTTTTTATTAATATTTTTTTGATCAACAATCTATACCTATGAAGTTTTGGAACGATTTTATCAAAGGTACACACAAAGAACAAAATGATGCAATTATAAGGCATAATGGAAGATAATGTTTTGTTGGATTAAAGCAAGAGAAATCCAAGATTTTCATGCAACGTGGTTGCCAATAATTGTTGTATATAATTAATAAATTGATGATATTTAATCCTATAGATACAATAAGTATTTATTATATTTCTAATTATTCTTATAGATACAACGAACTATTAATTGGAAATTTTTAAAATTGATCTTTGATAAAACAATTGGCGATATCTAGTTGTACTTTTATTCATTGAAAATATATATTAATATTTTATTAATCAAATTTAACAATACTATGTGAGCGAATAATTGACAAGATATTTAAGAAAATAAAATGAGAAAATTACACTTTAAGATTAAAGATTTATTAATCTAGAAAATTTATAATGTATAATTTTTAATAAAAAAGACAATAATTGGTCAATGGTGCATTTTTCTCCATTTACAAAGGAGTATATATGTATAATTGGACAACAACGTGTTAGCTTAAGAAAAACAATTGATTGAAAGATTTATAAAACTAAAAATGGTAACAAATATTTATTACTCGAATATATTGTATATATCTCTTTTATATATTGATTGAAATATTTTTTTCTCACGCCAAATTCCATTTATATTTAAATTGATTTTGGATTATGGATTTTTTTATGGATGATTTAGAAAATATTTTATTATTAATAAGATGTTTGATTTTTATATCATGCTTTTGAAGGAATATCTAGATTTTTATTTCATATTGATTCAATTGTTGTTTCAATATTTATTTATTATATTTATTTTTGAAATATTGGTATTTTTAGAAGTGTGAACAAATACTAATTAAGTCCAGTCTAGAAAAATGAGTTATCTTCTAATTGGTCCATTGATCAATGTTGGTGTTTAATTTGATGATAATTTGCTTAATTAAGAATAATTAAAAACTCTAATTACTATCGAATAAAATTAGTATATATATGATATAACTAATACAACTCAATCAAAAAAAAAAAAAGAATAAAAATGAAAAGATATAAAATAAGATACAATGTTGGATAAATCAATCCAAATATTCTCCTAACCAATGCATGTTTTGGAGTTATCCAAAATTAGCGAGTGTTTTGATTTGGTAAGTCAATGGCAAGAATCTTTCGTAATATAAATATTTCACAAAAACTCGTCGGATATCTAACGGGTCCGACTTGTTAGATTGGTCGACCGCGGACTCGGTGGTATTTCGTAATATTAGCAAAGAGTGTCTTGGTAGTTTTCGGGGACCATAGGTATTACGATCCTTACGAAAAGAATTAGCCGATCCTTCTAAAAAGTATTAGCGATTCTCTGGAGAGTGTTTTAGTATCTCTCCTGAATATACTGCCGAAATATAATAGCAGTCCCTCAAAAAAGTATAAGTAGTTCTCGAAAAAGTATTAGTAGTTCCCTGGGTATTTTTGTAATAATAACAGTGGTATTTTCATAATATTCAGGGACCGGTATTAGCAGTCCTTAAGAAAAGTATTAGCAGTCCTTCAGAAAACTATTAGCACGTAGTTCACTTAAAAATATTAGTTTTGTAATGCAGGACAATGATATTGTACCAGGATAATCTTGAAAAGTATTAGGTTTTCATCACGAGAAGTATTAGTAGTCTTTCTAAAAAGTATTAGTACGTAGTTCACTTAAAAATATTTAATAGCATCTTAAAAAGTATTAATTTTTTCCGTCAAAAGTATTAGTAGTCCCCTTGAAATGTATTAGTAGTTCCCCGAAAAATATTAGTTTTTCTCCTCAAAGGTTTGTAGTAATTTTCCTGAAAAGTATTAGTTTTTGTAATAAAAAGTATTAGTATTCCACTTTTCAATCAAACCAAAGTTAAACGTATTCTTCTCTATAGACCAATCACCAAAGTAATTTACCCTCTCTCTCGAGATGTATGTAAAAAGCGTTGATTGGAATATCTATGCTAGCATCTTTGCTCAACATGAGATATCCAACTCCCAAAAGTTCAAAAGATTATAAGGTCTCACAAATATTCACAGACTTCTCAATCATGCAATCTATTTGTGTCAAGTACTCAAGATCTAGTATTGAAACTCATCGGTTAGAATTATCCATCAATACATAATCCAACATCACTCTCTACATAAAAGACGCTGATTTTTACCCCTAGAAACCAGAGAAAAGAGCGAGTTTTCCACCGAAAACGCCGAGAGATCGATCAAGACCGCAACCACACCTTCGAGGATTGAAGATAGATCGAGATATCGTCGTCATCCCCAAGTCACTCATTCCATCGTATCGTTATTTCAATTAGTTATATTTTGATGATGAATAATTTGTCCATGAATTGTTTATCTTTGATGTTTGGCTAAATACTTTATGATTCCGGGTTTGGGAGTAGGTTAATAAACACTTTTATTTGATGATTAATAATAATTGAAGTTAATATTTTCTTCCTCTATTCAAGTACTTTGCTTTAATTCCTACTAAAGCAAAGTGTATGCGGATCGATTTATAGAATAGGGTTTGCAAGGTCGAATCCGCAGGATTAATAAATTAATGTACCAAGTATTGGATTATAATACTCCTATTTTTATCTAAAATATCGAAATTTGAAGGATTGGTTTTATTACTACTAAAGCGAGAATTTAATCCTAAAATAACAAAGGGAAGAACGATTGAAATATCAAGTATGGATGAATGGATTCTGGGCTATGGTTTGATTAATATCCCACTTTTATTCTCAGATTAATCAAACCAAGGTTTAACGTATTCTTCTCTATAGATCAATCACCAATGTAATTTACCCTCTGTCTCGAGATGTATGCAAAAGCGTTGATTGGAATATCTATGCTAGCATCTCTACTTAACATGAGATATCCAACTCCCAAAAGTTCAAAAGATTAAAAGATCTCACAAATAGTCATAGACTTCTCAATCATGTAATCTATTTGTGTCAAGTACTCAAGATCTAGTATTTAAAATCATCGGTTAGAATTATGAATCAATACATCAAACAAGTTTAGATCAAAGGCCTTTTGATAAAACAAGAATTAAAACAAAGTACTTGAATAGAGAAAGAAAACATTAATTTCAATTATCCTTAATCATCAAATAAAAGTGTTTATTAACCTACTCCCAAACCAGGGAATCACAAAGTGTTTAGCCATACATCGAAAATAAACAATTCATAGACAAATTATTCATAATCAAAATCTAACTAATTGAAATAACGATACGATGGAATGAGTGACTCGGGGATGATGACGATCTCTCGATCTATCTTCAATCCTCGAAGGTGTGGTTGCGGTCTTGATCGATCTCTCGAAGTTTCGTGGAAAACTACTCTTCTCTCTCGGTTTCTAGGATAAAAATTAGCGTGTCCCCTGTTTGTGGCCGCCTCGGGTCTATTTGTACTTCATTCGGTCGAAACCAGTTGAAAACGAATGAACCTCTAATTTCCGGCGAGGAGCACGGCCGTGCTCCTTTGGCACGCCTTGACCCGTCTTGGGTGCCGCAGATTGAATATCACAAGTCCGCAAAAGGCACGGGCCGGCGCCGGTAGCCGAACTCCAAGTCTTCAAATATAGGTTGAGCACGGGCCATGCTAGGAGCACGCCCGCCCGTGCTCACCTGTAGCAATGCGTACTTGGCTATTTTCTTACATTTTTCGCACGGTTCGTCCCGACTTCTACTCGATTGGACTCCAACCGTCTAACATGTCAAGTATTGGCGGTTGCAATGCCCAAATTGTTGCCAAAACGCTACAAATATAGATAAATTCCTACAAAACGAGCAAAGCGTAATCCTTTTCCAAAAAAACAGAATAAAACCCTATTTACTCATATAATGCATGCATATTAACACATTCTAGCCAATATTAAGCCCAAAATACATGCAAAATACAAGTCAATCAAACCCCCAAACTTAAAGCATTGATGATTCCGGTCTACACTTTATAAACAAGACAACACAAATGGAGTAAAGAAGAGCAACTCAAGAACACCGCATTACAATTCATGTCATCTATCCCTAGACATCATTTTACTTTCTTAAAGAATGAGACTCTAAACATTTTATTTCTTCAAAATAAAGCCTATATGAAATCAATTTCTTTTGAAAGTTTGACCAAAATACTTTAGCCTATATTTACTAAAAATTGTTTACGTGAGCCCAAGCTAGTGATTAGTTCAAACCCATCAACACTCTTCTTTTCCTCTTTCTCGTGGGCCGAAAAATGAGAAGAAAAATATATAATAATTGAATAAATATAATAAAATTAGTAAAATTTAACCAAAAGCTGGTAATTAATTATGGAAGCCAAATATTTTAAATCCACTTTAGCTTACAACTTCAAGTCCACTTTCATCTATAAATAAGTGGGATAACAAAGTGGCTTGCCATATTTTTTATCACTTAAAATTTTGAGACAAAAGAACAAGTCTCTTCATTTCTATTCGGCCGAGAGTGAAGCTGTGAGGAGTGAGCTTTTTGTCCAATATTTTTCATGAATCCATCTCTATTTATATAACCTTATAGCCACACTACATATCAATTGCAACAAAACAAAAAAAAAATCGAGAAAAAAAAACCAACCATCTTTCTTCATTTTCTCCACTACTGCCGTAAGCTTAGTTAGTGAGATTGAAAGCCAAATTTGAGGAGATTTTCACATGCAAGTACATCATTAACTTGCCCATCACTTGGAGAACTTGGGAGTGTAAGTTGACCATCTTAGTTTTTAAGTTTAATGGGACATGCTAGAGAATTTATAATTTCGATTTTTGGGGTGAATGGTTGAATATTGTAGGAAACAACTTGGAGACTGGACTTGAGGATATTGTGAGCAAAGGCTGGTATTGAGATATAACTTTTGAGTTGAGGTGGGCAAAAATTTGTTCTATCTATTTTCAAATGGGTTTCTTAAAATTATTATTTAATCATGAAATTGATTGAGCTAGTATGCATTTATATGTGTGATTATGTGATAATTGTCATGGTTTGACAAATTGATGGTTAGTTTATTTATAGTTGTTAATTTAATCAAAATTTTGTTAAATTTGGAGGCTAATTTATAATTAATAAAATTATGGGGTTGTTGTTGAAAGCTTTAAAAAGGTTATTTTGTGGATCTTTGTTGATTACTTTGATTAGTAGGGATTAATTTTCAATTTATCAAGAGTTTGAGGTGATTTTAGTAAAAATCAAGAATTTGGGGCCAAATTGCAATTTTTAGAAACTGTTCTACCCATTTTTGTGAATTTGAAAACTGACTTGGGTTTATTTTATATTTTTAAGGAACTTGGAGTGAATTTTGTAGGTTTTAAAAGTGCATTTTGTAGTAATTTCGTAAAAATAGAAATTCTTGGGTCAATCTATAAATTTTCGAAAATTGTTGTATTGTTCTAAAATAATTTTAAAACTGTTGCGGGCTGTCCGTATTTCTTCATATGGTTCGAATAGTAACTATGAATCCCATTTCTGTTCTCGTTTGGCGTGTGTGGTTTGGGCAATCAATCGAACAGTCGCCTTTGTTGATGTTTGCTCGACTACACATGTGCCTATTCCCATTTTTCCGGTCGGACCGGAGACGGCGATGAGTAACTTGGGTCGTAGTATTGGTATATTAGGAATATGACGAACTCGGGTATAAACTCACGAGATAAAGAGTCGTCGAGCCACTTGGAGGAATAAGGAGTAGGAGGCTTCGGCACAGTGAGTTGGAGAACGCAATAGGGTTTGGTATTTGATCAACATCGACCTGCGTTTATTTTGTGTATCCGTTGGATTTTAAAATGGGGCATAGAACCTTGTCCGTTTTAAAATCGATCTTGAATTGGAACGTTAGGGTGCGGTGTTTATTCCATATCGTTGACATTAGTTTGTGTATCCCAAACGTTGGATTTTAAAATGGGGCATAGAACCTTGTCCGTTTAAAAATAGTCTTCAATTACCGAACTATTTTTTGATTTGAACTAGTGGTATATCCGCATGACCGTGAAAATCATAAAAATTGTTTACTTTTAACTACTCTATCGGTTTTGTGTGTAAATTAGTGTCCGATTATTTCGTATCTATTTTATACGCATGAAAACCTTTTTCACACCAAGTGTTCTTCTCGGTATTTTATTAAAAAAAAATAATAAATATGTTTTTCATTTTCGTAACTATAATGCATTCCCATCCCCTACCCACTGGGCTCGTTTAGCTCACCCCACATTTTTTTAAAATTTTCAGAGATGGATGAGCCTAACACCGACCCACCTACGCAAGAATAATAGGACATTGAGGCTGCTGGACTGAACTAGTTTTTCTTATTATTTTATTTAAGTATTTTGCTTAGGGAATTATTGTAATATTATTGTATGTAATTTTTTGTTTATATTATTTTGTAAGTTAAGACTTCCGTTGTATCCTATGAAATAAATCTAGTTTATGTATCTCAGGTTTTGTGGACTTTTCGATAGACTTAGATTTTGTCAAGTTATATATTCCAGTTATTATACTTTTGGATCATTACTCTTGTGGAGCCTAAGGTTGTAAAAAAAAAAAAAAAAATCCAGACTTATATCGATAATTGGGATTTTGTGATTAATTTGGTTTCTTTAATTTGGGGCGTTACATACTCCCAAACCAGGAATCAAAAAAAGTGTTTAGCCGGACATAGAAAAGAAATAACTCATAGACAAATTATTAAAGTTCATGTCTAAACTAATTGAAAAACAATGATACTATGGAAGGAGTGACTCGGGGATGATGACGATCTCTCGATCTATCTTCAATCCTCGAAGATGTGGTTGCGGTCTTGATCGATCTCTCCAATTTTTCGGTGGGGAATTGCTCTTTTCTCCGGTTTCTAGGGTAAAATTCAGCGTATCCTTGTTTGTGTCCGCCTTAGGTCTATTTGTACTCGTTTGGGTGAAACCTAGTTGAAAACGAGTCGAACTCTATTTTTTTGAGAGGAGCATGGGCCATGCCATATGGCACGCCAAAGACATCTTTGCCGGGAAAATTGCGGCACAAAAATTCAATGTCTGCTGGTTCATCAAAATCTCTACAATAGTAAGGCGTAACATCTTGTGGTGGGCTTCAATGGCGTAGCGAGGACAACATAGTAGTCGTAAACGAAAGTGGGGTGGGCCAAATAGAAAAATCATGAAAAATCATATATTTTATTATATTTATTTAGATAATTTGAGCCATCATGAATGCTTAAAATATATGTGATTTTTAAAATATCGTTTTTACATTCTCAAGGGTCATTCGAGCGTATCTAAATTTCAGCGATAGTGAAAGAAACGAAATCGGTATACATCTCGGAAATATTCTCGCCATCGGGGATCCAGGGTTTACTATTCGTTAACAATAAATTCAAAATAGTTTATTCAATAATAATTGCAACTAATTAAGAATATATTCATAATCATATTAAATTTTAAGTGTGGTTTTTGTCATAGTTAAATTCATAATATATTAGTTTTTATGTTATTAATAGAAGATGTGGAGACAACAGATGGAAAAGGAGATTAAGTGAATAAAACAGTGATTTATATAATTTATTGAAAAATTAATGTAAATTTAAGATGTATTATTAATATAATAAAAACCAAACAACTAATTAGAACAAAAATTTCAAGTTACTTCAATAAAATTAGTAAATAAATTTTGTAAAATTATATAAATCACGTGCAATACACGTGCATATTATTAATCTACTAAAAAACCATAAAAAATGGAGAAAGAACATCATGTCCACTTTGTTGTACAAGAGATAATATTCTCGTATACAATATCATTTGCACTAAACCTATGAATGTCACTCGTGTAATATACTGAGTTGTGGATAAAAAGTATACAATATTAAATTACCCTATATATTTAATAACCATTTATGTTGTTTATAATATTTAGGAAAAGAACTAGAAGGGTATATACTCATAAGGATATCTTGTGTTGAATGATGAACCCAAATTCAAGATTACAACTCAATAATGAATAATACAAGTTTGAGTGCAAGTGTAATCAAGAATAAATCCTCGACCTCAAGATGTGAAAGTGTAAGACCTTAGGCTATTACAACAAGATATTTACCCGCTATTATCTTATAAATTAATTTATTTAATAATTTTATTGATTAATATTAAAATATTAAAACGTGATTTAGTAAAAAATAAATATTATTTTAATTTAAATATTACAGAGTATTTAATATATAATTTTCTTTATTTTAATTATAGATCGATATGTTTTGTTAAATATTCATTTAAAGAACTCAATCCCACAAATATTTTAAAATTAGTATAAAACCAGATAATTTCTATATTAGCTTATAATCATATTCATCAATCTTTTATTTCATTTTTATGGCTAGAATAGCCTTTTAGTCTTACTTGATTGTTGTATTGTTTTAACATTGAATGCATTTTACATAATCGGATAAGTAATTTAACTTATAATTCGTAAGCTAATGATTAATAAATCTCATGCAAGTTATCCTATTTATAAATAATATTAATTAATTAACTTTTATACCAAAATCTAGATAATATCATTATTTTATTTGTTATTGTTATTCAATTTTTAAAAAATATAAAATAAAAGTTAATCAAATTCTTATACTTCTTGTGCTTACTTAATTTTTTTATTTTATCTCAATTCTCCGATTAACGAAATATAAAAAAATTGCAATATAATATATATGTGAGAAACACTTTTCATATATTATCTTAATTCTAGTAACAAAATCAATATTTTATCATTAACGCTTAAAAGTAAAGTTTCCAGTCTTCCTATTTCAAGTGTCTTAAAAATAATAAACCCTAACCTAGTATATAAGAAAATTAATCAATTATTTTCACCGAGAATTGAGTATTAAATAAATCTATGAAAAAGTGATAAGTCGGAATATGGGTTTTGAAACTCTATTTAATTGCCTACAAAATATCTCGACTTAATAAATAACAAATCAATGAGTCTTATGAAAGAAACATATTGTAATGATTTTCATGTGTCAATCTTGTATGATTAAATATAATATCAATTAACTTTTATGTTTGATGAATATTTTGAATATACTTAAGTTTTTAATAGTTATATAATGAACTAAAAACCAATATAATTTTTTAAATTGCATAATGTTTTAGAAATATACTTATTTATTAGAGTTTTTGTACTTGCAATTGAATTTGACTATTTGCTTTATCAATTAGTAGAGCACATGGACTACTTATGGATCGAACAAAAAGATTTTAGGGTTCTTTGTAAGTTAATTTAGATATCAATTAGAGATTAAATTTTATTTCATTACCGTATATCCAAGTAAATTTATATAACACTTAGAAATTAAATTTTAAATAAATAACAATGTGTTATTTTATATATTAATTTGCATGTGCAGATCCCAAACGCTTTTGGATTTTTCATAGGTTTAGTGCAAATGTTATTGTATACAAAATATTATCTCTTGCACAACAAAGACAAGATGTTATTTCTCCATTTTTTGATGGTTTTTTAGCAGATTAGTAATATGCACGTGCATTGCACGTGATTTATATAATTTTACAAAATTTATTTGCTAATTTAATTGAAAGATTAATGTAAATTTAAGATGTATTATAAATATAATAAAAATCAAACAAATAACTAATTAAAACAAATTTTGAGTCACTTTAAAATATTTTATTGTATAGATAATTTTAAATGATTAAATTTAAATGATTATTAAACATTATTTTAGAGTTTCATTATAATTAAAATTGAAATCAAAGATGGCTTCAAATATCCGAGGATCATCTCGAGATATAGATCCGTGAAATAAAGTCCATTTGGTCATAAACATCTCCATTTTCGCATATCACTATTCCATCGCTAATTGTGGAGAGTGCCTCTCTTGAATTGCAATAAGACAATGTCTTATTATAGATCGAGAGGCAAATCTTTTACCGGAAGCAGGCAGGAACAAAGTCTAACCAGATTTTATTAAATCCATTTCCCAAATTCAATATCCCGGCAAAATAACGGTCAATGGATCCCGCAAAGAATCGTCAAGACCCATGGGCTTCCATTGTGTAAGGTCCCAATACCACGGTCGTTCCTGAGGATGAAACAAGAACTCCTTTCTCCATAGCACCAAATAAAGCTATGGCGATTGGATCCTCATACAATGCAACATTACCCCACCCCAATGAGATGGAAATTATATCCACCCCATCTGCGATGGCCTGGTCCATGCCAACAGAATAATGTCAAAGACAACAACAGATTCGCCATACCAACTAACCTTATACATGTCCACCCGAGCGCGAGGTGCCACTCCCGTATCGTGCTTCGAGGCATAGCCGAAAGATGAAGCACCTTCCACATAATTTTCCACCACGGTGGGGACGACGGTGTGTGTACCATGGCCATCATAATCCCTCCCGAGTGAAGATTCTCGGATGAATCGGGAGTCGCAGCAGAACCTAGTAATCCTTGGTTGAAGAACAGGACTCAGAATAATTTCTTGTTGCAAAATGAAGAGTTGTGGACGTCTTGTCCAAACTCACAAAACCCGCTCCACTTAGCCGAACGTAAGTCATACCATCATCTTTGAAGTTTGTGGCTTTCGGGCCACACACTTAATCAAGGACCCCCACAATCACGCCCTTGTCGTAGTGGAAAGCGAGCCATAATCCGGTGATTGGATTTAGGGAGAGGAACTTAGTGGTGTGAGTGGTGTCAAGTGTGACACTTCACATCCTTTGAGGACAGAAAGTCGGGTGATTTTTTGAGGGATTTTAGCTCGGCTTTTGACAACAAAGCACCGATCCGTGAATTGCATTGTCGTAAGTATAAACAATTTTTAACGGTTTTTGTGGTGGTCGGAGTTGGTGCCAAGGGAATTCAAGGTCGAGACATACCAATGTACATGGCTGGAAAAAGCCTTTGGCATGAGGGATTTGTCCATATGGACAATATAAGTAGACCTATCCCTAAGACTAATGTAATAAGACATAAAAAAAAAAAGGAGCAAGGATGGTGAACTCCATCTGTTAGGATTTTTAGTGAACAAGTGCATGAGAGTTAGGCGGCGGTGAAGTGTGTAAATTTACAAATTTTCCTTTTTCCTCAACTCATGCACTATTGATGACTAGCTCAAAGTTATTTGAACAACAAAATTCACCTCGATTATTTTGAAAATTAAATTTAGAAGGTGGTTGTGTTAACTTTATTTTTAGTATATTTCAAAATGGAGTCTTTGATGGAGAATTTTAGAACTGTAAATTGAATAGCTTCTGGGGAAACCGGCCCGTAGTCATGGCGCATGACGTCAACATTTGATTAGTGACCAAGCTAACAGAATTGGTTTTGAATATGGAGAACAACATTTAGCGTTGGTGCATGGAAAGCTTAATTTCACAAGTGGGACAAGGATCATTTGAGCAATTTTGTCGTGTGAAAATAGAAAATGTCATATTCTATGTAAATATATTTACCGACTGTTGATAGGTTATTATTGCAATCTTTGCTAATTATATTAACAATTGACGGCTCAGGTTATTTTGATGATTTTTATTTGATTGTCACGAAATAAAGCCTTGAACAAAAACTCTGTTTATCAAGTCAGGAGCGTAATTCAGTTTCACTGATTTCTGTAACTTTGTGTAAGAAATAAAAAAATGACGCACAAGCCGAAACAAACAAAAAGAAAATGACTCATGTTTGGTAGAGAATAAACTAAGTCAATCCCAAGCTCAAATGATGTATAGCAATTGTGTAACATATCAATAGCTCCGTTTAGAGCTGTCAAAAAAAACTGGTGTTAGCTGATAGGGCTAGACTAGGACACTGTATGCAGTGGCAGACGCAGGATTCCGATTTTTAGGGGGCGGAAAACGGATCGAGTTTAAAAATTTAAACTATGCGAATTTTTTTTCATATACTAACCATAATTAATGGCTTTTTATATTGTAAAAGACAACTATTTGAAATTTTTATCAAATTTTGGGGGAAAAATTGTAAATTAATTGGGTTGCAGGTGATGCATCCCCTGAGGGTGTACAAAGTGTAACGAATGTTGAAGCTCCGGTGTCACAACCCGAGTCTTCAAGTCAACCCGGCACCTCTAGGGTTAAAGAGGGAGAGTTGAATCTTAGGCCACAGACGGGCAAATCTAAGGTTCAAACTGACGAGGTTAAGATTTCTCCTATGCAGGTATATCAACGACAATGGGAGAAATTAGTTATAAGGAGAGATATAAACCTAGAAAAAACTATAGTTGATATCTCAGGAAAGTATCCCAGGGTTTGGATGAAGCCAGGAAACCATCCAAATGAAGTACATGAATGGTATACCTTTGGAGCTCTAGCTTCGATCTATACTGTATCACCAGGATTCCCAAAAATTTCGAAATTACCGAAATGGATTGGGGAAAGCGATTTGAGACTTGGGCCAACATTCCACACTTGGCCGCAGAGGAGACATTTTGGAACTGTATTTTTATCGGTGCAACTCTGAACCAAGCGAAGAAAGGCTTTAATGAAGCTTTTCATTTCATCAAGCTAAGAAGACCGGATGGAAATGCTTTAAAATATATAAAAGCATCTTCAGGAAGAAGGACCGATGATTAGTAGGAGCATTTTCGGAAGATGAAGCTTCTACCGCAGGCGAGCATGGGGTCTTTGGGTTTGTCTAACCGAAATGGACAAAGTCAAATATCCATTCAAGTTTTCAGAATTCAACAAATGGATCTTTCTTTCAATTCGATGATCGGATCAACCACGAGAATTTGCGGAGGAACTCTTCGAGACCAAAAGAAGAATTCTCAGGGAAAATAAGATTCCGCAAGTAAAGAAACTTACCTAGGAAATTTCGTGAACATGGCGCATGTTGGCCGTTGGACCGACCGGATCATCAAGCATGCCCCGAACAGAAGGAACCCGAGTTTGGGAAAGGTTTCACCCAAACCCGACAGACAGGACCATATAGCCGAAAGGATAAGGGCCCACTCACAAGACGCATTTTCCTCGGGGACCACGCAAACAAACTTTTTAAAAAATTCCCCGACAACCATCACATGGGCTGAGTCACGCAGAAAGAAAAGGAAGACAATTGGCGAGACAATAATGCAGGATATGACGTAAGCAGTGACGTCATAATTTTCAGCAAGATTTGAAGTCCGCCTTTCAAGTCCGGGCTTACCTCTATAAATTGCAGGATTTGAAGGAAGCTGAGGACATCGAACATTTTCCTTAGTTTTCTTATAATAAAGTCTGAGAGAAATTTGTAATATTTTGAGTGTTTTAGTTTTCAAGTTTTTATGTATTTTGAGTGCAAGTCTCATACATGAGAGGCTAAACAAGTATTCTCCTCCCAAAGGAGATTACTAATGTAATAAATATTTCGTAAGTTCTTAATAAAAGGGGTTTTACGCTTCAACATGTCTTCATAATGTTCTATTAATTTATCCTGTTTAAAGATTATCTTGTACGCCCTGAAGTAGAAACGAACCAAGGCCGTGGTCTTTGAAGCGATTCTTTGAAGGAGTCGGATAACTTGTGATTATCTTCCCCGAGGGTGAGGTTGAAGTGAGGAGTCATTTTGTCAAACAATCTGGGCGATAATTTTCCATTGGTGGTGTTGCGAGCCATCTCACCCGGTCTTTGTTTTGGCCAAAGAAGGTATGAATTTTAAGGGATATTTTAATTTTACGGAAGCATGTTGGGCCGATATGGTCGTAATGGACTATATCCATTTATGTTAATAAACTTAGGCAAAAGTATGTATACATGTTTGTAAAATTTTCGAGAAGTATGTCTTGTTAAGTTTATAAGTCGAAACTCCGACATGATCCATTTAAAACCTCCGAATAGAGATGGATCTAAGTAGGTGTAACAATGCCACGAACAAAACAAGTGTTAGAAAAGGAAAAACTTTTACAACTGTGATACTTTGAAAAATAGGGTAGTTTGGGACTTGCATGGCAATTTTTATAAAGCGTGGGACTATTTATGCATATCGTTAAAAGCGTAGGACTAATATACAATTAATTGCAAAATTTTAAACAATATTATCTTACGTAAATCATCAATTTACGAATTCAGGACTAATTAAAATGAATTTCATCTAATATATAATCTATATATAAATTACAACACCAACATAAAAGAGTGCATCTTCAAACCGATTATATAAATGTGTACATTTAGTTTTGAGCAACAAAATATAAGGGTGTGCATTTTTAACTTTCCAAAATATAAACTAATAAATACTTTTCCAATAAGTGTGGCTTTTTTTTTTTTGAAGTGGAAATTTCATTAGAGTTTGAAACGGTCCAAAGTGCGATTGAGACAAAAATTCGGGTGGATCATTCCACCAAGTACAATTGACGTCGAGAAAATTTATCAAATCTAGCTAGTTCGTGAGCAATGATATTTTCGCCGAGGACACCAAAAGAGCCCCGGATTTTGAATTTCTTGAAGAGATCGAATATCCATCAAGATTGGTTCGACATCGGCTGGGGGTTGGTAAAATCTCGTCTTTGTAATAATGGTTGTGGTTTGAATCTCCGATAATTGATGTGTCCTGTGTGGCCTTGTAAATCGCCATCTCAAGAGCCTCCCAGTGGCAATTTTCTCGCCATTTCCGGGTTCGTGACAAACGGAATTTTTTCGAGAGACCTTTTATAAAATCGCCATGCCTATTTTGGATAAAAATGCCGATGCCTCGCACAATTTCTTTCAATCGATGTGGCTGGTCGAAGTAAATATGTGTACCCCTCGGAGGGTGTCGTAGGATCTCCAAGTCCAGAAAGTGAGTCGCATTTGGGCGTTCCGGCCATGATGAGGCTGATTGGAAGGATTTAAGGATAGCCCCGACTTGTGAGACTACGAGATCGCGCTAAATGGCTGATTTTCGAAGATGAGTTTATTCCTTCCATACCATAAGTCATTTGCACAATGTGATAGAATACTCTGCAATATTATTCGGTCTCTTGAGAAGATCTCGCGACCAAAGAGATAAAGAGGATTGTTGAACTGAAACACGACCTCGAAATACCCGAGAAATACCATACTGGCTGCCTTGAGTGGGCAATGGAAGAAAATATGAGTGTCGGAGGTGTACGGATGGCATAATGGGCGGTTGGTATCGCCTTTGGAGATGGCGTCGGGAGAAGATTGGGCGGTGTTGGAAGTGAGTCCGTGAGTATCCTCCATGCAAAATGTAAAATCTGGCGGTATAGAAAACTTCCGAGTTTTTTCCATATATTTGAGGTACGAGCTAGAGCTACCCTCCAAATTGAGGTCTCCTGGACAGATTCGGAGAATGTAAAATGGTATGATACACCGATTTGAGAGAATTTCCCATTTTTCTTTGTGCGCCCAATACCATGAGTCATTACGGCTGGAGTTTTGTAGTGGGATTGAGAGGATTGTGGCGACATCCTCCGGGAAGAGTTGCGTGATCAAATCAAAATTCCAAAGCCAATTATTCTCGGCGTCAATCGGTCGCGACCTTCATAGTTTGGGGATAGCAAAGGGGGGTGATTGGAGAAAATATGGAGCCTTTGGTATCGGTCCCCCAAACTTCGGGTATGCGCCCCGAATGAATACGTTTAACACACCCTTCCATGAGGACCTTCCGCTATCCATGATACTCCTCCATGTCCAAGATGGGCGGTGATGCATTTGGGCGAGGATAGAGCAATTGCGATGGTATTTTGCCTTGTAGACCCGTGCTAGGAGTGATGTGGGATTAGTAATGAGTCGCCACGCCTGTTTCGAGAGTAATGCGAGATTAAAAGCCTCGAAATCCCGAAAGCCAATTCCACCTTCGACTTTTTGACGTGTTAACTTGGACCATGAAACCCAGTGGATTTTTTGTGTTTGTCGTACTACCCCACCAAAAATTCGAACCACCGATGAATCTTAAATGGCTAAATCAGAATCAAATGCAAAGCTTGACTCATCATCGCGAAGAAGGGATGGCCTGGAGAACCGATTTAATGAGTACCTCCTTTCCGCTTTTGAAAATTGATGCCTGGACCACCTTGGATTTTTGCCAAACTTTGTCTTTGATGAAATCGAAGATTTCTTTCTTATTGCGTCCAACAATGCTTGGTAGCCGAGGTATTTGCCGTGAGAAGGAATTCTTGTGAAACCCAAAATACCAAGGATTGAGTTAGCCGTTTCTTCGTTGACATCATTGCTAAAATAAACGCCGATTTATCTAGATTTACGAGTCGCCCGAAACCTTCTCAAAGAGTTGGATTGCAAACGGGATGTGTTTTGCTTCCTTTTTGGTGGCATGTCCAAATAGCAACGTGTCATCGCCGAAAAAAATGTGAGATATGCTTGGAGCCGAGCGATTGCTATCCGTGAATTTTTGGCACTGCACCGCAAATCCCGCAAAAACAAGAAAACACTTCCGAGCAAATAATGAAGATATAAGGTGAGAGGGGTCGCGCTTGGCGGATTCTCGTTGTGGCTTAAGATGGCCACACTCGTTACCATTAAGAATAAAGGGAGAAAAAGCTTGTGGTCGACACTTAAGGATGAGATCAACGAAGAGGCTAGAGAAACCTAACGCGAGCATGGTGCGGCGGACAAAGATCCACTCGATTCGATCAAATGCTTTGCTCATGTCTAGTTTTATGGACATGAGGCCTATGGTGGGGCGGCTTTGTGCGGATATGGTGATGAATTTCGTGCGCTAATAAGACATTGTCCGTGATGAGGCGGCCGGGACAAAGGCCGACGGGATTCGGAAATGATCTAGGGAGGATGACGCGAGTCTATTAGCTAAGACTTTGGAGGCAAGTTTGTAAACCACATTACAGAGAGGCTAATTGGGACGGAATTGAGATATGGTGTCGGGATTTTTAGTTTTTGGAATGAGGACTATGTGCGTGTAGTTGATGAAGACTCAAAAGATGGTTATTAAGACAATTTAGAACATAAGACACGACATCGCATTACCAACAATGTGCCAAAATATTTGATAAAAAGCGGGGCTCATACCGCTGGTAAAGGGGCTTTTGAAAGGATGCATTTGTTTGAGCGCTTTTATAATTTCGACTCGTGAAGGTTTCGGTAAGCATCCGATTCATTGATGGAGTAACCCTGGAAGATAGCCGATCAACCGCTTGGGAGATGTCATGGTCGAGGGGGGCTAGAGAGGTGAAAATAGAGCGAAGTGATTTGTGATGATGCGTTCGAGGTCACAGGGAATCGCGAAGATTGCCAGCCAGGTCTTTGAGTTTTGAAATGTGATTATTCGATTTTCGTTTCTTTGCAAAGCGTGAAAAAAATTGCGTGTTCTGTCACCTTCTTTATACCGGTGTTGTTTGGCTCTTTGCTTCCATTTAATATCCAATTGATCCCAGATAGGTCGAGTTTGATTTTGTTGGTGTAGTTCGCTTTTTATAGCCGGATTTGCTTCCATTTAATACCCCATTTTTCGGAAAATTAGTCGCTTTTTATAGCCTGGATTTGTTTGTTAAGATCCTTACGGCTATGTCTGCTCCAATTTAAGAGGCCCAAGGAGCGAGGTTTCGAGCTTTGCGGGAGATCGACCATGGTGTTATCCCAATTTTGCTTGATGACTTCGTCAAAATCTTTCACTTTCACCCAACATGCCTCGAAGCGGAAAATACGGCGTTTGTTTTGGCGAAAGAGATGAGGTTCGGTCTTGAACTTGGATGTGGAGGAGAGAGTGGTCGGAGAAGAAGGTGGAACAATGGTTGACACGCGTCCATGGGAAGAGGTCGTGCCATAACGAGTTACAAGTGTCCGGTCGAGCCTAGCTCGTTGGGTGTGCTTGGGGAGGTTAATAAGCGACACCATGTGAATGGGGGTCCTTCATAACCCAAGTCGAACATATTGAGGTGCTGGAGTGTGTTTCTAAAAAGTTCCATTTGCCATTGAGCGCGGGGGTGGCTGCCCTGGAATTCCGATTGTGTTAGCACCTCGTTAAAATCGCCGCAAATGATCCAAGGTAACTCCGGGGTAGTGGCAAGGCTTCGAATATTATTCCAACTGATCCTTCGAAGGTTAACATTTGGTTCGCCATAGATGCCTGTTAAACGGAACGATTTCCCCAGAAGTTCGACTTCAACATCAATGAAACGGTCTGAGAAGCTGCGGAGAGTGACTGTTGTGTCTTTATGCCAGAGTAGGGCTAGCCCGCCCGAACGGCCACGAGCGTCAACTGAGAAACCATGAAAGTTGAGGGATTGTTTTAATTTTTCAATAACTGGAGCCTTGCACTTTGTTTCACACAAGAAAACCGTTGGGGAGACTTACTACGGACGTAACCCGTAGTTCTTGAATTGTCAGGGGTTCCCAGTCCCCGGCAATTCCAAGAGATGATACTCATTGCGTTCGGCGGGATTGGCTCGTGCCAATCTCCGCCGGCCCAGTTCATGGTTAGGAAGGCCCTGGTTGTTGAGGGATAAATTTATTTTCTTATCGATGGTGGACGTGGAGGGGTCCAAATTGAGGTTGTGTCCGTGAAGCTGGAGGAAGTTTTCGTTTTGAGGAGGAGATGGGATTTTTGGGAGGTGAGGGGAAGTGGATAGTTTCTTGCGTATGGAAGTCATACGCCTGGCTAGTTTGCGTGTTGGGGTGTCGAGTTCCATATGGACGGGCACAAGGAAAGGTTGGATGGGGTTATGGGGGATGAAGGTTGTATGCGTTTTGTGTGTGGGGGCGGTGATTGAGAGAGGTTCGGTGGTGGAGCGTCTACGGGTGCGAAGGGAGAGGTCAGTGCGTGAGGTGAGTTCGTTAGTGTTTTGGGTGTTATTTGGGGATGTGAGAGATGGATGATGGTTTTTATTCATAGAGGGGTTTATGTTGCGGGTGGGGGGTCATGGAGCGGGGTTAGGGTCGTGGAGTTCTCGTTTATTTGTGGGGAATGGTGTGTTCGGTTGGGTTAGGGGCATGGGTTACTGGGGTTTAAAAGGAAAAGATGGGGAGATATGGGTGTCTCTTTCTTTGTTTTGAGGTGCAGGGGGATGTTTGTTGGCCGAGGTGGGGTATGAGAGGTAGTGTTTGGTGGAGTATGATTGGAAGGCACGAGGGGGTTGGGGAATTATGGGTAGCGTTTGGGGTTGTGGGTCCGTGTTTTGGTTTTGAGTCGTGGGGTGGTGAATGGGTTCGAGGCTTGAAGCGCGCATCCATGGGCCGTAGGTGTTGCTCGGATTTATTTCACCGGTGCGAGGAGCCGTGCCGCATTCTCGTTCTCCATGTCCTATGATTCCGAGAAATAAGCGTAAAACTCTGACCTTTCGTATTTCACGGGAGGGCGTATTGATTCCATTTAAGGATGCCTTGATCACGTCGGAGAGGTTTGGAGATATCCAAATTATTTCGAATGCGCAAAAATCGCCAATGGCTAGGCCTTGAGTCGACATCCAGCGTAATGAAAGAACCGATGGTATTAGCCGTCATAGCAAACTCTTTGTTCATCAATCCAAGTGGAGCATTGTGGAGTTGGATCCAAAAGGGGCGGTTGTAATGTCAAGTTGGGATCCATTTGGGCGCCCGAGATTTCTCGACAAGGCGAGGAGAGATTTATCGAAGAGCCATGGGGATCCGGCAAT
The DNA here is from genome assembly GCA_016081115.2 of Rehmannia glutinosa. NCBI lineage: Eukaryota > Viridiplantae > Streptophyta > Magnoliopsida > Lamiales > Orobanchaceae > Rehmannia > Rehmannia glutinosa. The sequence goes on from CM071928.1 coordinate 77,382,337, forward strand.
AACCTTTTGTTTGTCGATTACATTGCGGAATTGGAAAAGGCGCTGTTGTCTCCAGGGGTTTACAAGATAGACCATGGCGCGGGGACCATAGTCGTTTGAACATGGAGGCGATGGAGTCGAAGTTGATGATTCGAGAGGAGAGTATTTTACCAACAAGGCCTGGGATCCATCAAGCTCGCTCGTTGACTTGGGTCCATTGAAATAGCGGTGTTCTCTTCATCGTTGAGGTGAGGTTGGCGTAGAGGATGGAGATGTCTTCGGACATGGGTAAGTGCGGTGCTCGTGCAAATCTTGAACGGTGTCTCCCAATGAAACGAGTTGAGACCTTCAAGGAGCGGACCAGAAAGAACAAAAACAAAAGCAAAAACAAGAGCCACGGGGAGGGGTTAGAAGGGAGTACGAAGAGAAAGAGTGAAGTGATAAGTGGAAATGGTCTTTGGAAGGAAACTCCAATGGAGGTGAGAGGGGAAATTTTCGGAGCGGGAAGGAGATGGGATGTGGGTGAAGCATGCGTGAGAGACGGGCGTGGGAACCCAAGACCATGCGTCTGGGAACCCAAGACAAGGGCACTAAGGAAAGGTTCTCCGGTGAGAGAATTCCTAGGACTAGTGTGGCTCTTACATAACACAAATTGTGAAGCCCCGTATTTTATAACATTGTTACTTGAATAATATGATACATTAATATTTTCTCATGATTATTTCAAGTGCATTATTTTAATATATTATAATTTATTTCATTAATTGATTTATATTTATTCATATAGTTTATACACATTGTTGAATTTCTAGGCGATATCTAAGATAAGTGACGATCCTACACTCCGCATATTTTAGATACCTTAGATGACGACTTTCATATAAGTAGTATTTACCTTAAGTAAATAGGATGTTGTTTGTGATGAGTGAGAGACATTATATGATATCATTCATCAATCTTTAAAGCAAATGGAGCATGTGGTACGGCTAAGGAGCAATGAATGAGGAAAGAAATAATTCCAATTCAATCAATTCTAGTATTTTATTCTACTCCATCATCTTCCATTAAATTATACACCACACTTTTTTTTTTATACACTCATCTACCCACTCACAAGACTTTACACACATTCAATTATCTTCCACACCACCTAATCTACAAACCCATACAAAACACTATCAAAAAAAAAAAAAATGTGCTAGTGTGTGTAGTGTTAGAAGCCAACCTAGTTGAGGAGGAAATCAATTTCATTTTCCTCTTACAACATCCACTCTATTTTCCCAAAACTCCTCATTTCTAACACTTAATCTCAAAACACAAAAATCCTTCCCCTATTTCTCCTTAAGGCCGAAAACATAAGTAAGAGTTGAGAAAATTTTTGGCCTTGTTTGTTTATGTTTTCAAGGGCCAATTTCTAATTTCCAACTATTCATATAAATAGAATCATGTTTGTTTCTAAATTTTCCAATGTAAATCATCATTTTCATTTTCCAATTTTCACATAAAACATCATCTCAAACCTATATTTTCAATTTTCAATCTATACGATACCCTACATCACTCATCAATCACTTTCTCACATTTTCATTCAATTATACATGTGGGACCCTCCATTACCAACTATATCTACTTAAAATATTACTATTTTTAATTATATATATTTAATGGGACCCACCTACCTACAATCTTCCAAATATAATATTATATATACAATTTAAAAGTTCAACCACTATCAACTTTTCAAATTATTATATACATAAAATAATATTTCAAAACTACTCAACCAAATATAATCTCATTTTCAAACCTATATAAAACTCATTTTCATTCTCTCATCCAAATATAATTCCAGTTTTCACACGAAAACCAATAAATTCTCAAAATTCTATTTCCAACACTAGAAACCTGGAAATGATCCATGGAAACATAACCATACAAGGGTTACTTCTTTCATCTTCATCTTATCTTCTTAAATACTTCAAGCTTATTCCTTTATCTTCTAACTTGATGAATACTTCTTATTGAAGTACTCTAGAGGTTGATTTCTTGAATAATTAAGGAAGAGCAAGACTTGGTTCTAAGCTTGAAGAGGACATTCAAGACAACTCTAGAAAATAAGAAGTTAAGATGTGAAATTATCATTTTTAGTATTTTTCCTTTTGACAACTTAAGGAATTAATTTTTGACTCAAATATATGAATTTTTGGAGCTTAGGGGCTGACCTACACCATCTCAAATTGAAGATAGAAGCTTGAAGGAAAAATTCTATTTTTAGAGACTACTTGAAGACATTAAGGTAAGTAGTAACCATTTAATTCTATTAAATCTCTTTAAATTTGAGACTTTAATTTTAATACCAAAATATGGTTAGGATACCACATAGGGGCTGACCTTCAAGAGTTTGAGTCAAGAAGTTGATACCAAGAAGAAGACTCCTTTTAGATCAACCAAAAAACTACTACGAGGTGGGTGAAAAATATTTCTACAAAAATCGCGTCATTCTTTCTACTAGTGCATAAAAATGCATGCTCATGTGATAATATGATATTTTATTAATCAAAGCAAGTATTTATGAGATTTATAATTTAATAAAATTTTGAGAAAATAAAAAGATGAGTATGATATTTTTCTTGCATAAAATATTGATAAAATTGCTCATCATTATACTTTTATGATTTATGATTCTATGAATGTTCAAATATATTTTAGAAATGTTTAAAATGAATTTTTATATATTTTTGGAATTCTGGAATTGTAACTTGTGCAAGAAAAATCGAAGCTTGGGTTATTTTTGCAATTCTTGTGAAACATTGGGCCATAAGTGTAAATATGAAAAACTATGAAGGTCACCTCTGAAAATTGAAATATTGGACTCAATAATCTGTAAATTTTATATATGAAGTGACTTGAAAGATTGGGACCCTTCCGGGCAAGAAAATACAATAAGAAGCAAGTTTGATATCAAAATATAAAATTGTAAAACTTAAAGGACTAAAACTGTAATTTTTGAAACTGTGGCAGTCAATGTAATACCCTAGCTTCACAGTACTCATACGCTAATACATATATTTCATGAAATTATATACGATTTAACTGCTACTTGTATTATTATTAGCATTTGTCTGCTTCATATCATATTTTAATACACCCGTACGGTACTAGTTGTGAGAACTCTAAGTGGAGCGGTCGATTATTAGACACTTGGAAAAAAATAGGTGTCATTGTCTTAATTAGAAATAAGTGTAACACTTGACTCTGCTAAGAAATGAGTACTCACATGAATGTTCAATCAATATCAAACATTGGTATACCGTATAATGAGCGAATGAATTATTTAATGAAAGATTAATATATTATTTGAAGCAAGTTGGTGCTAAACCTAATATGAATAAAGGGATGGTACACAATATTATTTTGAAAATGATATTTGTTAAAGAGAATGATAACAATAATAGTATGTGAAAATAATAACGAAATCGTAGAAAAGGTTGATAGAATCTTAATTAGAACATAATAAAGTGATTTGTGTGAATGCCAGAAAATTTATATAAATATATACCTCTATTGTTAAAATCCCGCCTAACTTCGTTTAGATCCCGCCTCACCTCACCAAGACTTTATCTAGCGCTAGGCTCCAGGCGCCGCCGGACTAGTACCTAGCAATTTTAACAACATTGATATATATATATATATATACATGTACTAATATTATTTATATATAAATATACGGAAATATCATACGTAATTAAATATATAATGTACTAAAGGTTAGCATCCTAAAGGTTTACATTTTATATTATATCCATATATACACATAACTAATATTATTTAAGTAATTAAACTAATATTTAATTTAAATGGATAAGTCATATCTGCAATTAGGCAACATATATGGGTGTGTATAGTGTATATATATGCATGTCTGTACCACACATGCACACTTGACTTACTGACAAGTGTAACTCAATAACAATTTGTATATGTGATAAATGTTTCCACCGCCTCACTTGTCAAAGGAATTGTTCAAAGGAACTGTTAATAGACATTACTTATAGTCTACTTAAACTCACAAACACATATATACTGATGGGTGAAGGAAAAAGAAGGGTGAGGAGGAGAGCATACGCATAAAAGAAAAAAAAAAAAGAGAGAAGATAAAGAGAAAAAAATAATAATAATAAGCAAAAGAACTATAGCTACGTACCTGACTTCGGAAGCGTGTTTTCTTTTGGGAGATCAAGAACTGTAAGTCATGTTCTCATTTACTTAGAATTAACTTTACAGTTTTATTATAAATGATAATGTAAAAAAAGAGAAAAGAAAGGGGTAATGCGGAAGAAAAAAATTTCTATTATGAAATGGAAGCAAATTCGATATAGATGCGCAAAATAGTGAAGTTTAGAACTTCAGGAGTACCACGGGTGAATTATAATTATATACATGAAATAGTAGTTATATATTTTTAAATGGGTGTATCATATTTGAATTCCAATAAAGGTTTAGGATCTTGTGATATATATACATATATATATATATATACTTCTTATAATCAAAATCTTAAAGATAATTAATGATATATATATATATAGGATTTGGTTCAAATGAGACCACCCTCCCTAGGTGAGACAGTGTGGACTCATCTTATCCATTGATCTTAAAAAATGAAGGGATGTGATTAATTCATTTTTTAATTATTTCTAATTTTCGCTGATTTTAAGGCAAGATTGTAATTTTGTAATTCAAATTAGTGGTCCCACGGATTTTATGGTTCAAATTAGTGGTCCCAGTGATTTTATGGTGAAATTAATGACACTGCAGGATTTTGTGGCGGAATTTAAGGAATATGTTTTCTTTCCAAATATTTTTATTTTTTGCATAGTTAGGGTTCTTCTTTGCATAATTAGACATCAAATAATGCATATTTAGTTATTTTGTTGGCACATTTTTACGAAAAACAAGACATAATTGAATATAACGTCTTTGCGTATGTAGTTATACTACACCTGCATAAATAGGTTCAATATAATGTATATTTAGTTATGAAAATGGGATGTTGCTTTTGGAAATTATAAAAATGGGATGTTACATAATGCAATCGCATATTTAGTTATTCCACAACATAGATAGTTTCTAGATAATACATAGTTAGTTGATTTTGTTGCATAGTTTATGACGTCTTGCATAGTTGGATATCGTACTACATATTAGTTTTTTTTTGCATAGATAGTTTTGAGATAATGCATATTTAGTTTATTTTGTTGCATATTTTCAAATATGTAATATCCTGAATATATGCACCGTTTCATAAGTATCTATGCTTTGTTTAATAAGTATTTATGCATCGTCTTATTCGTGAAAATTACTGAGTTTTTAAGAGTTGATGTTAATGGATATTTCCGAGTTCTACATCGACGCGTCTACACCATTGATGATGTTGTGTAGACTTTGTTCCACGATCGATGATTCATCATGCATCATGATTCGAACATAAGTGCATCTTCACCTTTATTTTATTTTTCATTCGAGTTCTTCAAATTTGCATTAATGGTGGAATTGTGTGTGTGTGTGTGTGTGTGTGTGTGAGAGAGAGAGAGAGAGAGAGAGAGAGAGAGAGAGAGAGAGAGAGAGAGAGAGAGAGAGAGAGAGAGAGAGGAGAGAGGCGAGGAGGGAGGGAGAGGGAGAGAGACACGTGAGATGAGAGATGCATGAGAGAGAAAGAGATTTGATTCCTACCTTGTTATGTTATTTTACCCTACTACCCTTATATTGATTAAATTAATGTTTTAATATATTTTTATCCCTTAAATCATACCCATTGATTAATAGTGGAGGATGGTTGAGATTAGTCCATTGTGTCTCACCTAGAGACATGGTCTCACTTGATCCTCCCCATATATATATATATATATATATATATAGATAAAGAAATAAATTAGCAGAGATGGAATCGGGTTTTCTTTGCTCTTGTATTGAACTTTTAATACACTTTATAATAGTGCTAGAACAGATATTTGAAAATTTAATACAAAAGTTATAATACACATTATTAAATGATGTCAGAATATAGATTCAAAATAAGAAATTGAGGTACAAATTAGGAGGTTTGGTTAGGATTTTTATCATAAGATACAAAATTAAATCGGGAATTCGAGTCACTTTATGAGATTAGATGTAGGAAACTTGCTGATTGAATAGTAGAAAATAATACTTTATATAATTACTGATTTTCATCTGCGATGTTGAGGAGTTACGGTTTAACAAACCAATAAGTAGAGCACGACGGAACAAGGTAAGTGAAAATCCATCGGCAACTACAATGCATGAACATAATATTTTTGTCTCATTGATATAATGCGATTCTTGTATCTTGATGGATGCATTATGGAAACTTGATGTGCGTATGTTGCTTGGAGGATATTGGAGTCGATGATTATTGTTTCATTGAGCATGTCATTCATCGCATTCGTGACGCACGTGCATGCACAACATGTGAGTATTGTTGAAATGAGGCATGCACAACATGATTTTCTTGAAAAGAAAATATTTTGGTTGGCCGCTACTAGTGCAGTGAAAGGCGTGTGGCATATGTATATGATGTTTCGGTACCGCAAGTGGGATGACTTTCCGGAGGATCGCAGGGCAGGCATGAGGCGGACGCGGTGGTCACGGAAGGATGGTCCACTTGATAAGACTTTATGGTTGCAAAATGGTGGGATGACTTCTTGTGGATCGCGAGTGCGGGCGGAGGCGGACATCTAGCGGTCACAAGAAGATGGGCCTAAATGCGTGTCAATCGGTTATTGGCCATCCGAAAATTGATATTGAGCTCTTTCAGGTGCGTAGTAGGGGGCCAAGTGCCCGATAAAAGAAAAGGAATTTGGTCAAATACTTTTATTTCATCGGCATGCATTCTCGAAAGAGTATCTTGGACTCAATTACTTATGTATTTCATATCATTTCATTGACATGCATGATTTTTACTTATTGAGCTTTAGCTCATGTAGTTCATGCATTATAGGTGAAGTAGGTGATCTTTGGATTCCAGGATTTCCGTGGGCATCATGTGCTTTGGAGCTCTACAAGGAGTTATTGAGGACGGTGTACATGGATGACGACTTTGTTGGGCTATGTTGATAGGTCACTTTTCCCTTTTTGGTTTTGTATTATATTTTGGTTTAAGGTTGTACCCTCTTTTGAAACTCTCATGTAAATATATATATATATATATATATATATATATAATTAGATGGGTGATGTGGGTTATGAGTGTGGTCACATTGAGGTTGTTGTGTTTATTACAGGGTTTGTTACCTCTTTTGCTTGTAGATATGGGTTGTCATTTTCTTATAAGTAAAGTGATCTTGCTTGTTCGTTGTTAAAATATCACAGGTAAAAAAAAAAAATGTACAGGTATATAGGGTTTACGTTGTCAAATTTTACTTTTTATATTGCTTAGTAGTGTAGTAGTAGGGGTGGGCGTCACGGTCAAGGTATCTCTTTAAAAGCGCAGATTTATTTAATATGATATTTTAAACCTTTAGTTCAAATTTCATAACCATCCGACTTGAAACGAGCCTTTAGCGACAAAAAAATCGCTTTGGGTCAAAATTGTAATTTTTAAAAATAAAGTACCTAACTTTCAAATTTTCAAAACTATTTTAACCACAACTTATTACTGTCAAAGAAGTATTTTAAAATTAGAATCACCTCAAAATCCTTCCGGTTTAAGATTTACCTAATTTTAAAATAGCAAGTCAAAAATCAAAATTTTGGAAACTAGAGGTGATTCTGCAAATTTTATAAAATTTGTCCGAGCCCCCGGAAAATTTTAATCTACGAGAATTTAGAAATTTTTAAAATTGACCCTACCTTTTCCGAGTCCAGAATTGAAAGTTATCGAATTTTAAAACCGGTAAGGGAATATTTTCCTTAGTAAAAATGATTTTTACTTTAAAAATTTGCTAAGGACCTTGAAATTGATATTTTCTAACTTGGTTACCTTATAAAAATTTTAAGATATAATTTTAGTACTTATCTAATAAAAATATCGAGCTTGAACATAATGCACCGAACCAAATATTAAAACCGGCTAGATTATCCGCCCGATAACTAGACCGCGAGTTTTGTTTTTGAAATAAATACCGGATATTGTGTGACCAAGATCACTCCGGGCTTGCTAACTGATTTTATCAAATTTTTTCGAACGAGCAAGATTGTACTTGGAAGAGAAATCTTGAAGTGATAATTTAAGTGAAACGAAAGTAGAATTAAATGTAAAGCGAGAAGTGAAATTAAAGTGAAATGTGAAGTGAAATGATAAGTGGAAGTGAAAATGAGAATGAAAGTGAAAATTTAAAGTGGGATAATTTACTTCGGCTTTATCCAGTGATGTGGGATAATTTGCTTTCGGCTTTATCCGGAGTGGGATAATTTGCTTCGGCTTTATCCAAGTGATGTGGGATAATTTGCTTGGCTTTATCCAAGTGAAGTGGGATAATTTGCCGGCTTTATCCAAGTGAAGTGGGATAATTTGCTTGGCTTTATCTAAGTGATGTGGGATAATTTGCTTCGGCTTTATCCAAGTGAAGTGGGATAATTTGCTTCGGCTTTATCCAAGTGATGTGGGATAATTTGCTTCGGCTTTATCCAAGTGGCGTGGGATAATTTACCGGCTTTATCCGATTGAAAGTGAAGTAAATTTAATAAAATAATAATAATGCTTGATCGATTCGACCAATCTAACGTGAATGGTTAATGGAAAAATCTATACTGACAACGAGACAAAGTCATATGCACTTCATGCATTGTTTTCCATGAAACGATTTTCCATGCATAAAACCGACCACACTGCACACCGGCCCCCACCCACTGAGATTTTTGTTCTCACCCCACCTCTTTTATCAACGAGGAAGATGAAGGATCGATCGGGACGCTGGTGATGGCGGATCCCAAGACGTAGCGTAGTTCTCGTATTATATTATGGATTTTATTAAGACGATGGATTTTATTTGTGATGATTTAGACCTTGGACTTATTTGTTGTAATAGCGGGCGTATGGCTCACGAGAATGAATTACTATATTGTATTTTATTTCTTTGGATTCACTGCAACCATACTCCCGACTTAGTTATACCTTTATTTACATGTTATTTGATGTATGTTGGAGGATAGTTAAGTCGGATTGGCAAACCGGTATAAGTTGGCAAATTGTGTCACAACTTTTGGGGTGTGACACAAATGATTAATAAATTGTCTCCGATTTTTTAAAATAAACTAAAATTAAAATTTAGATTTGTACTTACAATTTATTTTCGTAATTAAAAAATTAAAATTTACACACAATTAACCATTTTTCCGGAGCCCAATAATGTAATAAAAATGCCCAAATCGGATTGAAAGCCCAAAAATAAAAATAGGCTAGTCAACTTAACTTATTATATTTTATTCAGAGCCAAGCCTACTATTCATTTTTAATAAAAAAGCCCAACCTCATTTTGAGCTTTCAAGTGTTACATTGCAAAATTATATCGTTTTTAGGAAAAAAAAAAAAATGTTACGTTGCACCGGATTTAAACACAGTCCCTATTACAACGATGTGTTGATTATATATATCATGTATTGATTAAATATATTATTTATTTGTCTTAATGGTGTCGGTGTAATTTTGTATAATATAATATTAATTAATCAAGTTTAAAATCGATGACTATTCAAAATTTTCCTAAATTATTTAATAATAGTTAAAACGATTTAATTATGATTTTATGTATCTTTCACCACTTTGAATTAACAATTAATTTTGTGTTCGAGATTTTTTGGCATCTTATTATTTATGCTCAATTCTCTTATATTTATACTACTTAAATTGCAATAGAGAAACACTTTGACATTGTTGATCCTAAATTGAAGCATAACCACCAAATATGGCTTCATTTTCACGTCCCACTCTATTTTGTTTTTATCAAGTGTCCCGCTAATATCGCGATATTGAACTCGAATTTTGTAATAAATAAGAGTTGTTATATAAACTATATTGTAGATATGTACGGAAAATATTTTGTGAGTTTCTTTTTTGATTATTCTTGATAGTTTTGTTGTATTGTTTTTAAGTTATTTTTGTATAATTTGTTTATTTTTTTATTCCTCATACTAATATATTTTGTGTCAACATTTTTGACTCAACATACATTTTTATTCATATATATAAACTTCTATCCCCGTCAATATTGTTTTTTTGGTTATTAGTTTTATAGTTTTGATTCGGTAATTATTGTTTTGTTTTGTTTTGATTCGACAATATTTTTGGGTTATTAGTTTTATAGTTTTGATTCGGCAACAAACTTCTATCTACTTATTGTGATGGCTTCTTATATTGTTCAATTAGAAATTTATTACAAATTGTAATTACATTAACTTTTTGTGTCAACGTCTTCCATGCAAATATCACCATTAAATTGTGACATGCATAATGTGAACGAACACACTTGGACGGTCAAAGTGGTCACCCATAGCGCGATCTATTTTATGGATGGATGGAGCAAATGGGCCCTTGATAACGAAATTTCGGATGATGAAGTATTGATTTTCTCTTATCGTACAACCACATTTTTTTCCAATGATGATTCATGTGAGAGAATCGATGTGTACCGATATATGTGTATTTGATATCGAGTTCATGTAATATATTATAGTTTAAATCATATATATAATATTTTTGTTTAATTATAAATTAACCGATTAATTGATTGATTTAATTAATACGTGTGAAACAGGTATATAAACAATCCGGCTTTTCGATTGATTCTCTCAAAGTCACATACAAAGAAACCTCGCTTGGTAAGTATTTACTCATATATGTGTGTTTGTAAGTTCGCGATATCTTATATTTATTTAGTGGTGAGATTTTTTATTAATATTTTTTTGATCAACAATCTATACCTATGAAGTTTTGGAACGATTTTATCAAAGGTACACACAAAGAACAAAATGATGCAATTATAAGGCATAATGGAAGATAATGTTTTGTTGGATTAAAGCAAGAGAAATCCAAGATTTTCATGCAACGTGGTTGCCGATAATTGTTGTATATAATTAATAAATCGATGATATTTAATCCTATAGATACAATAAGTATTTATTATATTTCTAATTATTCTTATAGATACAAAACGAACTATTAATTGGAAATTTTTAAAATTGATCTTTGATAAAACAATTGGCGATATCTAGTTGTACTTTTATTCATTGAAAATATATATTAATATTTTATTAATCAAATTTAACAATACTATGTGAGCGAATAATTGACAAGATATTTAAGAAAATAAAATGAGAAAATTACACTTTAAGATTAAAGATTTATTAATCTAGAAAATTTATAATGTATAATTTTTAATAAAAAAAGACAATAATTGGTCAATGGTGCATTTTTCTCCATTTACAAAGGAGTATATATGTATAATTGGACAACAACGTGTTAGCTTAAGAAAAACAATTGATTGAAAGATTTATAAAACTAAAAATGGTAACAAATATTTATTACTCGAATATATTGTATATATCTCTTTTATATATTGATTGAAATATTTTTTTCTCACGCCAAATTCCATTTATATTTAAATTGATTTTGGATTATGGATTTTTTTATGGATGATTTAGAAAATATTTTATTATTAATAAGATGTTTGATTTTTATATCATGCTTTTGAAGGAATATCTAGATTTTTATTTCATATTGATTCAATTGTTGTTTCAATATTTATTTATTATATTTATTTTTGAAATATTGGTATTTTTAGAAGTGTGAACAAATACTAATTAAGTCCGATCTAGAAAAATGAGTTATCTTCTAATTGGTCCATTGATCAATGTTGGTGTTTAATTTGATGATAATTTGCTTAATTAAGAATAATTAAAAACTCTAATTACTATCGAATAAAATTAGTATATATATGATATAACTAATACAACTCAATCAAAAAAAAAAAAGAATAAAAATGAAAAGATATAAAATAAGATACAATGTTGGATAAATCAATCCAAATATTCTCCTAACTAATGCATGTTTTGGAGTTATCCAAAATTAGCAAGTGTTTTGATTTGGTAAGTCAATGGCAAGAATCTTTCGTAATATAAATATTTCACAAAAACTCGTCACGATCGGTATCTAACGGTCCGACTTGTTAGACGGATCGACGCGGACTCGGTGGTATTTACGTAATATTAGCAGTGTCTTGGTAGTTTTCGGGGACCACCGGTATTAATGATCCTTCCGAAAAGAATTAGCCGAATCCTTCTAAAAAGTATTAGCAGATTCTCGGAGAGTGTTTTAGTATCTCTCCGAATATACTCCCAAGAAATATAATAAAGATCCCTCAAAAAAGTATTAGTAGTTCTCGAAAAAGTATTAGTAGTTCCCTGGGTATTTTTGTAATAATAACAGTGGTATTTTCATAATATTCAGGGACCGGTATTAGCAGTCCTTAAGAAAAGTATTAGCAGTCCTTCAGAAAACTATTAGCACGTAGTTCACTTAAAAATATTAGTTTTGTAATGCAGACAATGATATTGTACCAGGATAATCTCGAAAAGTATTAGGTTTTCATCGAGAAGTATTAGTAGTCTTTCTAAAAAGTATTAGTAAGTAGTTCACTTAAAAATATTTAATAGCATCTTAAAAAGTATTAATTTTTTCCGTCAAAAGTATTAGTAGTCCCCTTGAAATGTATTAGTAGTTCCCCGAAAAATATTAGTTTTTCTCCTCAAAGGTTTGTAGTAATTCTCCTGAAAAGTATTAGTTTTTATAATAAAAAGTATTAGTATTCCACTTTTCAATCAAACCAAAGTTAAACGTATTCTTCTCTATAGACCAATCACCAAAGTAATTTACCCTCTCTCTCGAGATGTATGTAAAGCGTTGATTGGAATATCTATGCTAAAGCATCTTTGCTCAACATGAGATATCCAACTCCCAAAAGTTCAAAAGATTATAAGGTCTCACAAATATTCACGAGACTTCTCAATCATGCAATCTATTTGTGTCAAGTACTCAAGATCTAGTATTGAAACTCATCGGTTAGAATTATCCATCAATACATAATCCAACATCACTCTACATAAAAGACGCTGATTTTTACCTAGAAACCGAGAGAAAAGAGCAGAGTTTTCCACCGAAAACTTCGAGAGATCGATCAAGACCGTAACCACACCTTCGAGGATTGAAGATAGATCGAGATATCGTCGTCATCCCCAAGTCACTCATTCCATCGTATCGTTATTTCAATTAGTTATATTTTGATGATGAATAATTTGTCCATGAATTGTTTATCTTTGATGTTTGGCTAAATACTTTATGATTCCCGGGTTTGGGAGTAGGTTAATAAACACTTTTATTTGATGATTAATAATAATTGAAGTTAATGTTTTCTTCCTCTATTCAAGTACTTTGCTTTAATTCCTACTAAAGCAAAGTGTACGGATCGATTTATAGAATAGGGTTTGCAAGGTCGAATCCGCAGGATTAATAAATTAATGTACCAAGTATTGGATTATAATACTCCTATTTTTATCTAAACTATCGAAATTTGAAGGATTGGTTTTATTACTACTAAAGCAGAATTTAATCCTAAAATAACAAAGCGAAGAACGATTGAAATATCAAGTATGGATGAATGGATTCCTGGGCTATGGTTTGATTAATATCCCACTTTTATTCTCGATTAATCAAACCAAGGTTTAACGTATTCTTCTCTATAGATCAATCACCAATGTAATTTACCCTCCTGTCTCGAGATGTATGCAAAAGCGTTGATTGGAATATCTATGCTAAAGCATCTCTACTTAACATGAGATATCCAACTCCCAAAAGTTCAAAAGATTAAAAGATCTCACAAATAGTCATAGACTTCTCAATCATGTAATCTATTTGTGTCAAGTACTCAAGATCTAGTATTTAAAATCATCGGTTAGAATTATGAATCAATACATCAAACCAGTTTAGATCAAAGGCCTTTTGATAAAACAAGAATTAAAGCAAAGTACTTGAATAGAGAAAGAAAACATTAACTTCAATTATCCTTAATCATCAAATAAAAGTGTTTATTAACCTACTCCCAAACCCGGGAATCACAAAGTGTTTAGCCAGACATCGAAAATAAACAATTCATAGACAAATTATTCATAATCAAAATCTAACTAATTGAAATAACGATACGATGGAATGAGTGACTCGGGGATGATGACGATCTCTCGATCTATCTTCAATCCTCGAAGGTGTGGTTGCGGTCTTGATCGATCTCTCAAGTTTCGTGGAAAACTACTCTTCTCTCTGGTTTCTAGGATAAAAATTAGCGTGTCCCCTGTTTGTGGCCGCCTCGGGTCTATTTGTACTTCATTCGGGTGAAACCTAGTTGAAAACGAATGAACCTCTAATTTCGTGAGGAGCACGGCCGTGCTCTTTGCACGCCCAACCCGTCTTGGGTGCCGTTGAATATCACAAGTCGCAAAAAGGCACGGGCCGTCTTTGTGGCCGGTAGCCGAACTCCAAGTCTTCAAATATAGGTTGAGCACGGCCATGCTACTAGGGAGCACGCCCGCCCGTGCTCACCAGAGCAATGCGTACTTGGCTATTTTCTTACATTTTTCGCACGGTTCGTCGACTTCTACTCGATTGGACTCCAACTTCGTCTAACATGTCAAGTATTGGCGGTTGCAATGCCCAAATTGTTGCCAAAACGCTACAAATATAGATAAATTCCTACAAAACGAGCAAAGCGTAATCCTTTTCCGCAAAACAGAATAAAACCCTATTTACTCATATAATGCATGCATATTAACACATTCTAGCCAATATTAAGCCCAAAATACATGCAAAATACAAGTCAATCAAACCCCCAAACTTAAACTGTTGTGATCCGGTCTACACTTTATAAACAAGACAACACAAATGGAGTAAAGAAGAGCAACTCAAGAACACCGCATTACAATTCATGTCATCTATCCCTAGACATCAAGCACAAATCAACCAAGTTTCAAAGAGCTAACACGGAGCACAAGTTTATAAAAATCATGGTAAAACACTTCAAATCACGCCTCTCAGGGATAAAGTGTATACTCTACTCACTAGAATGATAAGGGAGTGTATTCGCTTAAGTCATATCAATGTTGAAGAATTACCATATGCTTGCAAATCGTCTCACATCTCCGCCACTCGTTTGTATGCAATTCACAAATCATAAAGGACTTTATTTAAGGTTGTAATGAAGGCTCTTTGGTTAAGGTAGGGAAATATGGATAAAGTGACTCAACTCGAGCGTATAGATTTGAAAACACATTGTTTTTTTTTTTCTCAAACCATTTTTTCTAATTCAAATCAACTATGTACTCCCAATCGCCTTGTATCCTATCACTTCTCTATTTCTTCCTTCTTTTTCATACACGGTATTCCCTTCGCCTTACATCACAATTCTCGGCCTATTTTTCACTGGCCGACTCACTTTTTGCGATCGATTTTTTTCGACTCCTTGTGAGTATTTTTCCTCTTTTTCCTCTTTTTTTTTCTTTTATTCCCAAGCACCCAACATGTACACATTTTCTAACTTTTTTGACACCCCTTCATTCAACCCTTTATTCCATCCCTTTACTCAATGCTATACACTAAAGTTTAGGGTAACCGATATATCAAATTAAGTTCTAAGGCTTGAAATGTGGCTATCAAAAAACAAATCAGGCAATAGGCTCAAATTGGCTAACTAGGGAAGTCAAATATCATAAGGTAGGCAAAAGGCTTAACAAAGATGGCCTAAAATCATCTTCATGAATGCATACAATATGTGACTTTGACGGAGATACCAAAACAAGTTCTAGAATTCAAATCAACATGAATGACACACTCAATCACAAACAAGATCGCATAATATGAAAGCGAAAAGGCTCAAAAGCTCACAGGCTTGTAAGTGCATAATTCAAAGTATGTTAACCATGATTCAATAATCACATGCTCCATATTAACTATTCTCAACCCGATCAACTCACACTCAACATCCAATTCAAAACAACACAAACCAATCCGCAAATGCTCCCAAGATCATGATCACAATCAAAACATAACAAACACACAATAGCAGTCAACTCACTCCCTAACACTAGGAAAGCAATAAACGTGCTAAGAAAAATTTCAAACATCTAATGCAATGCAACCTATATGCTCTACATGCAACTAAATGAATGCAAACGCCACACCCATCAAAAAAATACTACCTCTCCTCCCCAAACTTGAATGAAATTATAGCGCATGAAAGAGATGGTGGAATCTCAATAAAAAGTATGGATAGGACTGTATACCTTTGTGGGGGTGGCGGCGGGGTAGTGGCCCGGGAGATATGCCAATTTTCGATCATTTGTAATGTCCGCAATATCTCCAACTCCGCCGCTCGTGTGCTTGGTTCCACAAGCTCCGGGCTTGGTACCTTTGCTCCTGGATTTGGTATCTTTGGTCTTGGACTTCTTGGAAAGCACGGAAATCATTCCTTGTCGTCGCAAGCTTTCTTGAAGGCACAGAATCTGTCATGATGGTATTGTCTCCCACGCTCCTCGCCTTGGCGGGAGACCTCTGGAATGTCGGGCCGCCTCTGCTGGAAGCCCCCGTCGAATCCTTCCTCCCGTCTATCATACTCCTGCGCCTCCATCACCAAGTCTTCTTCGTCGGGCAACCCGGCTACCCTTCGCCTTTTTCGTGCTGCCAAACCCTCCATGATTCTGATATGTTCGTTAGAGTACATGAGCTAGTTGATTTGGTTGTCAACCACAGCTGTGAGCTGCGGGTTAGGAATGGGAAACGCAGACCCAACTTTTTGTTGAAAACAGAGGATATTCTCCTCATTCGATGATCTTCATGGTGTGAAGGGCGCTCAAGTTGATACTTCGGCTGCCCGCTAATGGCTCCATACGACTCATGTCAACCTCGAAATGCTGCGCAATGGGAGTTATCATTCCCCCAATTAAGATTTTCCCCACGTCATGCTATTGTATGTAGACGGCATATTCCACAAAGTATGACGCCATGTTATAAGGGTGCGAGTGAGCATACACCATAGTAGGTATAGCTCTTTCACTTGCATACCCCCGTTGTTGTCTTGGGCAAATCTTGAATGAGCCGTTACTTTCGAATATACCGAGAATATCGGGTTGCGGAGTGCGATGCCTTGGAAGTGCGTGCGACATATTGCATGAAGCCGATTTCGGGGTTTCGCAACAACCGCCGAATTCACGCGTTGTAATTTGCGGCCCGTTTGATGACGGGGCGTTTGATGGTACCCCAAAAATTTGATTGATTCGGCGATCGTGATTTCCCACCATACGTTGCCCATCCTGAAATGGATTTTCCAAGGCTCCTTTCTTGGTAGCGTTTTTGTAACTGGACGGTGCTTAAGAACTCAGTGCGAGTGTCTTGTATGTTGGCCACCGCCCTTGCATGAAAGCGGTCCAACCAACTCGTTCAAACATTTGCCACACCTCCTTGTGTATCCCAGAGTTCGTACACTCATAAATCGACATAGCGTGTGGGTATGTACTCACGAGTGATGAGCTGGTTCCATTGCTCCATTATATGGTGCTCTGTGAAGGTGAGTCCATAGGCAAGTGGGCTGTTTGGGTCTATCTCCCGAGCGGGTCTCCTCAGACGTCCACCCTGACCTCTTTGTGGTTCGACCATTTGTTCGAATTAGTACCTAGCAAAACAATTGTGAGAATCCATCCGTGCCAAGTAAAACAAACGATGAATTGATACAACAATCCAACAAAGGCATAGTGTCTCATCTCAACAATGTAATTCACAATTAAGCTATCAACTCAAATACCAATACAATTGCCGAGAATCCTAGCCACTAACACCCTAAACAATCTAGCACATGTATAATCCATCAAGCAATCAACCAAAATCATCATAATTCAACAACCCACAAAGTGTTCGATAAAATGCCCAATAGAAAATTTCAATCAAAAACATGGCACAAGTATCAAACAAGCATCCTAAAGCAACTCTAATCCATAATCCTCAAGAAATTTGACATAGCATGTATAATTCATACCTTAAATCCCAAGAATTTGAAGAGAGTTGGATTTTGAAACCCTAGGTGCTTTCTACCCCAAATCCTTGCTTCCAAGCAATTCCACAAGTGTAAATTGTGTTTAGAGTAGTGTGGGAAGTGATTAGTGGTGATATTATAGGAGAATTTTGGAAAAAATTTGGAGGGGGTCAATTTTTGTGTGCTTGTGCGTGAGAGAGGAAGAAGTTTTTGTGAAAAACTTAGCCTCGCCCATCCAATTTAAGCTTCAGAGAAAAGAGCAGGCGTGCTCATTCGGCCTGAGCCGCCCGTGCTTAGGGCGAAGTCCGGACCCCAAAAACCTGGGTAATGCTGCGGGCGTGCACTATGCTTCACCGCAAATGTACGGATCGGTTTATAGAATAGGGTTTGCAAGGTCGAATCCGCAGGATTAATAAATTAATGTACCAAGTATTGGATTATAATAGTCTATTTTTATCTAAACTATCGAAATTTGAAGGATTGGTTTTATTACTACTAAAGCGAGAATTTAATCCTAAAATAACAAAGCGAAGAACGATTGAAAGATCAAGTATGGATGAATGGATTCTTGGCTATGGTTTGATTAATATCCCACTTTTATTCTCGATTAATCAAACCAAGGTTAAACGTATTCTTCTCTATAGATCAATCACCAATGTAATTTACCCTCTCTCTCGAGATGTATGAAAAAGCGTTGATTGGAATATCTATGCTAGCATCTCTACTTAACATGAGATATCCAACTCCCAAAAGTTCAAAAGATTAAAAGATCTCACAAATAGTCACGAGACTTCTCAATCATGTAATCTATTTGTGTCAAGTACTCAAGATCTAGTATTGAAACTCATCGGTTAGAATTATGAATCAATACATCAAACAAGTTTAGATCAAAGGCCTTTTGATAAAACAAGAATTAAACAAAGTACTTGAATAGAGAAAGAAAACATTAACTTCAATTATCCTTAATCATCAAATAAAAGGGTTTATTAACCTACTCCCAAACCGGGGAATCATAAAGTGTTTAGCCAGGACATCAAAAATAAACAATTCATAGACAAATTATTCATAATCAAAATCTAAATAATAGAAATAACGATACGATGGAATGAGTGACTCGGGGATGATGACGATCTCTCGATCTATCTTCAATCCTCGAAGGTGTGGTTGCGGTCTTGATCGATCTCTCGAAGTTTCCGGTGGAAAACTACTTCTTCTCTCGATTTCTAGGGTAAAAATCAGCGTGTCCCTATTTGTGGCCACCCAGGTCTATTTGTACTTTGTCGGGGTCGAAACCTAGTTGAAAACGAATGAACCTCTGTTTTCCGCAGAGAGGAGCACGACCGTGCTCCTTTGGCATGTCCAACCCGTCTTTGGGTGCCGTACTAAATATCACAAGTCTACAAAAGGCACGGGTTGTGCCACATGGCACGGGCTACCCGTCTTGGTAGCCGAACTCAAGTCTTCAAATATAGGTTGAGCACGGGCCGTGCTAGGAGCACGCCTTGCCCGTGCTCACTGTAATAATGCGTACTAAATTTGTTTTCTTACATTTTTGCACGGTTAGTCGACTTCTACTCGATTCGACTCCAACCGTCTAATATGTCAAGTATTGGCGGTTGCAATGCCGAATTGTTGCCAAAACGCTACAAATATAGATAAATTCCTACAAAACGAGCAAAGCGTAATCCTTTTCCACAAAATAGGAATAAAACCCTATTTACTCATATAATGCATGCATATCAACACATTCTAGCCAATATTAAGCCCAAAATACATGCAAAATACAAGTCAATCACCCGTATACTCAACAATTTTGGTATCAAAGCCATCTCTTGGCCACGATAACTCCTCCAATTTAAAAAAAAAGGCTTGACCAAAAATAGTGAAATTGCATTCACATTTATCCAACAAAGTATTTCTATCTTTGTTGAAGAACGTTACTCAAATGAGAACGTTGTCCGTGTCCCATGAACTTTGGGATATCATTGAAGAGAGTATAACACACATATATACAAAGGAGGAAGAAGCGCTAATAGAAGCGGCTAAAAATAACATAAAGAGAACAAGACCAAAGATGCAAGAGTTTTGTCCTTTATGCACCAAGGGATAGTTCGATCTATTCTTCCACAAATCACGGGTGTAAAAATATAAAAATATGCATTGAAGATGCAAGAGTTTTGTCCTTTATGCACCAATGGATAGTTCGATCTATTCTTTCGTAAATTACGAGTGTAAAAATATCAAAAGATGCATTGAAGATTTAAAAACAAATAGAGGATTAAAAAAAAAAGGTGTTACCGTCATTTATGGCGAGATTCACAACAAGGTGTGAGAATATGATATCGTGGTAGAAACCGAAACTTCCAAGCACAAAGCAAGCTTAGTTGCAAAATAATATTCTCAACAATTCAGAGTTGGAGCAACCGAAAGAATGTCCAAGTTACAAATTAAGAGAGGGTGTTAAAATATAATTTGCAATTACACTTGGCATTCGCAATTATACTTTGAGAACCCATTTGCACCAATAATTGATTTGGTGGAGCAAATGCTACGTGTGTGGTTATGGCTTAATCTTACCAACCTTATCCTATTTATTAATGTGTTAATTATATGATTTAGTCTTTTATCAAGCCTATAAATAGGCATGTTCTTAGCATTATGTAAAATTATCCGAGAGGGATCAAAGAGGGCAATCCCCAAGAAGGATCAAGTGAGCATCACGAGTGTAAAGCAATGTCGTGAGCGATCACATGAAAAAGAGTAAAACCTATAATTTTTTCAATTTATTTCTTAATGTCTCTCACATTTTCACACTTATACCCGTATACCCAACATGAACGATGGGTAATTGAGGTCGGAGGATGGACTCGAGCAATTGTAGTGTCTTGATCTTATGATGGTCCGAATTTGCGCTCGAGTGAGATTCATAGAGCATACAAGGTTCACGTAGTCTGGGGGGACATGTCGTAAACGAGACCCGGATGAAGCGCCCGACTTGGATCCACGCCCCCCACGCCCGTGGCGTTAATGGGGTGGCAACTTCATACTTGAAAACTGGATCTCGGATTTGATTTCCGGTGTTATCAAGGGTTGGCTATCATCATCATGGCGGCGGAGCGAATAGCACTGGCTCCACTCGGGGTGTGCACCTTTTAAAAGTGCAGCAATACCCGATGCATGAGGGCAGGCCATTGGCGTACCGAGACAATGGAAAAGTCACTTCTCAAATCTATGTTCGTCCCAATGGAAGTGTCTTTGATATTGGAACCCAAGATGCTAAAACCAATGTCCCCTGGTGCCATGAAGTCATCATATATGATAATTTGGCGGGTATTAAAAACATATATTGTTCGGCTAAACCACAAGATTCTTTCGTAGTATGTGACCTTTATGTTGGACGGTATCTTTTCCGTTCATTCATTTTATTTTGAAATCATACTCATATTTATAGGTTATTCTACAATCAACATTTTATATGTGCATGTATATTGAAATGTTGTTGCACAAAATATATGGGTGATATTATTTTTAATTCCAATAAAATATTAAAATAAATTAATATATGATTATTTGTCATTTTTTAAGCCACATCGCCAAAGAGGTTTCATTTCTTGTCATCATTATGCTTAGGTGACTCTTTTTTTATCATTATTTAGCGTGATAGTGTTATATATTTAGTGTGAATCTCTGTTGGTGTAAAATGTAAAATACATTTGTTTAATAATTATTAAAAAAATATACTTGATTTGTGTTGTTGATCTAAACCACCAAAGATAAGTCACATAAGAAGGTATCCAATGCAAATGAAAGAGATGTGATGTGGAGCCTATATAGTCGTTTGGATCTAATTGAAGAAGTTTGCTCTTCAATTTCATAATCGAGACTAAGTCATCGATTCTTTCCTAATGCTTCTCAACTATCCGATATGGATCCCTTATTTTTGCGAAATTGATTCGATTTTGAAAGAATAGTAATATTTATATATCAAATAAACGATAGAACCACATCATAGATTCTTATATAGTTAAATAAATACTTTTAAAAGTAATTATATAATTTAATAATTCTATTTATTAATATTAAAATATTAAAAAGTGATTTACAAAGCTAAAAATATCAACGAAATGCTCAAATTATCTAAATTAAATATTTCCAATAAATACTTATATTTAAACATAAAATAGAATTTTACTTTCTTATCGTTGTTAACAAAAAGAGGCACATGTGATGAATGAAAAACTAAATCTTGTAGTCAAACCGATTTAAAAGATAACACACATTAGAAAATAGAGTAAGAGAGAAATGCATCCATACGTCAATCAATCATGCCGGGCTGAAGTGCATTAAAAAAAATTACAAAAGAATCTCAAAACTAAGTATGAAGAAGAAGTAGACACTAAAAATATAAACAAGATGCATTAATTTAAAACTCTTCTTGAATATATATTTTTTAAATTTTTATATAGATTACTCATCGTTTTTTAATATGCATTGTCCTTTGTTGAGCGATAATATCATTTAAGTATCATGTTTTTTAGTCAAAATTATCTTAACCATATTTCACCGACAAATAAGTTTAAATTTAGTTTTTGCAAACTTTCTTTTAAGATCAAAATACATGAATACATTTATTATAAGTACAAAAAATAAAATAAAAATTGATTCGAATTAATAGATTTAATTTGAGTTAAGTTAATAAATTATTTGGTTCACGTGCAACGCACATTCACCTTACTAGTCTATTATAAGAAAATGAGTAGTTGTTGAACAAACTCTTGTTTGTAGTTCTCCATATATACCCAACTTTTGAGAAATCTTTGCACACTGTCTTCTTGCCGCATTTTTCTCGCGACTTTAGAAGAAAAAAAAAAAAAAGACCAGAGATAAATGGCCACTTATCCAGCTCTAGTTTCTCTTAGGCATATTATTGAACGGATTCAACATCATCCCCGCCCTCCAATTTCTCTTGACAACGAACAGATTGAATCTCTCACCGAAAAGATTACATTCTTGCAAGATTTTCTTGAAGGCTATTCCTCTAATGGTGACGGTGAAGATGTAGATGCTTTGGAGGGTCGTATTGTTGATTTAGCTTATGCGACAGAGGATGTAATTCAATCCCATATAGTCGATCAAATTCAATTTGGATCCACAAGTACTCATGAGCAAAACATCGGTGGTTCCATGAATTCTATCAAGATCTACGAGAAAGTGATAGAAGATATGGATTTTATCAAGACATAGATTAAAGAGAAGCATGCGGGATTCGGGATCAATTGCGGCACAAAAATTCAATGTCTGGCCGCTTCATCAAAATCTCCTCAATAGGGCGTAACTTTGTGGTGGGCTTCAATGGCGTAGCCAGGACAACATAGTAATTTGGGCGAAACGAAAGTGGGGTGGGCAAATAGAAAAATCATGACAAATCATATATTTTATTATATTTAATTTAGATAATTTGAGCCATCATGAATGCTTAAAATATAGGTGATTTTTAAAATATCGTTTTTACATTCTCAAGGGTCATTCGAGCGTATCTAAATTTCAGCGATAGTGAATGAACTAAATCGGTGTACATCTCGGAAATATTCTCGCCATCGTTAGGGGGATCCAGGGTTTACTATTTGTTAACAATAAATTCAAAATAGTTTATTCAATAATAATTGCAACTAATTAAGAATATATTCACAATCATATTAAATTTTAAGTGTGGTTTTTGTCATGGTTAAATTCACAATATATTAGTTTTTATGTTATTAGTAGAAGATGTGGGGACAAAGAGATGGAAAAGGAGATTAAGTGAATAAAGCGTGATTTATATAATTTATTGAACGATTAATGTAAATTTAAGATGTATTATTAATATAATAAAAACCAAACAACTAATTAGAACAAAAATTTCAAGTTACTTCAATAAAATTAGTAAATAAATTTTGTAAAATTATACAAATCACGTGCGAGTGCATATTACTAATCTACTAAAAAACCATCAAAAAATGGAGAAAGAACATCATGTCCGCCTATTGTACAAGAGATAATATTCCGTATACAATATCATTTGCACTAAACCTATGAATGTCACTCGTGTAATATACTGATTGTGGATAAAAAATATACAATATTAAATTACCCTATATATTTAATAACCATTTATGCTGTTTATAATATTTAGGAAAAGAACTAGAAGGGTATATACTCATAAGGATATCTTGTGTTGAATGATGAACCCAAATTCAAGATTACAACTCAATAATGAATAATACAAGTTTGAGTGCAAGTGTAATCAAGAATAAATCATGGACCTCAAAATGTGAAAGTGTAAGACCTTAGGCTATTACAACAAGATATTTTCTCGCTATTATCTTATAAATTAACTTATTTAATAATTTTATTGATTAATATTAAAATATTAAAATGTGATTTAGTAAAAAATAAATATTATTTTAATTTAAATATTACAGAGTATTTAATATATATTTTTCTTTATTTTAATTATAAATCGATATGATTTGTTAAATATTCATTTAAAGAACTCAATCCCACAAATATTTAAAATTAGTATAAAACTAGATAATTTCTATATTAGCTTATAATCATATTCATCAATCTTTTATTTCATTTTTATGGCTAGAATAGCCTTTTAGTCTTACTTGATTTTTGAATTGTTTTAACATTGGATGCATTTTACATAATCGATAAGTAATTTAACTAATAATTCGTAAGCTAATGATTAATAAATCTCATGCAAGTTATCCTATTTATAAATAATATTAATTAATTATTTTTTATACCAAAATCTAGATAATATCATTATTTTATTTGTTATTGTTATTCAATTTTAAAAAACATAAAATAAAAGTTAATCAAATTCTTATACTTCTTGTGCTTACTTAATTTTTTTTATTTTATCTCGGTTCTCCGATTAACGAAATATAAAAAAACAAAATTGCAATATAATATATATGTGAGAAAAACTTTTCATATATTATCTTAATTCTAGTAACAAAATCAATATTTTATCATTAACGCTTAAAAGTAAAGTTTCCAGTCTTCCTATTTCAAGTGTCTTAAAAATAATAAACCTTAACCTAGTATATACAAAAATTAATCAATTATTTTCATCGAGAATCGAGTATTAAATAAATCTATGAAAAAGTGATAAGTCGAAATATGAGTTTTGAAACTCTATTTAATTGCACACAAAATATCTCGACTTAATAAATAACAAATCAAAGACATCTTATGAATGAAACATATTGTAATGATTTTCATGTGTCAATCTTGTATGATTAAATATAATACCAATTAACTTTTATGTTTGATGAATATTTTGAATACACTTAAGTTTTTAATAGTTATATAATGAACTAAAAACTAATATAATTTTTTTAAATTGCATAATGTTTTAGAAATATACTTATTTATTAGAGTTTTTGTACTTGCAATTGAATTTGGATATTTGCTCTATCAATTAGTAGAGCACATGGACTACTTATGGACCGAACAAAAAGATTTTAGGGTTCTTTGTAAGTTAATTTAGATATCAATTAGAGATTAAATTTTATTTCATTACAGTATCAAGAAATTTAGATAACACTTAGAAATTAAATTTTAAATAAATAACAATGTGTTATTTTTATATATTAATTTGCATGTGCAAATCCCAAACACTTTTGGATTTTTATAGGTTTAGTGCAAATGATATTGTATACAAAATATTATCTCTTGCACAACAAAAAGTGAGACAAGATGTTATTTCTCCATTTTTTGATGGTTTTTTAGTAGATTAGTAATATGCACGTGCATTGCACGTGATTTATATAATTTTACAAAATTTATTTACTAATTTTATCGAAAGATTAATGTAAATTTAAGATGTATTATAAATATAATAAAAATCAAGCAAATAACTAATTAAAATAAATTTTGAGTCACTTTAAAATATTTTATTGTATAGATAATTTTAAATGATTAAATTTAAATGATTATTAAACATTATTTTAGAGTTTCATTATAATTAAAATTGAAATCAAAGATGCCTTCAAATATCCGAGGATCATCCGAGATATAGATCCCCGCGTGAAATAATGTCCATTTGGTCATAAACATCCCCATTTTCGCATATCACTATTCCATCGCTAATTGTGGAGAGTGCCTCGCTTGAATTGCAATAAGACAATGTCTTATTATAGATCGAGGCAAATATTTTACCAGAAGCAGGCAGGAACAAAGTCTAACCAGTTTTATTAAATCCATTTCCCAAATTCAATATCCCGGCAAAATAATGGTCAATGGATCTCGCAAAGAACCGTCAAGACCCATGGGCTTCCATTGTGTAAGGTCCCAATACCACGGTCATTTCCGGCCGAGGATGAAACAAGAACTCCTTTCTCCATAGCACAAAATGAAGCTATGGCGATTGGATCCTCATACAATGCAACATTACCCCACCCCAATGAGATGGAAATTATATCCACCCCATCTGCGATGGCCTGGTCCATGCCAAAGAATAATGTCGAGACAACAGATTCCGCCATACCAACTAACCTTATACATGACCACCGAGCGAGGTGCCACTCCTCTAGCGATTGCCGAGGCATAGCCGAAAAATGTAGCACCTTCCACATAATTTTCCACCACGGTGGGACGAGGTGTGTGTACCATGGCCATCATAATCCCTCCCCAGTGAAGATTCTCGGATGAATCGGGAGTCGCAGCAGGCTTGTAATCCTTGGTTGAAGAACCGGACTCGAATAATTTCTTGTTGCAAAATGAAGAGTTGTGGACGTCTTGTCCAAACTCACAAACCCCGTTCCACTTAGCGAACGGTCATACCATCATCTTTGAAGTCGTGGCTTTTGGGCCACACACCAGAATCAAGGACCCCCACAATCACGTCTTTGCCATAGTTGAAGCGAGGCCATAATCCGGTGATTGGATTTAGGAGAGGAACTTAGTGGTGTGAGTGGTGTCAAGTGTGACACTTCACATCAGAAAGCGCATAAAGTAGGGTGATTTTTGAGGATTCTAGCTCACTTTTGACAACAAAGCATGAATCCGTGAATTGCATTGTCGTAAGTATAAACAATTTTTAACGGTTTTTGTGGTGGTCGGAGTTGGTGCCAAGGGAATTCAAGGTCGAGACATACCAATGTACATGGCTGGAAAAAGCCTTTGGCATGAGGATTTGTCCATATGGACAATATAAGTAGACCTATCCCCTAAGACTAATGTAATAAGACATAAAAGAAAAAAGGAACAAGGATGGTGAACTCCATCTGTTAGGATTTTTCAGTGAACAAGTGTATGAGAGTTAGGCGGCGGTGAAGTGTGTAAATTTACAAATTTTCCTTTTTCCACAACTCATGCACTATTGATGACTAGCTCAAAGTTATTTGAACAACAAAATTCACCTCGATTATTTTGAAAATTAAATTTAGAAGGTGGTTGTGTTAACTTTATTTTTAGTATATTTCAAAATGGAGTCTTTGATGGAGAATTTTAGAACTGTAAATTGAATAACTTCTGGGGAAACCGGCCCGTAGTCATGGCGCATGACGTCAACATTTGATTAGTGACCAAGCTAACAGAATTGGTTTTGAATATGGAGAACAACATTTAGCGTTGGTGCATGGAAAGCTTAATTTCACAAGTGGGACAAGGATCATTTGAGCAATTTTTGTTGGGTATATGGGTGTATATATAAAAATATAAGAGAGGTAAAAATAAATTGGAGGCTAAAATGTTTGCTCACTAAAAATATAATCTCATCAATAATGAAATTTTGAAAAATACACTCTAACTTTGCTCACAATTATTTGCACACAAACTATCGTATTTTTTTCACTCTATTGCTCACACTAAAATTGCTTTGTATTGATTTTGCTTGATTTTCAAACTTCTGCAGAACAAGCCTATTTATAAGCTTAACATTACCTAATTTTTGCATTTAACAAATCAAAAGCCATGCTCTAGTTAATGGTGGGTTAGGTGAAATGAATTCATCACCATTCATTGTGAGTGAGTTTTGGTAGATGTTGTCCAACCAATACTCCACATTCTATTTTATTACAAATTATCCTTTTAACACCCCCTCTTAATTTGTAATTCGAGACATTCTTTCGAAGTTGTTCAATTCTTTCAAGGCTCTTTGCTTTGGTGAAACCATCGTCAATTGCTCCTTTGTATTCACAAACTTCAATTGAATTTCTTGATTATTCACAAGACTTCTGATGAAATGGTGTCAAGTTCAATGTGCTTCGACCTTGCATGGAAAAGCGGATTTTTCCTCATTGCAATAGTTGACATGTTGTCTGAGAAGATTATTGTGGGAGTGTCTTGAATTTCTTTGAACATCGCCTAAAATTCTTCTAAACCATCTTGCTTCACAAGCCGCATCCGTAGCTTGATGATGTATTATTCTCGTCGGATGAAAGTGACACTGTCTTTTGTTTCTTTGATGACCAAGATATTATTTTCGAGCCAAGACAAAATACATATCCGGATGTACTTTTACGATCATCAAGTGACCCGACCCAATCACTATTTGTATATCCAATGAGCTTATTTTCTTTTTCTCTAACATACTTGATGCCGAAGTTTTTCGTACCTTGAAGGTATCGAAGAATTCTTTTTCTTCTTTGCATAATGTAACTTGCTTGGATCGTGCATGAATCGTGATATCGGCCGATGGATAGACAATATCGGTCTTGTATTTGTCAAGTAGATCAACTATCCGACTAAGTTGCGGACATCTTTGGATCAACTTTAGTTGCGCCAATAGTCAATTGCAAATTTTCATTGATCGCAAGTGGAGTTGAGATCGCTTGCAGCTTGCTCATCTAAAATTTCTTCAACAATGCTTCAAGATATTTTTCTTGAGAAATAAATATTTCTCCTTTTGATTGGCAAACTTGAATCCCAAGAAAATATTTCATGAGACCCAAGTCAGTCATCTCGTACTCTTTCATCATTGCCTTTTTGAATTCTTGCACCAATCGTTGGATTTGTCCCTGTATAGATCAAGTCATCTACGTAAAGATAAATAATTAAAAAATCTTGCGCACCATATTTCTTTACGTATAATGACGGCTCACTCTAGCTTCTTTGAAAACCAGTTTGTTGAAAGTACTTGTCAATCTTGTCATTTCTAGGCTCTTGGTGCTTGCTTCAATCCATATAATGCTTTTTCGAGTCGATAGACTTTATCTTCTTCACCATTGGCAATGTAGTCTTCTGGTTGTTCCACGTACACTTCTTCTTCCAAGTCACCATTGAGAAATGCCGATTTAACATCCATTTGGTAGACTGGTAACTCAAATTGTGCTGCAATGGCCAAGACAATTCATATTGTCTCCATTCTAGCAACTGGTGCAAATGTCTCATTGAAATCAACTCCTGGTTCTTTGAGAATACCCTTTTGCAACTAAACGGGCTTTGTGCTTGTGAATTGAGCCATCTTCTTTGTACTTGGTCTTGTAGATCCATTTGACCCCGATCACACTTTTTCCTTCCTCGGAAGGTCTACGAGCTCCCAAGTATTGTTCTTTTCAATGCTTGCAATTTCTTCATCCATTGTGATTTGCCAAACTTCTTCTTTGGCGGCTTCTTCATAATTCCCGAGGTTCACAAGCAAAAATGCAACATCACAAGTTTCAGTATATTTCTCTTAAACTTCTTACCCTTCTAATTGGACTTTCGATTCTCGGATAAAAATCTTGAGATGGTCTGGTGAACTCGAGCTTGGTGGAACTTGAGTGGTGCTTGGTTGATCTCCATGACTTGTTGAAATAGGCATGTTCGGACAAATGCACAATCTTCTTCATTTTTTCATTTTTATTCCAATTCCATGACTCGCATTTCATCAAAAATGACATCTCGAGAAATAATAAGTTTATTTGTTTTTGGGTTTAGTAAACGATATCCTTTCGATTCATCACTATAACCAACAAAGATCATTTTTCTCCTTTTTCATCAAATTTTTCTCTTTGTTGAGATGGAATATGAGAATAAGCAATGCAACCGAAAAATTTGAGATGGTTTACCTGTGGCTTTCTTTGGTGCCACGCTTCATACGGCGTCTTATTTGGAACTGCCTTTGTTGGTGAACGGTTCAAAATATAGACAGCCGCATTTACCGCTTCCGCCCGTAAAGTTTTGGAAGTCCTTTTCCTCTCATCATGCTCCATGCCATCTCGACTATTGTGCGATTTTTTCGCTCCGCAACGCCATTTGTTGTGGGTCAGAACTGTTAGTTTTCTGTGGATCCCTTTGTCTTTGCAATAGTCCAAGAAGGATTTTCCGATGAATTCTCCTCCTCGGTCTGTCCGTAGAGTCTTTATTTTTCTGCCACTTTGGTTTTCCACATATTTTTTGAACTCCAGAAATTTTGGAAATGCTTCTGACTTTTGCTTCAAAATGTAAACCCACATCATTCTGGAAAAATCATCAACGAACAATAGGAAGTACCTGTTGTCATTGAGGGATGGTGTTTGTGTTGGCCCACAAATATCTGCATGTACTATCTCGAGCGGAGCTTTGGCTCTGTATGATGTCTTTGGAAATGGCAAACGATGCATTTTGCCAAAAATACATCCTTCGCATGTCTTGTCTTGATCTGGAATATTAGGAAGACCAAACACCATATTTTTCTTTTTCAACAAATTTAAGCCTTTATAGCTCAAATGCCCATACCTCAAATGCCATAGATTATGTTCTGCTTCTGTGGTACTTTGAAGTGCAATTTTCTCAGTCAATGGCAAATTAAGAGGAAATATTTTGTTTGAACTCATCTTAATTTTAGCCATTGTGAGATTCTTTTGTTTGTCAATAATGACACAAAGTGGTCATTATTGAACTCTACCTTGTAATCTTTCTCCAAGAGTTGGCCCACGCTCAATAAATTTTGAGTCAAGTCGTACATAAAATACATCTTTGATGATATTCATTTTACCTTCTTTTGTCTGGATGCTATGTCTCCTTTTCGGTGATTTTGTGTGATTTGCCATCTCCGAGCTTTACTTGGATGAATATGATTCATCGAGATTCATGAACATTTTCTTGTTTCCACACATGTGATTGCCGCAACCATCGTCCACGTACCAAATATTCTCAATTTGTTGTTGAGAATTTAAACATGAAAAAGAATACTGGTTGAGTTCTTTCTCTTGAGATAAGTTGGCTTCATTTGTATCTCCATCATCTTTATGCCAAAGAATCTCTTTGAGAATGATTTGCATTTCGCATCTTTGCACTTAAAACGGCAATCTTTGGTATCGTGGTTATTCTTTCTGCATATCCGGCAATACAAATCGAATTTTGATTTGAATTTCTCGATTGAATCCACCTCGTCTTCTCGTCCTCGTGCTGGTGTGCGTCGCGACCTCTTCCTCTTGCACCTCGATGTCTTTGAGTTATTTTGCTTTTCTTGCTCGCCATCTTTTTATTTTCTTTTTAAAATATTTGTTTTTACCTGGAAGGCTTGCTCCAAGCTTTGACTTGAGAATCTACTCATTCTTTTTCATGGGCTTCAAGCGATCCCATGAGTTCATCCAAAGATAGTGTGAATAAATCTTTGGATTCTTCAATAGCAACAACAATATGCTCAAACTTTCTTTGGGCAGACTTCGTAGCACTTTTTCAACGATCTTTTTATCTT
The DNA here is from genome assembly GCA_016081115.2 of Rehmannia glutinosa. NCBI lineage: Eukaryota > Viridiplantae > Streptophyta > Magnoliopsida > Lamiales > Orobanchaceae > Rehmannia > Rehmannia glutinosa. Next base: position 77,414,056 of record CM071928.1, read on the forward strand.
CAATGGTATCCCTGTATCCTCCGATTCGATTGACTACAAGTGGAAACTCGAGAAAAAAATTCTTGGACATTTTCATTGTCCTTCATTGACAAATTATCAAAATCTCGCCATAAATTTTGCAATTTAATAGAGATCATCTTTTCATAGCCTCCAAATTGCTTTTTCAAAATTTCCTATGCTTCTTTTGATGTTTTGACACACCGTAATCTTGCGGAAAAATTGCTTTACTTACCCCTTAGTGTATAAAGGACAAGACTCTTGCATCTTTGATCTTGTTCTCCTTATGCTCTTTTTCTTTGTGGCGGTTAGGGCGGCTTCCTCCTCTCGGAGTATGTGTACTATACCCCTCTTCAACAATATCCCATAGTTCATGGGACACGAACAACGTGCGCATTAGAACGCTCCATAGTTCATAATCTTGACCAACAAAGATAGGAACACCTTGTTGGGAATATGTGAATGCAAGTTTCAGGCTGAATCGCTTGATGCCATTTTTGCAAATAGGACGGGATATCGGTTCAAGGGTGGCTCTGATACCACAATTGTTGGGTATATGGGTGTATATATAAAAATATAAGAGAGGTAAAAATAAATTGGAGGCTAAAATATTTGCTCACTAAAAATATAATCTCATCAATAATGAAATTTTGAAAAATACACTCTAACTTTGTTCACAATTATTTGCACACAAACTATCGTATTTTTTTCACTCTATTGCTCACACTAAAATTGCTTTGTATTGATTTTGCTTGGTTTTCAAACTTCTGCAGAACAAGCCTATTTATAGGCTTAACATTACCTAATTTTTACATTTAACAAATCAAAAGCCATGCACTAGTTAATGGTGGGTTAGGTGAAATGAATTCCTCACCATTCACTGTGAGTGAGTTTGGTAGATGTTGTCCAACCAATACTCCACATTCTATTTTATTACAAATTATCCTTTTAACAATTTTGTCGTGTGAAAATAGAAAATGTCATATTCTATGTAAATATATTTACCGACTGTTGATAGGTTATCATTGCAATCTTTGGTAATTATATTAACAATTGACGGCTCAGGTTATTTTGATGATTTTTATTTGATTGTCACGAAATAAAGCCTTGAACAAAAACTCTGTTTATCAAGTCAGGAGCGTAATTCAGTTTCACTGATTTCTGTAACTTTGTGTAAGAAATAAAAAAATGACGCACAAGCCGAAACAAACAAAAAGAAAATGACTCATGTTTGGTAGAGAATAAACTAAGTCAATCCCAAGCTCAAATGATGTATAGCAATTGTGTAACATATCAATAGCTCCGTTTAGAGCTGTCAAAAAAAACTGGTGTTAGCTGATAGGGCTAGACTAGGACACTGTATGCAGTGGCAGACGCAGGATTCCGATTTTTAGGGGGCGGAAAACGGATCGAGTTTAAAAATTTAAACTATGCGAATTTTTTTTCATATACTAACCATAATTAATGGCTTTTTATATTGTAAAAGACAACTATTTGAAATTTTTATCAAATTTTGGGTGGAAAAATTGTAAATTAATTCATTTATTTTACCATTTAAAAAATTATTTGGAAAACTTTTGGGGAGAGAAAAATATTTTGGAAAATTTGGGGGGGGCAATTGTAAATTAATTCATTTATTTTACCTTTTAAAAAATAATTAGGAAAACTTTGGTGGGTGGGGGACATTTTGGAAAATTTTGGGGGGCAGCAGCCCCCCCTTGGGTCTGCCGCTGACTGTATGCCCAAAATGAGCCTGCCTTATGCTCAGGCCAAGCCTGGAATCCCCATTGACCAGACTTTAGATGTATATTTTCGTGGGTTGGGTTGAGCTCCAAAATAGTGGCCGATGGAATTTCGGTTCGATCCAATTTTCTCTTTAATTCAGCGGGCTAGCACCGGGTCAGACCAGGCCGACCCGACTCGACCCATTTGATAGCTCTATTGTTTATATCCTAAAAAACAAAAAACAAACACAAAAAAATGTAGCGTCATCAGTTGGCATTTTAATTCTTATTTTTGTATTGTCTTTCATTACCTTTTTAAAAACAAATTTCTTTTATAAGTCATTTTTCATATCCGACTAGTACGCAATCGAACCGAACCGAGCCAAGATTTTTAGTGTTTGAGTTTAGCTCGTTTATTATCGAGTCGAACTCGAGCCTGAATTTATCGAACATATTGATGGCTCACGAACTTTTTCGAGCTTAATCGAGTCTAGTTTAGTAAATATTAATTATAAATTAAATTATTCTTCAATTTATTACAAAAATAAAATTATATATATCTAAAACGCATAATATATTTACTAAAACTTATAATTTTATTCAAACAAATAAGTTTATTGAAATATTTTTATATTATCATAAGTAAAAATACAAAAATTAAAATTAAAGTCAAATTATTAGTTTAATTTATATGAACTTACTAACAACATGTTCATGAGCTTACTAATGAGCATGTTCACGAGCTAACGAACCAAATATCTCTAAGTTTAAGTTCGATTCGTTTATTTTAATGAGCCTCAGTAAACGAACTCGAACGAGGTGTTATCGAATCGAGCTCCGAATAGTTCACGAGCAGCTTGATTTATTTGCAGCTCCAATCCTAACCAATTACTTGTTTAAAATTTTCACGGAATCACATAATAACAACAAAAAAAGATGGTTGGTTAGTAAATCAATGTCAAGACTTGATGACAATATGCAAGAATAGAATACTGAATTAGGGAATACCAAACAATATAATAGAGTTAATTGCATCTATGGTCCCATAAGATTTTCTTCATTACAATTTTAGTCCCACGTTTGCGCAATAGTCCCATAGGATTAAGATTGTTGCAAAAGAAGTCCCGAGATCTTAAATTCAGCATATTTGGTCCCATAATTTTCAAAGGTTGCACCTTCGGTCCCAAAATAATTCATTTCATATTATACCCAATTTGCCTTAGAATTGTTGACTCAAAATGGTATCAGAGCCCAGGTTTATTAAGAACTTTTAGTTACATTTATTATATTTATGTAATTAACAATTGGTGAGGAGAAATTACTCCGAGATTATGGATCTGGACCGATGTCCGAGATGTACCCTTACGGGACATATCGTCAAATATTGACGATGTATGCACAAGAACACTTGACCAGGTTTCATATTGGGAATACCAAATGATGAAGAAAGAAACGGCAGGAGCCGACGGGGAAACCTTAAAGCAATGCAAAATGCGAGCGAATATTATAAGCGATTCCGGATGCTTAACCAGAGCCTATATGTTCACCGATGAACCTTCAAGAAACGGTTCATGAAAATTCCCATCGAGAACAATGATTCCCGATGGAGTACCGAGTAGAACGAGATACTTCCAGACAAATCTAAGTTCTCCGAAGATCTTAGAGAAGTCCGTAAGACGGTGCGAGAATTATGGCAACCGCCATATTCATCTACAAAGACAAGTTCATCGATCCAGAACGGATGGAGACGATGGTGAAATATCAGAAGGAAACTCTTGAAATTCTTCATGATATTCAGAAACTAGTCAAGAACCTGGAGGACAGGCCGAGTTCTTCTGGAGGAAAGAAGCGTATAGATTTTGGGACAGTACCCTATTTACACCAAAAGGGGAAACCAACCGAAGTTATACGAAAAATGACAGACGAGGAGAAGCTCGTTGCTCTAATCAAAGGAAAATCCATCAAAAATTAAAAAAGATGGATATGGAAAAGATAAATCTTAAAGATCTACATGACCTTGTCGAATCCTTTGCAGGATTGGGAATTGTAGATTTAAAGATGAACACAAGAGATGAAACATTGGTCACCTATGATCCAGCAGGAAGACCAATTCCACCACCACCACCAGTTAATCCTAACATCAAAGAAAGTACGGGTTCGCATCATGGAGCTCAGGACGAGAGGATGCCACACACTGGGGATTTCACGACCGGGAGTGATCCACTTTCAGGGACAGAAGGTTGAAACCCTCTTGCAGGAACTTGACAATCTACCGGAAGACCGAATGTATATCAAACTTCTTATGGAAGATCGCACCTCGACCCAATACATCCATATGGGTTGATGTTATATCTGGACATCCCAGATTTTAAAAATAGAGAAGTTCTCATTGATGAATGGGCTTGACTATGAGAATTCAAAGAGAACCTCGATCTTACAAAGGATTCATTCATTTTACTCCTTGAAATGAGTCTTGCAGGATCGGTGAAGATTGCCTGGGATATGACCGATGCTAGTACAAAAGGTTCTGGTCACATCAGAGAATCACTTAAAGGAATTGTCGATGGAATGGCAAAACTATTCAAAATCCAGTTCATCGGCACAAGACAGTTATTTCGAGGGATTAGAGGATGAAAAAGAAAGAGATATAAACAAACCCTCTATAGCCTTGAGTTATATGATATTTGTCATATTGATGAATATATCAAGTTGTTCACCGAATACGGTGGAAACCCAAGATTGAAGAAAAGGAAGTTGCACAACTATTCTTTGCCAAGATTCCAAGTCCCCCGGAGAGAAATGCTTATCGAGAATACAAGGATGGAGCGGAAGTAGAAATCGTGGGCCGAGAAAAATGTCTTTCCTAAAGGCCAAGTTATCGAATGGTGTTACCAAGCGCTCTGTGACATGAATTACAAGATATGAAGGGGAATTAACAATTATGGGAGGTCAACCAAGGCGGCACAAAAAGAAGAAGGAGCGAAGCCATCCATACCGCCGGAAGCAACAAAGAAAAAAAGAAGCGGTCTTCATGGAGACCTAGAAGGTTTTGTTCAAAACAAAAAGCCCGGTTACAAAACGGGGCAAAGACCAAAGACCACAGAGTAGAACCTCATCATCGGGTTCTAATCAAGCAAGTACCCAGAATCCGGGAAGGAGAACTTTCGGGCGAGCTCACACGAGCTAATGAAAGTTTGAAAGAATGTAATTGCTTGGACATGCGGAGCAAGAGGACATATCTCAGCATTGTCCGTAAAACCAAACGAGGAGTAAGACGATTCAAGCTACACTTAAATTGAGGAAGTTGTCTACTATCAAGATCTTATATTGGTGTATCAATTTGAGGATATACCTCATATTAAAGCATCTATGAAGAAGAAATCTATTCGACGATGGAAGTGACTCACTCGAGAATCGGAGTGAAGAAAAATTATTCAACAGAGACAAATCAAGGAGGATATGTCGATTCTCTCTCACACGACGGTTTCTCATAAAACTCTTATGAGAATCATGAAGGAAGATCCAAAGCTTCAAGTCTATGATGGATTTACAATTGGAGCTATGGAAAAACATTGGATAAAATTGGGTTTCGTGAAGAAAACATCAAATTATTCATAGGGTAACAACCGGAGAATTTGTTATTCGATGGAGTTTACCAGTAACTTGATCGAGATGCGGTTGGTCCCTATTAAAGAAATTCGGGAGATCAAAAGCGAGTTAAAAGAGAAGTTGCAAATCACTCTCATAGATTCATATCGGAGCCATAAGAGTCATTATTAAAGCAACATTCAAAGAAAGGATAAATTCGCCACTCAATCTGGTTATCTTTGACAAGCGAATCTCAAACCTCAAGGATTCTTGCCTTGGAGCGATTCTGAAATTTGTATCTTTGGAAAATTGGCATTTAATGTCTATCCTAGAATTGCATACAATCTGGGAGATCGAGATTTGTAGAGTCCTAACTCTTCATCAAGATTTCAAAAGAGATGATTTGATGAAAGAAGGAGCAGAACTACTCGATCACATACGGGATATCTATGCTCTCTCGAATACACATCATTGAAGTATTCTTGAGAAAAATTTATTGAAGTCCCAAGGATTTTCGAGGACTTTGCCAGGTGGTTTTACCGAGAGATTATTGAGTCTCCAACTATCAAGGAGATCGATATGAAAATATAAGATCAACCAGTCTTCAACAAAAGTCGAAGTCTTAGAGTTGAGCCAAGAAGGATGTCTTTCCAACGGAGACGAGAATGACGAGTAGCAGCGGCCGTGGGAAGAAAGGAGAGAAGTACGATTCGGCGTATCCCGAGATGTTTTCAAAACAAGAGAGAGCTGAAATGTCCGAGAAGGATGGCGAGAAGTTGAAGTAATATTCGATATCACTCGAAAGGATAATATTTTTCCTTGTGATGGCCTATATTATCTTCAACAACCAATAGTTGGACGGTATCAAGGAAGCCTGAGGATAGGTGAAATTGAGCTCACTATCAAAGGAGGTGCAGGAAAAATCCCAGAATAATTAATACTGGGAATTGAATTCCTCGAGGATCATAAACTTTGGGAAAGATTACAAGATGGAATGGAGTTCACAGTGGCTAATAAAAGATATGAGTAATCGATGACCACTAGTCCATTCTCCATATACATTTCTATCGAAATGTTATATGCTGAATACAAGGCTGAGTATTTTCCTGCTTATATTGATTCGGGTGCCGGAATATGTACTGCAAAGCCGGATGTCTTTCCCAAAAACATTGGAGAGGATTTACCAGCTATTGCAGGAAGAGATTTCTCTAAAAGGATCCTTATCCTTAATCGAGGAATTAAACAAGCAGAAATCATGATCGGAGGCGCGGGCGGTACCCCATGGTACAAAGTAAAGACGCCACCAATCTATTTCCATGACACAGGAGCAAATGTTTTGCTAGGAAATAATTTCCTACAAATATTTAAGCAATTTACACAGGAAAATGAGACAAGAAGACTTATTTTCACAATATTATGTGATCATAAGATCATTGTCCAGAGACTGCGGGAAGCATTTTACAGAAAAATGCCAATTAATTTTCGCAGCAAGCGTGGTGATGAAGCCAAACTTCGAAATCCAAAAATGGCGGATAAGAGAAGATTTTGTGATGCCTTATTATCCTTTCGACAATATGGTTCGAAGCAAAAAGATACAAAACGATGCGATAATAACTTGTATTCATTCAGAATACAAGGAGAAGAGTGAGTACCTCCAGAGGCAATTGCAGAATTGATGATGGGCCTAATGGAGAATCCACAGAGTGACGTGACCATTGAGGAACAAATATCACTCGAGGATGTCAAGAAGAAGATCCAAAGGAATTATAATGAAGATCCATTGGCTTGGTGGGATAAGAACGAGCTCAAAGTATCCTTAAAGGTTAAACCAGGAAAGGAGTACGGGTTCGTGAGATTCAAACCAATCCTTATGAATCAGGAGGATCGGGAGGATATGCAAAAGATACTTAAGGAACATCTTGACCTTAAGTTGATTTCACCAGGAGTTTCTCTACAAAGATCCGGATTCTTAGTCGAAATCATGGAGAAATCAAAAGAGGAAAGCCAAGACTTGTTATTAATTACAAAGGGATTAATAACATTTTGGAGTTCGACGGATATTATATCCCAAGCAGAGAACATTTGGTTAACTGCATCAATGGTGCCAAGATATTCTCAAAGTTCGATTGCAAGTCTGGATTCTACCAGATTAAGATGGAGGAAGAAAGTAAGAAGTTTGACTTTCTCTACACCACGGGGACACTATATTTGGAACGTGATGCCTATGGGTTTAACACACCCCAAATATATCGAGAGAAAGATGGATAATCTCTTCAAAGATTATTTGATTTCATGTTCGTATATATCGATGATATTCGATCGCATCAAAGAACATGAAGGAGCATCTCGGACATTTGGAGATATTTTCAGATGTTTATCACAAAGAAGGATTAGTGCTTTCGGAAAAGAAGGCGGTAATCGCAACAAGACAGATTGAATTCCTCGGAATTGAGATCGATGAATCTGGAATTATTCTACAGAATCATATTGTGGAAAAGATACAGAGATTTCCCGATATACTGAAAGACAAGAAGCAACTTTAGAGTTTTCTTGGAGTTGTTAATTCTCTTTGGAATGTTTATTAACAATTTGGCATATTACGGGAAGGTGTTTAGTCCATTGCTTAAAAAAAGATGCGATATTCAAATGGGAAGATGAACATCAAGAAAGAATTAAGCAACTTAAAGAAGTTTGCAAAAAGCTTCCAAAGCTTGCGATTCCCAAGACGAAGATGAACGGTTCTTTACACGGATGCAGTGATGGTTGGTGGGGGCGATTCTTACTAAGGTCACACCAAACGAGGAAGTGCCATGCGAGATATTGCATCGATTTATTCACACAAAGTGAAGCAAACAGATGGCATATCAACGAGAAAGAATTTTTTATCGAAAGGCTTTTAAAAAATAGCCTCTATTTTTCTTGGCTAAAACGTTTACTTTAAAAATTGATAATTCAAGTGTGTCAAGGCTTTTCTAAAAAATAAAATTGAATCAAAACCAGAAAAACCCGATTACTTAGATGGCAAGAAGAATGTTAATATTATGATTATGATATTGTCATTATAAAATCTCACGAAAATATTCTTGCAGATTTTTTGACACGAGATGGAAGGACGCGTTTTTGGCGAGGTCCTTAAACGAGTAAGACATCTCGGGGAAAACCTAGAGAGTCTAGAACGAGCATTTGGGACATTATGTCTCAATGCGAAGTTGTTGGACGACTTCAACAAAGTGACGACTGAAATCCGTTTCTAGTAAAATACGAGCATTCCGGTTCGCTCAAGGACAATTGTTCTTAGCGCGCAAGGGCCTCTCTTCCAGCCGCATCTCCTACGGTGCAAAAATGGGCGAATAGAGAACGGGGCTCTAACCCGGAGGTTATGGATTCAAGTACCATAATCGAAGTGTTGCAGGTGATGCATCCCGAGGGTGTACAATCAGAACGAATGTTGAAGCTCCGGTGTCACAACCCGAGTCTTCAAGTCAACCCGGCACCTCTGGGGTTAAAGAGGGAGAGTTGAATCTTAGGCCATGACGAGCAAATCTAAGGTTCAAATCGACGAGATTAAGATTTCTCCTATGCAGGTATATCAACGACAATGGGAGAAACTAGTTACAAGGAGAGATATTAACCCAGAAAAAACTATAGTTGATATCTCAGGAAAGTATCCCAGGGTTTGGATGAAGCCAGGAAGCCATCCAAATGAAGTACAGGAATGGTATACGTTTGGAGCTCTAGCTTCGATCTATACTGTATCACCAGGATTCCCAGAAATTTCGAAATTACCGAAATGGATTGGGGAAGCAGTTTACGAGACTTGGGCCAACAATCCACACTTGGCCAGAGGAGACATTTTGGAACTGTATTTTATCAGTGCAGCTCCTGAACCAGCGAAGAAAGGCTTTAATGAAGCTTTTCATTACATCAAGCTAAGAAGACCAGATGGAAATGCTTTAAAATATATAAAAGCATCTTCACCGGAAGAAGGACCAGTACTAGTAAGAGCATTTTTGGAAGATGAAGCTTCTACCCAGGGCATTTGCATGGGTCTTTGGTTTTGTCTAATCGAAATGGACAAAGTCAAATATCCATTCAAGTTTTTCCAGAATTCAACAAATTGATCTTTCCTTCTGAATTCGATGACTGGATCAACCACAGGATTTGCATAGGAACTCTTCGAGACCAAAAGAAGAATTCTCTGGGAAAATAAGATTCCGGCAAGTAAAGAAACTTACCGGAAATTCTGTAACATGGCGCATGTTGGTCGTTGGACCGATTGGATCTGTCAAGCATGCCCTGAACAGAAGGAACCCGAGTTTGGGAAAGATTTCAGACCCAAACCCGACAGACAGGACCATACAACTGGAAAGGATAAGGGCCCAGCTCACAAGACGCGTTTTCCTCGGGGACCACGCAAACAAACTTTTTAAAATATTCCCGACAACCATCACATGGGCTGAGTCACGCGGAAAGAAAAGGAAGACAACTATCGAGCAATAATGCAGGATATGACGTAAGCAGTGACGTCATAAGTTTCAGCAAGATTTGAAGTCCGCCTTTCAAGTCCGGACTTACCTCTATAAATTGCAGGATTTGAAGGAAGCTGAGGACATCGAACATTTTCCTTAGTTTTCTTATAATAAAGTCTGAGAGAAATTTGTAATATTTTGAGTGTTTTAGTTTTCAAGTTTTTATGTATTTTCGAGTGCAAGTCTCATACATGAGAGGCTAAACAAGTATTCTCCTCCCAAAAGGAGATTACTAATGTAATAAATATTTCTATAAGTTCTTAATAAAAAGGGGCTTTCTGCTTCAACATGTCTTCATAATGTTCTATTAATTTATCCCGTTTAAAGATTATCTTGTACGCCCGGAGTAGGAAACGAACCAAAATTTGTCTTTGGCCGATTCTTGAAGGAGTCGGATAACTTGCGATTATCTTCCCCGAGGTGAGGTTGAACAGTGAGGAGTCGTTTATCAAACAACTGGGGCGATGAATTTTCCGACGGGTGGTGTTATGAAAGTCATCTCACCCTAGGTCTTTGTTTTTTTGGTCAAAGAAGGTATGAATTTTAAGGGATATTTTAATTTTACGGAAGCATGTTGGGCCTCGATATGGTCCTAATGGACTATATCCATTTATGTTAATAAACTTAGGAAAAGAAGTATGTATCAATGTTTGTAAAACTTTTAAGTATGCCCCGTTAAGTTTATAGTAGCCGGAAACCCGACATGATCCATTTAAAACCTCCGAATAGAGACTGGATCTAAGTAGGTGTAACAACGCCATTTAACAAAACAGTGTCGAAAAGGAAAACTTTTACAACTGTGATACTTTGAAAAATAGGGTAGTTTGGGACTTGCATGGCAATTTTTATAAACCGTGGGACTATTTATGCATATCGTTAAAACTGTAGGACTAATAGTGCAAGATCTGAAGACAGTGGGATGACAAATGCAAAGTACGGGACTGACGGTGCAATAGGCCTAATCATGTGGGACTGAGGATGCAATTGCCTCCAATATAATATAACACCTCTTATAGACTATAACAGAAAAAGCCTCTCCCAATATTTACCCTTCTTTTATACATTTCCCCCCAGAGTAATACATTTTACTTTAGGACTCAACCTGTAACACCAGAATCATATATCATGACTGTGGTAATTAATCTCTAGTTTTATAGGCATTTCAGCAACTCAATTCTGTTCTCATTTTTTATACATTTCCCACAGAGTAATACATTTACTTTCGGACTCAACCTCTAGCGTCGGAATCATACATTATCACCGCTTTTTCCAGTCTATTCTGAATTTACATAATAGGCATCCTGTCTATTCTAAATTGATTTTGAGAATCGACAACGGCATTTTCTGAGCTAAAATTATAGAGACTGGCTTATTATTATTATTGCAATATTTTCTAATTATGTTAACAATTACCAACAAACAGATTGATTTTGAAAATATATGGACAAGATATTATTTTGGCATATATTATTGCTTGCGAAATAAAAAGTTTGAAAAACTAGTCCACTTACCTATTCAGAAATATAGTTCACTTTCACTGATTTACGTAATTTTGATGGATATTATAACATTTTTAACAATTTCAAATTGTGAATCAATAAATACAGTGTTTATGGTAAATCTTTACGTCTTTGTTATCATTTACAGCTCATATTTTGTCTTCACTATTTCAAAAAGGTAAATATGGTAGTGGTTTTTTCCTACTTTGATTGTCACATTGTTTATATCTACTATAAAAACATGCTTTTGTGACAACAATATGTTGTCGCAAAAAAGCACATATCGTCACAAAAATGTTGCCACTAATATTTTGACGCAAAAAATGTGTTTGTGAGGAGTATCGTCGCTATTGTATTAGTGACAACATGTTGCCCCAAATAAGCGGTTGCTAAAATTTCTTTTTTACGATAATATGTCCAAACATTTACGACAACATTTGTTGTCACAAAAAACCTTTACTGTAGTTGTCACTAAAGCTCATTTTTTTATTTTTTTTTATATTTGTTATCCTATTCTGGAAACTTTATTCAACCAATAACAATATCAATATTTAACACCACAATTTATTCATTTAACATCAATATCACCCAAACACTAAAAAATAACAAATATAACATCAAGTACGATTTAAACATATATATCCATAAATGTGATCAAAACATACAAGTAAATATATACCAATCGTAATATTGTTTCAACTAAGCCTAATCACCTAAGACTGAAATGAATCAATGCCAAATTAATATGCCCTGAAAAGAGAATATAAAAACGGTATCAATGGCAACTACAATAATAAGAAAGCCATTTTTAAGGTAGTCATGAAGCTGACATACATATAATTTGAAACAATTTAGCAACAAGAGCACTAACCTCTCAAGTCTGATCACATGACATTAATTCTTTCACAAACAGAGTTCTCATGCAATGACTCAAAACCCCACCTAAGTGTTCTCAAGTAGGAGGTATGAAATCTCCTAGCCTATCAAATAAGCAGAAAGCATCATGCTACCGAGTGGCTTAACAAATTGCTAAATGTAATATGTTTGCACTTGGCCTTAAAACCCACTACCTAAGGAACCCAAAACTTTGGCCAACTAAACCATCTAATTTCAGGTAAAAACAAATAAGGGTGATGAGAGAAAAAGTATGTGATGGCGACGAGAAGTATGTGATGCAGAAGAAAGGTAAGTAGCGGACGTGGAGGTGGCGACAGAAACCGGAGGCAGCAGGGCGACGAGAGAGAAAGTATGTGATGCAGAAGAAAGGTAACTAGCGGGAGAAAAAGTGTGAGGGAAAAGAAAAATTATGGCACGAAGGATAAAATGTTGAGGGAATTTTTAGAGATCTGACAAGAGTATTAGTGACAATAAATAACTCCATTGCAAAATCCCATATTTCTTGTAGTGTCTATATATATGGGAAAATAAGATTTTTAGTCCCGTACATTGGATTGTTTTGAGAATTACTACTATAAGTTGTCACCTTTATGTTTTAGTCCTTTAACTTTCAAATTTTTAGATATTTAGTGTTTTAACTTAGCAATTTTACTTTTGGTCCTATAACTTAACATGTTTTAGAAATTTAGTCATATAACTTAGCAATAGTAAAGGCCCCCTTTGTAATCCCACAGACTGGGGCTAGGATCGTGCCATGATCGACCCTTTGTTTTTTTATTTTTCTTTTGATAAAGTCATGCCTTTATAAATTTAATATTCTTAATCAAATCAAATACTAATATTACTTAATCTAATAAAAATAAATAACAATAAATGAGGTTCTTCTAAATAAGTTTATGAATTAATAAATTAACATCAACAATTAGTGTTCACACAATGGAATCATGGATTTTAATATTATGTTCCTTCTTCTTCATTAATTATAAGTTCTCTTGTTTAAATAATAATTAATAAATGAGATCAAAAATAGATTTGGTAGAATTATAGGTATAATTTTAAATACGGATCTATAAAATACAAAATATTTATTAAGAAAAAAGCACTAAGGGTTGGTCGACCTTAGCCCCCTAACAGCCCTAGGGCCAATTAGGCCTAGGACTAAAAATCTCTCGTGTTATAAAGACTATGAAATATAGACACATCCAGGGGCGGAACCACGATTTTGCATTGAGGGGGGCCACGATTTATACACTGGGCATAATTCCATTTAACATGATTTTTCTTTTACAAAAAAATTTTGGGGGTGCCAAATGGAATTATGCCCAGTGTATAAAAAATAAATATATAAAATATTAGGCGGGGGCTAACCTACCATGTAAGTCCGCCCCCGAATGGCTGGCCACACCCTTTAAATTTAGGGTTGGGCTAGGGTCTCGGCCATTTTTGACATCTTTACATTTTATATACAAACTCTCTTTTGCTTCTCTTTCTTGTTCTTCATTGTTAAGGGGTGATTTTTGATCATTTTTGGCCTGAAATCATTCCCGTCTACATCTTTTTATTTTTATGTTTTAAATAAGTGGTTTCTCCACATAGATTTGAGTTATTTGTTTTTCTCTTGTTTGTGATTTCACCGTCTGATGCGGCGTTTGGTTTGTCGCCGTCTTGCTGCGGTGTTTTTTGTGTTTTGAGCGATTCAGATGAGCAAGTTTTCGGTCCGATAGAGATAAATCAGGGTGTGGTCTTCAGCATGTTGCAAATCTGGAATCATATGTATTCTAGGCATTATAGATTTTTCAAAGTTGTAGGCTTTAAGCCGATTTTTGTTATTAACCTTGATGTTATGAAATTTTTCATAGTTTCATCTTTTATGATTTTTTAACAGATTTGTTTTTGTCTTCTATCCATGTATTGCTAGTTTTGGATTGATTAATAAAATTGTTTTCTTGTCAAAAAAAAGAAAATTAATGGTATCAAATGCGAATTAAAAAAAAAAATGATATCAAATGCGCTAATTAATATTATCACTCTAAATCTAATGCTAAGAGTTTATTTTGGCACATTAACTATATAGTCTTATTTCCTTAACGCGAGCAGTTTCGTCCAAAAATTATTCTTTTGTTTTAAATAATATATTTAAAATAATTCTTTTATTTTATTTAATATTATGGCACTTCTGTTTTATTGGCTAACTAGTATGCCAACATTGCCAAACTGATGATTAGGGAATGGAAATCCCTAGAAGAGTTGAGTATATAGTATCCGTGATTAGGGAATGGAAAGCGCATGATCGAGATGAAGATGCCACGTGGAAAATGTAAGACGATATGCGAAGACAATATTCGAAACTATTTTAGGAGGAATTTGGGACCAAATTTATTTAAGGAGGGGAGAATGTGAAGCCCCGTATTTTATAACATTGTTACTTGAATAATATGATACATTAATATTTTCTCATGATTATTTCAAGTGCATTATTTTAATATATTTATAATTTATTTCATTAATTGATTTATATTTATTCATATAGTTTATACACATTGTTGAATTTCTAGACGATATCTAAGATAAGTGACGATCCTACACCTGCATATTTTAGATACCTTAGATGACGACTTTCATATAAGTAGTATTTACCTTAAGTAAATAGGATGTTGTTTGTGATGAGTGAGAGACATTATATGATATCATTCATCAATCTTTAAAGCAAATGGAGCATGTGGTACGGCTAAGGAGCAATGAATGAGGAAAGAAATAATTCCAATTCCAATCAATTCTAGTATTTTATTCTACTCCATCATCTTCCATTAAATTATACACCACACTTTTTATTTTTTATACACTCATCTACCCACTCACAAGACTTTACACACATTCAATTATCTTCCACACCACCTAATCTACAAACCCATACAAAACACCATCAAAAAAAAAAAAAGATGTGCTAGTGTGTGTAGTGTTCGGCCAACCTAGTTGAGGGAGGAAATCAATATCATTTTTCCTCTTACAACATCCACTCTATTCTCCCAAAACTCCTCATTTCTAACACTTAATCTCAAAACACAAAAATCCTTCCCCTATTTCTCCTTAAGGCCGAAAACATAAGTAAGAGTTGAGAAAAATTTTACTTCTTTCATCTTCATCTTATCTTCTTAAAAACTTCAAGCTTATTCCTTCATCTTCTAAATTGATGAATACTTCTTATTGAAATACTCCTAGAGGTTGATTTCTTGAATAATTAAGGAAGAGCAAGACTTGGTTCCAAGCTTGAAGAGGATATTCAAGACAACTCTAGAAAATAAGAAGTTAAGGTGAGAAATTATCATTTTTAGTATTTTTCCTTTTGACAACTTAAGGAATTAATTTTTGACTCAAAGATATGAATTTTTGGAGCTTAGGGGCTGACCTACACCATCTCAAGTTGAAGATAGAAGTTTGAAGGAAAAATTCTATTTTTAGAGACTACTTGAAGACATTAAGGTAAGTAGTAACCATTTAATTCTATTAATTCTCTTTAAATTTGAGACTTTAATTTTAATACCAAAATATGGTTAGGATAACACATAGGGGCTGACCTTCAAGAGTTTGAGTCAAGAAGTTGATACCAAGAAGAAGACTCCTTTTAGATCAACCCGAAAAACTACTACGAGGTGGGTGAAAAATATTTCTACAAAAATCGCATAATTCTTTCTACTAGTGCATAAAAATGCATGCTCATGTGATAATATGATATTTTATGAATCAAAGCAAGTATTTATGAGATTTATATTTTAATGAAATTTTGAGAAAATAAAAAGATGAGTATGATATTTTTCTTGCTTAAAATGTTGATAAAATTGCTCATCATTATACTTTTATGATTTATGATTCTATGAATGTTCAAATATATTTTAGAAATATTTAAAATGAGTTTTTATATATTTTGGAATTCTGGACTTGTAACTTGTGCAAGAAAAATCGAAGCTTGGGTTATTTTTGCAATTCTTGTGAAATATTGGACCATAAGTATAAATATGAAAAACTATGAAGGCCACCTCTGAAAATTGAAATATTGGACCCAATAATCTATAAATTTTATATATGAATTGACTTGAAAGATTGGGACCCCTTCCGGCAAGAAAATACAATAAGAAGCAAGTCTCGATATCAAAATGTAAAATTGTAAAACTTAAAGGACTAAAACTGTAATTTTTAAACTAGGGCAGTCAAGGTATCTCGAAAACTTGCAGATTTATTTAATATGATATTTTAAACCTTTAGTTCAAATTTCATAACCATCCGACTTGAAACGAGCCTTTAACGACAAAAAAAATCGCTTTGGGCCAAAATTGTAATTTTTAAAAATGAAGTACCTAACTTTCGAAATTTTCAAAACTGTTTTAACCACAGCTTATTACTATCCAAAGAAGTATTTTAAAATTAGAATCACCTCAAAATCCTTCCTGGTTTAAGATTTACCTAATTTTAAAATAGCAAGTCAAAAATCAAAATTTTGGAAACTAGAGGGCGATTCTGCAAATTTTATAAAATCTGTCCTGAGCCTCTGGAAAATTTTAATCTCTGAGAATTTAGAAATTTTTGAAATTGACCTTACCTTTTCTCGAGTCCGCACTGAAACTTATCGAATTTTAAAACCCGGTAAGGGAATATTTTTCCTTAGTAAAAATGATTTTTACTTTAAAAATTTGCTAAGGACCTTGAAATTGATATTTACTAACTTGGTTACCTTATAAAAATTTTAAGATATAATTTTAGTACTTATCTAATAAAAATATCGAGCTTGAACATAATGCACCGAACCAAATATTAAAACCGGCTAGATTATCCGCCCGATAACTAGACCGCGAGTTTTGTTTTTGAAATAAATACCAGATATTGTGTGACCAAGATCACTCCCGGCTTGCTAACTGATTTTATCAAATTTTTCGAACGAGCAAGATAGTACTTGGAAGAGAAATCTTGAAGTGATAATTTAAGTGAAACGTATAGTGGAATTAAATGTAAAGCAAAGTGAAATTAAAGTGAATGTGAAGTGAAATGATAAGTGGAAGTGAAAATGAGAATGAAATTGAAAATTTAAAGTGGGATAATTTACTTGGCTTTATCCAAGTGATGTGGGATAATTTGCTTTGGCTTTATTCGAGTGGAATAATTTGCTTCGCTTTATCCAAGTGATGTGGGATAATTTGCTTCGCTTTATCTAAGTGATTTGGGATAATTTGCTTGGCTATATCTAAGTGATGTGGGATAATTTGCTTTGGATTTATCCAAGTGAAGTGGGATAATTTGCTTGACTTTATCCAAGTGAAGTGGGATAATTTGCTTCGGCTTTATCCAAGTGATGTGGGATAATTTGCTTCGGCTTTATCCAAGTGGCATGGGATAATTTGCTTTGGCTTTATCCAAGTGGCGTGGGATAATTTGCTTTGACTTTATCCGATTGAAAGTGGAAGTAAATTTAATAAAATAATATTAATGCTTGATCGATTCTGACCAATCTAACGAATGGTTAGTGGAAAATCTTTATACGCATAACGAGACAAAGTCATATGCACTTCATGCATTGTTTTCCATGAAACGATTTTCCATGCATAAAACCAGCCACACTCGCACACAAGCACCCACCCATTGAGGATTTTTGTTCTCACCCCACCTCTTTTATCAACCGTAAGATGAAGGATCGATCGTGACGCCGGTGATGACGGATCCCAAGACGTAGCCTAGTTCTCGTATTGTATTATGGATTTTATTAAGACGATGGATTTTATTTGTGATGATTTAGACCTTGTACTTATTTGTTGTAATAGCAGAGCGTATGGCTCGAGAATCAATTACTATATTGTATTTTATTTCTTTGGATTCCGCCGCAACCATACTCCGACTTAGTTATACCCTTATTTACGTGTTATATTAATGTATGTTGGAGGATAGTTAAGTCGGATTGGTAAACCAAGATAAGTTGGCAAATTGTGTCACGCCTTCTATTTTGGGGCGTGATGTTTATGGTATCGAGCTCGGTTTGTAAGAAGAAAACTTACACCGAAATGACCCGTGATAGATTCCTGCCTTCGATTTGGTACCACTACTAGATGACCTAAGATGAATCTTGGATGACTATTTGAACTCTTTGGGTTGTCATAGTGTTAAGATATCCGATTATTCCTCGGTTTAGATGTTAGGTAATTTAGAAAATCCATGATTTGAAAGTTATAATGCCCGATATGATGAGACTTGAAGGATATAATGTTATCTCTTGATAAATATATAATTTGGATGTGATTTATTATGGTATCTAGATTCCTAATGATATTACTTTGGGAAAGTGATAGTAAGGAACTCACTAAGTATAATTATCGATGATAGTACCCTTGTGTTATTCATTCTTAAATACTTGTACAAGCTTAAGTAAGGGAATTTGATTTGTGGTTTAGGTATCACGGATGAACTACATTAAGGATGTGACTATTATAGGATTTCGACTAGATGTTACCACTAAGTATTCTCTAAGTTATGATGGCTATTGTTCACCAAGATTGGATAATGACTTTTCTGAGACTATTCAGACTACTATTGCGATTAGATACTTGTCCGATATTTGAATTAGTTGTTAGTTAATTTGGTCAACTACGATTTACTTTTCGCCGCTAAGTATGGATTAATTATAGGGATGGGACATCGAGATCGCAGGCATAGACTATCGTAGTCTTAACAACGTGACCATCAAAAATAATTATGCCCTCTCGAGGATCAATGAACTATTCGACCAACTCTCGGGAGCCGTGGTGTACTCAAACCGATCTACAACAAAGACACTATCAGTAGTAGATTGTTCGCCTTTATTTTTAGCTCACCGCAAGTGTACGGTGTACGTTATAGAAAAAGGGTAGCAAGGTCGTATCCACGGAGACTAATAAATTTATGTACTAAGTATTGACTAAGATAGCTTATTTTTATTTAGACGATCGTAATTTGATGATTGTTGTTGTGAGATTAAGACAAGTTAGACTACTAAAACACAAGATTAAGATAACACAATTGATAGAAGTATCAAGATGATGAAATGGATTTCCGAGTTAAGGTTTCGATTAATATCCCTATTGTTGTCCGATTTAATCTAAGCCAAGTTATTATCAATATTCCTATAAGACGATCACAAAGATATTTTATCCTCCCTCTCGAGATGCATATAAAACGAGATTGATATACTTATGCTAGCATCTCTACTCAACATGAAGTACTCAACTCCCAAAAGTGTAAAAGATCAAATGTCTTCACAAATATTTACAAACCTCTCGATTCATGCAAATATTTGTGTCAAGTACTCAAGATCTAATACTGAAACTCATCTCTCGAATTATGAATCAATATATCAAACAAGTTAAATCATTTATCAAGTGATAAAACAAGAATAAGCTCAAAGTACTCAACTTCAACTAAGATTAAAACATCCAACAAGAGTTCATTAATCTACTTCCAAAACCCGGAAATCTCAAGAGTTTAGCTATACATGTTTTCTAAACAACTCATAGACAAATTGTTCACAGCCATGACAAACTAAAATGAAAGATTAAAACTACAAGAGAAGCAAGAAAAACTTAGGAAAGTCGACAATCTCTCGATATATCTCTGTTCCTTAAGCTCCGATGCAACCCGATTGTCTCCTTGATGTCTTCTTCCCAAAATGAACCTTTGTCTTGTGTTGTAGATCCCAAATATGTCAGAATATCCCTGGTGTGCGCCCCCAAAAGTGCTTATATACCCCCTCAAAGTCTAGGTCGTGTTGCTGTCAAAATAATGCAAAGACAAACAGGACGCATGGGCTACCCGCAAGGCCATATACCGTAGAGGCAATTCCTCTTTAACCAACCAGCGAAGACGGTCGTGCATGGACGCGACGGGTTACCCGTGCACAATGCCGTAGGAGCCATCCAATTTTTCAGTGGCGCACGGGTCATGCATGGGACGAACGGGCTACCCGTGCGCATTGCCGTACCTTCAGTTCTTCTTTCCCAGGGGCGCACGGGTGGTGCTCAGGCGCGCGCCCTACCCGTGCGTCCTCTATTTTTCCTCATTTGTGGTATTTCTTCTCCGCAATGCTCGTATTTGTCTCCAAATTACCTCAAATATCATTAAATTTCTGCAAAACGAGCAAAGCATAATATCTTTTTCCACAAAGAGCGAATATGAACCATTTCACATGAGTTTATGCACGTTTAATCGCCATTTTAGCCATAAATACGCCCAAAATACATGCAAAACTCACACCTATCAAAATTCCCCAACGTAAAACTGTTGATCGTCCCCGATCAACATTTTTTAGAACAAGGTAAACACAACAGGAGATACGAATGATAGCGCACACAAAGAGACCAAAAAGAAATTCATATTGTTCATCATGAATGTCAAGCAACAAACCAATCAAGCCTCAAATATCTACTCAAAGAGCACGCATCAAACAAAACATGTTGAAATGCTCGGAATTACAACCTCAAAGTTAAGTGTATACTCATCTCACGAGGATATAGGACGTGTTTACGCCAAGTCAATTCGATGTTGCGGAACTACCATAGCTTACATTTCGTCTCATATCTCGCCACTCGAATGTATGCAATTTGTGAATCAAAAAGGACTTTCTCATCCGGGTTGTAATGAAGGCTCTTTGGTTCGGGTAGAAAATTTTGGATAAAGTGACTCAAACTCGAGCATATAGACCGATGAGCATATCAATCATCTACATTACAATCCCATATGCTACTCCAATCACCCCTTATTTTTATCAACTTTACTTATCTCCATCTCCTTTCTTTCTTTTGAGAATCTCCTTAAATTACAATCCTTCGCCCCCCAAGTTCGTTTAGATGGAAATTCACATTATAACACCATTTGTTTTTTATTCTTTTGTGAATTTTCAACACTTCTTTTCAACTCCTTTTCTTCCTCTTTTTGTTCGAATTAACCAAATATGCCCAATTATCCCACTTTTCAATTTCCACTCATTCAACCTCATTTATTCCCTTTACTCTACGCTATACACTCGAGTTTAGGGTGACGGATATATCAAGTTCAAGGCTTAAATTTTGTGGTTATCAAAGAAATAGGCAATAAGCTCAACTTGGCTAACTAGGAATTTCAATCATCTTTAGGTAAGCAAAAGGCTTGAAAGGCTAGCAAAGATGGCCTTTAATCACATTCACAATTCGCATACACATATGGCCTTGACAGAGATGCCCGAGCAAGTTCTAGAATTCTAACAACATGAATGATACACTCCAATCACAACAAGACTGCATAAGATATAAGCAGTAAAGGCTCAAAAGCTCGCTGTGCTTGTAAATATGTAATTCAAAGCATCAAACCAAGTTTTCCATATCAACATGCTCAATATTATCTATTCAAGGCTCAATCAACTCATACCCAACATCCAATCTCAACAATACAAACTTTTCAATCAACACACTAACAATAAGTTGCATCAAGCCCGGTCAACTCACTCTCTACATCTATGAACACAATAAACGTGCTAAAGTCAGAACGTGCTTCTAATGCAATGCAATCTAGAATGCTCTATATGAAACTATATGAAAACACACAAAAACACACAAAATGCAAGAATTTTTTTCATTATCCACACTTTTCATACATTAAAATACTACCTTTCCCTCCCAAACTTGAATGAAATTATATTGTCCTAAAGGGGAAAATAGAATTTCAATAACGAAAAGTGGGGATATACCGAATCATCATGAGGTGGCGGTGGAAAGTGGCCTTGTGAGATATGCCACATTTGCAACCGTTGGAGCACTTTCCACGTCTCCTCGGACCTCCTATCATAGTTCTCACGAATGCGAGAAAATCAGCCCGATGCTGCCTCAAATTCTCCCCTGTTGCCTCAACTTGTCTCCTTGACGACGCAAATCCTCACCAAACTCATATAACATATCCGAAAGTCATTGCCGCATTGGGGCTCGCCACGTGAGAGATACCGGACGATTCCCGCTATGTGAGCGTCGGGGTAATTGCCTCCGTGTGAGGACTCGAGAATGTCATATCCAATTTGGGGGTGATGAGGTTCCACCCCATTTCTCTTCTATGTAGCTCCTCTTCCTCCGCTACCATATCCTCCACATCCTGGGAATCCGTGAACTCGGCGCCTCTTTCTCGCACCTATAGCGTTTGTAATTCTCGTTATACGCCGGAGTTCATTAGGAAGTTTGTTGTGTCCGCCGGAGTATCTACATGGTGTATGTCGGGTTAGGCAATGGAAATGAGGCACCTTTCTTCTATAGAAGAACCAACATATTGTCTTCATTGGCGACAAACTTCATGTAGTGTAGAGATGCCAAATTAACTGAGTGCTGCCCAGATAGGCCCAGGCCTCTAAAATCGATGTTGAAGTGTCGGGCAATAGGGGTAATCGACCCCATATAGAAATAGCACCACCTCCCGCTTTGCTAGATGGTCCACTTGCTCTATGAAGTATGCGGTACATGTGTTGTAAGGTGTACTCGTCAATATACACCACAATAAATATAACTCGCGGACCGTCATACCCCCAATATTTTTCCTCGCGAAGACCGAGGCCGACGTAATCCATCAGTATGTACCTTAACACGGATTCCGGATCCAAGAAGATTTAGCAGTGCGGGCTTCGTATTGCATGGGCCCCGTTTCTAGCGTTTGTACTAGGAGGCGCCAAAAATCGGCTTGCTCATATCGGTATCTTTGGTCGGAAAGGTGCGTCGTGGGGACTTCAAATATGGCGTTCAACTCTGCTGTGGTTAATCTTCACTCCACATTCCCCAACTGAAAAATCACCCCTATGACCTCGCCACCTATATCTTTCACCATCTTGACGGTGCTCAAAAATTCGAGCGTGAATTTCTTATAACTCGGCCATCTTGTCCTCATAAAAGTCATCCAACCGACCCTTTCGAATAATCGCCACACATCCTCGTGTATCCCAAGAAATCGAGTGCAGTCATCATTGGCATATTTTGAGGGCCCCATCGCTCGGACAACGAGCTTACTCCAATGCTCTAAAGCATCCGCATTCGTCAATACTACTCCAAAAGCCGTCGGGCTATCAGGTTGGATTTGCTGTGGTGGTTCCACCCGGGGTCGTCGTCTCTGGCCTTGAGGATTTTGTCGATTTGCCATCACTTGTGAATGGGTACCTGGAATAACATGTATTAGCAACCCAAACCAACTAATTACAATCACAAGTATGATGAATGTGGGCAAATAAGTCACATAGGGCATAATGGTTCTCATATGTCAATTTAACCGATCGATTGTGCTCTAAGCAATCAACTAATATTGCAAAAATAGAGAATCATTATCTACAAGCCCTAATCATCAAAGCTCATGCCTAATTCATCATCAATTCCTCCAAATATGTCTAAATTCACATGCCCACAAGGTGTTTGATAATTTGCCTTAAAGAAGAATTCATCCAAAACATAGCAAAAATACCAACACAAGCACCCAATATCATCTCAAACATGTAATTCTCAAGAAATTTATAAGAAACAACGAAATTCTTACCAAAATTCTTGAAATTTCAAAGGGGAACAACTTGGAACCATAGGTGCTTTGCTCCCAATTCCTCAATCCAAACACGAATGGGACGTAAATTTTGAATGGATTATGATAGGAGTATGATTATATGATCGAATTTTGAAAGAGATTAAGAGTTTACAACAATGTAGAAAAGGGGCGATTTTTTTTTTTTTGAAGTAGGGGAGGTTTTGTTAAGAAAGCAGTCCGCTAGACTCTAAATCGCCCATTGGGATGACGACCGTAGCCCAAAAATTTTTCTCCCAGTGGCGCACGGGCGTGCGTGAGGCGCACGGGTTGCTGTGCGTATTGCCGTAGCAACTCTTGTCCCTCTCTCCGGGGGCGCACGAGTGGTGTGCATAGGCACGGGTTACCCATGCGCCCCAGGGCAACTATTTTCAGGTATTTTCATTTTTCTATTTTTTTCACACAAAACACACAAAATTGAAATAAAACACACACACAAAAAATGAAATTCACACGAAAAACCGTTGGGTTGCCTCCCAACAAGCGCTATATTTAACGTCTTTAGCTTGACGTCTATTTTCGTTCAGTCACGGGTCACGCAAGGTGATGGATGTCACCTCCTCTTGGTTACCTCGGTGGAAGTAATGCTTAATCCGTTGGCCGTTTACCATGAAAGTCTCACCGTCTTTTGTCAACAGTTCCACAATTCCGGGAGGATTCAATACTTTCTTTATTACGAATGGCCCCGACCACCTAGACTTGAGTTTTCCAGGGAACAATTTAAGGCGTGAATTGTACAAGAGTACTGGTTCCCCTGGCAAAAACTCTCTTTTCTTGATCATTTTATCATGCCACCTCTTGGTTCTTTCTTTATAAATTCGGGAGTTTTCGTAAGCTTCATCCCGAAACTCTTCCATCTGATTCAAATGGAGCAACCTCTCTTCACCGGCCTTTTGAAAATCCATATTTAGCTTCTTGACCGCCCAAAATGCTTTGTGTTCCAACTCCACCGGCAAGTGACATGATTTCCCAAAAAAAAGCTGGTATGGGGATGTGCCCAATGGTGTCTTATATGCAGTCCGGTATGCCCACAGAGCATCATCCAATTTTAACGCCCAATCCTTTCGGTTGATGTTCACCGCCTTCTCAAGGATTTGTTTGATCTCCCGATTAGCCACTCGCTTGCCCATTGGCTTGTGGATGATATGCCAATGCAACCTTATGTTTCACCCCATATTTTGCTAGCAAGTTGCTCATCAATTTATTTACAAAATGCGACCCTCCACCACTAATTAAAGCTCTTAGAGTGCCGAATCTAGTAAATATATTTTTCTTAAGGAACCGCATCACAACTTGAGCATCATTTGTTTTGGAAGGAATCGCTCTACCCAACAGGATACATACTCCATCGCAAGTAGAATATATTGATAACCCGAAGATGATGGAAATGGGCCCATAAAATCAATCCCCCACACGTTGAACAATTCCACTTCGATTACATTTGTCATTGGCATCTCGTGTCTCCTTGAAATGTTGCCCATCCGCTGACACCTGTCACATTGTTGCACAAACAAATAATGATCGTTAAATAAAGTGGGCCAATATAGCCCACTTTGCAATACCTTCGCTACAAAGTAGTTGGGCCAAAATGTCCTCCCGAGGGTGCGGAATGACACTGTTGTAAGACTCCCTCCCATTCTTCTTGAGGTACGCATCTTCTTATGATTTTGTCCGCGCACCTTTTAAAGAGTAGGGGGTCGTCCCACATGTAGAACTTTACATCATGTAAGAACTTCTTCTTTTGATATGGCGATAGATCCGGAGGCAAAACTCCCGCAGCCAAATAGTTGACAAAGTCCGCATACCACGAAAATTTTGCCTCAACCATGAGTAATCGTTCATCGTGAAATTCTTCTTTTATTAATTCCGTGCTTCCTTGCGCTCCTCTTGATTTTCAATTCGAGACAAGTGGTCCGCCACCACATTCTTGCATCTTTCCGGTCCTTGATTTCCACATCAAACTCTTGCAACAATAAGATCCACCGAATCAACCTTGGTTTTGCATCCTTCTTATCAAAGAGGTATTTGATGGCCGCATGGTCGGTGTGAACAATCGTTTTGGGTCCCAATCAAGTATGATCGAATTTATCAAATGCGAAAAACAATCGCCAATATCTCCTTCTCGGTTGTAGTGTAATTCTATTGAGCATTGTCCAATGTTCTACTAGCATAGTAGATGGATCTCAACAATTTTTCCTCTTTTGACCGAGAAACAGCCCCTACCGCAAAATCACTCGCATCACACATCAACTCAAATGGTTGACTCCAATCTGGGGTGACAAGTATAGGTGCGGTCACCAATGCCTTTTTCAAAGTTTCAAACGCCTGCAAACAATCATTGGAAAAATTGAAAGCAACATCTTTTTCTAGCAATTGGCTCAAAGGCTTAGAAATTTTAGAAAAGTCACGGATAAACCTTCTATAAAATCCGGCATGGCCTAAGAAGCTCCAAATGGCTTTTTCGTTTGTAGGAGGTGGTAATTTCTCGATTGCTACAATCTTTGCCCGATCGACTTCCAAACCTGCAGAAGAGACTCGATGACCAAGTACAATACCATCACGTATCATAAAATGGCACTTTTCCCAATTGAGTACAAGATTGGTCTCTTCACATCGCTGTAAGACTAAGGAAATATTGTGAAGACAATTATCAAAAGAATCACCAAACACAGAGAAGTCGTCCATAAACACCTCCATAACGTTTTCAATTAGATCGTGAAATATAGCCATCATACAACGTTGGAAAGTGGCGGCGCATTACATAAACCAAATGGCATGCGCATTTAAATTCAAATGTTCCATAAGGACATGTAAATGTCCTTTTTCCTCGGTCTTCCGGGCGCAATCATGATTTGATTGTACCCGAATAACCATCTAAGAAGCAATAATAATCATAACCTCGCAAGACGATCCAACATCATATTGATAAAGGAGGGGAAATGATCTTTTCGAGTGGCATCATTAAGTTTTCTATAATCAATGCATATTCGCCACCGGTAACAATTCTAGTAGCAATTAGTTCCTCATTCTCATTTTGCACGATCACATTACCCCTTTTTCGCACCACTTGTACCGGACTTACCCATGAACTATCAAATATAGCATAAATGATCCCAACATCTAACCATTTCAACACTTCCTTCCTAACCACATCTTGCATGATAGGGTTTAGTCGTCTTTGGTTTTGCATCGATGGTTTATAAACATCTTCCTCCGAATTTTATGCATTACAATGGATGGACTTATGCCTTTTAAATCGCTTATAGACCATCCGAGTGCCGATTTATGTTTTGTAAAAACGCTTAACAATTTATCAAGTTAAGTAGGAGTGAGAAGAGATGAAACGATTACCGGATTTGCATTATTCGCCCCAAGGAATGCATATTTGAGGTGTTCGGTAATTGTTGAGTTCCGCGTCGATGTCGCTATTTCAGGACACACACGGGATGCCCGTGCTCGACACACGGGTCGCGGTGTGATCCCATGTCTTCAACTCGCCCTTGATGCACGCACGGGTTGCCCCGCAAGGCGCACCGACTGCAAGCGCCCTTCGTGGGTTTCAATTCTTCCTTCGCAACGCGCACGGTTGCCCGTGCGTGGGACGACGGCAGCCGTGCGTGCTGAAGGTTTTGCTCCTTATTTCGAGGTTTTTTTTTGATTATTCTTGATAGTTTTGTTGTATTGTTTTAAGTTATTTTTTGTATAATTTATTTATTTTTTGATTCCTCATACTAATATATTTTGTGTCAACATTTTTTGAGTAAACATACATTTTTTATTCATATATATAAACTTCTATCCCCGTCAATATTTTTTTTGGTTATTAGTTTTATAGTTTTGATTCGAGTAATTATTGTTTTGTTTTGTTTTGATTTGGCAATATTTTTTGGGTGTTTTGATTCGCAACAAACTTCTATCTACTTATTGTGATGGCTTCTTATATTGTTCAATTAGAAATTTATTACAAATTGTAATTACATTAACTTTTGTGTCGGCGTCTTCCATGCAAATATCACCATTAAATTGTGACATGCATAATGTGAACGAACACACTTGACGGTCAAAGTGGTCAGCCCCAGCGCGATCTATTTTATGGATGGATGGAGCAAATGGGCCCTTGATAACGAAATTTCGATGGTGAAGTATTGATTTTTCTTATCGTACAACCACATTTTTTTACAATGATGATTCATGTGAGAGAATCGATGTGTACCGACTATATATGTATTTGATATCGTTCATGTAATATATTATAGTTTAAATCGTATATATAATATTTCATTTTAATTATAAATTAATCGATTAATTGATTGATTTAATTAATACGTGTGAAACAGTATATAAACAATCCGGCTTTTTGATTGATTCTCTCAAAGTCACATATAAAGAAACCTCGCTTGGTAAGTATTTACTCATATATATGTGTGTGTGTGTGTGTGTGTGTGTGTGTAAGTTCGCGATATCTTATATATATTTAGTGGTAATATTTTTTGTTAATATTGTTTTTGATTAACAATCTATACCTATGAAGTTTTGGAACGATTTTATCAAAGGTACACACAAAGAACAAAATGATGCAATTATAAAGCATAATGGAAGACAATGTTTTGTTGGATTAAAGCAAGAGAAATCCAAGATTTTCATGCAACGTGGTTGCCAATAATTGTTGTATATAATTAATAAATTGATGACATTTAATCCTATAGATACAATAAGTATTTATTATTTTTCTAATTATTCTTATAGATACAACGAACTATTGATTGGAATTTTTTAAAATTGATCTTTGATAAAACAATTGGCGATATCTAATTGTACTTTTATTCATTGAAAATATATATTAATATTTTATTAATCAAATTTAACAATACTATGCGAGCGAATAATTGACAAGATATTTAAGAAAATAAAATGAGAAAATTACACTTTAAGATTAAAGATTTATTAATCTAGAAAATTTATATTATATAATTTTTAATAAAAAAGACAACAATTGGTCAATGGTGCATTTTTCTCCATTTACAAAGGAGTATATATGTATAATTGGACAACAACGTATTAGCTTAAGAAAAGCAATTGATTGAAAGATTTATAAAACTAAAAATGGTAACAAATATTTATTACTCGGATATATTGTATATATCTCTTTATATATTGATTGAAATATTTTTTTTGCCAAATTCCATTTATATTTAAATTGATTTTGGATTATGGATTTTTTTATGAATGATTTAGAAAATATTTTATTATTAATAAGATGTTTGATTTTTATATCATGCTTTTGAAATAATATCTGGATTTTTATTTCATATTGATTCAATTGTTGTTTCAATATTTATTTATTGAATGTATTTTTGAAATATTGGTATTTTTATAAGTGTGAACAAATACTAATTAAGTTCAGTCTAGAAAAATGAGTTATCTTCTAATCGGTCCATTGATCAATGTTGGTGTTTAATTTGATAATAATTTGCTTAATTAAGAATAATTAAAAACTCTAATTACTATCGAATAAAATTAGTATATATATGATATAACTAATACAACTCAATCAAAAAAAAAAAGAATAAAAATGAAAAGATATAAAATAAGATACAATGTTGGATAAATCAATCCAAATATTCTCCTAACCAATGCATGTTTTGGAGTTATCCAAAATTAACAGTGTTTTGATTTAGTAAGTCAATGGCAAGAATCTTTAGTAATATAAATATTTCACAAAAACTTCTGTCAGACTGTCTAACGGGTCTGACTTGTTAGACGGATCTGACCCGCAGACTCGGTGGTATTTCTGTAATATTAGCAGTGGTGTTTTAGTAGTTTTCGGGACCACCAGATAATGATCATTCAAAAGAATTAGCCGTCCTTCTAAAAAGTATTAGTAGTTTTTAAAATGTAGTAGCAGTTCCTCGAGAGTGTTTTAGTATTTCTCCTAAATATACTCCCAAAATGTAATAGCAATCCCTCAAAAAAGTATTAGTAGTTCTCGAAAAAGTATTAGTATTTTCCGGTATTTTGTAATAACAACAATGGTATTTTCATAATATTCGGGCGTAGATATGATCCTTAAGAAAAGTATTAGCAAGTCCTTCGTAAAACTATTAGCACGTAGTTGACTTAAAAATATTAGTTTTGTAATGCATGACAATGATATTGTACCAGGATAATACCGAAAAGTATTAGGTTTTCATTTGAGAAGTATTAGTAGCCCTTCTAAAAGGTATTAGTACGTAGTTCACTTGAAAATATTTAATAACATCTTAAAAGTATTAATTTTTTCCGTCAAAAGTATTAGTAGTCCCCTTGAAATGTATTAGTAGTTCCCCTGAAAAATGTTAGTTTTTTCTCCTCAAAGGTTTGTAGTAATTCTCCGAAAAAATATTAGTTTTTGTAATAAAAAGTATTAGTAGTCCACATAAAAAGTATTAGTAGTCCCCGAAATGTATTGTTCTTTTTTTCCTATCAAGTCTTTTTCTTAATAATATATATATATATATATATATATATATATATATATATATATGACGTAAAAGAACATAAATTAACCAAGAACACTCAAATGTGAAGGAGAAATGTCGTAAACTAAATTCTCAAAGTTATTTTTCAATATTTTTGGCAATTAAAAATCTATATATATAGATATGCGTGTCTATATCTATCTATGTGTGTAGTAATTCAATTGTAGTTTCAAGCGTGTCTCTCTCTCTATACACACGTCTCGAAACTACAAAAATATTTCCACAAGGTAAAGGTAAGAATGTCACGCCCAAACGTGACACGACAACGATCAACCACTTAAACAAGAATAAACCCAACAAGCCTAGACAAATGATACAACAATCCCAAGTGAAACAGTAGTCTAAAGCAAATGGAAATAAAATAAACATAAGCACGAATGACAACTTAAAGTCTAACAAGATCCAAATACATCCGACATAACAATATCCAAATAACTTACGATCTTAACTAGGAAATAAAATACACATCATATCACCACTTAAGTGTCAAAGGGTCCTACGCCCTTAAGTTACAAAATCCGTAATTGCAAAGAGAATAAAAAGAGTCCAACAACAAAAAAATAAAAGAAAGAAGTCCAACGACATTGATATCAATAGAACGTAAGTCCAACAGCGGAGCAATCGAATTGATCCATGATAGGTTCAACATCTTCAACAAAGTCCTCTTCTAAAGGTTAGAAAAAGGAGGAGATGAGACAGTAAATCTCGGTGGATGGGGTGATCGTGGTACAAGTGTGGCGATATATATAGTTAATGCGAGAAAATTAGTTGTATGAAAACGCGTGAGATATGATGCATGATTTCACACAGTCCACAAGCGTCGTGATCAATATATTTAAGTAATATACTTATACAATTTTAAGAAACAGATTTGTGGTCACACAGCACTATGATCCAAGCAAGACAGAGGATTGCGCATTTAATTTGTAGCGCCAATCCTATGCAAGACAAGTAGCGGTTGCGCATGATTTGTAGCGCCAACCTATGCAATACAAGTAGCGGTCGCTTATAGATTTGTAGCGCCCATCAAACGGGTCCGATTAACCTTAATCATGTGGATCCAGACAACGATTCCTTCATTCTTCCTTGTAACTACCCGAGCAAGATGGTCCAAGACCGTCACCTTCTCACTACATAGGCAAAGGCAAAATCCACAGTGGAGCTAGCAAGGCTCGGATTTGTCATAATCATGATTATACCTCAAGTACTATGACCTCGCTTCCCTTTGACAAACTCCGTCCCTCGCCATGGATTAGGACGATGGGGCCGGAGAGAGTGGAATAGCAACCGAGCTGCCCGGTTCCATCCCCGACGTATCCATTCCGATCGTGAGCTCGACACACCAAGTTGACTCAGCAGAAAGTAAATACAAGTCCAGGTAGTCAACCAAACAAATGAGTATTTTTGCATTTTAAGTCCAAAAATTGAAATTTAATCAATTATGCTCGACTTGTCCAGGTTATTAATCATATAAAACATGGAATTCAAGAGTCATACATATACAAGTCCATTTCACACAAGAGTTCATCAATTATCACAATAAAGTGTACATGTATGCACCTATTTCCGATAAATAGCATTTTGAGCAACACATGAGAAATTTTCACAACTTGATACAATAAATTAGTATGTAATACATAATGTATATATCTCAAGTGCTCAATATCAAAATACTACATGCATTTTAAGTAAAAACACCTAGAAGTTGGAAAGATTTTTCCACCCACCTTAAAAATGAAGTTGTTGGTGAAAATTGAAATAAATCACACTTGAAGGAGAAGTGACTTAGGTCAGCCCCTAGGTCAAGGAATACCAAAAAAAAATGTAGTAATTAGAAAATGAGGTTAAAAATTCAAGCAAAGAAGAAGGAGGTGAAGAAAATTGGTAAAACTACACTTACCTTATGTAGTAGATGAAATGAGACTAGTAGAGGTCTCAAAATGGGTCTCCTTGTTCACTCCTAAAACAACTCTTAAGGTCAGCCCCTAAAAGTCCAAAAATAAAAATGGAGTATCAAAATTTTGGAAAATAGAAGAGAAGAAGAAAATGTACTAAAATTCCCATTTCTTACCTTATAGTCCAATTTCTCTTGTCAAGTAATTTGAGGTCTTGCTAAGGTGATCACAAGGCTCTAATATTCTTCAAATGGTCTTATAAGTACACCTCAACCAAAATTTAACTTAAATTAGAAGGTGAAAGATGTGAGCTAAAAGGTATAAGAATAGATTGAAGAAGAAAATTTCTTACCTTGTGTAGTATATGGTTCGAATATTTGGAAGAAATAGAAGGAAAATTCTTGAAATTTTTCTAAGTGTTTGAAGAAGAAGAAGAAGTAAGTGTAGAGAAAAATAGTAGGATTTTTGAGAGAAGGAAGAGGATTTTGTGTAAGATGTAAAATGTGTTGGTGAAAAATGAAATATGATGAATGAAAGTTGAAACAAAATCCTTACAATTCAAGGCCTTGTGGCCGTCCATTAGAGAGGAGGAGACAAAATTTTTGTCTTTTTGGTTAGATGATAAGTTAGGGTAATAATTGAGGAAATTAGGGAATAAAGTAATACCTATGCTACTATGTTAGGGACAATTGGCCAAAAGTCATGTTTTAGGGGAATTTAATTTTTGTCTTGTTTGACCAATTGGGTGGTTGAATTTGTAGGATAATTCTAAGATGTAGGTTTGAATTAATGGTGTAGTAATACACAAGATGAATACATAAGGTATATGTGTACAAGAGTTGGGAGATATTTCTACACCAAAATTCCATGCCGGACGTCCACTAGGGGTATTTAGGAATTTCCATAAATGTTTTTT
Source organism: Rehmannia glutinosa (assembly GCA_016081115.2). Taxonomy (NCBI): domain Eukaryota; kingdom Viridiplantae; phylum Streptophyta; class Magnoliopsida; order Lamiales; family Orobanchaceae; genus Rehmannia; species Rehmannia glutinosa. The sequence goes on from CM071928.1 coordinate 77,447,202, forward strand.
CCAAAATTAATGATAATAGAAGAATAATATCAATCTCCAAAATAATTAGTGATTTCCTTGATCACTTATAAGTCTCATAGTCACTTATTCTAAATCAAATTCTTAATTCTATAAGGTATAAGTCTCTAAAATAATTAGTCTCTTAAAATTCTACGGTGACTAATAGCTACACAAATAATAATAATGATGATCGATCAAGTGATCATAAATGCGAAGTAGAAGTAATAAATGATTATGATCACCAGTAATAAATAAAAGAAATTAAATGCGAAATATATTTATCATTAATATTTACCAGTCAAAGCGACGCGGTAAAAAAATAATACAAGGACGATACGTGAAACAAGTACATGCTTGAATAAAAATCGAGGGCTTCACATTCTCCCCTCCTTAAAAGAATTTGGTCCCCAAATTCTCTTCAGATAGCTCGGATATTGATTCCTCATGTCTTCTTACATCTCCCACGTTGCGTCTTCGTCTCGGTTGTGGTTTCGCCATACCACTTTAACCATCGAATCGCTTCTATTACGAAGCGACGATTCTGGTCAATGATTCGGATTGGTTTCGATATAGGATAAATTTTCCATCAAAGGAGGAGTATCTTGAGTGATGATATGCTCGGGATCCTGGTTGATACTTCTTTAACCTTGATACGTAGAATACATCGTGCATTCCCCACATTGTGCTTCGGTGAATCCTCGAGTCGGTAGGCTAACTTCCGATCCTGCAAAATCTTGTAAGGTCCAACATATCTCGGACTCAACTTGCCTCATTTCTTCAGATTGATCAATCCTTTCCGTGGAGAGACTCGAGAAATACTTCACCTCCGGCTTCAAATTCCAAGTCCTTTCTCCTCTTGTCCGCGTAACTCTTTTGGCGGCTCCGAGCCGTATGGATCCATTCCTTGATCAGCTTGACTTTCTCCATGGCCTCCTGAACTAAGTCGACCTTTGGAGTCGAGGCGACTTTTGTTTCTCCTTTGGAGTCCATTGGTCATCAATCTCCCGGTGTAGTGGGGATCTACACTTTCGCCCGTACAAGGCTTCGTAGGTGCCATCCCAATTGTGGCCACGATAGTTGTTATTATAGGCGAACTCAACGCCCTTGAAATTCAACGTGCGCGGGCTCGCAAAGATATTTTCCAGGGTTTGAATCGCCCGCTCGACCGCCATCCATTTGTGGATGTGCCTGCGTGTCTCTTAAAGCTTAGCGAGGTACCCATTTCCTCGTGCAAGCACTTCAGTCTGGAGACAAACCTCGGGTCTCTGTCGACACAATGTCGACCGGCACTCCATGCGGTCGAATGATCTCGGATATGAATTTGCGCGAGTTTTTTGCAAGCTGTTGTCGGTTTTCTTCATGGGTAAGAAGTGTGCTGATTTCGTGAGTCGATCTCACTACCCATATAGCATCATGGCCTCTTCTAGTCCTTGGTAGATCCGTCACGAAGTCCATCGTTATGCATTCCCATTTCCACTGGGAACTCTCAATGGTTGTAATAAACCGGATGGTCGTTGGTATTCCGCTTTACTCGTTGACAAGTCAAACATTTCGCAACAAACTCCGCTACCTGGTTCTTCATGTTTACCCACCAAGTAATGCCGTTTCAAGTCCTTATACATCTTGTTTCCTCCAGGGTGTATAGTGTATTTTAAACGGTGTGCTTCTGAGAGAATTCTACTCCTAATTCGCTCGTCACTTGGTACACAAACTCGATTTCAAAATCTGATGATCCCATCTTCATGTATCGAGAATTCTGACCTCTCTTCTTTAAGTATCTTCTCTTTCGCTTTTTGAAGTTGCACATCCGTCCCCTGTCGCCTTGATCTCGTTGAAGAATCGAACTACTTAACCGAAATGTTAGCACAAGAAATTTGAGTATTGGTCCTCGTCGGATTCCAAGTGCTCAACTCTTCTAATGATTTCCACTCTCGAATCATTATTCGGCTAAACTCGCCTTTTACGCTCAAGGCGTCGCCTACTACGTTAGCTTTCCCAGGATGGTATTGGATATCAAAGTGATAGTCCTCTATTAACTCCATCCATCTTCGTTGCCTCAAATTGAGATCCTTCTGAGAGAATAGATACTTCAGGCTCTTATGATCCGTGTAAACCGTGAATGTTGCTCCGTAGAGATAGTGCCTCCATTTGTTTAATGCGAACACTATTGCCGCCAATTCCAAGTCATGCGATGGGTAATTGGTTTCATACGGCTTGAGTTTCCGTGATGCATAAGCAATGACCTTTCCTTCCCCGCATGAGTCTCGCTCCTAGTCCTTCCTTTGATGCATCATCAGACGACAAAGTTTTTGTTCCTACTCTGCTGAATCTCGTCAATACGGTTCACCCCGACTACGATGCGGAGAGTCGCCTTATCTGGCCGAGTAGGTTGTCATTTCAACAATCAAAAGTCGCTTTTGAAGTTCGATTTCACCCCGTGTGAACTTATATAATTTGTCCTCTCTTCATCGATTGTCCTCGCAGCGTATATGGACAACCGATGAAACTCAAACTCATATTAGGCTACGGACATGTTCCCTTGCCTTAACTTATGAAATTCATCCCTGGCGCGCCTCTTTCACAACCTGGGGAATGTTTCGCTCATGGAATTTAGCCGAGAAAAGTTTCCCATGTTCTATCTACCGATCCTATTCCCACTTTCTCTCAACCGCTCTCCACCAATCTCGAGAAGCCGATTCTAGTCGGAACACAATGAGGTAACCTTCTGCGTTCCTTGGAATATTGAGAGCATTAAAGATATTCTCAAGTTTCTCAATCCATTCTTCCGCCTTTATATCATCCTCGGCTCCCCTAAGAAAGTCGGTGGGTCAAATCATAGGAACCGCTCCAATGTGCGATCATTCGCCTCTCGAATGTGTTCGTGAATAGGCTGCCGAGGCTCCGCTTGTTGTCTCATGAACAACAGAGATTTGCCGCAGGCCTCGGCCTGGCTGATTAGTTATCTCCAACATTTGGCAGGAGGAGGTGGTGGCATTCGGGAGAGGGTACCCGTTCCTGGGTGCGTCATTATATCTTTGGGAAACACGGCGGGGTCTCCGCGTCCACGGTGTCCAACCATTCAGTATCTTGAAGTTTAGCTACAATTCATAAATGAATGATTTCAATAAATACTCGCATATAACAAGTTATATCACAGGAAAGAACAACAACGAGATACAAGACATAGAATAAGTAGAAAAGGTATATCCATTAATGTGAAAATTTGAATACACCCAAATGAGTTCATACAACATAAATACGTAATCGAAGATAAATCTAGAGTCGAATATAACTTGATCAAAGTACAACGGAAAGCAAAATACAACGGGGATGAAATATGCGTCTGCTGCAATCTATCATCTAAGCCCTCTACTCGGTGAGGTCGCCGTCATCAAGTGGCGCGCTTCAAGCACCTCAGCTCTTCGTCCTCCATTGGATCCTCATCGGGTTCCTCCTGGGATCCCTCTTCAGGATCCTCTTCAGTTCCTCTTCAGATCCTCCTCGGGATCCTCTTCATTGTTCACTTAGGGTCGGCCTCTGGTTCCACCTCGGGTGGTGGCATCGCTAGTGCATTGGCCAAAGCAGCCTCTAAAGCGGTATCCCACGAGACAAGGCTGTGTGAGGTCCTCGATCACCGTCATCTATTTGATGATAGTCTCCTCGAGGCGTCGATGGTGTCTCGACATGTACACATCCATTTCCCACTTTAAGCCGCCTTCCTTGGCGCGTTCCATCTCGTTGCGAGTGTTGTCCAAGCGTTCTGGATCAATCGAATTTGGTCTTCGCGAGCGGATGGTATCTTCGCGATCCTTAGCAAGGAGGGTAAAGTTATTCTTCTCCTCTTGGCTCTTCGTCAGGAGGTGTGTTAGTTCTTGGTTAAGGCGGCGCTCATCTGTCATTCGAAGAGGTAGCGAAGGCACTTCGTGTTAGTGGTTCATGAATGCCCGAAGTAATCACGTTTGGCGCGGGCCTCGAATAAGTCCCACCGGTTAGGTGGTGCGGCTCCATCCTCGATCAAACCAAACTAAGGAGGATTAGACGAAGGTAAGGAAAGGATGAGGAAAAACAAGGAAAGGATGAATAAAGAAAGTCGTCAAGAGTCAACTAGGTCAAATCAAGTATGACTATGGATTCCCAACTTTAAATTTAACTTAGTATAAACATTACTAATACGGTTCTATGCCATTTTTGAAATCGATTTCACACTTAATTGGTCAGGTCACGGTACTACCCAACACGGTCGAGGTCCTATCCTGGGGTCACTCGGTGTAAGTTTCCATCTTACTAGCCGAGCTCGATACCATAATCTGCCACGCCCAAACGTGACGCGACAACGATCAACCACTTAAACAAGAATAAACCCAATCACAGACAAATGATACAACAATCCCAAGTGAAACATAGTCTAAAGCAGCGGAAATAAAATAAACATAAGCACGAATTACAACTTAAAGTCTAACAAGATCCAAATACATCCGACATAACAATATCCAAATAACTTACAGTCCAGAACTAGGAAATAAAATACACATCATATCACCAAACTTAAGTGTCAAAGGGTCCTACGCCCTTAAGTTACGATCCCGAATGGCAAAGAGAATAAAAAGAGTCCAACAACAAGTAAAATAAAAAGAAAGAAGTCAACAACATTGATATCAATAGAAGTAAGTCCAATAAAGGTGAGCACGGGAATTCATCCATGGTAGGTTCAACATCTTCAACAAAGTCCTCTTCTAAAGGTTAGATAACAGGAGGGGATGAGACAGAAATCTCAGTGGATGGGGTGATCGTGTGCAAGTGTGGCGATATATATAGTTAATGCGAGAAAATTAGTTGTATGAAAACGCGTGAGATATGATGCATGATTTCACACACAGTCTCCACAAGCGTCGTGATAAATATATTTAAGTACTATACTTATACAGTTTTAAGAAACAGTTCGTGGTCACACAGGCACTATGATTCAAGCAAGACAGGAGGATTGCGTACGGATTTGTAGCGCCAATCCTATGCAAGACAAGTAGGGGTTGCGTACAGATTTGTAGCGCCAACCTATGCAATACAAGTAGCGGTTGCGTACGGATTTGTAGCGCCAACCAAATGGGTCCGATTAACTCCTAATCGTGTGGATCGGGATAGCGATTCCTTCGTTCTTCCTTGTAACTCCCGACAAGATGGTCCAAGACCGTCACATTATCGCTCCATAGCAAACACAAAATCCACATTAGAGATAGCAAGGCTTGGATTTGCCATAATCATAATTATACCTCAAGTACTACGACCCGCTTCCCTTGGACAAACTCCATCCCTCGATTGCGGGATTAGGGCGATGGGGCCGGAGAGTGGAATAGCGGCCCGAGCGCCCGGTTCCATCCCCGACGTATCCATTCCGACTCGTGAGCTTGACACATCAAGTTGACTCGGGGAGGAAAGTAAATACAAGTTCGTAGTCAACCAGCAAAATGAGTATTATTGATTCGGGAAGCGATTCAGAAAATTTTCCAAAAATCGCGAGTGGCGTTATGGCGTTGGTGGAGTTATTAGGATGAAGATGATTATTGGGAGGATGAGAAATCTTCGATATATTGAAAGATTAGGTGGAACATAATTCCCGTTATAGATTCGAAATCGCAAGACGAGGAAGTCGACCTCCGCGATCGTATTGATCGGTCAAGACGATCCGATAAGTCAAGGCGTTTTAAGAAAATAAAATCTTTTATATCATTATTAAAAGTCAGAGGGTCCAGGGCTATTTCTTTAAAAGAGAAATAATTTGAGTTAGGTCCTTGTAAAAAAAAATTTACAATTAGCCCCGTTTTGTAAAAAAACCCAATACTTTTGGGGTTAAAAATTGAATAAGTAAATGTCCCGACCTTGAAAAATTATAAGGTCAGTTCCTAAATTCTCTAAATTGTTTAGATATTTTAGGTTTTTAAATTTTGAGGTCGCAGTTTTTATAAAATTCTCACATTGGCCCCAAATTTGTTAAAATTTTATTTTTGTCCCATTTTGAAATAATTGCCCTTAAGGCTTTTAGAGGTCCAATTGTTATGAAATTTGAACCTTGGGTCTAAAATTTAATTATGTTATAGTTAAATTAGTATTTCCATGTGCATGGACTGCATAAGTCCTGGAAATTTCATTTTGGTCCTCGATTTTAATCTTTACGGTTTGGTCCCTCAATTTTTATAAAATTACTTTCCAAGCTCTAAACACTTGGATTATCGGAATACACTTAAAATATGTTATTTACAGTCCCTTAAGAGTTAAAATTTCAAATTTTAAAAATAGGGTCTGGTACAGTTTCGAAAATTGCAATATAGCCCTTAAAGTTCTAAAATTTTACAATCTAGTCCTTGGGCTTTTAAGGGTTGATTTTATTTATCTAAAAACTCTTAAAACTTTATTAAAAATGTCCAAACATCATTTTTGAACCTGAGTACAGTCCCAAAACTCAAAAATTACAGAGGGCTCCTTAAGTTTTATTTCCTTGCAATTAAGTCCACCAACTTTCTATTTTTGCATTTTAAGTCCAAAAAATTGAAATTTAATCAATTATGCTCGACTTGTCCAGGTTATAAATCATACAAAATATGGAATTCAAGAGTCATACATATACAAATCCATTTCACACAAGAGTTCATCAATTATCACAATAAAGTGTACATGTATGCACCTATTTTCGATAAATAGCATTTTGAGCAATACATGAGAAATTTTCACAACTTGATACAATAAATTAGTATGTAATACATAATGTATATATCTCAAGTGCTCAATATCAAAATACTACATGCATTTTAGTAAAAACACCTAGAAGTTGGAAAGATTTTTCCACCCACCTTAAAAATGAAGTTGTTGGTGAAAATCGAAATAAATCACACTTGAAGGAGAAGTGACTTAGGTCAGCCTCTAGGTCAAGGAATACCAAAAAAAATGTAGGAGTTAGAAAATGAGGTTAAAAATTCAAGGAAAGAAAAAGGAGGTGAAGAAAATTGGTAAAACTACACTTACCTTATGTAGTAGATGAAATGAGACTAGTAGAGGTCTCAAAATGGGTCTCCTTGTTCACTCCTAAAACAACTCTTAAGGTCAGCCCCTAAAATTCCAAAAAATGAAAATGGAGTATCAAAATTTTGGAAAATAGAAGAGAAGAAGAAAATGTACTAAAATTCCCATTTCTTATCTTATAGTCCAATTTCTCTTCTCAAGTAACTTGAGGTCTTGCTAAGGTGATCACAAGTGCTCTAATATTCTTCAAATGGTCTTCTAAGTACACCTCAACCAAAATTAAACTTAAATTAGAAGGTGAAAGAGGTGAGCTAAAAGGTATAAGTGTCACGCCCCAAACGCGACGCGACGACGATCAATCACTTAAACAGAAATAAATCCAACATTCTAGAAAACGATGTAACAATCCCAAGTGAAACAAGGTCTAAAGCAGCGGAAAACTACAAGTACAGTACGTTTACAAATTCAACCCAACAACCACATAGCTTACGGTACCCGTAACTAGGAAATAAAATACACATCATATCGCCAGCTTAAGTGCCAAAGGGTCCTACGCCCTTACATTACAGTCCAGAATTTCAAAGAAGATAAAAGAGTCCAACAGTAGTAAAAATAAAAGAAATCAGTCCAACAACATAGATAACGATAGGAAGTAAGTCCAATGGGAGGGCACGAGAATTCAATCCGTAAGGTGTTCAATTTCTTCGACAAAGTCCTCTTCTAAGGTTAGAAAACGAGGAGGGGTGAGACAAATCTCGGTGGATGGGTGATCATGTGCAAGTGTGGCGATATATATAGTTGATGCGAGAAATTTAGTTGTATGAAAACGCGCGTGAGATATGATGCATGATTTCACACATAGTCCACAAACGCGTGATAAATATATTTAAGTAATATACTTATACAGTTTAAGAAAACAATTAAGTGGTCACGCAGCACTATGGTTCAAGCAGACAGGAGGATTGCGTACGGATTCGTAACGCCAATCCTATGCAAGACAAGTAGCGGTTGCGTACGGATTTGTAGCGCCAACCTATGCAATACAAGTAGTGGTTGCGTATGGATTTGTAGCGCCAACCAAACGGGTCCGATTAACTCCGGAATCATGTGGATCAGACAGCGATTTCTTCGATTCTTCCTTGTAACTCCCGAGTAAGATGGTCCAAGACCGTCACCTTATCGCCCGTAGGCAAAGACAAAATCCACAAAGTGGAGCTAGCAAGGCTCTGGATCGTGTAATCATGATTATACCTCAAGTACTACGACCCGCTTCCCCTTGGACAAACTCCAGGTCCCCGATTGGGATTAGGATGATGGGGGGAGAGTGGAATAGCAGCCGAGCGCCGGTTCTATCCCCCGACGTATCCATTCGGGTCGTGAGCTCGACACACCAAGTTGACTCAGGCAGAAAAATTAAATACATGTTCGGGTAGTCAACCAGGCAAATGAGTATATTGATTGTAGTTAGTTCATGAAAAGTTTTCGAAAATTTGCGTAAGGTAATTATGGCGTTGGTGGAGTTATTTGGATGAAGATAATTATCGGGAGGATAAGCAATCTTCGATATCTTGAAAGATTAGGTGGAACATAAGTCCCGTTATAGATTCAAATCGCAAAGACGAGGAAGTCGCCGCGATCGGGTATTAATCGGTCAAGGCGGTCCGTAAGTCAAGGGGTTTTTGAGAAAATAAAATATTTTAATTAAGAATTGAAGTCAGAGGGTCCAGGGCTGTTTTAGTAAAAGAAAAATAATTTGAGTTAGGACTTTGATAAAAGAAAATTTACAATTTAGCCCCGTTTTGTAAAAACCAATACTTTTGGGGTTAAAAATTGAATAAATAAATATCCCGACCTTGAAAAATTATGAGGTCAGTTTCTAAATTCTCCAAATTGTTCATAGATTCAGGGTTTTGAAGTTTTAAGGTCGCGATTTCATAAAATTCTCATATTGGCCCCAAATTTGTTAAAATTGCCATTTCGGCTCTAAGTTTAAAATAATTGGAACTCACAAACCGGAAGGGCTTTTAATGTGATTCTAGTTGAACAATGTCACTATGGTTAGTGGGATATTGGGACAAAAGCAGTTTTAAAAGAAATAAGTTTAGGTCCTTTAACTTTTGAAAATTTCATTTTCGTCCCATTTTTAAAATAATTGCCTTTGAGGCTTTTAGGGTCCAATTGTTATGAAATTTGAACCTTGGGTCCAAGATATAATTATGTTATAGTGAAATTAGTATTTCCAGGTGCATGGACTTCATAAGTCCAGGAAATTGTATTTTGTTTAGAGCAACCTTGAAAGGTTTTCCAAGCACCAGATATAAACAATACGTGACT